>JASWHV010000006.1:736742-1336742 GCA_030760725.1 Neostapfia colusana | reverse complement strand
CCCGGCTTGACATGCGCTACAAAGCTTGTTCTTTTCGAATGTGACATCCTTCACGCCGGTCACCATCCCAAGCTTGAATGACTTCTTGAGCTTGCTCATCCCAATGTGAGCAATGCGCCGATGCCATAGCCATCCCAAACTTGTCTTGGTGAAAAGACAAGTGGTCAAGCTAGCATCCTTGTTGGAGAAGTCCACCAAGTAGAGATGTCCATGCCGAAAACCTTTGAATATTAGTTCTTTGCTTGAATCACTAGTCACCACAACACCATTCTTGTCAAATGTGCATGTTAGTCCAAGATCACATAATTGTGCAATAGAAAGTAAATTAAAACTAAGAGACTTAACATAAAGCACATTAGAGATAGACAAATCGTGAGAAATAGCAATTTTACCCAAACCAATTGCCTTCCCCTTTGAGTTATCACCAAAGGTGACTTGTTCATGATTGCCGGGGTTCTCTATGGAGGTGAACATACCATCATTGCCGGTCATATGTTGAGTGCACCCACTATCGAGTACCCAATGCTTTCCTCCGGCTTTGTAGTTCACCTACACATGAAGTTAGTTTTTGAGTTTAGGAACCCAAGCCAACTTAGGTCCTTGTATGTGTGATACAAGTGTTTTTGGAACCCAAAGTTGCTTGGGGAGCTTCCCCTTCATGCCCTTGATGTCTTTGCCGATGAACCTTGCCTTCACTTTTCCACCTACTTTGCTCAATAGATAGTGATAATCATTGAACGTAGATTTGTAGTTAGGAGGCAATTTGGGAGAAGGACGGTTGGGAAGAGGACACTCCCTCGTGTGATGTCCGGTGACCTCACAATGTTGGCAATATGACCCAACTTCCTTGATGAAGCTTGTCCTAAGCTCCGGTGAGGGCACCTTTCCTTTGTTGGTTACCGGGAAGGATCCAAGTCTTCTCTTGTTGAAGCTTTTCGCTTGTTGGTAGAGGATTTCCTTGTGCTTGTCCTCCCCCTTAGAGAGTCTTGCCACACTAGTGCGAAGACTTTCAATTTCGTCCATTAGCTCCTTCTCCCTAGGGCTTGCTTTCAAAGGCAAAGACTTATCCAAAACATTAGTGGCATGTGAATTAGATGATATTTTGCCATCAAGGGTTTCTTTCTTTGTGTTTTTCAATTTAAGTTCAATAGCTTCATAAGCACGGTTAAGCACTTCATGTTCTTGAACCAACTCATTGTGCTTTGCCAAGAGTGCTAAGTTAGCTAAGTCAAGCTCATGATACTTAAGCTTGATTGTAGCATTTTCATCCTCGATTTGTTTGACATTCGATTTGAGCGTGTCATGCTCTTTAAGTATGGTTACATACTTGTCATGCAAATCGAGGTTAGCACTTTCAATCTTAGCACGAGCTAGCTCAAGAGCCTTAACCTTAGCCTTTTCCCTTTTTATCATGGCATGATATTCATTAATCATAGATGCTAATTCATCGGGTGAAAGCTCCTCATCATCATCGCTAGAGTCTTCACATACCTTTGAGTTACCTTTCGCCATTAGGCACATAGGAGGTGGACGAAGAGGTGAGTCATCCTTGTTGACGATGGCGAGGCCCGCCAAGTTTTCTTCATCCTCACTATCTTCGTCGCTTGACTCTTCATCCGTGATCCACTCATTTGCTTCACACATGAAGACCTTTTGGGGCCCTCTTCTTTTCTTTGGAAAGAGCTTGGTTTTCTTGACTTTGTCAAATTTCTTCTTTCCAAAGGAGCGCTTGGGCTTGACCTCCTCTTCATCATCACTTTCTTCTAGCTTGTGATGCTTGCCAATTTCCTTTCTTTTGTCCGGTCTTGGACAGTCATATGATATGTGGCCTAGATCACCACAATTGTAGCACGTCTTGTTTTCATCTTTTCTTGGCAAGAAGGCTTTCTTTTTGGGATCAAAAGAGTATCCCTTCTTTGCAATCTTGGAGTTGAGGCGTGAGAATTTTCTCATCATCAAAGCAAGCTCATCATCATCATCTTCGCTTGTTTCTTGCTCTTCTTCACTTGAGCTAGGCTCAACCACTTTCTTCTTCTTGGGAGTTGTCTTCTTGGTTGAAGCTTTGAGAGCAATGGTTTTTGATGATGACTCCTCCATCATTCCAAGTACGCTCATCTCATGAGCATGGATTTCTCCAATGAGCTCCGAAACTTCAATGTTGTCTAGTGACTCTTTTTGGAGCATTGAATTGATAATGTTGTACTTGGGCTTGGGTAGAAGCATGAGGATCTTGCGATTTATAAGTCCCTTGCCAAGAGAAGCAATATCAAGTGCGTTAATTTCCTCAATGAGCACATTTAAACGAGAAAATATTTGATTAACGTTTTCATGAGGAAACATCTTAAAAATTCATCATATTTTGATTTAAGCATGTGATATTTGAGTTCTTTGACACGAGATGAGCCCTCATGTATTTCAACTAGACATGCCCAAATTTCACATGCTTTTTCTTTGCTAGCAATCCTAGCAAAAACATCTTGACTAATGCATTCATATATGGCATTTCTAGCCTTAGCATCCCATTTTAATTGGTCTCCAACATAGTCAAGATTTCTAAACCCCGCATGGGTCGCTTCCCACACTTCGAGAGCAATTGCCTCAAGGTAAGCGCGCATGCGTGCTTTCCAATAAGCAAAATTCGTGCCCTCGAAGGTAGGAACCGAACCCCCATTCTTGGCCATTTTTGCTCTCTAGCAGTGAAGCTAGAATGATCCAATGAGCAACCGAGCTCTGATACCAATTGTAAGGATCGAAACGCCCAAGAGGGGGGGTGAATTGGGCTTTTTAAAATTTTAGAGCAATTTAAAACTTTAATGGTTGAATCCCAATTCCCTATGCAAACTAAGTACGCAAGCAAGAGAGTTAAGTGCGGAATAGTAAAAGCGTAATAGTAAGGGGTGAGGAGAGAAATGCAAACTCCCGCGGAGACTCGGAGACACGGCGATTTTTTCCCGTGGTTCGGTAAGATCATAAAAATCTTCCTACGTCCACGTTGTGGCACCCACCAAAGAGTATAGCCACTCCCAAGTCACCAAGACGAGGGAATCCACTATCTTTCTCTGTTCGCCTTCTCCGGCAAGGTGGAGCTCAAGCCTTGTACAACGGTGATCCTCCGGGCTTCCATAAACACCTTGGTAAGCTCCGGAGTGATCTCTTCTTCCTCCAACGTTTACAAGGTGAGAGAAGTCACCAAGACACTCTCTCTCACTAGCCTAGAGATTCCAATCACCAAGAATGGACGCACACAAGCTTCTCTCTAGCTAGATATAACCTATAGTTGGAGTACAAGAGGTTTTAAAGTGTGGAAGTGGTAGCTCTTGGTCTTGAATGCTTGAGAATGTGTAGTGAGGCTCTGGAGATCAAGACTTATCGAAATGGCCGGTTGGAGGGGTATTTATAGCCAGCCCACACGAGATAGCCGTTGGAAAAGTGGGCAGACTTTTTCAGTGAACATCGGATCCTCCGATGCACCCCTTTATATGAGCATCGGTCGAATTCCAAATTAGCTGATGTCACGTGTCAGATGTGACCGTTGGATATAACCGTTGGATCTTTTAATCGACCGATGTTACTTCAATTTATCATCGGATGATCCGGTGAGTTGATCTTCAGAATTGGGTCAGAAATATTGTCTCTGTTGAATTTGACCGATGTACACTTACTTCATCATCGGATGATCCGGTGTGTACTTCTTCAGAATAACTCAGATATCATCCTTCGGGTGAAATCAACCGATGTGCCACTTCCTTCACATCGGATGATCCGGTGTGTACTAGGCTCTGAGGTCTTCTTCTTCGGCCAACTCAAACTCGACCGATGTAGTCATTTTGCAAGACATCGGATGATCCGGTGAATGCAACTTGTTTGCTTCGAGTTGTTTTGAGTTGATCTTTTAGAATCTTCTTGAGTGACCTCTTTGACACTTGTTTGAAATGATATTACGGTAAAGTGTAAGCTTCTTGTGTTGCCAATTTTGATAGAATAGATTTGTTTGTATGGGTTCTTCATATCGAATGACCCCTTAGAATAGATCGTTGAGGGGTCTCCATTTGTATCCAATGAGCAGTAGATGGTGTGAATAGATAGTTCATTAATGGTTGATGTGATATATGTGAAACCTCGCATCCACAAACTCATTAGTAATAACGAACGGTTGTCATTAATCACCGAAACCATATCTCACGGGGGCCTAGATGCTTTCAGACTGCTATATGGTGGAGTCATCTGTCCCTAACCCTACCCCTCATATTTATAGGCGCGCTAATGGGCTTTTAGGTCACAGGCCCATTAGTACCTTAATTTCTTATGGATCAAATATCCATCAGGCCTTTAACCGAATTGTTATGATTGCCTCTTGGGCATATCACCAACAATCTCCCACTTGCACTAGAGACAATCATATAGCCAAGTTTTTCAATATTCCATCCCCTTAAGTGTGTGACCCGTTAGGTTCATGTACAGTCGGTTATGAATGAAAACCGTTTTCAAACACAAGTCAGTAGATGTACCTAGCAGGACATACTGACTCCCGAATGTACATAAAGATCATAGCGGCTGAACCTAGATACATTCACATGCTAATTCCTTTGTCACACGATACCAGCCAAGCTCAAGGCGAGATACGTGTCATCCTTGTGATAGCTCGACCATTCACTTGATCAAATAGTGGATTCAATCTATGACTAACTTTTAGTCATAATGATTAACTCTTTAATCATTTTGGCATGGCCATGCACTTTCAATCCAACTATCTCGAGGGGCCCAGAGATATCTCTCCTGTTATTTAGGAGGGGCAAATCCCATCTTGATCCGCACACATCTCATTCCATGCTTCATCATGCACCTGAAGACTATTTTTATGACCACCCAGTTACAGAGTAGCGTTCAATAGTTTCAAAGTACACAACTACACATAGTGAGAAACAATGGCGATCTCAGGTCTAAGAATCTAGCAGGTGTATCACTCAAGACCAACTGATGGCACATATGTAAATAACAATCCCTACAGTGTCTCGGAATGGGTCTATCCAACACCATGTTCACTAACATGTGTTCACATTATTAATTTGATATCTCCATATCTATGATCCGTAAAACGTGATCATCAATTAATACATGTGTTAGTCTGCGTACTATCATTATCTCATATAACGATGTAGACTAGGGATCATTTTGAGTAACATTATAATTAACAAAGAGTCTCACGAACAAGTCACATACTTGATGATCAATGTGAATAATAGTTACTCAAATAGTACATAAACATAGTTATGACACAAGCTCCCACTACACACTAGGATCACTGATGTAAGTATCTAATACCCATAGATCTCGTGTGCGTCTCATGCTTTGATTGTGGAAGAGGCTTTGTCAACGGATCTGCCATATTCAAATCCGTATGCACCTTGCATATATTCACATCACCTCGGTCGATAATCTCTCGAATCAGATGATAGTGCCGTAGTATATGTTTGGATATTTTGTGTGATCTAGGCTCCTTTACCTGTGCAATGGCTCCATTATTGTCGCAATAGAGATCCACAGGTCCGGACGACTAGGAACAACACCCAACTCAGAAATAAATTTTCTTATCCAAACAGCTTCCTTTGCAGCTTCAGAAGCTGCAATATACTCTGCCTCCATCGTTGAATCTGCTACTATGTCTTGCTTGGAACTTTTCCAGCTCACTGCCCCTTCATTGAGGCAGAACACAAAACCGGATTGCGATCTAGAGTCATACTTGTCTGTTTGGAAGCTAGCATCGGTGTAACCTGTTACAACGAGCTCTTCTTCACCTCCAAACACTAGGAATACATCCTTAGTTCTTCTCAAGTACTTAAGAATGTTTTTACAACTGTCCAATGAGCCTCACCATAATCTGATTGATACCTGCTCGTAACACTTAGAGCATAGGATACATCTAGGCGTGTACACAACATGGCATACATGATAGATCCAATAGCCGAAGCATAAGGAATCGCTCTCATCCTCTTTTGCTCATCAGGCGTCGAAGGACACTGACTTTTGCTTAGAGTGATGCCATGTGACATTGGCAAGAAACCTTTCTTAGAATCTTGCATATTGAACCGATTCAATATCTTGTCAATATATGTGTCTTGGCTTAATCCAATTAACCTTTTAGATCTATCTCTATAGATCTTTATGCCCAAAATGTACGCTGCCTCTCCTAAATCCTTCATTGAGAAACTTTTCCTTAATGAGGATTTAACAGCATCTAGTACTGGAATATCATTTCCGATCAACAATATGTCATCTACATATAGGACTAGAAATATAAGTGCGCTCCCACTAACCTTCTTGTAAATACAAGGTTCTTATACGTTCTTGATGAAACCAAACCCTTTGACCACTTCATCAAAACGTAGATTCCAACTCCAAGATGCTTGCTTCAATCCATAGATGGACTTTTGAAGTTTGCATATTTTTCTAGCATTTTTAGGATCGACAAAACACTCAGGTTGTGTCATGTACACATCCTCAGTCAGACTCCCATTAAGAAATGTTGTTTTGACATCCATCTGCCATATTTCTTAATCAAAATATGCAACAATTGCTAGGAGAATCCGAACAGACTTTAGCATAGCGACGGGCGAAAATGTTTCATCATAATCAACACCTTGAATTTGTTTGAAACCTTTCGCCACCAATTGTGCTTTATAGATGTGAACTTTTCCATCCATATCAGTCTTTTTCTTGAAAATCTATTTGCAATCGATCGGTCTCACACCATCGATTGGATTAACCAAGTTCCAAACTTGATTCTCATGCATGGATTCTATTTCGGATTCCATTGCTCCAAGCCATTTCTCAGAGTCGGGTCCCATTGTTGCTTCGGTGTAGGTCACAGGCTCATTATTGTCCAACAATACCATGTCCTGTGGTTTCGTGATTAGGAGTGTCAACTTTTCAGTTGCACGACGTACTCTTGTAGACCTTCGTGGAGCTGGTGTTTCATCAAGTGGTTGTACAACATCTTGTACATCCTGTATAGGATTAGAGGGTGCCGAAACATTTTCAGTTATTTTTTGAATTTCTTCAAGATGCACCTTGCTCCCACTAACTCCTTTTGAGAGAAACTCTTTCTCCAAGAATACACCATTGCGAGCAGTAAACACTTTACCCTCCGTTTTATTATAAAAATAATATCCTTTGGTTTCCCTAGAATATCCCACAAAGAAGCATTTGTCTGATTTGGGAGTAAGTTTGTGTGACGTCAAACGTTTGACATAAGCATCACATCCCCAAACCTTGAGGAAAGACAATCCGGGATGTTTCCCGGTCCACATCTCATATGATGTCTTCTCAACAGACTTAGTTAGGACTCGGTTTAGTGTAAACACAGCAGTTTCAAGAGCATAACCTCAAAAGGATAGTGGAAGATCAGTCTGGCTCATCATCGACCTAACCATGTCTAACAAGGTTCGGTTCCTCCGCTCGGACACCCCATTCCATTGGGGCGTTCCAGGTGGAGTCAACTGTGGAACAATTCCACATTGTTTTAAATGATCATAAAATTCATGGCTCAAATATTCACCTCACGATCAGATCGTAGAAGTTTAATTGTCTTGCCCAACTGATTTTGTACTTCATTCTAAAATTCTTTGAACTTTTCAAAAGACTCAGACTTGTGCCTCATTAGATAGACATATCCATATCTACTAAAGTCATCGGTAAAAGTAATGAAATACTGAAAACCACCTCTAGCTACCGAACTCATTGGTCCACATACATTAGTATGTATAAGTCCCAACAAGTCACTTGCCCTCTCACTTTGACCAGTGAAGGGTGTTTTGGTCATCTTCCCAAGCAAACAAGACTCGCATGTGTCAAGTGATTCAAAATCAAATGAACTTAACAAACCATCTTTATGGAGTTTCTCAATACGTTTCTCATTTATATGACCTAAGCGACAATGCCAAATAAAAGTGGGATTTAGATCATTTCGTCGAGCCCTTTTTGTATTAATGTTATAGACTGTTTTATCCTCAAGATCAAGAACATATAATCCATTCACTAATGGACATTGAGCATAGAAAATATTATTATAATAAATAGAACAACATTTGTTCTTTATTATAATCTCATAACCATTAACTTCTTCCAAACATGAAGAAGATATAATGTTCTTGCTCAAAGAAGGAATGCAATAACAATTATTTAATTCCAAAACTAATCCTGAGGGTAATGACAAGTGATAAGTGACATCAACCTTTGCTCCATTGCCGACCCGAACATCCAACTCGCCTTTTGCAAATCTTTTAGTCTCACTTAGACCCTTCAACGATTTGTAAGTGTGAATCATTGATCCGGTATCAAATATCCATGATTCACTAGAAGATGTAGCAATATTGATTTCTATAACATTTATACCTGAAGTGGAAGTCTCACTCCCTTTCTTCTTCTTATCCTCCAAGTACTTCTTGCAGTTCCTAGACCAATGCCCCTTAGCACGACAGTGGAAGCATTCATCATTAGGAGAAGGTCCTGATTTGCCCTTTGGCTTTGAGCTTGAAAACTCATTGGAAACCTTTCCCTTGCCTTTAGGATGCATCACACGCTTCCTCTTTTTATTCTCCTTTTGAACCATCATCATATGAGTGGTGTTTTTCTTAATGCTTTCCTCGGCTGTTTTAAGCATCCCATGCAATTCAGACAACGTTTTCTCCATGCCATTCATTTGATAATTCAATATAAATGGCTCATAGCTCGGTGGGAGTGACTGGAGAATAACGTCAATAGCCAGGTCATCCTTGAGTTCAGAACCAAGTTTGTCCAAAGTCTCAATGTAACCAATCATCTTGATTACATGGGGACTGACCGGGTTACCTTCTGCCAGCTTGCATGAGAACAAGGACTTTGAGATGTTGTACCTCTCAGCCCTTGCTTGGTTCTCAAACATTCCACGTAGTCCCGGAATCATAGAATAAGCATCTGCATGCTCATATTATTTCTGTAGATCAGGGGACATTGTGGCAAGTATGAGGCAGCTTGCATTAAGCGCATCATTGCAGTGCTTCTCATAAGTCCTGCGAGTTGCGACATTTGCATCATCGGGGAGGTCATTGGGGTATGGTTGCTCAAGAACATACTCAATTTTCTCTTGCCTGAGAACAATTCTCAGGTTGCGGTACCAATCAATAAAGTTAGCTCCATTGAGCTTTTCTTTCTCAAGCACAGATCGCAAATTGAAACCGGAATTGTTACTACCACACATGATCTACAATAGAAAATAAATATGCAAGGTTTTAGCACTATGTTATGTACCAATCTTTTATTAACAGTTTAATAAAAGACACCACCACTATATGAGCATCGTCCTCCCTCTAACGACATATAGTGGTCCAAGATCCATATTCACTAATTCCTAGTGAGCTTTGGCTTCACTGCTAGAAAATTAGTGACATAGGTAAACAACCATTGTTAATCATATCTTTATATGATTCTTGTTTGTTGCGTGACATCCAATGCCCCGGCTCCCAACACTATGCCATAAAGGCCAAAACCGTTTTGATAGCTTTGCTGAGTAAACCAATACTATGCATGTGAATGTCCAACATTCACCCTATTCATTATGATAGATGACGGTATTTTGCTTTGGTAAACCTACCATACAACGATCGAAACAACATAGGTGCAGCTATAGGTAAACGGCATCAAATACTCAACTTTTCCGAGGGAAGCTATTTTATCATGACAAAACATCCACCATATGAAAAGCATGAAAATAATAGTAAAACATCACAGTCATACGATCATATCATATCTGTGAATAGTATGGCCTTTAGGATCATAGTGGTCTCCATCACCATGGTTCCATCATGATCTACACCGCCATGTCTCCCTTTTTATGGTGATCACCATCGCCATCATGCTTGAGGTTTCTCAATGAATATAAAAGAAGCTAATACATCTAATAGCTATCAAATAAATTACATGAGAGATCAGGCATCACAGAGCGATACACAGGTCGTTATACAATTATGTGACAACCTCAACCCGGTTGTGTTAAATTTGCAACGCGCAGGCTGCATGAATTTTACACACAGATCATCACATCATATTTAGGCCATACCATTCACATCATTCTCTGCAAAAACAAGTTAAGCGTAGAACGATGTCTATCGCGAAACAACTTAATGATGTCACTATAGCAGACAGCAACGGAATTACATAGATCGCATCTATGAAATCACTATGAAAATCTCATCGAATTGATCAAATCAACCCGAATCTGAGCCATTCAGAATGCCTCAATTTTCATTGTGTTAGCTCAATCGAATGATCGTGATCTGTTGGCTCAATCTGTTAGCTATGTATACTATTAGTCCCGATGGTGATTCCAGCCGGTAGGGACAGGTTGTGCACACAGCAGAGAAGGAGCACGAACTAATCCTTTAGTCATATGATAGCAATCTACTCTAACCAATTCCAAACCCCAAAAGCCGAACTATAAAAATTCATCATATGAACTTGTCTGCAGTAGATCGCATCTAAAATCCAGACCAAAAACTACGCAACCTCGCTCTGATACCACTGTAGGGAAATAGGCGATGCACTACTCTAGCAATTCGACCGTATCACCCAGGAAACATGCGAGTAAGAAGGTCATGGATCGTTACCACTAGACGCGCAGCGCAGCGGATCGTAGATGCGCGTCGTAGCCGATCAGCGCAGCAGTAACAGCAGCGCCTCTACGGAGTCCACACGTACAGGGAGGAACGCCGTGCATCGGTGTGTTAGCACCGCGCGCGCGGCAGGGGTTTCGGCGGCTGACCTGTGAGGGGCGGTGGCTGGGACTGCTATGTGGTGGAGTCATGTGTCCCTAACCCTACCGCTCATATTTATAGGTGCGCTAATGAGCTTTTAGGTCACAGGCCCATTAGTACCCTAATTTTTTATGGATCAAATATCCATCAGGCCTTTATCCGAATTGTTATAATTGTCTCTTGGGCATATCATCAACATATACCACTCATCATCTGCCGGTGGCATGGGTGTCGAGATCAGTAATATAACGGTGTGACATTGACCTGCACCTACTACTGGTACTGGAGACGTGTTTTACCTGCAGGTAAGAAGGTAAGTTGGTACTGAGCACTGACAATGGGGCTCGTACATCAGGACCGCGTCTGACGATGCATTGGACGATCATAGCACGGATTCACCGGATTCTGAAGTCAACATCGATGCAAGATGGCAGTAAATGTCGAGGAGATTCTTCTACGCTTCTCCTCAAATTAATCTCAAGGCAGAGATCGCCTCGATCAGGATGAGTAATCTATTCGTCGAACAGCATACAGCACGGTTAGTGCTCCACCATGCAGGTTCCATGACCTCTAGTTCGGCCTGGAGCTTCATCAAAGACGATATGTGTGAAATTATTAGAAGCATCGGCCGGTTACAGACTGCAAGCATCAGAACAAGCAGCGGGGCTGGGCCAAGCCGCCGAATACACTACTACAACAAGTTTCATCTCAGACAACTCTAAATGTATTATCACACGCGATTTTCAAAACCGCCTGAAAAGAAAAGCTTGTGATAATCAGCAATTTTCACAGACGGAAATTTAAACCGTCTGTGAAAAAAGTTCACATGCGGTCATAACCTTCATGAATCCGCCTGTGGAGACTATTTATCACAGACGATTTGTAATATAAAAGTATCCGCCTATGATAACTCCATTATCGCAGGTGGTTCTATACCTACGACTAGTTGCCTGTGAAGAATCTTTATCACAGGCGGTTTGTAACATAAGAGTATCCGCCTGTGATAACTCCATTACCGCAGACGGTTCTATACCTACGACTAGCCGCCTGTGAAGAATCTTTATCACATGCAATTTGTAACGTAAGTGTATCCGCCCGTGATAACTCCATTATAGCAGACGGTTCTTTACCTACGACTATCCACCTGTGAACAATTTTATCACAGGTGGTTTATAACGTAAGAGTATCTGCCTTTGATAACTCCATTATCGCAGACGGTTCTTTACCTACGATTGTCCGCCTGTGAATTTGGTGGCTTCGAATTGAATTCAAAGGACGCATGTACTACGCGCGTTACCCTCGGTAACCGAAAAAGCGTGCACTCCCGGTCGCTTCAGCCGCCTTGTATTAATGGCTAATATTGCAGGCGACTCCTACTCCACGATCCGCCTGTATCGTGCGGTCGTTATCATTCCCGCGTAGAATTTGAAGCGATCCGACCTCTTCTTCTTCGCACCATTATAACTTGCACCTTCTCCTTCTCTGCACCACCATCACAGTCTTTCTCTTCCCTCTAGTCGTCGTCTTCCTTGCCGCACCGTAGCCCTAGACTCAATGGCACCACCGAAGCGCTCCTGGCTCCAACCGCACCTCCGTCCCCGACTCTAACCACACCTCCGTCCCTGGATCCAACCACGCCTCCGTCCTCAGCTTCAACCGCACCTTTGCCGCCTTCCTGGGCGGAAGAGAGAATGTACCTGCTTGGGAAAGTTGCTTTCCTATAGCAGAGTTTAGTTGCCATCAGTGAAGAGGCGGACGACCTATCACCGTTGCGGCAGGAAATGGCGAAGGATGTATTTAACAGTACATCTGATGCCATGCAACTTCTGGGTCTTGATCGCCTTCCAGAATGTACTGGAATGGGCACCATAGGCCACTACCTCTTCGGGTTAAGCGCAGTGGCCGGTCGTCTTGATGCGATACGAGAGATGGTCGGTGAGGTGCTTGAGCTGGAACGTAGCGGGAAGTTGGTGGAGGCGATCGCCGACAAGTGTTGGGTTCCTCTGCCACCGGAGGACTAGGTGATCGTCTGTTATTTTCTTTTGTTGTTCGTAAAAGTTTAATTTTTAATGAATGTTATTTGATGATGAATATTTTTTATCGATTATCAAATTGTTTGTTGTATTTTTGTTTGATGCTATGTGGTTGATGTATATTGGGTCGCGACGTTTGGTGGCTTCGAATTGAATTCAAAGGTGCTTTTCACTCGGTAACCGCAAAGGTCGCGCACGCCCGATCGCTTCAGCCGCCTGTATTAATGGCAAATATTGCAGGCGGCTCCTACTACACGGTCTGCCTGTGAAAATTGATATATTTACACAGGCGGTTTGCCTTTGTAAGCCGTCTATAATGTTCATTCATCACAGACGGCTATCAATTCATTCAACATCATAGACGCATTTTTTACGGACCGTCTGGGTCAAAAAAAGAGGCGCCTGTAATAATGATTTTTGTAGTAGTGAGACAAGGAGAATATTGTTTCCTGCATAACTGTTACGCCTTTATTTCAAGCATGAAAGTATGGGGATTTCTAATGGAGAAACTAGCCCGTGCATTAGCTAAGGTTGTCTAGCTAGCTAGTTCTTTTGCTCTCCAGGGAGAACTTTTTGTGGATAACAGAAAATATTTTTTCGACCTCTGTATATATGATGGTACACAACCTCGTCCCAGTTATTTTTCGACCTCTTGCTTGTGTTTGTCACTCTTGGTCTTGGACGACCCTGCAGCAATCGTCCTCCCGGACCCATCCATTTGGGCCTGATCGATTCCGTGATGGTATTCCGCGCGTGATTAGGAGGAATTCCGAGACGGACGGGCATGCAGCCACCTGATCTCGATCAGACCGCCTCTGCAAAACCACACTGTGCGTAATTAAGGAGGTGAGACGACGTGTCTGAATATATGCACCACGAGCTAGCTAGGAAGATAACATCTCTCACGCCTGGTCAGTTTGTAAGATGCTACGTAGTACTTCCTCGGTTTCGAAATAAATAATGTTTATAACAACTAATTTAGTTCAGAACAACTAATTTAGTTTAAATTGAACTAGATTTTGTGTCCTAAACATCATTTTTTTTAGAATGGAAGGAGTATTATGCTACACCAATGGTGAAAAACGACGTAAATAGTTGTCATCAAACCTCTAAGCTTGTCGATGGAATTTGGAGTAGGAACCAGAATTAATATATATTTGTATGTGCTTATTAGTTTCATCACCACATCATGGGATCCAATGACACAAGAGCCCATGATATATATAAAAGTGCACATACGGCTCCTCGATCACGTGCAAGCTTAGCTTGTTCCATGGACCTTCGCTCTTCATGTCAATCTAGCGCTAAACTAGAGGTGCCGAAAATAATCCGTATACTATAGGAAGGAAAGAGGGGTGCCGAAAGTTATGTGGTAAGAGTGACTTAGCTTCTGCACGATTGATACAGAGATCTGGAATGAATGATTAGCTGTGGTTCATGTTCTAGTTAGTAATATTGACTCCCTATCTGAACTCTCTCTCTCTCTCTCTCTTCATCAGAACCGACAGGCTTTCATTCGTACAATGTGCCTCTCCCCGGCTGCATGGCTATATCTGCAGCTCGAACTCTAGTATTATTCGGCCTCAGTTAGCAGGTCACCTCATCCTAATCCAAGTACTGATTGTTACGGTGTATGTTTAATTTTCTGATTCGCTTAGTTGTAAGATAATTGGTTTAGGTTCTATTTAGAGGACGAATAAAGGTGCCTTTTAGTTTGATTTTTCACGTGAAAGTTTGGTGAGTATATCTGCCGACTACTGCCGCCGCCTCCGCGCGCTCGTTCTGGGCGGCGCGCGCGCCCGCCCGTGGGAGCCAAGGCGAAGCGGCCGGCGGTCGGCGCGCGCGTCGCCGGACCGGCCCGCCTGTCGGCGGAGCGACAAGGATACGGCGTTGCCGCTCTGCATTTTGTTCTGTACGGGGACGCACGTGTCCGTTCTGGATCTCTCGGTCGGCGATGGACACGGCGTACGTCGCAGGCGCTGGATTCGACCGGCCGGAACAAAGCTCGAGAAACCACACGAGAAGCGTGGGTACACGGCCTGTTTGGTAGGGGAGAAAACACGGGATTGTTTCTGGATAGCGACATGCGGTTTGCTGTCGTCTGTATCGCCCAACATGTAGATTACTGCTCGCTCCCACGGCGAAGAGAGGAGCTAGTGTGCATCCAGGGATCCTGGCACAGAGCTGAATCGCTTGCAGCTAACCACGCCTTGCACAAATTAACAACACCACGACGACGACGACGACGACGACGAAGAAGAAGAAGAAGAAGAAGAAGAAGAAGAAGAAGAAGAAGAAGAAGAAGAAGAAGAAGAAGAAGAAGAAGAAGAAGAAGAAGAAGAAGAAGAAGAAGAAGAAGAAGGGGGAGGAGGTTCCGGTTCGTTTCCAGCTAACCACGCCTTGCACAAATTAATAACACCACGACGACGACGAAGAAGAAGAAGAAGAAGGGGGAGGAGGTTCCGGTTCGTTTCCATTTTTGTGTGGGAGAGGTCGGGATCGGAGATGGTGTGAATATGTTAGGAAACAGTACTGCAAAAAAACGAGAAGAAAAAAGGGAACCGGACCACTAGGATCGGGAGGCTTGAACCCGACGTGAATCGAACACGCAACCTTCTGATCTGGAGTAAGACGCGCTACCATTGCGCCACGGATCCGGCGGTGGTCAATGAGAACAAGCTTTTGTTAATAGCTTTATTAAGGTTCTTAACACGACAATACTGAATGGACACCGAGGAAGCCTTGTGGAATCGTGTATTTACCTGCCCGTCGTCACCCAGCAACAGATGCGACTATTATGCTATGCAACAAGCCGATCGACTCCTCAAACGCAGTTGATCGAGTGGGCACGGAAAGACAGTGCGTGGTGTGGTGAACATCGAGAGCCTTTCAGTTTTCGGACGGCTTTTATCCATGGGAAGGCCTAAGCTAGCATCTGTTTTGTTCGATAGACCTGATCAAATCTGATGTGTGCTAGGATAGTGTTCTGTTCCGGGGAGGTTTACGCGGGTCAAGGGATACAACGGTTCAGCTTTTGTCATATAATATGTTGTCCTTTCTCTTCAGGTAAGTTGTTCTTTCAGGCTTTCTTCCGTTGCTTCGCTCGAAAGGAAACTCATGTGATATAAAAATCCACTATAAACGAATATTCTTAGAGGTGGGAGATGGGCCGGGCCAAATTCGGCCGGGCCGAAGCCCGACGGGCCGGCACGGCCCAGGCACGAAAATGGCCCGAAATGGATTCGGGCCGGCCAGGCACGGGATTTCGGGCCGTGCCGTGTTCGGGTTTGGAGGCTTCGGGCGGTCCGGCCCAGCCCAAAATTGGCCCTTCAGCCCGAAAAGGCCCATCAGCCCAAAAAAGCCCGAATATTTTGGAATTTTCTCTGGATTTTTTGGATTTTTTAGATTTATTTGGATATTTTTGGAATTTTCCTGATTTTTTAATGGATTTTTTGATTTTTTTCGGTTTTACAGATTTTTTGGAATTTTTTTATTTACATATTTTTTTTAATGTTTTTCGATTTTACAGATTTTTTAGATTTTTTTTGAATTATTTGGATTTTTTCTGTTATCGGGTCGTGCTTGGCCGGGCCCGGCCTGAAATAGGCCCGCCGGGCCGCGTGCCGTGCTCGGGCCGCCAGTTTGGTAATTCGGGCCGGCCGGCCCGGCCCGAAAAGGCCCGGCGTGCTTTCGGGCCGTGCCGGCCCGGCCCGACTCCCACCTCTAAATATTCTCAACTCTTTTCAGCATACTTCAAAATATTCTCTACTTTTACAGCTCGTGCTACCGCACTCATCGTACTCACTAAACGTACTTTATATCGACTACCATTTATTCTTTAATATTTCATTCCATTCATTTTCTTTATTTTTCCTCTTTCCTTTTCCTTTTATTTTCTTTCCTTTTTTCTCTCTTTCTTTTTCCCCTATATTTCATTTCTTTCTTGCTCCCTTTATTTTCTTTTTCTCTCTTCTTTTCCTTCCCTTTTATTTCCGTTTTTCCTATTATTTATTTACTTTTGGTCCCTTTGTTTTCTTCTTTCTCTCTTTCTTTCTTTCTTTCTCTTGTCTTTCCTTCATTCGTCTCCATTTTCCTTTTTTCCTCTCTCTTCCCCTTTGCTTTTTTTCCTTCTCCCTCTTTCTTTTTTTTTTCTTTAATTTTTTCAGCTGTCTCGGACCTTCTCTCTCTGTTATATATCCACTCGCCAACCCCACAGAGACAATTAATCTCCCTTATTTGCTCTTCGTCTCTTCTTCTTTCCAAAATTGCGAGCATCTTCTTCATCTGGACACCAGGTAGACGGATCCAGCCGTGAGCCTGCTCGTGATGTCTGCCGCGCTCACCTCCTCCGCGCGTCGGCCTAGCCTCCCCATCCGCATGTTGCATCGTCGGCCTTGTCGTCGCGCTGCCCCCCATCGCCGGCCTCTGTCATCGTCCCCTCCGCCCCTACCGCATCCCCGCCTTCGCTCCTGACACAGACCCCGTCCTTGTTGTCTCCGCCTCTGCTCCGTCGTACTCGACATCCCCACCTTCACTTCCTACGCCGACGTCTGTCCTCGCTTCCTTCCTCTCGACCGAGCAGAGGTAACAGTCGCCTCCGCACTTACTCTCAAAACTTGCTCCAAAAAATATCTACATCTTTTTTCAGCACTCTAAAAGATTTTATACTTTTCAGCATGGGTTGACAGACTCGTCATACTCTAAATACCTATTCCAATCAACTACACCAATTTTATATTATATCATTTTAATATTTCGTTCATACTTATATATTGCAGTAGTAATAAAAATAATTATAATAATTATGTGCAAACTTCAAAAATGTAAATACAAATAATTAAATAATTCAAAGTAGAGAAACAATGGTCATTAAGTTGCAAATAAAGCAACTTAGTCAATGTTATGCATGCAAGTCAGATGTTATAATTTTATCTCACATCTGCATGAAAATAAAATTAATGACGCATTGTATATGTAGTCATCTTAGAAACAACAAAATTGTCATCCCTCTCACGGGTGTATCCCTGTATCGTGTGGTAGCTTACCGCACGCTTCCCTGCACGCCGGTGTAGAGCGAGCGAGCCGGACACCAACCCGAGCGCCCCGCACCTCGTCCTGTAGCCCGTGTTAGCGGTCTGAGGTGCATGGATTCGGTGCTGACAGGCGAGCATATGCATGCAGCATGCACTCGTTTCGCATACGACATCCAGCACCCTGGTGCGTCTCAAATTTGTAAAAGTAACGCCATGTACAGCATTTCGCACAGAGTCCAACACGCTGGTGCGAGCAATGTTAGACCGCTCGCACTGGAGATTTGTAAAAGTTTACGGGAATTAGAATTTACTCTAGAGGTGGGGGAAATGGGACCTGTAAACCCACTTGTATATGTATAAGTCCCAAAATTTGTAAATAGAAAACTTTAGTGAGGAATAAAGTTGAGATTAAATCTAAGAAAATGGGACTTGTAAAAACTTTTCTAAACATGTGAAGATGATCATAAGCAAGCACATGCATTCAAGTCCCCTTTGAATTCAAATGATTATTTGAATGTAAAGGTGGTCATTTGAAATGGAGGATGCAAACTGTGGTTAGAAACCTTCACTTTGCAGCCACCAAATAAAAAGTTTGAATCCATAATTAAATTCTTCAGGTCTAAATTATGAGGAAGGCAAATTTTGAGAGAATTTGGAGGTGTTTTGATATGTATATCAAAGATACTTATGAATTTCCTTGAAATTTGAAGTCAAATTTGAAACTAAAGTGCACCTTGTCAAATCTTCCAAATGGCTTTTAAATTGGAGCTCTTCAGGATTTAAATTTACACTATACCAGATTGGGAAGATCTTTTAGGAAGTGAGCGGTGGGACCCAATTGTCATAGAGAGGGAGAAAAACTTAACACACAAGTCTCTGTTTTCTCTGTTCAGACTCAACCGACTGAACACAAACCGGTTCACTGCTTCACAGGGGCTCACGGTGAGACACGGCGCTAGCCACCGAGCTGCTCAGCCAACCGACTCCCCGTTGTTCTCACGATCAGGACGCCGAGAGGAGCAAAAGATCACCCTGTGCATGCCGCCTCAGTGGATAGACGCTCACGGCTCCTTCTCTTCTCGCCACACCGAGTCCCTCGACAGTTTTCTGCCGCCGCCGCGCACACACAACCGATTCTCCATCGCCAGCCGTCTTCGCGATCTTTGAAACCCGGACAAACTCGTAAGCGGCATCACCCACACTCTCTAAAGCCGTCAGAGCAAGTTTCGAGAGTGCAGCGGGCTACAATCACCTCGGCAAGCCTTTTTCTTCTCCGGCGGACCGACCTCGGTGGCTTCCCGTCAAACCGAGTCTCTCCGGCGTTTCACGCACAACAAAGCCACGAATAAGGTTGGTTACCACCTCCCATTGCTGTTCATCAAGTCTGGGATCATTTCATAGGACCACCTAGCCCCAATTTAAGTTTTCCTCACGGCGGTTTCTTCGGGTCGCCGACTCCAAACCGTGAAATTCTCCTCCAAGGTGTAGAGGCTCCCGATTGTGTTCTGGGGTCATAATCCTTAGGGTCCTACGGACCTCCTCGACCAAACAGAGCACGATTCCATCAACCCTAGCCGAAGAACCTCAAGTTTTTCTCCGTCGCCGCGAAAAACGTCTCGGGCGCACGGTGACGGCATAGCTAGCGGCCTCCCCAAGCAAATTTGTGTACACGTCGACGAGCTACACCTTCCACTGATGCTGTAGCACCAATACTTTGTGTATTTGGCAAGCTAGAACGTCGGCGCTACGTCGCCGAAGCTCGGTTAAGCCGCCGCACTATCGCGAGCTCAGTTAGGGCCGACGTCGGTGTGGGGAAACCCTCCCCACGTGTTCAGCGCACGAAATTAGGGGCTGGCTGCAAGTTTAAGCACGGAAGATGGACGTACGACTGGGTTCCGAAGTATTCTGGCGAGCTCTGGCGGCGGGGGTCGCGCGGAAGCGGGAGGTAGACGAAGGGGGGTCGGCCCCACTCATCAGCGTCTAGATTTAATCGTATGGGATCTTTTGTGGCACCGGATGAGACTGTGGCTGCGCGAGAAAAATTCAGTGGCACCGTGTGGCTTGGTTTCAGCGGTTGACACGTGTGCCCGGGACCCACGGTCAGAGTTTAAACATTTCCCGGTTTATTTGAATTCCCAAATTCAGTTCAAACTTTAGAACGTCATAACTTTTGCTAGGAAGCTCCAAATTTAGTGATTAAAATTGGGTTAAATTAAGATTGAAAAACTCTATCCAAATATGCAACCCAATTTGTATAAAATTATTAATTAATTCTGTAGAATTCTTTAAAGCTTTTCAGCAAAAGAATTTTAGAGGGAGTTTGGTTCATCCAAAAATCCCTAAATTTTGCCAGAACATTCTTTAGGATATTAGTGAACTCCTGTAAAAGTTTAAGCTCATTTGGAGTGGATTTAGTTAGGATAATTCTGATTTCAAGTTCCTGTGTTCAAATGAATACAGAAACATTTTCAGAGAATTTCCAAAACTTGGAAATTCAGTTCTTGGAAATTATTAGATCCAAAATTCCTAGTAAAATTCATGCATGCTCCATGAGCTATGTTTGAAATTGTAGTTCACTTGAATTTGCATGAAAGTGCAATTTTATTCAGAATTAATTCCTTTTTTCCTAAATGCATAGGAAATTGTTCTGAGTGATCTATTCATTCAAAAATTCCAAATTTTGGTCCTGATGACTTTCTTGTGACAAGGAACTCACATAAAAAATTTCAGCTCCATTGGAGCCCTGTATCAGTACTATTCTGTTCAACCTCATTAGGTGATCAACACACAAGAGATGAAGCACACATCTCACTTGATCATAGTGCTAAACCCAAACCCAAATCTCTAGCACCAGTGTTATTCTAAATTCTTAAACAGAGTTCTAGTTTTAAACTTGTCTTTAGAACTTGTTAGCAAAAGTTTTATAATTAAACATATATGCATATTCATAACGTGGAGTGTTTAAACATGAAAAAGTGAAGGAGAAGTTAAGCTTAGATCAAGGAGCAAGAAGAGCAGTGATTAAGCTTGAAGTCCTCAGCAACTAACTTCACAATTATCTGACTTTAGTCACCTGCAAAACCAAGGCAAGCTCCGGTTTACATTTAAGCTATTTTGTAAAGTTTTTACTTTGTTCACTATGATGGTTAGAGTTTGTATGTGCATTAGGTCAAGTATGTTTTATACTCCACTTGCATAACCAAAATGAACCCTGGATTCAAGGGTAGAAAGGTGTCATCCATGTAGAATAAGGCCGTGCTAAATAGACTAGGACATCCGGTAGAAGACACGTAGTTGGAATCTACACGCGAGCTATAGTTTAGGATTACATAAGTGTGGTTGGAAAAGAGGCAAACTAAAGTTTACATTTCTAAAGATGATACCGGGCAGGAGGGTAGGCAGCGATAAGACGAGGTCTTGGTCGAGTAGCTCTGCCTGTGTCGGTTAAGGACCGATGCGTGTACCGCATCCAGGAGCAAGTATTGAGTTGTGTACCGGATGCTTACTGCGATATGGGACCTAGAAAACCGATGTACCAGGTTAACTGGATTGTAGAGACATACCACATCGTCTCGTTAGACCTATGAGCCCGAGACGGCGCGACTGGTTCTACAGTCGAGTGTCCTGTGAAAGGTTGCCACATACGACGTAATGAAGGACGCCAGATTCGGGTCTTCATAGGCGGGCGTATGTGTCGAGCTATCCGGGCAGTGTTTGGTTCGAATCACCGTCTCTCGCGGTTATTTAGTACCGCTTGCTCCCATGTTGTGACGTAGTAATCAACTTATGTGGAAACAGTTTGCATAGTTTTAATTGCTGCTATGATTATTGTAAATTGCATGAAAACCCTGTTTGAAGTAGAGATAGAGCAAACTAAAGTTAATTTCTACCTTGGGACAAGTAACATTGGAATGAAGCGTTTCTTGTTTGATTGTGGAGTTCCAATGTTACTGGGCACAAGGTCATTACTATTATGGATAAAATCTGAAAGTTAAGGATGAACTCGTAGGCGAGTCTTTTTGCAACTTATATGTTTAGGTCTTAAGTTACTTTCATGTAGAGTTGCATGTCTTAGGAGAGACGGTTAAGTCTTGCTGAGCCTTTATGCTCACTCTTACTATATGAGTGGTTTTGCAGGTTAATATTGACGCATATAAAGAAGGTTATCTGGTGAGACTCGGAGACTTCCGAGTCATGTTACACATGGAGGACCTAGCCGCTGCCATGTCTTCGTGTTGCTAGCGAGGGGAGTCCGCGGGCTGGACCCCTTCTTTGGTGCTCACTAGTTATTCGACGTGAGTTGTTTATGGACTTCCGATGTATCTATTTTATGTAAATTATTTACAAAGAACATTTGTAAGCTTCCACTTTTGATTTATGTAATACAGTGTTCCTTATATGTGTGCTGTTGGGTGCCGCATAGCACGGCACCACCCAATGCGATTCCCGGGCGAGGTGCCCCGTCCTCGTGACTGAACGGGTGGCTTGGGGTCCTGTCAGCGTGGTATCAGAGCCGCATTGGTAATGGTGCACGGAATAAGGATCGCATTACGACAAAAACTTAGGATACGGTGAGGAAACAATATTAGACCCACATAAGGACTATAGTAGTATAGTTACTTAAAGTGGCATGACTAACATATGTGTTATAATTCTGAATTTTGATTATGTAACGATGCATCTACGTTCAGGTAAGCATGGTAAGGAACGCCACCGAAAGCGGTTCTATTTCGGTTAGCTCCCCTGACGAGGAAAGCGGTTCAGGGATAGGTCTCACAGCTTGGTGTGAGACATTATTATGAAACTCTTGGCATGTTCCTGAGTTCATATGAAACGCTGATCCCTAGCGTGCATTAGGCAAGCAAGTGGAGACCCATCATATGGTCAGTAACGCGATAGTGTGTTCTTCTGGAATTAGCCTAGGAGGACATACGCAGCGCTTGCCATCGGCGTGCCCTACAGGGTAGTAGGTGGTATCTGTTGGGTTGATAAAATTCCGAACCGTGACGACCCGTTTGCGCTCTACTCGGGTTCCCCGTCGTGTGGTGTAAAAACACGATCACGTACCTTGAGACTTGGCTTAACTCAAGGACGGCCTTATGGTAATGATACGGGCGTGTGTATTTAATTTCAAATATGGAATTGTCTGAAATGAAAACAACCTTTGAGTGCACCACTATTGAGTGTTCTTCTGCAGGTGCTAACCACGTATGTATTCTGAGTAGCACACGTTTGCGAGTGACCGCCTTAGTGCCACTGATAATACGCATATGCCGGTATAATCCAGTGAGGATTTTCTTTTAGTGAGGCAACGTAGTACCGACATGTTCTTACGGTGCATCGACACCGTACTACACTTAATAACCTCTTCCTTATGAAGAAATAATTCATGAACTAACTTTCAACTAAAAATAGAAGTTTGAAACAAATATTAGTTACTGAACTCTTATTTTGAGCTAAGATTCAAATGAGAGAATGACTAGGCGTCAAAGTTTTCAAAAACAGAGTGCTATGTTTCTGGAGGAATTCTTGCTGGACTTTGACAGAGCATAACTCTGAGTAGATTTAACCAATTAAGGTGTATGATACAGTTCTGCAAAAAAATTTAAGTGCTCTACAACTTCCTTGTAGACCTCCAGAGCAAATTCACACGTTAAGTTGGTGAAAAGTCCAGTTGAAGGCAAACTATTCAGAACCAGGACAGTAGCAAAAACCTCTCTGGACCTTTCTGTTTTTAAGTCACAACATCCTGTAGAAAAATCCTTAAGGAGCTTATGATACACCATTGTAAAGGTTATGAAATTTGCAACATTGTTGTAGTTCAGAGTTTGCTCAGATTCTTATTGTATTTGCATATACAACTGTGATAAAGGTAGCCACATATAAAGGAGATGCTGGCAAATTTTATCCGGGAATTCTGTCAACTTTGAGCAATCATAACTTTTGATCCAGAGATGATCTAGAGGCCTATGAGTACTCGTAGGAAAGATACTGAAGTTTACTAAAACTTTAGTATTGAAGTCAAGTCAAGAATCTGCAGTTAACTTGAGTAAATTTTGGAGTTTGTGTGAACTGGTAAGGGTAGTCCAGCTGATTAGTTTAGCGTACTTAAGATTTTTTTAAACATGAATGTGGTTATGCTTTCATAAAGTTCATGACATGTTCATGTTTTACTTATCTTTACTAACTACTGAGATAGAATTTTGATTAACTCAAAATTTTTGTTTCGTGCAGTATGGTACGCGCACACTCTCAAATGGAGCTTCGAGGTTCGAGTCGAGGTGGGAATGACCCGACTTCATCACAAGAGCCATCGCCAACCGGATTGGCGGAAATTATGGTAAAGATGAATGAAACTATTCAAAATCTATTTCAGCAAGGAATAAATAGCGAGGCTCAACATCACATACCAACCCCGAGCACTTATCTGGATTCCTTGGCGACACAACCGCCAGTATTCTCCAAAGAGGTTAATCATTGTGAAGCAAATCACTGGTTACGTGTCATTGAGTCCAAGTTTGGGTTGATTCAATGTGATGAATTCCAGAAGACTCTATTTGCTGCTCAGCAGCTTCACGGCTTTGCTGGAGCATGGTGGGCAGAATACCTTACTGTCTAATCAGAAGGGCATCGTGTCACATGGGCGGAGTTCCAGGATGCGTTTCGTGCTCCCTTCGTCTTTTGGGCGTAATGCAAACAAGTCTAGATGAATTCTAGAATCTAAAGCAAGGAGAAATGAGTGTTATTGAGTATGCGAAGGAATTCAATCGCTTAGCCCAATATGTCCCTAATTATGTGAAATCACCATCCATGAGGGGTTATCATTTTTACCGAGGGCTGACTGCTAGGTTGCGATGTGAGTTGGCTCAAGTTAGCCAAGAGAATTTTGATGAGTTTGTTAGCTGTGCTATCACTCAGGAATATTATTCCAACCTCTACCTTAAAGAAAAGAGGGAGAGGGACTCATCACAGGATGAATGCAATCATCTGTCTCAGAAGTATCGGTGGGTAACCCGTTCACGTTCCGGTCGAGAGGTTCCATAAGAAATGCAGCCATTCTTGGAGTATGACAACTCGTATACTCCACATAGGTTTTATTTACCTCCACCGCAGCAGCAACTTAATTCTGGTGCACTTCAGTATCAACAGTGTGCACTAGAATATTATTCCCCTCAAGAGGTTGAAGATGATCAAGGTGATCTTTCAGCCGAACCGAGTGGTATCCCACTTCATATTGACAATGAACTCAACGTCAATGAAGCAATTGAACCGAGCAGCAACATTATGTCTGTGGGTTCAGTTCCAAAGAGTGATCTTGGACAGCAAAGAAAAGCCATGTCCAAAGTGGGAACTGTTAATTATGTGTCAGTCGATGATCTGCCAAAGGGAGGACCTGTTCTTGCAGGAAGGTTCACAATAAACGACAAGCCGGTTGTCATTCTCTTCGACTCTGGTGCAATACATAACTTCATTAGCAGGGCGATGGTGATCCGGGATCAGATGTCCACAACTATCACAAAAGGTTTTTTACCTTATTCATTCGCCAGGTGGAGCCATATCGACTAATGAAGTCGTTTCTCGAGCACCACTATGTTTGGGTGGAAAAATTTATCCTACCACCCTCATTATTCTCGAAGATCAAGGAATCAATGCCATATTGGTAATATCATGGTTGACCTTCCATAAGGCTGTTCTGGACATCGAGAACAGGAGTGTTCATTTGGACTCTCCACTTCACGCGTGTCAAACATTGTATCTCGGCAAAGCAGTTTCCAAAGACCCGGAAGTATGTAATGCCTAGGCTTGCAAGTTAGAAGATATTCCGGTAGTCCGTGAATATCCGGACGTGTTTCCCGAAGAACTTCCAGGCTTACCACCTGAGCGCGAGCTGGAATTCAAAATAGAGTTGATACCGGGAACCACGCCGATCTCTCGGAGACCATACAAAATTGCTCCGAATGAATTAGCTGAACTGAAGGAGCAACTCAAAGATCTGATGGACAAGGGGTTCATTCGTCCAAGTTCATCACCATGGGGTTGCTCGACTTTATTTGTGAAGAAGAAGGATGAGACATGCGTCGATTATCGTCCGTTAAATGTTGTGACCATAAAGAACAAGTATCCACTACCAAGATTTAATATTCTCTTCGATCAACTAGTGGGTGCTAAAGTCTTCTCCAAGATGGACTTAAGGTCGGGATATCATCAAATCAAGATTCGAGCGGAAGATATCCCGAAAACAACATTCTCGACAAGACATGGACTCTATGAGTATCTTGTCATGTCATTTGGGTTGACCAATGCTCTGACTCATTTTATGTATTTTATGAACTCGGTGTTCATGCTGGAGTTGGATCATTTCGTCGTGGTATTCATAGAAGACATCTTGGTCTATTCCAAATCAGAAGAGGAACACGCTAAACATTTGCATATTGTGCTCCAACGCTTGAGAGACCACAAGCTCTATGCAAAGTTTAGTAAATGTGAGGTCTAGATCAACCAAGTGTCGTTTCTTGGACATTTTATTTCAGCGGAAGGCATTGCTGTTGATCCAAGCAAGAATGAACAAATGCTGAAATGGAAGTCTCCAACATCAGTCCATGAAGTTCGTAGCTTCTTGGGTTTGGCGGGATATTATCGGAGGTTCATCCCGGGCTTCCAAAAAATCTCCAAACCTATGACGGAGCTACTGAAAAAGGGCATCAAATATGATTGGAGCAAGCCATGTGAGGAAGCTTTTCAAGCATTGGTGAAACACCTCACCACAGCCCCGGTTTTAGCTCAACCGGATACAACCAAGCCTTTTGATGTTTATTGTGATGTATCCGGCATCGGACTTGGAGAATGCGTGGTCGCATATGGATCACGGCAATTACGGAATCATGAACAACATTATCCAACTCATGATCTCGAGCTTGCTGCCGTGGTGTTAGCTTTGAATATGTGGAGACATTACCTGTTGGGAAATCTGGTTCATCTCTACACCGACCATAAAAGTTGGAAGTACATATTCACTCAAAAAGAGTTGAATATGCGACAACGGCGATGGTTGGAGCTGATCAAGGACTATGAGATTGAAATTCATTATCATCCGGGTAAGGCAAATGTGGTTGCCGATGCACTCAGCCGGAAGTCTCATATTCATAATCTGACATTACGCCGATAGAAGAGGAAGAACCGAGTCTTTACTTGGTTCCATATGGAGCTTTGCATAATCTAGTTCTCATGCCCACATTGAAAGAGGAGGTTATGAAAGCTCAAAAGCAAGACAAGGGCATGCCTCATATTAAAAGGAGGTTGAAGAACGGTGAGATGAAATGTTTCCGGTTAGATGATGAAGATATCTTATGGTTCAAGGACCGGATAGTCATACCCCGTGATATTAGGCTGCGAAAGAAAATTTCGGATGAGGCTCGCTTATCCAAATTTTCTATTCATCCGGGCAGCAATAAAATGTACCAAGACCTCCGGAAGAAGTTTTGGTGGACACGTATGAAACGTGAAGTTGCAAAATACGTTTCAGAATGTGATACGTGTCGAAGGGTTAAGGCCGACCATGTGAAGAAGTCGGGCCTGCTGCAACCACTACAAATACCTGCATGGAAGTGGGAAGACTTGAGTATGGATTTCATCATCGGATTGCCGATGACCTCCCACCACTATGATTCGATTTGGGTAATCGTTGACCGATTAACCAAATCAGCACGTTTCATTCTGGTGCATACCAAATACAACGCCAAGCAGTATGCGGAGTTGTACATAGCACGAATCTTATGCTTACACGGAGTTCCCCATACCATTGTGTCCGACAGAGGACCGCTGTTTGTAGCCCGTTTCTAGGAGCAGCTACACGCATCCTTGGGAACCAAATTGATTCGAAGCTCCGCATATCACCCTCAAACCGATGGGCAAACTGAGAGGGTGAATCAAATCCTTGAAGATATGCTAAGGGCGTGTGCCATCCACCACGGTAAGAGTTGGGATGATCACTTACCGTTGGCGGAGTTCTCGGATAACAACGGTTATCAAACAAGCATAAAAGTGGCACCTTATGAAGCTCTCTACGGCCGGAAGTGCCGCACCCCTTTAAACTGGTGTGAATCCGGCGAGAGAGTTATTTACGGGATTGATCTCGTAAATGAAGCAGAAGAGTAGGTAAGGCTTATTCAAGCAAATCTTAAAGCCGCTTAGTCTAGACAAAAGAGCTATGCGGATAGAAGACGTCGTCCTCTGGACTTCCATGTTAGGGACCACGTATACCTCCGTGTATCTCCTATGAAGGGCATTCACCGATTCGGAGTGAAAGGAAAATTAGCTCCGCGTTTTGTCGGTCCCTTCATCATCATTGAAAGATGTGGACCCGTGGCATACCGTTTGGAGTTACCGGCAGCCTTAGCCGGATTCATAACGTCTTCCACATATCTCAGTTGCGGAAGTGTTTGAAAGTTCCAACGGAGATTCTCACGGGAGACATCGCAAACTTGAAGCCGGACCTCACTTATGTCGAGCATCCAACCCGGATAATTGATGAAAAGACTCGCGAAACCATAAACCAGACTCTACGATTTTTCAAGGTGCAATGGGAAAATCACACGTCCGACGAAGCTACATGGGAAAGCGAGGAGTATTTACAACGCAATCAACCGGAGTTATTAGAGACATATGTTCAGTAGTCGTACTCCCCACCTTGCTCTTAATCATGAATCTCGGGACGAGATTCTTTTTAAGGAGGGAAATGTAAAAGTCCCAAAACTTGTAAATGGAAAACTTTAGTGAGGAATAAAGTTGAGATTAAATCTAAGAAAATGAGACTTGCAAACACTTTTCTAAACATGTGAAGATGGTAATGAGCAAGCACATGCATTCAAGTCCCCTTTGAATTCAAATGATTATTTGAATGTAAAGGTGGTCGTTTGAAATGGAGGATGCAAACTATGGTTGGAAAAAATCACTTTGCAGCCACCAAATAAAAAGTTTGAATCCATAATTAAATTCTTCAGGTCCAAATTATGAGGAAGGCAAATTTTGAGAGAATTTGGAGGTGCTTTGATATGTATATCAAGGATACTTATGAATTTCTTTGAAATTTGAAGTCAAATTTGAAACTGAAGTGCACCTTGTCAAATCTTCCAAATGGCTTTTAAATTGGAGCTCTTCAGGATTTAAATTTACACTATACCAAAATGGAAGATCTTTTGGGAAGTGAGCAGTGGGACCCAATCGTCATAGAGAGGGAGAAAAACTTAACACACAAGTCTCTGTTTTCTCTGTTCAGACTCAACCGACTGAACACAAACCGGATCACTGCTTCACAAGGGCTCACGGTGAGACACGGCGCTAGCCACCGAGCTGCTCAGCCAACTGACTCCCCGCTGTTCTCACGATCAGGATGCCGAGAGGAGCAAAAGATCGCCCTGTGCACGCCGCCTCAGTGGATAGATGCTCACGGCTCCTTCTCTTCTCGCCACACCGAGTCCCTCGACAGTTTTCTGCCACCGCCGCGCACACACAACTTATTCTCCATCGCCATCCGTCTTCGCGATCTTTGACACCCGGACAAACTCGGAAGTGGCGTCGCCCACACTCTCTGAAGCCGTCAGAGCAAGTTTCGAGAGTGCAGCAGGCTACAATCACCTCGGCAAGCCTTTTTCTTCTCCGGTGGACCAACCTCGGTGGCTTCCCATCAAACCGAGTCTCTCCGGCGTTTCACACACAACAAATCCATGGATAAGGTTGGTTAGCACCTCCCCTTGCTGTCCATCAAGTCTGGGATCATTTCATAGGACCACCTAGCCGGAATTTAAGTTTTCCTCATGACGGTTTCTTCGGGTCGCCGGCTCCAAACCGTGAAATTCTCCTCCGAGGTGTAGAGGCTCCCGATTGTGTTCTGGGGTCATGATCCTTAGCCTCCTACAGATCTCCTCGACCAAATAGAGCATGATTCCATCAACCCTAGCCGAAGAACGTCAAGTTTTTCTCCGTCGCCGCGAAAAACGTCTCGGGCGCACGGTGATGGCATAGCTAGCGGCCTCCCCAAGCAAATTTGTGTACACGTCGACGAGCTACACCTTCCACTGATGCTGTAGCACCAATCCTTCGTGTATTTGGCAATCTAGAACGGCGGCGCTACGTCGCCGAAGCTCAGTTAAGTTGCCGCACCGTCGCGAGCTCGGTTAGGGCCGATGTCGGTGTGGGGAAACCCTCCCCACGTGTTCAGCACACGAAATTAGGGGCTGGCGGCAAGTTTGAGCATGGGATATGGACGGACGACTGGGTTCCGAAGTATTCCGGCGAGCTCCGGCGACGGGGGTCGCGTGGAAGCGGGAGGTAGACGAAGGGGGGTCGGCCCCACTAGTTAGCGTCTGGATTTAATCGTGTGGGATCTTCTGTGGCACCGGATGAGGATGTGGCTGCACGGGAAGAATTCAGTGGCCCCGTGTGGCCTGGTTTCAGCGGTTGAACGTGTGCCCAGGACCCACGGTCAGAGTTTAAAATTTCCCGGTTTATTTGAATTCCCAAATTCAGTTTAAACTTTAGAACCTCATAACTTTTGCTAGTAAGCTCTAAATTTAGTGTTTCAAATTGGGTTGGATTAAGATTGAAAACCTCTATCCAAATATGCAACCCAATTTGTAGGAAAATCATTATTTAATTCTGTAGAATTCTTTAAACTTTTCAGCAAAAGAATTTAGAGGGAGTTTGGTTCATCCAAAAATCCCCAAATTTTGCCAGACTATTATTTAGGATATTAGTGAACTCCCGTAAAATTTTCATCTCATTTGGAGTGGATTTAGTTAGAATAATTCTGATTTCAAGTTCCTGTGTTCAAATGAATACAAAAACATTTTCAGAGAATTTCCAAAACTTCGAAATTCAGTTCTAGGAAATTATTAGCTCCAAAATTCCTAAGAAAATTCATGCATGCTCCCTGAGCTATGTTTGAAATTGTAGTTCACTTGAATTTGCATGAAAGTGCAAGTTTATTCATAATTAATTCCTCTTTGCCTAAATGCATAGGAAATTGTTCTGAGTGATCTATTCATTGAAAAGTTCTAAATTTGGGCCAGATTACTTTCTTGTGACAAGGAACTCACATGAAAAACTTCAGCTCCATTGGAGCCCTGGATCAGTACTATTCTGTTCAACCTCATTAGGTGATCAACACACAAGTGATGAAACACACATCTCACTTGATCATAGTGCTAAACCCAAAGCTAAATCTCTAGCACCAGTGTAATTTTAAATTCTTAAATAGAGTTGCAGTTTTATACTTGTCTTTAGAACTTGTTAGCAAAAGTTTTACAATTAAACATATATGCATATTCATAACGTGTAGTGTTTAAACGTGGAAAAGTGAAGGAGAAGTTAAGCTTGGATCAAGGAGCAAGAAGAGCAGTGATTAAACTTCAAGTCATCAGCAACTAACTTCACAATTACCTGACTTTAGTCACCTGCAAAACCAAGGCAAGTTCCGGTTTACATTTAAGCTATTTTGTAAAGTATTTACTTTGTTCACTATGATGGTTAGAGTGCATTAGGTCAAGTATGTTTTATACTCCACTTGCATAACTAAAATGAACCCTGGATTCAAGGGTAGAAAAGGTGTCATCGCTGTAGAATAAGGCCGTGCTAAATAGACTAGGACATCCGGTAGAAGACGAGTAGTTGGAATCTACTCACGAGCTATAGTTTAGGATTACATAAGTGTGGTTGGAAAAGGGGCAAACTAAAGTTTACATTTCTAAAGATGAGACCGGGCAGGAGGGTAGGCAGCGACAAGACGAGGTCTTGGTCGAGTAGCTCTGTCTGTGTCGATTAAGGACCGATGCGTGTGCCGCATCCAGGAGCAAGTATTGAGTTGTGTACCAGATCCTTACTGCTATACTATATGGGACCCAAGAAACCGATGTACCAGGTTAACTGGATTGTAGAGGCATACCACATCATCTCGTTAGACCTATGAGCCCGAGACGGCGCGACCGGTTCTACAGTCGAGTGTTCTGCGAAAGGTTGCCACATACGACGTAATGAAGGACACCAGATTTGGGTCTTCATAGGCGGGCGTATATGTCGAGCCATCTAGGCAGTGTTTGATTCGAATCACCGTCCCTCGTGGTTATTGAGTACCGCTTGCTCCCATGTTGTGACGTAGTAATCAACTTGTGTGGAAACAGTTTGCAAAGTTTTAATTGCTGCTATGATTATTGTAAATTGCATGAAAACCCTGTTTGAAATAGAGATAGAGCGAACTAAAATTAATTTCCACCTTGGGACAAGTAACATTGGAATGAAGCGTTTCTTGTTTGATTGTGGAGTTCCAATGTTGCTGGGCGCAAGGTCACTACTATTATGGCTAAAATCTGAAAGTTAAGGATGAACTCGTAGGCGAGTCTTTTTGCAACTTATATGTTTAGGTCTTAAGTTACTTTCATGTAGAGTTGCATTTCTTAGGAGAGACGATGAAGTCTTGCTGAGCCTTTGTGCTCACTCTTGCTATATGAGTGGTTTTGTAGGTTAATATCGACGCATATAAAGAAGGTTGTCCGGTGAGACTCGGGGACTTTCGAGTCGTGTTACACATGGAGGACCTAGCCGCTGCCATGTCTTCGTGTTGCTAGCGAGGGGAGTCCGCGGGCTGGATCCCTTCTCAGGTGCTCACTGGTTATTCGCCGTGATCTGTTTATGGACTTCCACTGTAGCTATTTTATGTAAATTATTTACAAAGAACATTTGTAAGCTTCCGCTTTTGATTTATGTAATACAGTGTTCCTTATATTTGTGCTGTTGGGTGCCACATAACACGACACCACCCAATACGATTCCCGGGCGAGGAGCCCCGTCCCCGTGACTGAACGGGTGGGTTGGAGTCCTGTCAGTATGTCCTGGTTGCTATAGTTGATCGACAAATAAATAGAACAAATCAGTTGACCAACATGTCCTGCACGGTGAGGGTGTTCTAGATGATGAGGCTCACCTCCTCAATGTGGCGATCCCCACCGCCAAGGAGGTCATGGAAAAGAGCAAAGCGACGAGAAAGATATGGATGAGGGCAGCGGCCGGAGACGGCGAGGAGGTGCGAGGCGGTGACTGGCGTGAAGAGGCAAGGGCGAGGGGATCCGACGTGGCGGGGAAGAGGCGAGGCATGGGTGGTGCAGCACGGAGCCAGGGGTGAGGGCAGGTGAATGTATAAGGATTGGGCATATGGTGGAAGATAAAGGATAGGAAGAAATGAAAAAAGAAAATAAAGAAGGAAAATTAAAGAAAATGAGATGAAAAAGAAGAGAGAAAAAGAAATTCAGTATATTTTCTAAATTTGGAATGAAATATTATTAATATATAAATACAAATATAATACAATATAAAATAGAAGATTAATATATGATATAATATAAAATATGGCAGTTGATGTAAAGTTTCCAACTACGCGGACGCGGACAGACGCCGCGTAGGCATTCGGCTGATCATCTCCAGCTCGCCGTCACCCCTCCCCCCCTCCAATTGCCAATTTATAAGATCAAAATCGGGATCGCCGGCTGAAACTCCCGACCAAGCAACCGCTTCCCCTGGCCTTCCACCTGCATCGATCGTCATGTCGATGTTGGATGCCTTCTTCAGCAAGGGCGGCGGTGGAGGCTTCCGCCGCGACAAGTGGTACGCTTGCACGTGCGCTCCCTCCCTTCCTTCCTGAGCTGGTTCTTGGGATATTGGTCTCCCTCAGTTTCGTTTCCGGTTTTGATATCTTCTTTGTTGATGCGGTGAACAGCAAGACGCTGCTTAAGCTAACGATCCCGTGGATAAAGCTGCTGCGGAACTGTCACACCCGGTTTTCCATAAGGAACACCCGAGCGTATTCTCACATGTATGCCAGGATCAGTTGAGTCATACATGTACCGACAATAGTGAAATATCATTATATTACATGTCAGGGTCAACGGTAACAATATATTACATCATAAGTCATAATAGAATAATAAAAGTATTATCACACTAAATATTTACAACAGCGGAAGTCTAATAAAGGGTCCTCCAATCCACAGGCGTTGCCCGGGGGTTTCGCCAACCTAGAACAACTCTTCGGGATCGAAGTCCTCCTCATCGAAGTCTTTATCTTCATTTACATTTGAGCAACATATGATATCCAATAAAAGCAAGTTTGAGTACCGAAGGTACTCAGCAAGTGTAGGAAAGAATGTTATGAAGGTTAATAGCAAGGAAATGCTAACATGGTTAAGCACTATGCATTAATCCTAAGCCTTAGCTTTGATTAGCAACCTATCTTACTAAGTGATAATCCGACCAACTTCATAATTAAGTCATTAATGTTAGGTTACACCACCCAACAATCTCTTTCAACTCACATCCATGTTACTCTAATCATGGACAAGTCCAAGCCGCTCTTGACCGTGAGCACGGCTGTCATGACAGTTTGGTTCTCTGCAGAGATTGAACCACTTTACCCACAAGTAGTGATTTCATCCCCTATTGCCAGGTGGACAAAGAACCTCCCTGATATCCGTGGTTGCAAGCCACATTACACACTTCCTTTAGTGTGCGATCATGAGATCACTACATGGCCTTTACAAAGGGTCTACCGGCAGGTACAAGCCCACTGAGGTTTCACTGCTGTAGTTCTTGGGAGTAAACCCTCCCGTGCAGAAGCCCCCTCTTGAGCCTTGCAGTTCCTAGGGCAGTCAAAAATGAACTCCCATTTCCGCACCATCCAAACACTCATACTATACCGGGAAACCCTAATTAATTGGCCAAGCTGCCCCATCTCAGTCTTGTGGTGGCACTGTAAAGCCGGGTTAACTGTTCCATGAACCGGTCCTTAGAATCTAAGACAGGCACTAACACATTCCTGAGTCTCGTGCATGTAGCACCATGCAAAACAACCAGCCTGTCTAGATTCCTAACACCATGACACACTTGTGTCTTTCATATAATCCACAAGACTAACCACATTTATGTTTCATTCATTCTCTAAGTACTAAGCATGGCTACGCACATAAAATGATAACCAACAATTATTAACTAAATCCCTCCATGGTTCAACAAGGAATGATAAAGGAATATAACTAGGAAAACGACCTAAATTAGGTTTCATATTGATATCATGCAAGCATTCTAACTAATCATCTTAGAATAGGAACAAAGTGGTCAAGGAACACTTGCCTTTGAATGGATGTTCGTTAGCTTCGAAGTCTTGCTCTTGAAGATTATAAAGTGGTTCTTGGATTGGTTCTATCCATGTATATGCACACAAAACAATGCAAAATATGCCATAAGAATCTTAACAATATATTTCTTCCACATTTATACTTGATTACACACATATACTATTTATTTTCTACTTATTTTCTTCATATACTATTGATTTCATATCATTTCATGTGGTTTGATATGAAAATAAGTTTAAAAGTGACATCTATATCTTTTACTTTATCTTTGTTATAACAAAATACTCATTTTTCAATTTTTATGGTGATTTTGAATAATCTCTAGAGTTTTTATATGTATATATGTTAATTTTATAATTAATTCAGTTTTAAAAATTATTTAAATTATTACTATAATCATTTTCAGAACTCATATTACTATTTTCTACATTTCAGAACCTATTTATGTATTTGGGGCAGTTTCCATAATTTTTCTTCATTATATAATATTTTTATCTATATTTCAGCATTCATTTAACGCTTAAAAATACATTTCCAGCCATATATATAATTATTTTGGACTACATAAACTTTAAATATATAAAAATATACAAGTAGAATAATCTTATACTTTTTAATAAATTTCTATAATTTTCTGAGACCTATATTGTTTTTATTTTGATTTTCAGAATTTATTTGTCACTAAATAAATAATTTCAGCCTTTGGAAATCATTATTTTTAATTTCAGAATTTATATTCTGACCAAAATATTTAAACAAGGTTTTTAATAAGTTCCTAACATTTTTTAAAAGTCATTTAGCCCATTTTGATTAATTACAGAATTAAAAATCAAATTTTAAACTGTTTTGGGTCAAAATGTAATACCTACAATTTTCCTAGGGTTCAAAATACATTTACAGAACTATTTTATCAATTTACAAAACATACAGGGGCTATTTAGATAGTTTACAGTGAATTTCCTAATTTCCCTAAAGCCTAAGGTTTATTTTGCAAAGTATAGGGTCTGTTTCATACTAATTTGAATCTCTAGGGGCCTAACCATCAAATTTCCAACGTACAGAACTATTTTAAATATGAACCGTTGGATCTAATCCAAACGGTTCTGATTTAATGAACCGAAGGGGTACGCCCCCTTCTAATCTGGACCGCACAAATTTAATCCTAGGGCCTAGAAGGAGCCGTGTAACCCCACCCCCTTCTCCTCCACGTCCGGCGGCTGCCCGATCGCCGGTGAGCGGCGGCGGTGGCCGGAGGTTTCTGTTTTCTTCATTTTCTCCACTAAATTTTGATCTTTGTACACCAAATCAAAGAGGGGATCATGGGGGACTCACCTAAATTGTTTTCGGGCACCAGAATTGGCCGGTGAGGGCTGTCGACGGCGAGCAGTGAAGAGCTCCGGCGAACTTCGTCGGGATGGTTCTCCTAGCAATGATCTTCGATGATTTTCATCGGGAATCTCTCCTGGAGTCCTTGTGATGGCGTAGGAGGTGTTAAAACCGAGTGATCAGAAGAAATTTTGATGAATTTTGAAAAGGGGTGGTTATGACTACTGGGAGGAATTGAGCGGTTTCTGTGGAGGATTTCGACCGAGGTTGGGCTGGTTTTATAGAGGGGGGAAGCGGCGGCAGTTGTGAGGGCGCCGGTTGCGGAGGAGGCGCGAAGTTTTGCTCGTGGCCGAAGCATTTTGATCACATGTGATAATAGAGAGAGAGAGAGAGAGAGAGAGAGAGATCGGCAGTTGCTTTGGGGGAGAAGAAACCGACGACTGGCCTCGGTTAGCAGTGAGAGAAGGAGGAGGGGACGGTTTAGTCTCATGTGATGAGAGTTTTAGGGTTGTTACAATTCTACCCCCCTTAAGAAAAATCTCGTCCTCGAGATTTGGGTTACAAAGGAAATAGATTAGGAAATTGTGACTTTAATTCGTCTTCTCTTTCCCATGTAGATTCTGCCTCCGAATGATGTTTCCATTGAACTTTGCACATACGAATTCTTTTGTTTCTTGTAACCTTTTCCAATGTGTCAAGAATTTTGATGGGGTACTCGGTATATGAAAGATCATCTTGTACATCCAATTCTTCCATCGGTAGTTGTTCCTCTGGTGTTCTCAAACACTTCTTGAGTTGTGATACATGGAACACATCGTGTACATCCGACAACCGAGAGGGTAACTCCAACTGATATACTACCTCTCCTTTGCATTCTAGTATCTTGAATGGTCCGATATACCGAGGAGCTAGCTTTCCTCTTACTTTAAATCTTCGTAGTCCTCGCATGGGTGACACTTTGAGATACACATAGTCTCCCACTTTGAAGACCAGTTCTCTTCGCCTTGTGTCCGCATAACTCTTTTGCCTTGTTTGAGCTATTTTTAGGTTATTACGAATTTCTCTCACTTTCTTTTCTGCATCTCTTAATAACTCTGGCCCAAACACTTTATTCTCACCTATTTGATCCTAAAACAAAGGAGTTATGCATTTTCTTCCATATAACGCCTCAAATGGAGACATCTTCATACTAGCCTGGTAACTGTTATTGTAGGAGAATTCCGCATATGGTAAGTTCTTATCCCAACTCCTACTATTTTTGAGTGCACAAGCTCTAAGCATATCTTCAAGAATTTGGTTGGTCCTCTCGGTCTGCCCATCAGTTTGTGGATGATATGCAGAACTAAAATTCAACCGGGTTCCCATAGACTCATGTAATTTCTGCCAAAATCTTGAAGTGAACTGTGTACCTCTATGTGACACTATCTTTTTAGGTACACCATGTAGGTAGACTATTCTCGACATATACAGTTCTGCTAATTTGGAACAGTTATAATTTTCCTTCACTGGAATGAAATGAGCAACTTTGGTCAATTTATCCACTATCACCCATATTGAGTCATACCCTGTTTGTGTCCTTGGCAAACCCACTATAAAGTCCATCCCAATTTCTTCCCACTTCCATTTAGGTATCTTTAGTGGTTGTAATAATCCTGCAGGCCTTTGATGTTCTGCTTTAACTAATTGACATGTGTCACACAATTCCACATGCTGTGCAACATCTCTTTTCATCCCGTACCACCAATATCTAGTCTTAAGATCATGATACATCTTTATACTTCCAGGGTGGATAGAGTAATTTGAATAATGAGCCTCTTTCAAAATTAACTTCTTTATTTCCTTTACATCTGGCACATATATTCTTTTACCATGCCATATGATACCATGCTCATCTTCTCTAAACCCTGGGGCTTTGTTTTCTTTGATCAACATCTTAATTTCTTTGATCTTTTCATCATTCTTTTGACCATTTCGAATATCTTGTTCTAGAGTTGAGTCAACTTCCATTGCTATGGCTTCTGTGTGATTCACCAAGCACAAGTTGAGTCTTGCGAACTCTTCACAAAGTTGAGGTTGTAGATCTCTCATCGCTAACATGTTAACATGTGTCTTTCTGCTTAAGGCATCTGCAACCACATTAGATTTTCCAGGGTGGTAATTGATTCCCACATCAAAATCGTTAATGAACTCTAACCATCTAATTTGCCGAAGGTTGAGATCCGGTTGAGTGAAGATATATTTCAAACTCTTGTGATCCGTATAGATCTCAGTTCTCTTACCCATTAGGTAATGTCTCCATAACTTCAATGCATGTACAACTGCTGCCAACTCTAGATCATGAGTAGGATAGTTCTTCTTATGTTTCCGAAGTTGTCGGGAAGCATAGGCAATAACATGCCCTTCTTGCATGAGTACACATCCCAACCCTTGTCCTGAAGCATCACAATAAACAGAAAATACTTTCTCCATATCTGGCATAACCAAGACTGGGGCAGTTGTTAACTTCTTCTTTAACTCTTGAAAACTTGATTCACATTCTTGGGACCATACAAAAGCAGCTCCTTTTTCCAACATCTTTGTGAGTGGTTTGACTATTTTTGAAAATCCTTCAATGAACCTTCGGTAATATCCAGCCAATCCTAAGAAGCTTCGGATTTCTCCAACATTCTCTTGCGTCTTCCACTTTTGAACACCAGATATCTTCTCTGGGTCCACAGATATCCCTCCTTCGGAGATAATATGTCCCAGAAAAGCAACCTTCTTAAGCCAAAATTCACATTTACTGAATTTGGCATAAAGTTGATTTTCTCTAGCTTTTGTAACACTATTCTCAAGTGTTCTTCATGTTCTTGCTCATTCTTTGAGTATATGAGGATATCATCAATGAACACTACTACAAACTTGTCCAAATATTTCATGAATAGCTTATTCATAAGGTACATGAAATATGCCGGAGCATTTGTGAATCCGAAAGGCATAACTGTATATTCATACAGTCCATACCTAGAAACAAATGTTGTCTTTGGAATATCTGATTCTCTTATCCTTAGTTGATGATATCCTCAACGGAGGTCAATTTTGGAGAATACACATGCACCTCTTAATTGATCAAACAAGTCCTTAATACGAGGTAAAGGGTACTTGTTTTTGATTGTCACTTTATTGAGGGCACGGTAATCTACACACAACCTCTTAGTCCCATCCTTCTTCGGTACAAATATGACCGGAGCTCCACATTGTGAGGAACTAGGACACATATACCCTTTTTCTGATAACTCTCGGATATGATCCTTGAGTTCTGCTAACTGTTGGGTATCATTCTATATGGTCTTTTATATATGGGAGCAGTACCAGGTACTAATTCAATAATGAACTCCACTTCTCGATCCGGTGGCATACCTGTAAGTCTTCGGGAAATACATCTGGAAATTTATTGACAACCTTTATGTCTTCAATAACTACTTCGGTCTTGTTGAGTTGAACATTTCCAGATGGTACTTGAATAGATGTGAACCCAACCTTTGTTCCATCCGTATGTGTTAGTTCCACAGTTCTCGTTGAACAATGTATAACTCCTTTATACTTTATCAACCAGTCCATCCCCAAGATGATATCTATTCCTTGTGATTCTATCACAATGAGATTTGCAAGGAATTCTACTCCATTGACTCCTAGCTTTACCTTGGGACATATTTGTTTTGTCTTTATTTCTCCTCCAGGAGAATTCACTACTAAGACTCGATTCATAGATGTAATTGGTAATTTGTGCTTGGTTATGAACTCCTTGGCTATGAATGAGTGTGTTGCACCAGAGTCAAATAATATTGTAGCAGGATAAGTATTGGCAGAGAAATACCAATAACCACATCTCGTGCCTCTTGTGCTTCCTCCATGGTCACATGATTCACCTTGCCACGTACAAGATTTTGTTGTTGAGGTTGTTTCTTATTTGGGCACCGGTTGGCATAGTGTCCCATTTCTCCACAGTTGTAGCATTGCCCAGTAACCTTGTTTAGTGATGCTTTATTGCCTTGCTGTGTATTTGGAGTATTTGATCCTGTAGGACGGGGTTGAAAGGTAGGATGTTGTTGCTGCACTTGTTGTTGTTGTTGAAAAGTTGGATTCCTTGCAGCAGGATTGTAGTTCCTCTGGAACTGATTTGGAGCTATAGGTCGGTTCATTGCTCCCGTCGGTGGTGATGAGAAGCGAGGCCGACTGTTGCTGCTAGAAGATTGTCCCTGCCAATTCATTTTCCTCTTTTGATCTTCAACTAATTTCTGTCTCTTTTTTTCAACTATGAAAGCCTTGTTGATAAGCTTCTGAAAATTCTCATAGTCACTGGAAGGCATGGCATATTGTATTTCTGAGTTCAAACCTTCTATAAAGCAGTCCTGCTTCTTTTCATCAGTGTCAATATCCCCTGGAGCATAACGAGATAACTGAGTGAACTTAGTAAGATACTCTCGCACGGACATGCTTCTTTGTTTCAGATTGAGAAACTCCTTCCGCTTGTTCTTTATTTCTCTTGCTAGAACATAGTGGTTGCGGAAAGCAAGTTTGAACTCATTCCATGAAATACTTTCTGGATCCTCATGAGCTTCCTTATATGCGGTCCACCAGTCTGCTGCAGATCCATATAGTTGATGAGAGGCAAAGAGCACCCTCTCACGCCCTTGGCATTGTATGATCTGCAACTTATTCTCAATATTCTTAAGCCAATCATCAGCTTCTAATGACTCTATAGCATTGTCAAACCTTGGTGGTTGTGTGCTCAGGAACTCACTTAACCTTGGTTGACGTGGTGCATTTTGAATTTGTGGTTGGGGTTGTTGCAGATTGGCCACCACTTGTGTCAAGTTTTGTATGAGTTGATTCTGCATGTTCATCATTTGTTGTATCACTTTCCCATCAGCTCTTCGTGCAACTCTTGGCTGCCATTCAGGTAGAGGAAACCTTGCAGCCTCATTGTTGTTGTTCCCTTCATTGCGTCTTCTTCTTCCTGCCATCTATTGTGGAATACTATGTTTAGATTCATCTTATACATACCTTTCTAGTTTGCATCATATTGTGTATATATCCTTATTATTTCCATATAAAAGTTTTAAAAATCTTTACATTTGTTCATTCAACAATCATGTTTGAAACAAACCTAGCATTTATATTCATTAGTAGTTATGTACATACACTAACGAGGTTGTGAACATAAGCCTATGGCTTTCACAACTCACGTTTGCACACTAATAATACATTACATTACCAAACCTAGACAACTACTTAAACAACCATTACACACTAAGCATTACAATATAATACACATACGTACTGCACGAGCTATTACATAGGTAGGGACACCTATCCTAATTATCTCCTGGGTTCTGTGCATTCTCCTGTGGGTCCTCGCCATCACCATCAGGAGAGCTAGCCTCTGACTCAGCTGTGGAGGCCTCAGGTGGTGGTGAAGCATGAGGGCGTTTGGCTGCCCTACGGTCTGGAGAGTCCGGAGTCCAGGTGTCTCCATCTGAAACATAGAGATCACTGATTTGTCCATCCCTCATCCTTATCAGTCCATGCATTATGGCCTCCGTCTTCTTCAGAAGGTCACGTACATCCTGAAGCTCCTGCTGCCAGTTCTGTAGCCTGGTACTGACATCAACCCCTACCTCGAGGCTCACGTCCATCTGTACGATGTTGCAACCTTCACGGATTGGTTCGTAGTCGTACACTGCACTTCCACTTTGTCGCCGAGGGGTGTACATGTATTGAGTCCCCTCAAGGCGGCCATGGTTGATGTAGCTCTGGCACGTGATTGCCTCCCAAGTGGCATCCTTCTCAGCCTCTGCCATGGTGGACCTCCATGCTGGTTAATTGTGGATCTTGAGCAGCTTGTTCTCATGGTAGATCCTCGCCTGTGACCTCCATTCCTCGCGTTCTGCGCGAGAAACTCGAGTGGTGTCGTAGGGCACCTCTAGCTTGTCGGTGTAACCAAGACAAACGAAGGAGATGTCTAAGGTGATCCACCATGCCCTCAGTGGACTCCCCATGAGTTTCATATGTGACGGGGTTGTCCACATCCTCAAGGGTGCGTGCAGCCAACTAGTGTCGAGGAACTCGTCCTCCGGTGGACTTACGGGCCGTGAGACGTGTACGTGCCATCTGTTTCATAAAATTTTTTTTAAATAAGTTAGAAGAATAAAAAATATATTTTTGAGTATAGATGAGGTTAGAAAACATATAAATAATCTAAATAATCTTTCTTTTACCAAAATCTTTGGTAAAATAGTTTTTATTAAAATAATGATGCTCATCCCGTCCATTTCTAACTAGGTTTGCGTCCTACGGGCAACCTTGGCTCTGATACCACTATGTCACACCCGGTTTTCCATAAGGAACACCCGAGCGTATTCTCACATATATGCCAGGATCAGTTGAGTCATACATGTGCCGACAATAGTGAAATATCATTATATTACATGTCAGGGTCAACGGTAACAATATATTACAACATAAGTCATAATAGAATAATAAAAGTATTATCACACTAAATATTTACAACGGCGGAAGTCTAATAAAGGGTCCTCCAATCCACAGGCGTTGCCCGGGGGTTTCGCCAACCTAGAACAACTCTTCGGGATCGAAGTCCTCATCAAAGTCTATATCTTCATTTACACCTGAGCAGCATATGATATCCAATAAAAGCAAGTTTGAGTACCGAAGGTACTCACCAAGTGTAGGAAAGAATGTTATGAAGGTTAATAGCAAGGAAAGGCTAACATGGTTAAGCACTATACATTAATCCTAAGCCTTAGCTTTGATTAGCAACCTATCTTACTAAGTGATAATCCCACCAACTTCATAATTAAGTCATTAATGTTAGGTTACACCACCCAACAACCTCTTTCAACTCACATCCATGTTTCTCTAATCATGGACAAGTCCAAGCCGCTCTTGACCCTGAGCACTGCTGTCATGACAGTTTGGTTCTCTACAAAGATTGTACCACTTTACCCACAAGTAGTGATTTCATCCCCTGTTGCCAGGTGGACTAAGAACCTCCCTGATATCCGTGGTTGCAAGCCACATTACACACTTCCTTTGGTGTGTGATCAGGAGATCACTACATGGCCTTTACAAAAGGTCTACCGGCAGGTACAAGCCCACTGAGGTTTCACTGTTGCAGTTCCTGAGAGTAAACCCTCCCCTGCAGAAGCCCTCTCTTGAGCTTGCAGTTCCTAGGGCAGTCAAAAATGGGCTCCCATTCCCGCACCATCCAAACACTCATACTATACCGGGAAACCCTAATTAATTGGCCAAGCTACCCCATCTCAGTCTTGTGGTGGCACTGTAAAGCCGGGTTAACTGTTCCATGAACCGGTCCTTAGAATCTAAGACAGGCACTAACACATTCCTGAGTCTCGTGCACGAAGCACCATCCAAAACAACCAGCCTGTCTAGATTCCTAACACCATGACACACACTTGTGTCTTTCATATAATCCACAAGACTAACCACATTTATGTTTCATTCATTCTCTAAGTACTAAGCATGGCTAAGCACATAAAATGATAACCAACAATTATTAACTAAATCCCTCCATGGTTCAACAAGGAACGATAAAGGAATATAACTAGGGAAACGACCTAAATTAGGTTTCATATTGATGACATCATGTAAGCATTCTAACTAATCATCCTAGAATAGGAACAAAGTGGTCAGGTAACACTTGCCTTTGAATGGATGTTCGTTAGCTTCGAAGTCTTGCTCTTGAAGATTATAAAGTGGTTCTTGGATTGGTTCTATCCATGTATATGCACATAAAACAATGCAAAATATGCCATAATAATCTTAACAATACATTTCTTCCACATTTATACTTGATTACACACATATACTATTTATTTTCTACTTATTTTCTCGATATACCATTGATTTCATACCATTTCATGTGGTTTGATATGAAAATAAGTTTCAAATTGACATCTATATCTTTTACTTTATCTTTATTATAACAAAATACTCATTTTTCAATTTTATGGTGGTTTTGAATAATCTCTAGAGTTTTTATATGTATATATGTTAATTTTATAATTAATTCAGTTTTAAAAATTATTTAAATTATTACTATAATCATTTTCAGAACTCATATTACTATTTTCTACATTTCAGAACCTATTTATGTATTTGGGGCAGTTTCCATAATTTTTCTTCATTATATAATATTTTTATCTATATTCCAGCATTTATTTAACACTTAAAAATATATTTCCAGCCATATATATAATTATTCTGGACTACAGAAACTTTAAATATATAAAAATATACAAATTGAATAATCTTATACTTTTTAATAATTTTCCTACAATTTTCTGAGACCTATATTGTTTTTATTTTGATTTTCAGAATTTATTTGTCACTAAATAAATAATTTCAGCCTTTGGAAATCATTATTTTTAATTTCAGAATTTATATTCTGACCAAAATGTTTAAACAGGGTTTTAATAAGTTCCTAAAATTTTTTAAAAGTCATTTAGCCCATTTTAATTAATTACAGAATTAAAAATCAAATTTTTAACTGTTTTGGGTCAAAATATAATACCTACAATTTTCCTAGGGTTCAAAATGCATTTACAGAACTATTTTATCAATTTACAAAACATACAGGGGCTAGTTTACAGTGAATTTCCTAATTTTCCTAAAGCCTAAGGTTTATTTTACAAAGTACACGGTCTGTTTCATACTAATTTGAATATGAACCGTTGGATCTAATCCGGACCGTTCTGATTTAATGAACCGAAGGGGTACGCCTCCTTCTAATCTGGACCGCACAAATTAAATCCTAGGGCCCAGAAGCAGTCGCGTCACCCCACCCCCTTCTTTTCCAAGTCCGGCGGCTGCCCGATCGCCGGCGAGCGGCGACGGTGACCGGAGGTTTCTATTTTCTTCATTTTCTCCACTAAATTTTGATCTGTGTACACCAAATCAAAGAGGGGATCATGGGGGACTCACCTAGATTGTTTTCAGGCACCAGAATTGGCCGGTGAGGGCTGTCGACGGCGAGCAGTGATGAACTCCGGCGAACATCGTCGGGATGGTTCTCCAAGCAATGATCTTCGATGATTTTCATCGGGAATCTCTCCTGCAGTCCTTGTGATGGCGTAGGAGGTGTTAAAACCGAGTGATCAAAAGAAATTTCGAAGAATTTTGAAAAGGGGTGGTTATGCCTACCGAGAGGAATTGAGCGGTTTCTATGGAGGGTTTTGACCAGGGTTGGGCTGGTTTTATAGAGGGGGAAGCAGCGGTGGTTGTGAGGGCGCCGGTTGGGGAGGAGGCACGAAGTTTTGCTCGTGGCCGAAGCATTTTGATCACATGTGATAATAGAGAGAGAGATCGGCGGTTGCTTTGGGGGAGAAGAAACCGGCGGCTGGCCTCGGTTGGCAGTGAGAGAAGGAGGAGGGGACAGTTTAGTCTCACGTGATGAGAGTTTTAGGGTTGTTACAGAAACCGGCGGGAGCTGCAGCTGCGCCAGATGCGGAGGGATATCGCCAAGCTCCTTGAGGCGAGGCAAGAAGCCACCGCGCGAATCAGGGTACTCTCTCTCTCTCTCTCTCTCTCTCCTGACTAACTGGCTTGCTTCTGTGGCTGCAGGTGGAGCACATCGTCCGGGAGACCGGGAGGAGAACATGAAGGCCGCGCAGGAGATCCTCGAGCTCTTCTGCAAGCTCGTCGTTGTCCGCCTGCCCATCATCGAGACACAAAGGTCTGGTCTGTGTTCCTTTCCTTAATTAAATTCTATAATAACAATGTTGGAAACTAAAGATAAAAAGGCACATAGAAACACTAGTATTTAGCTAGGCGACGAACGTCGGTATTCTTTATGGCTTGTGCTATGGTGAGTTACAACTTAATCACTTTACAATTTATAGCCCAGCCTAACAACTAATCTCCGTAGACTCCTTATAAGCAACTAATGTAGACTCCTGCATGCAAGCCAGCCTCCTGCACATGCATATACATGCAAGCCGTTATCAGATCCAGATAACCATGAGTGGGCTGTCCAAGTCTTGCTCGATGTGATCGGCCTTATCTGGTACGTGATTTATTCACTGGACCCGTTCGACGTCCGAGTTGTCCGCTGCCGTCGCTACCGTGATCCTACTCCAACGTGCACACATCCAAAGTCCACACAGCTACTCCACCTACACTATCTAAACGTGCGCAACACACGACTCATGTAGTAGTTTATTTTAACAATCACCCCCTAAACTACGACACGGCAACGTCATCTTCACAGCAATGCCGGTTCATCATCGATATCGGCGAGCAGGGCCTCCTTCTCTGAGCGGCAATCCCTTGCAATATGGCCGCGCTTGCCACACTCGAAGCACCGCCCACGGTAGCGACCTCTACCACGTGCGCATCTTCTTGAAATTGTGATGTTGCTGTCGTCTTTTCTTCACTGTAATCACCGCTTCTCTCACAGCCGCCACGGCATTCAGCACCTCCATGTGGTCGATTCTTGTTGTGCCGACTCCGTTCCTTGCCGCGCTGACGTTGACGAGCTTCCCGTTGCTCCTCAGTGTGCATAAATTGCCCGACGTGGTCCGCAACAACCTCGGCGTTGAAGCGATCTTCCGCAATTCGAAGCCGCCCGACGAGTTCTACAGTTGTCATGCGATTCAGATCGAGCAACATGTCGATCGCACAAGCAATTTGATTGAATATTGGCGGGAGAACACGGAGAATTTTCCTCACCACCCGATGTTCTTTGATCCTCTCGTCTAGTTCCCGCAAATTGCCGACGATTCCTATAATCCGCACCACGAAATTGTCAACAGACTCACCATCGGCGAAGGAAATTGTCTCGAATTGCTTAATCAGCTGTTGGGCATTGGCTTCCTTCACGCGCACATCGCCCATGCGCATCCTCTTGATGGCTTCCCAGGCTTCCATCACTGTCTTCTTCAACGCGAGACCCGGTTTCATCTCTATCAGCAGCCCCCGTAGAATCGCGGCCAAGGCGAGACGATCTTCTCGCCGATCGGCAGTGATGTTCTCAACGGCGTCCCACAAACCGAGGGCCTCCAAGCTGACCTGCATCACCAACGACCATTCATGGTAATTGGTCTTCGATAACACCGGCAATTCCACCGATGCGGAATTAGGGATGATTCGCTCCACTGCGACGGAGCTGCTGGAGCCCAGTGTGCCCGAGGAGCCTTTCTTTAGCAGCGGGGTCGTCATCTTCACCTCTGGCTCTGATGCCAATTGTTGGAAACTAAAGATAAAAAGGCACACAGAAACACGAGCATTTAGCTAGGCGACGAACGCCGGTATTCTTTATGGCTTGTGCTACGGCGAGTTACAACTTAATCACTTTGCAATTTATAGCCCAGCCTAACAACTAATCTCCGTAGACTCCGTATAAGCAACTGACGTAGCCTCTTGCATGCAAGCCAGCCTCCTGCACATGCATATACATGCAAGCCGTTATCAGATCCAAATAACCACGAGTGGGATGTCCAAGTCTTGGTCGATGTGATCGGCCTTATCTGGTACGTGATTTATTCACTAGACCCGCTCGGCGTCCGAGTTGTCTGCTGCCGTCGCTACCGTGATCCTACTCCAACGTGCACACATCCAACGTCCACACAGCTAATCCACCTACACTATCTAAATGCATGCAACACACGACTCATGGAGTAGTTTATTTTAACAATCACCCCCTAAACTACGACACGGCAACGTCATCTTCACAGCAGCGCCGATTCTTCATCGATGTCGGTGAGCAGGGTCTCCTCCTTCTTCTCTGAGCGGCAATCCCTTGCAATATGGCCGCGCTTGCCACACTCAAAGCACCTCCCACGGTAGCGACCTCTACCACGTGCGCTTCTCCTTAAAATTGTGTTGATGCCGTCGTCTTTTCTTCACTATAGTCACCGCTTCTCTCACATCCGCCACGGCGTTCAGCACCTCCATGTGGTCGATTCTTGTTGTGCCGACTCCGTTCCTTGCCGTGCTGACGTCAACGAGCTTCCCATTGCTCCTCAGTGAGCATCAATTGCCCGACGTGGTCCGTAGGAACCTCGGCATTGAAGCGATCTTCCGCAATTTGAAGTCGTCCGACGAGTTCTTCGGTTGTCATCCAATTCAGATCGAGCAACATCTCGATCACACAAGCAATTTGGTTGAATTTTGGCGGGAGAACATGGAGAATTTTCCTCACCACCCGAGTTTCTTCGATCCTCTCGCCTAGTTCCCGCAAATTGCCGACGATTCCTGTAATCCGCACCACGAAATCGTCAACAGACTCACCACGGTGAAGGAAATTGTGTCGAATTGCTTCATCAGCTGTTGGTCATTGGCTTCCTTCACACGCACATCGCCCATGCACATCCTCTTGATGGCTTCCTAGGCTTCCATCACCGTCTTCTTCACCGCGAGACCCGGTTTCATCTCTGCCGGCACCCCCCGCAGGATCGCGGCCAAGGCGAGGCGATCTTCTCGCCGATCGGGAGTGATGTTCTCGACGGCGTCCCACAAACCGAGGGCCTCCAAGCTGACCTGCATCACCAACGACCATTCGTGGTAATTGGTCTTCGATAACACCGGCAATTCCACCGATGCGGAATTAGGGATGATTCGCTCCACCGCGCCGGAGCTACCGGAGCCCAGTGTGCCCGAGGAGTCTTTCTTTAGTAGCGGGGTCGTCATCTTCACCTCCGGCTCTGATGCCAATTGTTGGAAACTAAAGATAAAAGGCACACAGAAACACGAGCATTTAGCTAGGCGACGAACGTCGGTATTCTTTATGGCTTGTGCTACGGCGAATTAAACTTAATCACTTTTCAATTTATAGCCCAGCCTAACAACTAATCTCCGTAGACTCCGTATAAGCAACTGATGTAGCCTCCTGCATGCAAGCCAGCCTCCTGCACATGCATATACATGCAAGCCGTTATCAGATCTAAATAACCACGAGTGGGATGGCCAAGTCTTGCTCGATGTGATCGGCCTTATCTCGTACGTGATTTATTCACTGGACCCGCTCGACGTCCGAGTTGCCCGCTGCCGTCGCTACCGTGATCCTACTCCAACGTGCACACATCCAACGTCCACACAGCTAATCCACCAACACTATCTAAATGCACGCAACACACGACTCATGGAGTAGTTTATTTTAACAATCACCCCCTAAACTACAACACGACAACGTCATCTTCACAGCAGCGCCGGTTCTTCATCGATGTCGGCAAGCAGGGCCTCCTCCTTCTTCCCTGAGCGGCAATCCCTTGCAATATGGCCGCGGTTGCCACACTCGAAGCACCTCCCACGGTAGCGACCTCTACCGCGTGCGCTTCTCCTTAAAATTGTGCTGATGCCGTCGTCTTTTCTTCACTGTAATCACCGCTTCTCTCACAGCCGCCACGGCGTTCAGCACCTCCATGTGGTCGATTCTTGTTTAGCCGACTCCGTTCCTTGCCGCGCTGACGTCAACGAGCTTCCCATTGCTCCTCAGTGAGCATCAATTGCCCGACGTGGTCTGCAGCAACCTCGGCGTTGAAGCGATCTTCCGCAATTCGAAGCCGTCCGACGAGTTCTTCGGTTGTCATCCGATTCAGATGGAGCAACATCTCGATCGCACAAGCAATTTGATTGAATTTTGGCGGGAGAACACGGAGAATTTTCCTCACCACCCGATTTTCTTCGATCCTCTCGCCTAGTTCCCGCAAATTGCCGACGGTTCCTGTAATCCGCACCACAAAATCGTCAACAGACTCACCATCGGTGAAGGAAATTGTGTCGAATTGCTTCATCAGCTGTTGGGCATTGGCTTCCTTCACGTGCACATCGCCCATGCGCATCCTCTTGATGGCTTCCTAGGCTTCCATCACCGTCTTCTTCACCGCGAGACCCGGTTTCATCTCTGCCGGCACCCCCCGCAGGATCGCGGCCAAGGCGAGATGATCTTCTCGCCGATCGGGAGTGATGTTCTCGACGGCATCCCACAAACCGAGGGCCTCCAAGCTGACCTGCATCACCAACGACCATTCGTGGTAATTGGTCTTCGATAACACCGGCAATTCCACCGATGCGGAATTAGGGATGATTCGCTCCACCGCGCCGGAGCTACCGGAGCCCAGTGTGCCCGAGGAGCCTTTCTTTAGCAGCGGGGTCGTCATCTTCACCTCCGGCTCTGATGCCAATTGTTGGAAACTAAAGATAAAAGGCACACAGAAACACGAGCATTTAGCCAGGCGACGAACGCCGGTATTCTTTATGGCTTGTGCTACGGCGAGTTAAACTTAATCACTTTGCAATTTATAGCCCAGCCTAACAACTAATCTCCGTAGACTCCGTATAAGCAACTGACGTAGCCTCCTGCATGCAAGCCAGCCTCCTGCACATGCATATACATGCAAGCCGTTATCAGATCTAAATAACCACGAGTGGGATGGCCAAGTCTTGCTCGATGTGATCGGCCTTATCTCGTACGGGATTTATTCACTGGACCCGCTCGACGTCCGATTTGCCCGCTGCCGTCGCTACCGTGATCCTACTCCAACGTGCACACATCCAACGTCCACACAGCTAATCCACCAACACTATCTAAATGCACGCAACACACGACTCATGGAGTAGTTTATTTTAACAATCACCCCCTAAACTACAACACGACAACGTCATCTTCACAGCAGCGCCGGTTCTTCATCGATGTCGGCGAGCAGGGCCTCCTCCTTCTTCCCTGAGCGGCAATCCCTTGCAATATGGCCGCACTTGCCACACTCGAAGTACCTCCCACGGTAGCGACCTCTACCACGTGCGCTTCTCCTTAAAATTGTGCTGATGCCGTCGTCTTTTCTTCACTGTAATCACCGCTTCTCTCACAGCCGCCACGGCGTTCAGCACCTCCATGTGGTCGATTCTTGTTTTGCTGACTCCGTTCCTTGCCGCGCTGACGTCAACGAGCTTCCCATTGCTCCTCAGTGAGCATCAATTGCCCGACGTGGTCCGCAGCAACCTCGGCGTTGAAGCGATCTTCCGCAATTCGAAGCCGTCCGACGAGTTCTTCGGTTGTCATCCGATTCAAATGGAGCAACATCTCGATCGCACAAGCAATTTGATTGAATTTTGGCGGGAGAACACGGAGAATTTTCCTCACCACCCGATTTTCTTCGATCCTCTCGCCTAGTTCCCGCAAATTGACGACGGCTCCTGTAATCCGCACCACAAAATCGTCAACAGACTCACCATCGGTAAAGGAAATTGTGTCGAATTGCTTCATCAGCTGTTGGGCATTGGCTTCCTTCACGTGCACATCGCCCATGCGCATCCTCTTGATGGCTTCCTAGGCTTCCATCGCCGTCTTCTTCACCGCGAGACCCGGTTTCATCTCTGCCGGCACCCCCCGCAGGATCGCGGCCAAGGCGAGACGATCTTCTCGCCGATCGGGAGTGATGTTCTCGATGGCGTCCCACAAACCGAGGGCCTCCAAGCTGACCTGCATCACCAACGACCATTCGTGGTAATTGGTCTTCGATAACACCGGCAATTCCACCGATGCAGAATTAGGGATAATTCCCTCCACCACGCCGGAGCTACCGGAGCCCAGTGTGCCCGAGGAGCCTTTCTTTAGCAGCGGGGTCGTCATATTCACCTCTGGCTCTGATGCCAGTTGTTGGAAACTAAAGATAAAAAGGCACACAGAAACACGAGCATTTAGCCAGGCGACGAACGCCGGTATTCTTTATGGCTTGTGCTACGGCGAGTTACAACTTAATCACTTTGCAATTTATAGCCCAACCTAACAACTAATCTCCGTAGACTCCGTATAAGCAACTGATGTATCCTCCTGCATGCAAGCCAGCCTCCTGCACATGCATATACATGTAAGCCGTTATCAGATCCAAATAACCACGAGTGGGATGGCCAAGTCTTGTTCGATGTGATCGGCCTTATCTGGTACGTAATTTATTCAATGGACCCGCTCGACGTTCGAGTTGTCCGCTGCCGTCGCTACTGTGATCCTACTCCAACGTGCACACATCCAACGTCCACACAGCTAATCCATCTACACTATCTAAACGCACGCAACACACGACTCATGGAGTATTTTATGTTAACAATCACCCCCTAAACTACAACACGGCAACGTCATCTTCACAGCAGCACCGGTTCTTCATCGATGTCGGCGAGCAGGGCCTCCTCCTTCTTCTCTAAGCGGCAATCCCTTGCAATATGGCCGCGCTTGCCACACTCGAAGCACCTCCCACGGTAGCGACCTCTACCACGTGCGCTTCTCCTTGAAATTGTGTTGATGCCGTCGTCTTTTCTTCACTGTAATCATCGCTTCTCTCACAGTCGCCACGACGTTCAGCACCTCCATGTGGTCGATTCTTGTTGTGCCGACTCTGTTCCTTGCCGCGCTGACGTCAACGAGCTTCCCATTGCTCCTCAGTGAGCATCAATTGTCCGACGTGGTCCATAGCAACCTCGGCGTTGAAGCGATCTTCCGCAATTCGAAGCCGTCCGACGAGTTCTTCGGTTGTCATCCGATTCAGGTCGAGCAACATCTCGATCGCACAAGCAATTTGATTGAATTTTGGCGGGAGAACACGGAGAATTTTCCTCACCAACCGATTTTCTTCGATCCTCTCGCCTAGTTCCCGCAAATTGCCGACGATTCCTGTAATCCGCACCACGAAATCGTCAACAGACTCACCATCGGTGAAGGAAATTGTGTCGAATTGCTTCATTAGCTGTTGGGCATTGGCTTTCTTCACGCGCACATCGCCCATGCGCATCCTCTTGATGGCTTCCTAGGCTTCCATCGCCGTCTTCTTCACCGCGAGAACCGGTTTCATCTCTGCCGGCACCCCCCGCAGGATCGCGGCCAAGGCGAGACGATCTTCTCGCCGATCGGGAGTGATGTTCTCGACGGCGTCCCACAAACCGAGGGCCTCCAAGCTGACCTGCATCACCAACGACCATTCGTGGTAATTGGTCTTCGATAACACCGGTAATTCCACCGATGCGGAATTAGGGATGATTCGCTCCACCGCGCCGGAGCTACCGGAGCCCAGTGTACCTGAGGAGCCTTTCTTTAGCAACGGGGTCGTCATCTTCACCTCCGGCTCTGATGCCAATTGTTGGAAACTAAAGATAAAAAGGCACACAGAAACACGAGCATTTAGCCATGCGGCAAACGCCTGTATTCTTTATGGCTTGTGCTGCGGCTTACAGCTTAATCACTTTGCAATTTATAGCCTAGCCTAACAACTAATCTCCGTAGACTCCGTATAAGCAACTGACGTAGCCTCCTGCATGCAAGCCAGCCTCCTGCACATGCATATACATGCAAGCCGTTATCAGATCAAGATAACCACGAGTGGGTTGGCCAAGTCTTGCTCGATGTGATCGGCCTTATCTGGTACGTGATTTATTCACTGGACCCGCTCGACGTTCGAGTTGTCCGCTGCCGTCGCTACCGTGATCCTACTCCAATCGTGCACACAACCAACGTCCACACAGCTAATCCACCTACACTATCTAAACGCATGCAACACGTAGTACTTCAATGCTATACCCTCGATCTTGCGGTCTATTGTCTATCCATGGATCATGGCCATTACAGTTTTGGCCAGTCGTTTGCTTGCCCCTCGACATGAAAATTGTTTTTGGAGCGCCTAGTTGGTGTTCCTAGTGACTTGTTGACTTTTACTTCTGTAAGCCAAGAACGTTTGAGGTGCTTTTTGGTTGTCTATGGTTTTATATTTTGACATGATCACTTTACTCTTCAATTTTATACCTTGTTAGTTGTCAGTCGAGTGCTAATTTCAGTCCAGCATGTGATGGCACCAATACTAAATTAACTTGAGAATACTAACTATTTCGTTCCTTTATTTTTTGTATGGTTCGTTAGTTTATTATATAACTGTCTTACATAATCTTATTTTACCGCTATAGTGGCCGTGTTTATTCCATCATAAGCTGATGCCTCTGTTCTAAACAGTATGTAGCTATCAGAACATTTGACCCTAACCATTCCCGACAAGGAGAAAGAATCACCTTCCTTATATCCTTTGCGTTATTATATTCCAGCTTTGTTTTTCTAGGCACAAACTTTTCAGGGTCTGAAGCAATATCAACTATATGTGCAGATCTGCATGTATTCCACAGGATGGCTCTAATATATTTTTTTTCTTATGCTTCTGCTTCAGGGAATGTCCTATTGATCTAAAAGAAGCAATATCCAGTATATGTTTTGCTGCACCAAGATGTGCAGATCTGCCTGAATTGATGCATGTTCAGATGATGTTTGCAAAAAAATATGGAAAGGAGTTTGTTGCTGCAGCCGCAGAGCTGATGCCTGATTGTGGGGTCAATCGGCAGGTCATATGGCACTTCTAATTTGAAGTGATTTAATCATGTTATTCTGGTATTTGGAAGGTTCATAACATATCAGGGTGAATAATTTTGCAGATAATTGAACTACTTTCTATTCGTCCCCCTCCTGTTGAGGCAAAGATGAAGCTTCTAAAAGAGATTGCTGAGGAGAATGAAGTCGATTGGGATCTATCAGAAACAGAGACGGAATTTCTCAAACCCCATCAAGACCTATTGGTAAGTATTTACTTACAAGAAACCATTGTCAGTTTACTAATTTGATTATCACTTGATACAATGTTTTCTTTCTTAGAATGGACCCACCTACTTCAATGGTTCCACGGTGCCTCTTCCCAAGGGAAAACATGAGGAAACAGTTGTGGCAAGCGCTGCAGACCAGCATGATGAAGATTACGAATCAGATACTGGTTTTGACATATTGGATTTGCCTGAAGTCCCAAAAGCTGCAATTTGTCCGCCCTCTGATGTGCCATCGACCCCAGATATTGGTCCACATTCAAAACGACCAGTCAGTTCCTCATGAACCATCTAATTCTACTGACTTGGAAGAGAATCCAACAGCCGATGGTGTTTTTAGGATTCAGATGAAAAGTATGGAACATCTAGTTTCAGCATCATCTGCTCAATCAAATGTACCAGATTTGCCAAATGAAAAGAAGCAATTTTCTCCTTTTGCCTCTCCACTGTCCATTGCTACTTCTTCAGTGGAGAAAACTGAGTTGATTCCCTCACCTTCTCCTTCACCTCCAGTGAAGCCTACAAAGCAAGAGATCTTCACAAAGAAAACAGATGAAGTAACCCCACCTCCTGTACCTCATACTGATTACACATTCTTGAGGCAACCAGAGGGGATACACTCAATCTCTCCTGAGAATAGGGCAACCATAGACTTGGATGATGTGTTATCTTCTGCTCAGACAGCGGCTGATTCGGCTGAGAGAGCTGCAGCAGCAGCCCGTGCTGCTGCAAACCTTGCGCAACTGCGCATTTCTGGTCTAAAGAAGAATAGCAATGTTTATGGAAACTACAGCGATGGTGTCCAAAAGGAAACTCATAATCAGACAGAGACGACCCAGAAACCAGTATTTTATCACCATGACTCCTTTACCAATGATACACAAGACTATCTGTCTTCTCATGTGCCCGTGCCACAGAGGTCTCCATCATTGGACGACGATCCGTATTTCTCTTATCCCAACCTGTTCTCATCTTCAAAACCTTGAGGAAAGGAATGGTCTGCAAGTTAGTTTGTCAGCATACGTCGCTAGGTCCTGTTGTATTTGGCTGCTGCCCGGAGAATTCTGTGTATTCTGAGCTGATACACAAGAATTAAAGTAGGCTGGTGAACTATTACTGGGTAACATGTCTTTTTCGGTCTGTAAATCGTAAATGTGATGCTTATATCAACTTTCTGAAACTTTCCCCACAACCTCAACATAGAATAAATACTGAGTTTGTCATTCTGCAATTTTACCCTGCCAGAAAATCGTAGTTAAATCTTCTAGGCTTGTTGCTTATTCAGTTAGCAGTGAATATACTTTTCTGTTATATAACCTGCTGTTACCATGGGAGCACCGGCCAATGTTTGCATAGCTCCTTAATTTCGTCTCAGGGTTGAAACACCGGGAACGACAAGAACTTTGGTCACTTCATCATTTGTCCCACCTTTGCAGTTTCCTATTAAATTCCTTAGGATGCTATCCATACCCTTTGGTCACCGATTAATTTGTTGATTAGTTTCCCAAAATCACAGATTGAACTGGTATTTATCGATAAAACGTCAGCTGTTCTGAGAAGGATAATTGTGGACTGAACTTAACCACAGCATGCAATTGGTCACTGGAACAGGGCTCCAAAATGAATTCGTGATCAGCATATATTTCAAGTTTGTCAAACTATTTCACAATGGATGTTTTTTCTAGGATCAAAAAGCAAGAATTATGTTACAATGAACAATCTAATCAAAGAGATTCAACATAACATCTTGTTATCCAGAAAATCCTCTGATGCTGCAGAGCAGATCGTGCGTGATCTGGATGTTCTAGCGGGCAGGTTGGTCAGAGAGCTTCGTCCTGCACAGCGGGCACATCTCGCTCCCGGCCAGCGTCTTCTCCACGCACGCGCCGTGGAACACGTGCCGGCACCCCGGCCACGCCGCCAAGCCGCGCTCCAGTGGATCGAAGCAGACGGCGCATTCATCCTCCTCCGACTCCTCTTCATTGTCGGCTACCTTCCTCCGCTTGGCCGCCCTCATGTACTCGCCTTGTTCCTCGTCGTCCGGCACCGGCACCGGCGCCGGTAGGTGCAACTCCATGCCGACATGGTAGTACTCGGGCCACGCCTCCTGCATCTTGGCCTCCAGAGCGCCGCGCATGTGGTCCATGCGTTCTTTCGTGTGGTCGCCGCGCCGGAGGATGCCGACGTCCACGATCACCTGGAGACGCGCTGCTCGCGGCGGGACGGTGCTCATCGCCGGCGTCGACAAGGTTGACCATAGTTCGTAAAGCTGCCGGCGGAACAAGGCTGGGTAGATCAGCGGGCCCAGCGAGGATCCGGCCCACGTCAGCGAGCTCGCCATGTCGCCGGCTGGCGGGACCGCGAAGCGGAGCCGGTGCAGCTTCGTCCTTCTGCACACCTTCACCCCGCGCCGCCCGCTCCACGTGCTCGAGAAGCGGGTGTATCGGTACAGGACGAGGATCTCCTTGCCCCCGTCCTCGGCCTCCGCCGCGGCGACGCGCATGAACCCGGCGGTGTTCTCGACGGCGGCGTACCGAGCCGGTCCAAGCAGGTCCCCGTCCGGGACGACGGTCCCGGCTGGCGCCGCGACTAGCGGGATGCTGGCACTACTCCTGCTGCTCTCCACGGTCTCCTCCCCGTCCCTGACCTTCAGCGGCGGCTCGTCTCCCTCGCCGCCGCCGTCCTCGTCTCCCTCGCCGTTATCGCTGTCGTAACGCTCCGCCTCGTCCAATTCGCTGGGAATATCGTACTCCACCGTCGGCTGGTATACACCTTCGTCCTCTTCGCTGGGAATATCGTACTCCACCGTCGGCTCGTATACACCTTCGTCCTCTTCGCTGGGAATATCGTACTCCACCGTCGGCTGGTACACACCTCCGTCCTCTTCGCTGGGAATATCGTACTCCACCGTCGGCTGGTATACACCTTCGTCCTCTTCGCTGGGAATATCGCACTCCACCGTCGGCTCGTACACACCTCCGTCCTCGTCGCCGTCCCGCGGCGGCAGGCGAACAACCACAACGTGGAAGTGTGCCAACTCGTCCTCGTCGTCGCTGCTGACAAGAGGCTCTAGCTCCGGGTAGTAGTCGTCGCCTTCGTCAGGAGGCTCGAGCTCCGGGTGGTCGTCACCTTCGTCAGGAGGCTCGAGCTCCACTCCCGCCATGGCTGCGGGCCTTACGATCCTCGCCGTCGTATGGTCCGCTCGATCCACCACGAAGAATCTGGTAGAGTAGCCGGACGGTGGAAAGGGGCAGGAATATATAGAGCCCCGCGGATCGGAGACTCGACGCTGAATAAGCCGCAGTTGAGCCGGACTCCGTTTCGGCCCGGCCAGCGATCGATGCTCGTTTCAACCAGAAGGGCCGGGCAAAGAGTCGGACTCGGCTGGGTCTGAATTTCCCTTACTCTTTCGGACTTGTTAATATGGATTTTGAAAGCGTATTTCGGACTGGCACGAGTCACGGATCCGTCGTTCCCGCTCCTCGCCTTGCGTACCAGATTAGACACATTAACGGACCTGCACCTGACTTATCCGATGTCATATCCGATCTTTCATAAAGAATAACCGAGCATAATCTTAAATATATATCAAAATTAATTGACTCATATATTTATCAAAAAGAGTGAAATATTATTATATTATAAGCTAAGTTTAACGTGTAACAAAATATTACAAATATATCACTAGTAGACTAATTAAAAGTACTATTAAACTAATAACACAACAGTGGAAGACTATAGCATTATGCTTCAATTCACAAGCGTTGCCTGGGGTTTCGCCAGCCTAAAACAACTTTTCGGGATCAAAGTATTCTTCATTTAAATATATGTCTTCATTTACACCTGAGCAGCATATGACATCGAACAAAAGCAAGTTCGAGTACTAAAGGGTACTCAGCAAGTGTAGAAAAAATGATATAAAGATTAATAGCAAGGAAAGGCTGACACTATTAAGCGCTATGCATTAATTCTAGTTCTTAGCTTAAATTAGCAATCTATATTACTAATTGATAATTCCCACCATCTTTATAAATAAGCTAATAATGTCAGGTTACATCACCTAACATTCTTTTTCAACTCATACTCATGTTTCTCTAATCATAGATAAGTCCAAGCCGTGAGCACGGCTGTCATGATAATTTAGTTCTCTGCAGAGATTGTACCACTTTACCCACAAGTAGTGATTTCATCCCATGTTGCCACGTGGACTAAAAACCTCCCTGATATCTGTGGTTGTAAGTCACATTACACACTTCATTTGGTGTGCGATCACGAGATCACTATATAGCCTTTACAAAGGGTCTACCGGCAAATATGAGACTACTGAGCTTTCACCGCCGCAGTTCCTAAGAGTAAACCCTACCTTTCAGAAGCTCCCTCTTGATCCTTGCAGTTTCCAGGGTAGTCCAAAAATATGACTCTCATTCTCCGCACTATCCAAACACTCATACTATACCGACAAACTTCTAATTAATTGGCCAAGTTGTCCCATCTCAAACTTGTAGTGGCACTGTAAAGTCGGGTTAACTGTTCCATAAACCGGTCCTTAGAATCTAAGATGGACACTAACACTATTCCGAGTCTCGTGCACGAAGCACCGTACCAAAATAACCAGTCTCTCTAGATTCCTATCACTATGACACACTCTTGTGTCTTTCATATATTTCACATGACTAGTAACAAGTAAGTTTCATTCATTTTCTAAATTCTAAGCATTGCAAGCACATAAAATGACAATAACATATCCTAACTAAACCCCTCCATGGTTTTGCAAGGAATGATAAGAAACAAAACTAGTGAAACATTCTAAATTGGGTTTTATATTAAAGACATCATGCAATATTCTAACTAATCATCTTAGAATAGGAGCAAAATGGTCAAGCAACACTTGTCTTTGAATTGTTGCTCAGTTACTTCGAAATCTTGCTCTTGAAGATTAAGAAAGTTCTCTTGTGACGATTCTATCCATGTATATGCATACAAAACAATGTAAAACATGTAATAAGAATCATAACAATACATTTCAATCTTGTTTACACTTAATTATATGCATATATCATTTATTTCTATTTAGTTTCTTTATCTACATATGATTATATACATTATTTTATATGTCTCTTGGGATGAAAAATTTTGTTCACAGGCTACGGCGATAGGGCAACCGGTCGTCTTACCGCAGTGGCAACCCCCATAGGAGCCACAGGCCCTGCTTACAGGAGCAGGGGTACAAATTTACTCAAACTTCCACAACATAGCCATATTTGATAAAATTTAGTCAAATTTATTAGAATACCATCAAACTTAGTCAAACATAACCAAAACTAGTTTAAATTGATCAATTCTAGGTTATAATAAGCTCGCTTAGCCAAACATAGATTTTCAAACTTATAACTTGTTTAACTACACTTATACATAACAGGGCTCCGCGACCGGGAGGAAGAGGGCTGGAGGACGAGTTCCCGGGTTCTGAAGGTAGCGCACATGGTAGTGTGTAGTGTGGTGTGTGCCTAGTGTTTATGTTTATAATATTTTAACTGTTAGTGTTGTTGTTGTTGATTGTTTGTGTTAGCTCAACATCGAGCCTAGGCTGGGCTTGAAGCCACAGCAGAATTTTCTAATTTTAGAAAAATACCAAAGTTATTTACGACAGTTTTCTGGTGTTGGCCGTCGTAAAAAAGCCAATAGTATTTACGACGGTTGGTGTTAGCCGTCGTAAATAATTCAATAGTATTTACGACAGCTGGTGTTGACCGTCGTAAATAATGGGTACTATTCACGACAACCCGTCGTAAATAATCCAATAGTATTTACGACGGCTGGTGTTGGCCGTCGTAAATAATGGGTATGGCCCGTCGTGAATAAATCCCCCGAGCCATGTGGCAGTAGGTGGAACTTATTCGCGACGGGTGCCGTCATTAACGACCTTATTTACGACTAATTATCGGTGACAACCGAAAACCGTCGTGAATAAGTTATTCCCGTCATGAATTACTTATTCACGACGGTTAGTCTTTTATTAACGACGGTTTCTAGCCGTCGTTAATTGATGATATTCTTGTAGTGTCACTGACATGTGGGGCCCCACATGTCAGTTATTTCTTCTCCAAAGCAACCGCCACCTTGTCTCTCTCTTCTCTATATCGCATGTGCAAGAAAGGCTTCGGTCGTGTGCGAAATCTCGTGCCTCTTTTCCAACCGACGCGCCCACAACCGTCGCCTCCTCCTCTATAAAACCACACCGAAGCCAACAAATTCCCCCACACAAATCACGTCCAATTTCCCTCGGTAAGAACCGCCACCCCGCGCCCTAATTTTTTGTAATTCGCCACAATCGCTGCTTCTTCCTTCGCTGTAAAACGTTGTTCAGACACGCATGATCATAGGGAGGCTTCACAGCGAAGAAAACCCGGAGGACTTGCGATCAGAACACCTTCCTGATGAAAACTGAACCGGTCACTTCGGGTCCAAAGGATCGCTCTAGTTGAGTTCCCCGTGGCCTCCTCTACGTTTTGGAGTAACGAAACCAAGAAACAGTGAAGTATGTGCGATAATCGGATTTCTCCGGTGATTTCACCGCCGGTTCCCGGCGAGCGCCGCCGTGCGCGGGGGAGGAGGAGGAGGGTGACGTGGTTGTTTCTAGTGCGTCGGATTTAAACCGAGGGCTAGGATTAAAAGAACCGATACCGGTTGGGTTAATTAAATTTGGGCCCTCCATCTAGTATCCAACAACCTACATTCAAAACATTGGAATTTTCAATTAAGTCCCCAAAGATTTCAAACAACACAGATTAGTCCCTGCGCTTTACAGATTGAACCCTAGGCTTTATAGAATTTAGAAAATATGTTAGAAATTAACTAAATAACCCATGTTTTCTTTATAATTTAGGAAAATGACTGTATAACTTTAAGTTAGCCCCTGAAAAAGTTAAAAAATAATATATTTCAGTCCAGTTGAGTTTATAAATTCAATATTAATTCTGTAATTAGCCAAACTATTATAAATAAATTCTGGAAAATCATAAAAATTGTATAAAATATTTTGTTTTCATAATTTAGCACATATATATAGTCTGAAATTAAAAATAATTATTTCTATAGGCTGAAAATAAATACTAAGTAATAAAATAATGCTAAAAACCACGTAAAAACATTATATACTTCAGAAAATTTGTTGAAATTAATTAAAATGCTTAAATAAATTCTAAAAAATACAATAAAAGCAGTATATATTCTAGAGATTGTATAATTAGAGATTGTATAATAAAAGAAGAAATATTACTAAATTTTCGTATCCCAATTCATTGGCATTAAATAAAAAAGAGAACTTACAGTTCGTGAGGTCTCCCGCCTCTGGTTGCATACGAGGCTTCTGGGATGATTGGCGCGATCTGCCAATCGAAGCCTTCACCGTGAAGCTGCTCCGCCTCCTGCCCATACCTTCCCTACAAAGACGGAAAGATAATATCATCAAAACTATTTAAGAAAACTCAATAACAAATACAAAATAACTCACCAGTGCGTCCGACGCCGTCTGAGAACACAGCTGGTCAGGCTGAGACGGGTCACTTCTCTTGTGACCCCTCTTCCAGACCTGAATCGGAGTCGGCTCCTGACCGCTCTCACTGAAAGTTGCCTAGAGGGGGTGAATAGGCTAATAAAACCTGAAATTCAAATAAACAGCGGATAAAACCAGAGTAGGACGGACTAGTCCGGTATGAGGTCGGACTAGTCCGGTCTAAGCCTAATTTGTGTTTTAGGTTTCCTTTTAAGTTTGTTTGAGCTGAAAATATATGGTAGTCAAATGATATCACAAATTAATTGAGAATAATTAGTTTGCAAAATAATAGAACAGTTTGCGAGAAATAACACAATGAATGCTTGACAAGTAATTCTAGTGAGCAAGTAAGATAGTAGAGAGGACAAGAGACACGATTTATCCCGAGGTTCGATTTCACACAGGAATCTACGTCCTCGTTGAGGAGTCCACCAAGGACCGGGTCTTTTCCAACCCTTCCCTCACCGAGCGATCACCAAGATCAAGCCCGGGCTTTCTCACTATCAATCGAATGTGAATACAATGCTCTTAGAGGCTACTCACACTTTGAGTCTCCCTACACCAACCAAGTAGTTCTAGAATTCAAAGTACAAATGTTATAAACTCAAAAACAGTTAGAGTGCAAGAGAAGCAAACCAAGAGCTCAAAACGTCAGTCACCACGTCTTTCCTCTCACAAAAACCACTAACTCCTTAAGATCCGATCTTAGGGGTCTAGAAGGTGAGGAAAGAGGCTTAGAAGAGCTCTAGGAATGAGTTTTTAGCGCTTGGGTTCGTGTCTACTCAATTCTCAGCCGGGGGGTCTCCTTTTATAGAAATCCCGACATTTAGCCGTTATCAACTAAAGTCCGGACTAGTCCGGTCCCAACCCCGGACTAGTCCGATCTTGAGGGACCACTCACGTCACAGCTTACCAAATAAAGTTTTAGTGACCGTTGGATTCAAACGGTCATGAATCTCCGGACTAGTCCGGCCAAGAGCGGACTAGTCCGATCTCAATCAGGAACCTTTGTTCCGTATGAGAACGGACTAGTCTCGTATGGGCGGACTAGTCCGGCCCCAAGAGCAGACTAGTCCGGTCTTACCAGACTTAGTCTAAGAACTCTCTAATGTAGGGCTGCGGACTAGTACGACCAACTTCGGACTAGTCTGAGCTCGCACAGGAACCTTTGTTCCGTCCTAAATCGGACTAGTCTGAATGGAACGGACTAGTCCGGTCCACGGAGCGGACTAGTCCGATGTCACTCAGAGACTTCTTCTCCGGACAACAGCGGCTTAGTCCGCTTAGCGGACTAGTCTGACCTCTTGGGCGGACTAGTCCGGCCCTCTGAGACTTAGTCTCATAACGGCTCTGACTCACATGATAACCGGACTAGTCCGGCCTGAGACGGACAAGTCCGAACTCACTCAGAGATTTTTTTTTGGTCTAAAACGGATTAGTCCGGGTAGGGACGGACTAGTCCGGCCATTTGTCCGGACAAGTCCGGTCTTCCCTTTTCTTCATATCTATGACTACTTCGTCTCATGATTCTAACGTTCTATCCTTTGTTTGAGCTCTCTAGTGATTCTCAAGCACTCTAAAAGAGAAGACCCTATACACAACTAGAAAAATGTGAAGATTAATAGAAAATGCTATTTTCTACTCTTTCAAGTCTTCTTCTTTTCCTTTTGCTTCTTGAGAGACTCCATATTCATTTCTTTGATAAACACCTGTGCTCATACTCAGTAGAAACTTATTAGTATCTTAATTATCATCATCAATCAATCAAAACCACGGGGATTATCTAGATGCACTTTCACTCACGCTCCTATATATGTGTGTTAGTATAATGAATAATTTAAATATATTTGAAAATAATAGTAATCACACTTACCATGCGTTTAGCCAGACGTAAGTAGCCGTCCGCATCAAACGTGTGCTTCCCATCCGTCCCTCAGCTCTGTCGACGGGTCCTAGAATCTTCATGGAAACCCTGACTCGCCCACATAGCATATAGGGCACGGTAGTCATCCATACGGCCGTCTAACCACGCTACACCGACCTGCATACATTTGTTATTAGGTTATGAATTGGAATTAAGTACTTTACATATGGTAGTTCCCATAATACATATACATCAGTCCAATTATGGTCCTCTCCGTAACCAACAAAATATCCAGGACGATTTTTATCTAGCACTAGCTTGTCCAACATGGATAATATCTCTGATCCGTTCAAATGTTGCGGTGGTCCTTTTGTGGCAACGATATTCTTTCTAAAGGCATTCTCTGTTGTCAGAGGTAGCCAACGTCGATGACAATCGAAATAACATATCTTGCCACCATGACTAAGACGAAAACATTCCGTACTCGTAGCACATATCGGACATGTCAAACGACCATTAGTACTCCAGCCGGAAAATATGTCGTATGCTGGAAAATCATGAACATACCACAAGTATGCAGCTCGAAGATTAAATTTTTGCTTTTTGTGACAATCGTATGCTTCGATTCCTGTCCATAACAATTTCAACTCTTCAATCAACGATTTCAACATCATGTTGAGTCGTGAACCAGCATGATCTGGTCCAAGAACAATGAGGCAAAGGAACATGAATTCAAACTTCATACAGAGAGATGGCGGTAAGTTGTATGGAATAGCGAACACGGGCCAACATGAGTATGGTGTAGCGTTTGTACTGAACGGTGAGAAGCCATCTGTTGCTAACCTGATGCGAACATTTCTTGCATCGTTGGCGAAATCTGGATCGAAGCGGTCCAACGCCTTCCATGTCTCACCATCAAACGGATGCACCATGACTGCGAGGTTCTCACGTACACCTTATTTGTGCCATCTCATATGTCTGACGGTTCTTTTCGAGAGAAACAAACGCTTTAACTAAGGTGTGACAGGCAAGTAACGAAGCTGCTTATTTGTGACTTCAGTCTGTACACGCTCTCCTTCGTCATTATTAACCTCGATAAACCTCGATTTGTCACATTGTAAGCACTTCTTCTCGTTGGCGTGCTCTTTCTAAAAAAGCATACAGTTGTTTGGGCATACATCAATCTTCTCATATTTTGTTCCAAGACCAGTAATCAATTTCTTAGATTGATACATATCTTTCGGCACTTTATGCGGTTGAGGAAGGATATCGCTGATCAATTTGATGAGATCGTTGTTACAGTTGTTGCAGAAGAAATACTTAGACTTAATTACCATAAGTCTGGTCATGAAATAAAGAAGAGTCACTTTTCTGTGTTTATGTAGCGGCTCTTCTGAAACTTTCAGAAGCTTAAAGAACGTTTCAATCTCCGTTGTAGGAGCATCCTCTATCAACTCAGGATCTATGGCTTCAAGCATCTCGTCCATCCTATGGACTGCCATGCTATCATCCACCACTTCATCTTCTATAGCTTCAGAAATGTGTCTCACCATGAAAGTACCATACCTCATACTTTTGCACGAAACCGTTTCGACACAAGTGAAATATCAACTTCACCTTATCAAAAAAAATTCACATTCTGGCATTTGGTACATGGGCACCGCACCTTGCTGTTGTTGCACAACGAAAAATCTTGTTGTATAAAAGCATCTGTCTTGGTGAACCACTCCACTGAGTGATGCCCATTCTTTTTTCAAACCAGAATACATTCAAGTCCGATCTTCAGCCATATCTGTGTTAAACCTTCAAAGCGGACAAATCATTACTTGTACATTTTTATGTCTCGTCGCGGCCCCTACAACTAGCCCGATATGTCCTAAACCCACCTAAGAGTGACCGGGGTAACGTGCTTATGACGAGACACGGTGTCCGAATCTGGACGAAATTTCGGCAGCATAACCCCGCTGTTCTCCAACTACACGCCCAAAAATGGTGCAGCAAAGAACATTAGGGTTATGCTGTCGAAATCACGTCCAGATCAAGACCCCGTACCTAACTCGTTAAAAGCACGTTCTTGGTCACTCTCAGGCTGTTCAAAAAGGGACAATTACGAACTTAGACGCCTCACATGCCTATTGCATGTGAGACGTACAGATTCGAAACAGGTAATAAATTTATATAGGTTATGTTACTCATTTTTATTTTTCAGTCATTTACAAGATAGGAAAGAACGCGAAAGGGGGGTAAGTTGGTCAGAGTTGAAAGTTCAAAGCGTCGACGCGTCACCGTTGAAAGTTCCAAGTCATTGTCGTCGTTCGCTTTCGTGATCGTCTCGACACATAAGTTGCGACTAAAACCATCTGGGCCATGCCGGGTTGGGCCATGCCGGTTCGGGCCAGATTGAGCCATGCCGGGTCGGCCCGGGTTGGGCCATTACGTGTCGTGTCGTGTTGGGCTGTGCCGGGTCGGACCGGCTCGAAACCTGTTAATATACGTATAAATATTACACTCATAATCAATTGATTAACTAATTATAATCTAATTGAACAATTCATAACAAAATAAACAATTAAATAATTAAAACAATAGTAAGCCGGCGGGCGGGGCAGGCAGGGAGCCGGCGGGTGGGGCGGGCCAGGAGTCGGCGGCGGCGGGCAGGGCCGAGGCGGGAGCCGGCTGCGGTGGGTGGGCCGGGGCAGGAGCCGGCGACGGTGGGTGGGGGCGGGCGGCGTGGGAGCGACGGCGGCGCGAGCAGGCTGCGTGGGAGCAGCGGACCGTGGCGGCGGCGCGAGAGTGGAATGAGCGAGTGGGGCGGCCGCGCGCGGGTGTAAGTTAGGCACTTATTCACGACGGTGTCGATGCGCCGTCGTGAATAAGCTAAACTAAACTATTTTAAAGTAATTAAACTAAATTAATTAAAACATAATTACAAACTAAACTAAATTAATTATAAACTAAACTAATTATACTAACCTAATTACAACTATTTAAACTGAACTAAATTAAACTATGGTAATTAATTAAAACTAATTAAAAACCTTAATGGGCCGGGGTGGGGCGACGCCGGGTCGGTGGGGCAGCGGCGGGGGGCCAGACGGGGCGGCGCCGGGGGCCGGCTGGGGCGGGGCGCTGGGGCGGCCGGCGGTCGGGGCGGGGTGGCACAGCGAGGGGGCGGGGCGGCGTCAAGACGACGAGGCGAGCAGCGGCGGCGGTGAGTGATTCGGGCACGTGAGTGGGGCGGGCGGGCGGCCGCATGATAGATAACTAGCGCATATTTACGACGGTGTGGTGCAAACGTCGTGAATAATACCCTTATTCACGACGGGGTAGGCACCGTCGTGAATAAAGTACTTATTCGCAACGGTCACGACCTACTGTCGTGAATAAGCCATTATTCACGACGGTCTAGATCAACCGTCGTGAATAAGACCATTATTCACGATGTTTGTTTTCTACCGTCGTGACGGTCGTTAATAAAGTTGTTCATCGTGAATTTGTGTCTTTCTTGTAGTGTGAGGGAGAGAAGGTGAGAAAGAGTGTTTATCTATGGCTGAAAATTAGGTTATTACATCCGAACGACAGCTTCTCGGGGAAAAATATGATCCCGAGAACAGCCGAAGCCTGATCAGCTGCGTGCGACAAGAACACGACAGGTCGTGGGTGCAGTGAGGCGGCGAGGGGTGGGCGAGCAGCTCCCGTTTCCTCTACTACTATCTCATCTCATATGGCATGTTTTAGGAGATGGTTTCTGGAGTGTCGCCGAGATGCAGTCACCTTATTTAAGAAATTGGGAGAAATCAAACACAGAGTTTGTTTTCCTCCAATACCTCACATTGGCTGAGTTGCTTGGTGTTAGTGCCACCCAAGGCCAAAAGGACAAGCGCGCGTTGATCAGCAACACCGGTTGCAAGGATTTAAGCTTCAAGGTTAATAGTCCGAAATCACAACCCTTTTCCTTATCCCTGACAAATGTCGCCAAATTTTGAAATTTGGGTTTTGGCTAACATCATTTAAATCCAAAAGTGCAAGAAAAAGGTGAAAACAATTCCATTGATAGAAGAACAAAAACATGATCCAAGAGAATCTTCAGGGTCAGAAAAAAAACAGATGGATTGTTAAATCATTGTTCTTGAGCTTTACATATTGACGCTTGTGTAGTACCTAATACCTTTTAATTGACAAGCTTCCATTCCATCCAAAGAAACTGTCATTCAGACAGGGAAGAAACCACACAGTCCAGAACTATCCGTGAAAGATAAAACAAAAGGCTTAGAAATTGCCATAACAATAGGTGATATAAGATCACTAGCATTGATACACACGAGCTTCTAACTGTGACAGCATGCAACTCTAAAACCCTAGTAACACTCTGCTCAATATGCGGCCATGTCAGGTTCATCTAGTCAGTCTTGGTCAGAAATGACTGACTTGTCATCTGGCACTTCATCAGAGCTACTGATCTCAGAACACTCAGAAGACCAATCACTTGGTTCCTTATCTCCATTCTCATTCTTTATTAATGCATCATCATCTGAGTCAACAACTGAAAGGAATTGCTTCTGTGTTTGATCTTGTAGATTTCCATCATAATCCTTTCCCCGCCAAATGATAATTTGCTCTTTGTCAAAAGATACAAGGATGCAAGGAACAAGATCCTGCACCAAAATAAGATAAGAAGTATAATCGACAATAAATCATCTTCAAATCAGATATGCAATATTAAGTATGAACACATAAGATGAACTCACCCTGAGCTTAACTCCAACCTTCTTATAATCACTTTTTGGCAATCCTTTACAGTCTATTCTAACCAACTCGTCCATCAGAAAAGCATCACGGACCATTGACACCAGGTTAGCATAATATCCGTTTTTGGCTGTGAAACAGGGTAATTTGTTTAGTCAGATACTTACTACACATACATTCGATAAAAAAGGTGGGCAGGATTACCAAGCTTTGTCAAAACAGGAACATGCAGGCCCTTTTTTCTCATTTGCTTTGTCTCCTCGACTGTCAGCCCTTCTATAGTTGTTTTGATTAGTCTCGGGTAGATAGGTTCAGCTGGCTTCCACAGCATCAACGGAATAGCAGGTCTTTTCTTCGGATTGTAATGCCTACCCCTGTACAGTATCAAATGACCACCTCGCCTGTGGATGATAAGGCCACCACTTTTATCCTGGACAAGAAGTAGCAGTAGTCATGCTTAAACTAAAAAATCAGTGTGTAAGATTGGTGATATGAAATAAAGATAAACGTAGGGCTAAGGACTAAGGAGGATTAAGGACTTAATATTCATTAATTTCATTTAATATAATCGATGCAAGTAAGGACTAAGGAGGAATTTTTTTTCAAGTAAAGGTAAATGTAGCTACCTCAAGCTGATGGCACACATTTTCCATATCGACCGTGGGCACACCAAGGCATTTTATCCGGACAGCCTCGCAGCTCTTCCAGTTATTGTGGATGTCATTTAGCATGTTATGAGTCAGTCCATCTCTCCCTGCAACAAACCAACCAAACAAATCAGCAGCGTTCGCCACATCAATCTGAAACGCAACTCCGGATTGGCAAATTCAGCGGACAAGAATCACCAAATTTTACCAAGGTTGATTTGCCGCTTGGTGCGGCTCTTCTGGCATTTGTCGACCAGGAATGCGCTCTCGGCGGGGGTGAGCGGCTCGCCGAGCAGGCGTTCGCGCTCGAGCCGGCGCGCCTCGTCCAGCCCCTTCTCGGCGTCGGGGAGGGGGTCCTCCGCGTCGACGTCGCGGAGCGTGGCGTCGACGGCGGGCGCGCAGAGGCCCGTCCAGGGGCGATCGAGCCGGCCCGGCCCGAACGGCGAGTACTTGGGCTCGCGGAGCCCGATGGGCTTGGAGCCCGGGGTGCTCTCGGTGTAGCTGAAGCGGAAGTCGAAGGGGAGGTCGGAGCGCGCGGGCGGGCGGCCACCGCGGTCCAGCGATGACGGCGGGCGGTAGGGTGCCTTCTTGGCTCGACGCTTCTTGCCGCCACCGCCGCCGCCGGCGTCGAGGTTGGGGGGTTCTCGCGGGGCGGGGGTCAGGGAGGCCGGGGCCACGAAGCCGTAGCGGTCGAGGAGGCGGGAGAGGTGGCAGCGGGGCTGGATCGAAGGTGGGTAGGCGCGACGGAGGAGGGCGGGGAGGAGGAGCATGGGGCGGCGCGCGCGGCGAGCGGACTCACTTGCTGTGGCCGGTGGCCGGTGTGGGTCAATGTTCTATATGATTTTGTTACAGTCAAACACCTACCCTCTCGACAAGTTCTATATAATTTTCAACTCCCCCTAAAAAAACAGTTTTAGCCGGTCACCGCTTTTAAGCCTTTGACAGAATTTCACTCCAGGTCGAAATGGTTTGTTATATCTGAATATCTCTCATATAATGTGTCGTGTATATATGATAACTATAAATATATACGCTCTATATTCTGAAATAAATAATGTTTAGAATAACTAATTGAGTTCAAACTAAACTAGATTTTTTGTCCTAAATGTTATTTAATTCAGAACGGAGGGAGTATTCATTTCTCTACTTTGCTCATAATGTCATCACTAAGTTTTCATGCATTTGATGATTATCAGTTGAAATTATGTGATGCAACATTTGACTCATATAACTATGATATCATAAAACATTCGGAGTAATGTTGAGACCCATACAAGAGCCACGACGGCCAGTCGAAATTGTCGATGGGTAATTAAAAATCAATTAATCTCTCCGTTTCAAATTATTTGATGCTGGTTAGTTTAATTTTAAATCAGTCAAATATTTTAAAACAAAGGAAGTATAACTTACAAGTGTTAGACTGTAACAAAAGCTTTTTGCAATGGGCATATGAAAGCCCTCTTAGATGAAGGTCCCTTTCATATTTTTAAAGATCGTTGAAGGGATTTGTCAGCAACTGTATTACCCAGGCCGTCGCGGGTAGGCGGGTAGCACAATCCAGCCGAAGCACGGGTCAATTTGAAGATGACATGACCATTTCACATCACCACAGCAGGGCTTCTACGCTCTTATCGCACTGATGAATAGAGAAATAAACTGTCACAGATCCATAACCATACGGACATATTCACGCTCAAGAAGATAAAGCAATTTTTAAAATAAGCTCTCCTTCCCATATAACGCTATGACTACACAGTTGCAACAATCCAAGCTACAAATTGGACGTTCAATTTTCTGGCCATCCTAGACACAAAAGACGACGAACTACACACAGATAAGTATGACTACCATCTGGCCCTTCCAAAGGATATGGGAGATAACAAATAACCCCGCCAGTTCCACCCTTTTACATTTGGTACAAACAGTTAGATGCCAATTGTCAGTACAATTATCATAGACCAAGCAGATGGCCGTATCAGCCTCCACCCCTACCACCTTTGAACACATGGGAGCTTGGTGCAGCAGCTGCAAAAGGGCACTAGCCAATTGGAATCTTCTGTCCTCGCATAAGATGTCCGTGGCCATCATCAAGGAGGAAATCCGAGTACTAAAGTCAACGACATTGTGGCTGGTTATACCTTCACCCATCGACTGATATATGAACAAATAATGGGGAGTATCATCTACGCTGTTATCCTTACAAAATACAATAATTAGCAGTAGGTCATGAGTGCACAGTCATCATCTTGGCCCTGATAGCTCAACCGCGTGGAGATTGTCAGTTGAATCGAGAATCCACTCCGAGTTTCGTTGAGGACCTAACTCAACCTCCTGCCGCACTTCTACCTTCTGCCACTCCTCCCATCTCTCTGCGAGACCATCACCTTCGAGCATCCGGACCACTTCAGCCATCTTAGGCCGGTCCATGGGGGACCCCTGTGTGCAAAGGAGTGCGACCTGAATAAGCGATTCCACCTCAACGTCAATGTAGTTGTTCTGTAAATCTGGATCAACCAACATCTCCAGTCTCTTCTCCTTGAGTAGCCCCTTGACCTACACAAAGCAAATAAAGTCGCTGTTAATTCCCAGTAAAAACAGGTGTTTGATCACAAGATGACAATAAAACAATTCTGGAACAAGCAAAAGCAAGAGCTGACAAAATAGAAGAAAGTCCCACAAACATACTAATCTACCAGACCAAGACATGCTTAATTTAGCTATAAACAATGTACTAATTCAGAAAAAATATATATATTTCCTTTTTTGGTGAAGCACTGTTATACATGAATTGATTAGCAGATATTTGACAATCGTACAGAAAAAGTAAGCATCTGACCCCAACGGGTATCAAGACACAAAAAAGGTGAATATCTAAACTGCAATTTAAGCAAAGGCACAAGTCAATTACCCAGTCAAGCAGCATGACATCATCATCATTAGCAAGGCGGGCAAGATCAAAGGCTCGTTGTCCTGTAATAAGCTCCAAAAGCATAATTCCATAACCAAATACATCAGTCTTCTCAGAGGATTTTCCTGTTGAAAGATACTCTGGTGCAATGTGGCCAATTGTTCCGCGAACAGCAGTTGTCACATGGGTATCCTTGTAATCCATTAGTTTGGCCAAACCAAAATCTCCGACTACAGCTTCAAAATCTTCATCGAGTAAAATATTTGCAGCTTTGACATCTCGATGGATAATTTTTGGGTCACAATGATCATGCAAATATGACAGACCCCTAGCGGAACCCAATGCAATCATTCTTCTTGTTTGCCAATCTAGCGGAGGTTCAGATGGTGGTCGCTCTACAACATAGTAAATGCCTTACAATTTCATATCGCTATTAAGCAAAATGCAACCATCTGAAACATGCAAAGACAGATGTACGGATGATGGAGGGAAAATACCTCTTAAACGTGATGCAACACTTCCATTGGCCATGTATGGATACACAAGCAACCTTTCTGTTGGTGTCATACAGAATCCACGAAGACGCAATAGATTTCTGTGTACAGCCATACTTATCATCTCAACTTCTGTCTGAAACTGCAGTTCCCCTCCAGGAGTTCTCTCCTCTTTTAGTCTCTTAACAGCTACTAATGAACCATCTGCCAGCCTTCCTTTGTAGACTTTGCCAAATCCACCTCTTCCAAGAATGTTCTTATTGCTGAAGCTATCAGTTGCAACTTGTAGCTCACGCAGTGAAAATCTTTTAAGCTGACCAAGATGGACCTCTGGATCTTCCTCAGCTGCCACAATATAAATAACGTTAATTTGACTCAAAGTTACTCTCCAAGTAGTATTCCTGCAGTTAAATGCTTACCAGGCACATCAAAGAAATGCTCTTGGGGTTTCCTGCGCCGCCACCATGCAAAGCCAATTGCAGGAACAGCAAATAGCAAGGCCGCACCAGCAGCCACACCTCCAGCAATTGCTCCAGTACTAGAGGAACTGCTTCCTGCAAACAAATAAAGAAGTCAGCAAGAGAATATATGGCATACCATAAATTACACCATAGCCTAAATTACTTCAACCACACTGGAGAAAGTGGGTATTAACTTAGTGCTGCACCACACTAGAGATACTCATTGTTCCAGCGGAGTGTAGGACATTAGGTTTGCGTCCTTAATAAGAATGACTAAGTTCACAGCCAGGCTTATTACACCTAGTCTAGCAGTGCAACAAGAATGTAATATAAATGCAAAATTGTAAATTCGCTGTTCCATTGCTATGTTTTAACATAATTTTCAGGAAAAGGGTGCAACTCTTCACTTTAAAACCTTTTTTAAGTTTTGACTTCAAAAAATGCATCCAATATAGAAAGTACTGTAGAGCTTCCACGATCTTGTTCCGGGAAGTACACAAACCCCAATTACATATTAGACTCACTTTATATTTGCGGATCTGAATAATCACCTCACCTGGTGATTGCACGGGAGTTGGTGGATTGTATGGCGGAGGTGGAGAGAAAGGGGGAGCACCAGGGCAAGGTTTTGTGGTCCCAGGGCCACATAAGTTAGGGTTGTTCGCAAAACTGCAACAAAAAAAAAAGACAGGTGTCGATGGCAGAAGTATCAAGGCATAGGAAAATTTGAAATTTTCAACTGAAGTATAACTTTACCTGATAGGGGTGAATAAGGAAAAAGAACCAGTTGATGGAACTTCTCCAGATAAATTGTTATTTGACAGATCCCTATAATTCAACAGACACATTTAAGTTGCATTGAGCATTTACTTAGTAAACCGCAGAAAAGACGTAAATGAGCAACAAATACTTACAGAACCTGGAGGGCAGTGATAGCAGTTAATGATTTTGGAATCGAACCCGAAAGGCTGTTGTTGTTGAGACGCCTTGCCCACCATAATAATTAAAAAATGACACATCAGTAACATTCCAAGATAATGTCACAGAATTTACAAAATAAACATACGGGAAAATTCGAGATGGTTTGGACATATCCAACGGAGGCCTCAAGAGGCACCGGTGTGTGGCGGGATAATAAGACGCCCTAATAATGTGAACAGAGGCAGAGGAAGACCGAATTTGACATGGGAGGAGTCTGTGAAGAGAAACATGAAGGATTGGAATATTGTTAAGGAGCTAGTCATAGATAGAAGAGTGTGAAAACTAGCAATACACGTGCCAGGACCTTGATTTTTGGTTTTACCCCTTTTTTACCTTGTCTTCTTGGTCTATTGCTTGTTTTCCTCTTTTTTTCTCTTATTCTTTTCCATCTTACTTTACTTTTATTTGTCTTTTTGTGTTGTACTGTTGTGTCTTGGGGGTTTCATCTCTAGCCTATCCCAACTTCCTTGGCACTAAAAGGCTTTGTTGTTATTGAAACATATGAGAAAAAGACAAAAAGTCCTTACAGACAATAACAAATTCTGCTTATTAGAGGGGCAAAGGTTGCTGTATTAGATAATCATCAGAATGGGGGTACAGGGATGATTATATAGAGGGATTAGGTGAGGGGAAAAGACTAAACTACCCCTAACCCTAATCCCTTACTAATGACTAATATATCCCTGTGCCTCACACACAATTACAGAGTCTAACACCCCCCGCAGTCACAACATCTAGCCACTGCACATGTTGAGACTAGACCGAAACTCGGAGAACAACGACGACGGGAGGCCCTTCGTGAAGATGTCGGCGAACTGCGTCGTCGTCGGGACATGGTGTACCCGAACCTCGCCACGTGCAACTCGCTCACGAACAAAGTGGAGGTCGATCTCCACATGCTTCGTGCGTTGATGCTGGACCGGGTTGGTGGAGAGGTACACGACGCTGACGTTGTCGCAGTAGATCAGGATGCTCCTGGCAACAGGAGTGTGGAGCTCCTGAAGCAGCTGGTGAAGCCAGGAGGCCTCAGCCACGCCGTTAGCCACGGCGCGATACTCCGCCTCAGCACTCGAGCGCGACACCACGGGTTGTCGCTTCGAGGATCAGGAGACGAGGTTACCGTCCAGGAAGACGGCTTACCCAGAAGTAGAGTGTCGTGTGTCCGGGCAGCCTGCCCAGTCAGCGTCGGTGTACACGACCAGCTCGGAGGCCGCATCACGTCGAAGGAGGAGGCTGTAGTTGAGGGTACCTCGTAGGTACCGAAGAATCCGCTTCACAGCGGTGAGGTGTGGCTCCCTCGGGTCATGCATGTGGAGGCACACCTGCTGAACCGCATACGAGATATCCGGCCTGGTGAAGGTGAGGTACTGAAGAGCACCTGCAAGACTCCTGTAAACAGTAGGGTCAGAGACGGGTATCCCATCGGTAGTGGAGAGCTTCGCCTGAGTATCCACTGGAGTGGAGCATGGCTTGCACTCAGCCATGCCCGCTCGCTGGAGGATATCCAGGCAGTACTGCCGCTGGTGAAGGAACATGCCGCCTGGTCGGTCCTCGACTGCAATACCCAGGAAGTGGTGGAGGCGGCCCAGGTCCTTCATAGCGAACTCCTACTGTAGAGCAGAAATGGTGCGCCGAAGCAAAGCTGGACTAGACGCTGTCAGTACAATGTCATCGACGTACAGTAGAAGGTAAGCAGTGTCACTGCCACGTCGATAGACAAACAGCGAAGTATCCGACTTAGCTTCGACTAACCCCTGTGAGACCAAGGAGACGAACCGGCTATACCAGGCTCGCGGTGCATGCTTCAGTCCGTACAAAGATTTGTTCAGCTTACAGACCATGTCTGGGTGAGCTGAATCAACAAATCCTGTCGGTTGACTGCAGTACACCGTCTCGGTCAGCGTACCGTGGAGGAAGGCATTCTTGACGTCCAACTGGTGGACAGGTCAAGAACGCGAGAGAGCCAGCGACAGAACGGTACGAACAGTTGCCGGCTTCACCACCGGGCTGAAGGTCTTGTCGTAGTCGACTCCAGGGCGCTGAGTGAAACCCCGAAGTACCCACCGAGCCTTGTACCTATCCAAGGTACCGTTCGCCTTCTTCTTATGTGTGAACACCCACTTGCCCGTGACAACATTGCCACGACCGGGGCGGGGAACTAGGTCCCAGGTCCGGTTGGCAAGCAGGGCCCGACGCCAGTGAGGATCGGCGAGGGCGCTACGGACAGAAGAGGGGATAGGCGAGATGGGTGACGAGACAGGCAGTGTGGAGGTTGACGACGAAAGAACGACCCTGGAGAAACGCTCCACCGGCCAGAGAACCCCAACGGCCCGTCGGGTCACCATCGGGTGAACATGACGGGTGTCCCGGTGGAGCAGTGGAGGGTGGTACACCGGAGGCTTGGGACAGGAAGTGACTGGTGCACCAACCCGCGCTTGTCACTGATAGACGAGAGCGGGATCGGCGTATCGCGGCACAGGAGCCGCGCGTGGTGCAGTAGTCGACGTCGGGGACGCCGAGGCTGCGCACGGCGCGACTACTGGCGTCGGGGACGCCGAGGCTGCGCTCGGCGCAGCGGGCGTCGTCGAGAACACCGGGGCCACACGTGGCACAATGGGTGATGTCGGGGGCGCCGAGGCCGCGCGTGGCGCAGCTGGTGGCATGAGGGACGTCGGGGCCACGCGTGGCGCAGCAAGTGGCGTCAGGGACGCCGGGGCCACGCGTGGCGCAGCAAGTGGCGTCAGGGACGCCGGGGCCGCGCGTGGCGCAGCAGGTGGCGTCAGGGACGTCGGTGCCACGTAAGGCACAACAGGTGGCGTGGAAGACGCCGAAGTCGTGTGTGGTGCGGCGGGTGGGTAACCTGCAAGAGGTAAAAGGCAAGGTCGATGTACAGGAGCGGCCTCGGAGTCAGTAGAGAAGAGGGAATCCAACTGAGCGACGGGGTCAGAGGAAGGGGTGGAAAAGGGAAAGGAAGACTCGTCGAAGACGACATGTCGGGAGATCAAGATACGACAGGTGGTAGGGTCAAGGCACCTGTACCCCTTATGGTCCGGGGAGTACCCAAGGAAAACACACCGAGTCGAGTGAGGCGCAAGATTATGGGGAGCCGTGGCGGAGAGGTTAGGGTAGCAAGCGCACCCGAAGACTCGAAGATGGTCGTAAAGAGGAGGGGTGCCGAACAAAGCGAAGTGAGGGGTGGGAGCACTAATCGCCTTAGTAGGAAGGCGATTAATGAGGTAGATGGCGGTGTCAAGCGTCTCTGCCCAGTAGCGAGCAGGGGTAGAAGCCTGAAACATCAAGGAGCGCATGACATCGTTGGTGGTCCGAATCATACGCTCAGCCTTGCCGTTCTGGGGGAAGTGTACGGGCAAGACATGCGCAACTGAACACCGCGAGAAAGCAAAAAGTCACGAAATGCAGAGTTGTCAAACTCGCGCCCGTTGCCGCACTAGACCGCACGGATCGTGCGCCCAAACTGGGTGGACACCCAAACGAAGAAGTGAGAAAGAGTGTCGAATGTATCAGACTTCTGTCGCAAGGGAAAAGTCCAAAAAAAGTGCGAAAAATCGTCAACGACCACCAAGTAATACTTATATCCAGAAACACTAAGAACAGGTGAAGTCCAAAGATCACAGTGAATCAAATCAAAGATGTGCTCGACACGAGTGACAGAATGCGGAAAAGGAAGTCGAACGTGGTGTCCCAACTGACAAGCATGGCAAAGAGACTCATGAGTACCCCGAGTACACGAAATCACTAAACTACCAGACAACTTCGACATATCATCAACACCGGGGTGGCCAAGCCGACGATGCCAAATGGTCGAAGAGGATGCCGTAGTCAGGGCAAGAGGCGGAGCGGAAGCAGGAAGACGCATCGTGTACAGGGGACTCGTACTCTCATAGCGAAAGAGAATGCGTCGAGTAGTAAGATCCTTCACAGTTACACCATAAGAATCGAACTCAAGGGAAACATGGTTGTCAGTAGTAAAACGACGAACGGAAAGAAGGTGTTGAGTAGGGATGGCAACGGGTGCCCATTACCCGTTTACCCGCGGATATCCGACCCGATGGGTACGGATTCGGGTATAAGTTCAGATCCACGGGTACGGGTTCGGATAACGGGTTGAATCCAACGGATATTTCTTATCGGGGTAAAAAAATCCATACCCATATCCGTATACCCGAACCCGTTCTGACATGTGGGCCAATACACCATTATATAATAGTTCTAGCTTCTAGGGTTTGGTTTTCTTTTCTTTCCAACTCCCTTGCTCGGCTGCTCGGTGTTAAGTTGTTCCATAAATCTATATGCAATGTATTTTTTATTAAAGGTTTTCGGGTAACGGATATACCCGCGGATAAAAAATATCCGCGGGTAACGGATACGGATAATGTTTTATACCCGCTGCGGGTAACGGGTACGGGTTCGGGTACGGATTTTATCCAGCGGGTACGGGTAACCCAGAGTGATATCCGCGGGTTTTTTACCCGTTGCCATCCCTAGTGTTGAGTGATGTCAGGAGCAACAAGAACATCACGTACAACAACAACAACAACAACAACCAAGCCTTTATCCCAAGCCTGTTGGGGTCGGCTAGACATGAAACCCAATATCAATGAAGTAAAACAGAGGAAGAGATATGAGAACAAGGGGGAAAAAAGGAAAAAAAGAAAAAAGGAAAAAAGAAAAGGAAAAAGAGAAAAGAAATAAGAAAAAAGGAAAAGAAAAAGAGAAAAGAAAAAAGAAAAAAAAAACAAGACTACGATTCTGGCACATGAATTGCTACTTTCCATGCGGTCCTATCATGAGCTAAGTCTCTGGATACATTCCAATCTCTCAAATCTCGTTTTACCGCCTCCTCCCAGGTCAACCTTGGTCGTCCTCTACCCCTCCTAATATTTTCTCTACCTCTTAAAATCCCACTGTTAACCGGTGCTTCTGGAGGTCTCCGTTGGATATGTCCAAACCACCTAAGCCGATGTTGGACTAACTTCTCTTCAATCGGCGCCACCCCTACCTTATCACGAATCGCCTCATTCCTTATTCGGTCTCTTCTCGTGTGCCCACACATCCACCGTAGCATGCGCATCTCTGCGACACTCATTTGTTGGACATGTTGCCGTTTAGTTGGCCAACATTCCGCCCCATAGAGCATCGCGGGTCTGATCACCGTCCTATAGAACTTCCCTTTTAGCTTTTGTGGGACTTTCCTATCACATAGGATTCCAGAGGCTTGTCGCCATTTCATCCACCCTACCTTGATCCTGTGGCAAACATCCTCATCAATATCGCCATTGCTTTGTAACATTGATCCTAAGTATCGGAAAGAGTCCCTTCTAGGTACTATTTGTCCTTGTAGACTAACATTTCCCTCTTCACGACCAACACCACTAAAGTCGCACCTCATATACTCGGTTTTGGTCCTACTAAGTCTAAACCCCTTGGACTCTAAGGTTTGTCTCCATAACTCTAGTTTCTTATCAACACCATCTCTAGTTTCATCTACCAGCACTACATCATCAGCAAAGAGCATGCACCAAGGGATATCCCCTTGTATATCCTTCGACACCTCATCCATGACCAAGGAAAAGATGTATGGGCTCAAAGCTGATCCTTGATGTAATCCTACCGTGATAGGAAATGCATCAGTCTCACTATCACTTACGCGCACACTTGTCCTAACATTATTGTACATATCCTTGATAAGGGTAATGTACTTTGTTGGCACTTTATGTTTCTCTAGTGCCCACAACATGACTGACCTTGGTATCTTGTCGTACGCCTTCTCCAAGTCGATGAACACCATATGCAAGTCCTTCTTCTGCTCCCTATATCTCTCCATAAGCTGACGAAGCAAGAAAATCGCCTCCATTGTAGACCTCCCAGGCATAAAACCAAACTGGTTTTTAGTGACATTGGTCACTTTCCTCAGGCGGTGTTCAATCACTCTCTCCCAAAGCTTCATAGTATGACTCATAAGCTTAATACCTCGATAATTAGTACAACTTTGAATATCTCCTTTATTTTTGAAGATAGGTACTAATATATTTTTTCTCCATTCTTCAGGCATCTTGTTTGACCGAAAAATATGGTTGAATAGCTTTGTGTGCCATACTATTGCGACGTCCCCAAGACATCTCCACACCTCAATAGGGACATCGTCAGGGCCGAGGGGCCTTTCCTCCTTTCATCCTTTTTAAGGCCTCCTTAACCTCAAACTCTTGTATCCTCCGCACGAACCGCCTGTTGGAGTCATCAAAGGAGTCATCCAACTCAACCATAGTGCTCTCATTCCCATCATTGAATAGCCCATTAAAGTAATCACGCCATCTGTTCTTAATCTCTTCATCCTTCACTAGAATGCGGTCAGTCTCATCTTTGATGCATTTAACTTGATTGAGATCCCTCATCTTTCTCTCGCGGATTTTTGCTACCTTGTATATGTCTTTTTCACCTTCTTTTGTCCCTAGTCTCTCATATAACTTATCATAGATTTGTCCTCTTGCCTTACTCACAACCCGCCTTGCATTCTTCTTAGCCTCTTTGTACTTAAGCATGTTGCTTGTGTTTCTATCATTATGCCAACTCTTGTAACACTCCTTCTTCTCCTTAATGGCCTTTTGTACATCCTCATTCCACCACCAAGTGTCTTTATCTATAAGTTTCTTTCCCTTTGTCACACCGAACACCTCACTAGCTACCTTCCTAATGCAAGTTGCCATCTTCATCCACATACTATCTGCATCTCCATTTTCTGCCCAGGGTCCTTCTGTGATCACCCTATTTTTAAAGGATTCTTGTGATTCTCCCTTCAACTTCCACCACTTTGTTCTTGTGATTTTGACACCTTTGTCCCGCAAAGAACATGTATGGAAGCGAAAGTCAGCTACCACAAGCTTATGTTGTGTCACAACACACTCCCCCGGGATCACCTTACAATCTAGACACTCCCGTCTATCCTTTCTCCTAGTGAGGACAAAGTCAATCTGGCTAGAGTGTTGGGCACTACTAAAGGTCACTAGGTGAGATTGCCTCTTCCTAAAGAGGGTGTTAGCTATCAACAGATCATAGGCTACGGCAAAGTCTAGGATGTCCTTACCCTCTTGATTTCTATCGCCGCATCCAAAACCTCCATGTACTCCTTCAAATCCTAGGTTAGTTGCACCCACATGACCATTGAGATCTCCCCCTATGAGGAGTTTCTCGGTTATCGGTACACTACTAACCATATCCTCCAAGTCCTCCCAAAATTGCCTCTTAGCACTCATGTTGAGCCCAACTTGTGGGGCATAAGCACTAATGACGTTCAAGACAATGTCCCCAATTACTATCTTGATTAAGATGATCCTATCCCCTCGTCTTCGAACATCCACTACTCCATCCTTAAGACTCTTATCTATTAGAACACCTACGCCATTCCTAGTCCCAGCCGAACCAGAATACCAAAGCTTGAAACCGGTATTCTCGACTTCTCTCGCCTTTTGACCTGCCCATCTAGTCTCTTGTACACAAAGGATATTTACTCGTCTCCTAATGGCAACATCTACTAACTCACGTAGCTTCCCCGTCAAGGATCCTACATTCCAACTACCCACCCGAAATCTATGTTCCTCGGCTAGCTTCCTTACGCTTTGCAACCGTCGAGTAAGATGCAAAGACCCTTGCTCACTTATCACTACATCCGGGCGATGATGTAGCGCGCCACTAAGGTGATGGTGATCCGGCCCTTGCTCATTTAACACCATATCCGGGTTCCGATATGGCGCGCCACTAAGGCGGTGGCGACCCGGCCCTTGCCCACTTAACACCATACCCGGGTTCCGATATGGCGCGTCGCTAAGAGGGTTACGCCCCAACGAATTTATATTGGGTTTCATTTCCATGAGAGTGGCTAAGTGTAGTTGTTGTCTCGCCAAGCCTATCACAACCCCCTCCTCCTTTACCCGGGCTTGGGACCGGCTATGTCATTACAACGTAGTTGAAACAAATCCGGCGAACCCGAGTCACTTACTAAGGTGACTGGAAGAGTCGACCCATTCCCAACAACGATAGATGAAGGATCAGAGGGACGGGAAGGACGGGTAGAAGAGAGGATACCGACGTCAGGGGTGGTGTGGTACGAGGCACCGGAGTCCACCACCCAGTCAAGGCCAGACGGCATGAGACCCCGCAGGTAGACCGACGGTGTAGAACGGGTCGCGACATGCCCCGGCGGTGGCGGTGCCGGGAAGGAAGACAACACGCTCGGACCCTCGACGATCGTGCCAACAGAGTAGGCAACAGCCGATCCAGGTACACCAGCCGATGGCGGCCGAGTACCCTGCGGCGATGACCGGATCTGAACAAGAAATGACGGCTGCACGTCAGGAGGCGAGGCCGCGGCGGCGCAAGGTGGCGCGGCCGAGCCGGCGGCTGAAGGCGGCGGCACGGCACACGGCGGCGGCGGCTGCCAGGTCAGAGCCGGTGATGACCGGATCTAGGCCGGTGGTGGCGGCCGAGGCGAGGCAGCGGCGGCCCTCAATGGCGCGGCGGCTGTGGCCGAGGGTGGCACAGCGGCGGCGGTCGAGGGCGGCGGCCCAGCCCACGCATTCTGCAGCGGCGCGGCCCTGGCGGACGGCGGCGGGGCGGACCAGGTGGCCGACGGCGGCGCGATGGAAGTGGGTCCCCACGGCGGCCGGATCTAGGCCCCAGACGGCGGTGGCGGCGCAGCCCACGTGGCCCAGGAGGACGGCGGCTGCGCGGCCCAGGGCGCGGCGGCGCGGGCGGGAGGCGCGCCGGCAGCGGCCCCACCGGGAGGTGGGGCTGCGTGGGCGGGAGGTGCGCCAGTGGCGGCAGCGGCGGCCCCAGCGAGCGGCGCGGCTGCGCGGGCGGGCGGCGCACCGGCGGCTAGGGCGGCAGCGGCGCAGGCCCAGGCTGGTGGCGACGGCTGGGCCATTAGGGTTAGGGTTAATCCCTAATCCTAATTAATTCCTAGCTGATACCATATTAAGCTACTATGCATCGACCAGTTGATCCCAAAAGCTTAAGCTGATGGGGAAGGGTGGGCAATTCACTTATATTTCTCCCCCTCACGTGCAAGCTCTCTCGGGCCGCAAACGTGGAATAGAAGTCGGCTGCAATTTATTTTAATAAATCGCGCCAGCCAGGATTCGAACTCGAGACCTCTGGCTCTGATACCATGTTAGAGGGGCAAAGGTTGTTGTATTAGATAATCATCAGAATGGGGGTACAGGGATGATTATATAGAGGGATTAGGTGAGGGGAAAAGACTAAACTACCCCTAACCCTAATCCCTTACTAATGACTAATATACATCTGTGCCTCACACACAATTACAGAGTCTAACACTGCTTACAAAACAATCATGTAAAGCTTAAAAAAGGGCATGTAAACAGTGCTAAAGGCTCCCACACATTATGGGTCTAGGAAGAATTATTTCTAGACGGCCATACCCCTGCTTTTGCAAAGAGGCAGGTTCAAACCCAAGACCACAGAACACAAGTAGGGACAGACTACCAGCCAGGTCCCTCCTTCCATGTACAGCTTAATCAAACAAAATTATTTTCTTTAGAGCACATATTCTGTTTTTCTTTCAGTGTGTTGGAATTGAATTTAAAATGAGGCCACTCAATGTTGCTATGAACAGCAATCCAAACCTATAAGATCAAATTTCTTCCAATGGAACCAAATGAAACTAGGTGGCTGAGTTGTTAACCTATATTTAGGGCTTGCTTGTTTCCACTTCTGCTTTTGGGATTCTGCTTTTAGAAGCTCTAGCTAAAACAATTGAGCACCTCTTACAGGCGTATTGTAACAATTCAGAGTCCAGATTGTTAGAATCCGAGAATCCTGTGAAGAGTAGCTTCTCCTAGATTTGGCATAAAAAATTACCCAACATGCCATTAGCCCCACGCATCATCAAGAGCAAGGGACAGGGAAATAATATGGGCTGACAAACAACCCCTAGCTTTTGCAAGTTTAGATTTAAGCAATCTACCTTTTCTAGTCCAGAATCTACGGACTGCTTTTTAAAAGCATTAGTGGAAACAAACAGGCCCTTAATAATTTGTCTGCATCCACGAGTATTGAAATCATGGTTTCAACTCAAATAATGAAGGTAGCGTGTCCATAATACTAACAGGCAAATTTGTAGTATCCAAGTCAGGCTTGTGAATGCGCCCGAGGCGGGTAGCGACGGCGGGTGTGCCGGTGGCGGCGGCAGCAGAGGAGGCAAGCGGCCAGCTAGGCGGCGGAGGAGGCGGGAGGCCAGCTAGGCGGCGGAGGAGGCGGGCGGACGGAGGCGGCCGACGGGCGGGCGGGCGGAGGAGGCAGACGGGCGGGGCGGGCGGGCCTCACGGCCCAACTATTGTGGACCGTCGAATCTCATTTTCACTGGGGTATATAAATAAACCCTACCCTAGTTTTCTCCTCACCCTCTCTCCCTCTTTTCTCCACTGCCGGCGGCGGCGGCACCGACGGCGGCGCCAGGCGAGGTGGCAGCGGGCGGAGGGGGCGCCAGGCAAGGTGGCGGCGGGCGGAGGGGGCGCCAGGCGAGGTGGCTGCGAGCGGAGGGGTCGCCGGCGGCGGGCGGAGGCGGCGGCACCGCCCGGCCAGGCGAGGCGAGCCGGCCTAGCGTCCGCGCGCTACCGACTGGACGCCTACGCGACGCCTTAATAACGCTGATCCAAGTGGAGATATTTCAAACAACAACAAACAACAACAACAACACCTTTGTCTCAAGCACGTTGAGGTAGGCTAGATATGAAACCCAAACTGGATTTCATATCCATATGAATGACTGATTTTGACGCTGGCTCGCCAAGTCTATCACAACCCTCCTCCTTTACCCGGGCTTGGGACCGGCTATACCTACTAAATGGAGATATTTCAAAATCTTGCAATAATCATCAGTATGTGTATTGAAGCTATGAAGCAACCAATTATGTTCTGAAATAGACCTCAGCCACGGCAATCCAATTCTAACAACTAACATGTAACATATTCCTACCCTATACTGAATACCAGATATAGGCAATACAGGATCTTACAGGAATCGTAGCTTCAGTAGATTTCCCAATGAATCCGGTATTGGACCAGTGAAGTTATTCAAGTATAAATCCAAACTGACCAGGTTTGTCAGATTCCCAAGTTCACTGGGTATTGTGCCGCTGATGTTATTACTGTATAGCTCACTGCAGAAAAAAATATGAAGTCAGTGACTAACTGAAAGGGGGGAAAAGAGCAGCATACCCAAAATTACTGATTATGACATGATGAGCAGCTGATTGATGTGGCTGCTGAAGGCAATGACTATGAAGTATGCATATCAAGGCCTGTATGTTCTAGGCCCATCTTGGACCATGTGCATGCTATAGATACCCACATCAAGCCTAATGGAGCTGATATTGTCCCATAAATCCTCTCAAGGAAACAAAGACTACAGTCATCACGGTTAATAGTAAGGAATACATTGGCATGTTATATCAAGCCATATACCATAAGGCTTGTCATCTATAAGGATCAATATACCAGATTACAATCGCTTATTTTGGCAAGCAAAAGTTTGTTTCAGGCTTCCAGCACTCCTTATGAATATATGAAAACTGGTCTCAGCATCATATAGTATGTAGTGTTTAAAAAAGTAGCGCCTAGGCGCTGAGTGGTGCCCCATCGCGTCACTTTTGTTAAAGTGACCACTGTTAGGCAGCTGAACGCTTTAACATTCGAAAGCGCGCTTTTGGCCGCCTTTTTGCTGATTTTGGTCGTTTTCTTAATTTCTTAAAACTGTGGTACTGCTGTTCAGTTTTTCGTTTTTTCAATACTGATTCTTGCATGCTACTTTGCAGAACAGGAACAGTGGCTAGTGGTCAAGGAGAAAGAAGAATGGGAGATGTAAGGAAACAGTATGTAAATCTCACAAAAAAAAGTATTCATCCTTGTTAATTACAGTATATAGTGAAGTATATATAAACTTGACTCCGCTTTTTGCGAAAGGCCTAGACGCCATCTAAGCAGCCTAGATGCTAGGCGGAGCTCCTCCACTCGCTTTTCCCCACCGCTTTTTTAAACATTGATTATACGTTCAAATGGTCAGAGCATATTTTCATCTATGTAACGCAACAAGTGGGTGAAACATTCACTATGTGAAGAAAGAATTGTGAAAAAAAATGTTTCTTTGTGTGAGTAATCATAACTGAAGTGTTTTTACCTAAGTTAATGGTGAATAAAGATAATAGAATCTTCCACTATCTTCAGTCAATGTGGCACTAGCAAACTTAGAAAAGGAAGGATAACTTACAGGTACTGCAAGTTCTTAAGCTGGCCAAGCTGCGGGACCAAAGTTCCTGATAGCGCAGCATTTCCAAGATCACTGAAAAACGAAGATAAATTTAATCAGAAAAGATAAAACAGGTGACCGACTAACCATATAGTGGAGGGAAAGGTGGACCTACACTCTGATAACGCTGTTGTCATTATTGCAGGTAACATGAAACCAAGTGCACGGATTGACCAGGGTCGGGTCCCAACTTTGAAGGACATTATTAGGATCATTTAAGTTGGTCCTCAAGCTATGCAGCGCATCACCTGCCAATGACAGAAAGAGAAATGAGCAGCTGCCAAACAAAACGCAAACAGAGCAAATCTATTGGTCTATGTTCTTTTAGTCAGAACTCGAGAAGTTGCAGGCTTGTAGTAGCAGCTAACACTCTTTAGGATTTAGATTACAAATGATTTTCAATTGAAGGCAGCACAACAATCCCCGTCGTCGTCAAACACGGAATCAGAAGAAAAAGTTCAACTCGCGTTTCCTTAGTACTTGTATCGGCTTGTAGAGCAAATGTCATCCAGTGAGACGGACACTTGGGGAGGAACGGGGCGAGGGCGAGGCGGGGCGGAGACGCGCGCACCTTCCATGTTGGCGAGCGCGCGCGCGGGCGGGCGCAGCAGCAGCAACAGCGGGAGGAGGAGGGGGAGGAGGAGGAGAAGCGGCGGGGAAGCGCGCCGCGGCGCCGCCATTGGCGCGGGCGAGGCCGCCGCCTCCCCCAGGAGAGCGGGACGCCCTAGATCCCGCCGCCGCTCCGGGCCGCCGGATGGGGTCGGTGGCGGACGGGCGGCGCGGGAGGGGAGGGGAGGACTCGAAGGCTTCCGAAGGGATCGCGGTTGCTTTGCCCCCCGCTCCGGAACGATCCCCCTCCTCGCTTTTCGGCGACCTGGTTTTCGAAGGGATCGCAGTTGCTTTGCTTTGCTTGCGATGCGAGGGAGACGAGACGAGACACGGGTGGGATGGGATCGAATGGGATGCTGCCCTTTTCTTTTCTTTTCTTTTCTTTCTTTTTGACGAGGGAGTGACGGAGGGAGGGAGACTGGCTCGGATTGGACTGGACGGAGCAGGCCAGCGTGTGGGTGTGGGGCGTGGGGCGTGTGGGTTTAGGAGTCAGAGGGTTGCGTGAGATTAGGAGGAGAACGGAGTCAACGGAACGGCGCCCGTGGAGGATGGAGGCTCCACTCCACTCCACTCCAGGCGGACGGAACGGGCGGGACCCCATGCGCCGTGCGGACCCCGCGGCCCCAGCCTCGCATCCACCCCACGGGGTCCGGTCAACGGCGTCGCTGCCCTCCCGTCCCGTCCCCGCGGACGGAGGGTGGGGGGCCCTCCGCTCCTGCCCGCCGGTCCGGAACACGGAGGATTTTTACGTGACCACTTTTACATTATTATTATTACAAAACAACAAATCCAAATATAAGTTGAATTAGATTCATTATTTTATTAACGAAATCGATTTAAGGATTAAGCGAGTATTAATTTTTTGTAAAAGAAAAAGAAAAAAATCGAAAATTTCCTTTTAGGTTCGCCGTGTGCTGTCATAAAGAATCTTTCTCTATTTCTTTTCCCGGTTCGAGAAGGCGCAGAAGGATCTACTTTTCGTGCAACAAGCAGGGGAACGAGGTTCCGGTATATCCACGCCGCGTCTCTCTTTCCCAATACCATCTTTTCTTTTAGGATTCGCATGGCTTCTCTTTTTTTCTCTCTTTCACGACTCTTTTTGGGGGCCGGGCCTTATCTCTCTTGTAAAATGCACTCCTTTTGTTACTCGCTTATTATTCATAGGAAGATAACTCTAACGTGAACGTGAATTTAAACTATCATTTTGATCGTAACAGGTTTAAAACGAAGGGAATATGAATGGTATTTTCCTATTGCTATTTCCAGGTCAAGTAGCTGCCCCATCGCACGTGTTACGGATCGGTCGGCACGATCGGCCATGTGCGAGAGAGACTGAGGGAGATCATCCGAGGGCGGCGCGTGATCCGACGCGCAACATCCCGGACCGATGCGCGGCGGTCAAAACGGACGCTGCGGCTGCTTCGCTCTCGCCCTGCACGTGTACGAGTAGGACTGTGTTGTTATAGTAAGATAAAACAAGATAAACAAAAAGATAAAATATTCCGCTGGAGCTGCTTTTCTTGGGCACGGAACGCTTTGGAAGGCTCCTGTCACGTGCCGCGCGGGGCGGGGCGGGGCGGAGCGGAGCTCGGAAGGTCAGTGCAGCTGGGACGTTTCTGAAGCCAGCTGAGCTGAGCTGAGCTGAGAGGCTTTGGTGAGGAAACGAAGAGCCGTTGGTGATATGGGTCGAGAAGCACGGGCGCTTGCCTCACTTTGGTTTGGGCTGCCTCTGGGGTTCGGTTCGGCCTGGATTAGCTCCGAAGAGTCAGCCACTGACATAAAGAGCAGGAAGGGCTATATCAGGGCGGCGGGGCCACCTGCCGAGCATGGTGAGCAGCCCGCCGTCTCCGGCGAGGAGGCCCCCCGCGGCCGCCGTGGCCAGGCACCCGGAGATGCACGTCCCGGAGTAGCCGCGTCCCCCGGCGGCGACGCGAATCCGGAGAACGGTCTGCTGCGGGGTGATCGTGAACGTCCGGCGGGAGAGGTTCGGGCGGCGCCACCGCCACGGCGGCCTGCGTGCGTGCGCGGGGAGGCGGCGCCAACAAGGTCGTCAGCGAAAGACGCGTTCCTCTATTGGGCCCTGGCGTCCGCACTAGCGGGCTTGTTTCGTTCCTCTACGGGGCCGGTGGGCCCTGACGTCCACACTTAGGCCTGGTCGCGAACGACTTTCTCAGCGTCACTCATACCACACACGACTGTTGAGCCCCAACACAGTCCTCTATGATGAACGGCATACCGCGGTTTGCTAATCTCCAGTCAATGCTAGTTGTTGGAAATTTGAGCAAACCAGCCAGTACCCATGCATGTGTTTATTTCGGCTTATTGAGTCAATATATTACTTCGTTGATTCATCATCTCTATTTATTGAGTAAAAAAGGTGGCCAAATGTTTTTTTCTGAAAAATGTTTATATAACACATTCTTTAAACATAATGCCTCATTTTTTAAAGAAAATATTTACACACCATATTCTCTAAAAATGTTGGCTCGATCTTTTTAAAAAAGTATGTTCATAGTATATATTATCTAAAAACAGTGCCTCAATATTTTTTTAAAAATGTGAATTATTTTTTCTTTGAATATGGTTACGCATCATATTCCCTAAAAATGGTGACTCGAATGATCTTTTGGAAATGTTCATGCAGCGTATTTTTTTAAGAAAATAAAGATGACTGAACATTTCATTTTTAAAAAAAGTAATCAGCAGATTGTACGTAAATGTTTGACTCGACATTTTATGTTCATCTGCATTTTATAAAACTATCGGGCCCCATTTTATGATTCTAAAAATAATCAGAATATAATCAAGTGAGGTCTATTTCTTAAGATTTCTTTGCAAAGGACTTGTGATCGAATAAAATCTAGATGATGCTCGGTTTGCAATTTGTAGATTTTTAATGTTGAGAATCTAGTTCGCGTATGATGTTGTCAGCAGTTCAATATAATTAATCTGGTGGTTTCCTACTCACATACTGGGAGTTCCACGCACGGAAAAGTAGTAGTAGAAAAAGTGGATGGCGCCAGAGAGAAGGGGACATATGCTAGTCACTTCCTGTTTTTTTCCTAGAAAACTGAGTTTTTTTCTCTAAGCGTGACCGAAACTTATCTTTCCGCGAGCGCAGCTTAGTCTGCCCAGCACAGGCACGCCACCTTCCTATCACTACGCTAACTTGACAAACACCTTTACTACCTCCTCCTCGGCATCAGGTGCCTCCACCATTTATCTTCTGTTGTACCCTAAATTACTTCATCCGTCTCAAATAAATAATATTTTGGATAAAAAATTTAGTTTAATTTAAACTAAATTAGTTGTTCTAAACATTATTTATTTATCATTTATTTCAGAACGAAGGTAATATTAAGCTACTATGCATGCAGTAATCCTTCTCTTACCATGATCCACATCCATCACACTTTCCTATATGCTCTCTTGTGTTCTGGACTATTGAACCCACATCCATTATTTTAATAAATAAACTACGCTGTCAGGGTTTGAACTTAAGATCTTTGTCTATGATACCTATCTTGTGATAGTATGCACCTACCAGTCACATCGAAAGATTTTAAACTAATGAGAATGAAAGGATTGACAATTGATGTATACTCACACTACAGGAAAATCAACATTTTACGACGTGGTCAGCCCTTGTAAGACCCGTGGCTCTCAGCCGTAGTAAATAATAAGACCGACGGAATTTAATGTATAACTTACGACGATCGGGACCTTGGCCATCGTAAATAAACCGTCGGAATTTAATCACTATTTACGACAGCTAAAACCTAAACCATAGTAAGTTAAGAAACCGTTGTAAATAAAAAACATAACCCTACATCTCGCGGGCCGCGTGGGCGGCAAACTCACGCGCGCGACCCGCCGACTGCCGCCGCCACCGCTACGCCTCGCCTTCGCCGAGTCGCGCCGCCACACCCCGCACTACCGCCGCGCACCGCCGTCCCGCGCCCCGACCCGCGCCCTGCCGTAGCCGCCAATGCGCCGCCCCGCCCTGCTGCGCCGCCTCCGGAGCCCCGCCTCGCAACGCTGCCCCACGCGCTGCCTAGCCCGACGGCGCTCCCACATTGCCGCACCGCCCGACCCTGCCACCCGTCGCGCTGCGCGCCGCCGCGTCGTGCTGGTCCGCCTCCACGCCGTGCGCCGCCCACCTCGCCATGTGCCGCTCGCCACGCCGCCTCCACCGTGAGGTAATCCGCCGCCTCCCTCCCACCCTCGGCTGGCGACCCCCATGGCTGGCCGCCGGCACCCCCCATGCCGGTCTCCATTACCGGCCATGGGGGCAACCGAGGAAGGTCGGTTTTTTATTTACCAATTGTTTAGTGTCTAATTGTTTAGATCATGATTATTTGGGTTTGATTGTTTAGTAGCTAATTGTTTAGATTTAGATGAATTGATATGGTTAGGTTTAATTATTGCCTAGCTTTGTTTGAATTGCTAGCTAGGTGTAATTTTTTTAATTGCTTAGAATAATCTTGTTAATTATAGTAATTACGCTTGTTTAGATGAATTGTTAATTGCTTAGATGATTAATGCATTTGAGTTAATAGTATAATTGATTATTGTTTAATTATTATTTTTATTATTTGAGTGTTTAAGTACAATATGTACATATATAGGCTTCGGACTGGTTTGGCCCGACACAACCCATTTAGGGCCTCACACGACCCATTTAGTGGTAATGTATGTGTCTACACAAGCACGGGGTGAACAACCTAGGCCGCCTCGCCCTGCCGCCGCGCCTCCGCGTCGCCACGCCCCGCCCTGCCGCGGCGCCGCCACCGCCGCCCCGCCTCTTGGGACATAACTTAGGATGGCTGACCCATTTCTCTCTCTCTCTCGTTCTTCAATTTAATTATAACTAATATTATTATTTACATCCTTACATCATTTCTATATTTTTTAGGAAAAGTATGGGACTGAGTTCGTCAAAATACATAGTGAAGGGTACGATTGGAAAAACGCGCCAATCGACCCTCAAGCCTTGTATGCAAGCGGCGGCGGGGAGGCACATGGCCGGTGAGTTGGTTTCTTTGATTTATGTTTTTCACTCTTCCTTTTTTTACTTATTATTTTTCTTTCTGTTGTAGATTTGCCATTTTCGATGGAGTTGTCGACTCGAGGTCGGCGCGACCTACGAAAGGCACTTCATCAACGCAGGTTTGTTGGTTGGGCCGTTGAGTGGCCGTCTCTCGCAGAGGTAATGAAGTTTCGTGCCATGCAGGAGAAGCTGACGCGGACCCAGGAGGAGCTCGACAGGACGAGGGCCATCTAGGAATACCAAGCCAACTACATGGCTCAGATGCAGGCAGGGATGGAGGTAAGTAATTTAAATACTATAGTTTACTTTCATAGCATTTAAGTAATATGTATATTCTAATATTTTGCAATTATAGGCCTTATCTTGACAGAACGGCCAGCAGATCATGATTCCTGTGTGGCAGCCGCCACAGGCGATCCCGTCATAGGAGCTCGCATCACAGGTGTCTCCGATATAGGTAATAAACTCTTTAATATTATATTATTCATTTAGTATAGGGAGAGAGGGAGATATAGAGAGAGATAGAGTGTTATAGAAGGGAGAGAGAGGGGGTACGAGAGAGGGTGAGAGTGAGATGGAGAGACGGAGTGTTACAATAGAGGGAGAGAGAGTGTGCGAGAGAGAAGGTGAGACTGATAGAAAAGGGGATGGATGGTACAGAGATAGAAGAACAGAGTGAGAGAGAGGATGAAAAGTAGAGAGAGATGAATAGAGTGAGAAAAAAGAGAAAGACGTGTATATCTGAATCTAAAATAAGTTTAACTACTCATGTGCTTTGCAGGGTTCGGCGACGGAGGCTTCGACTCCATCGCCACAACTACCGGTTCTGGGATGAACGCGCGGAGACGGTTTCTTCGACTCCGGATGTAGTCGAGGGGATAGTGTGTAGCCATTTTGTGTTTTGTGTTGTGTTTGATGCATATGGCTCTATTTAAGACTGTTTACTGCTGCTATGAGTATATATTGTCTCTATTGTCTGTTCTGTGAGCTGGCCATCAAGCCAGGTTAGTCAGTTTTTGTTTTTAAAAAAAGTTACAAACATAACTTACGACGGTCACTGCCCAGAAGCCATCTCAAGTTAGCCTCTGCTACTTACGATGGTCACCATAATCGTCGTAAGTTAGCCTCAGTTACTTACGACGGCACTAAGCAAGCTGTCGTAAGTAAAGTGGCTTTGACCACCACGTGACCTGGGCCGTTACTTACGACGGATGCGCGACGCCGTCGTAAGTTAGCTTATTTACCACAAAATAATTACCTCGGCTCGTCACCGTCGTAAGTAACAAAATACCGTCGTAAGTTAGCTACTTACGACGGATTATGACTTAATTACGACAGCTCCGGCCGTCGTAAGTCAGTCTTATCCCTGTAGTGTCAACACAAACTCTATGTGTACATACTTGAACATGAACTTTATATATACATGTACACGTCTCAGATAATAGTAAGCTAGAACCGGAGATTTAGGGTGTGTTTGACAACATGAATCGTTTCATATTCTCAGGTGAATCGAAAGAATCAGTGCCAAACGGTGCAAATCGGCGAGCGTTTCGAAACAGAATCGCAGGAAACGATTCGTGTTTTTTCACTGTCATCGTGAAACAGCTGTAGACCAGTTTCGTAAGAGAAACGAATGGCTCCCTTCATGCCCCCCTTGTACTTCGTACTAGTTACATTGTTCTGCCATCGAACTAGTTATGACCCTTGCGGCGCAGTCTAACAACCAACCTTGTCTATTTTTTCTTTAAAAAACACCATCAAACTTGACTCATGTCATGCGTTATTCATCTAAATGCAAGTTCATTAGCTTCCTCGGTATACATGCAAGTTGATTAGCTTTCTCATCCATTAAATTTTGTATTCTTATAACTTATTACACACTATTATACCTAATAAAACCTTCTTCCCCTTACTGAATGTTGAGTACTTCTGGAGGTTTAATCAGAGTTTAGTTTCCTTATGTTTCAAGGAAATAAAGCACACATGACAAGAACCAGGGGTGTGTCCTGAGTCACATGTGTTGCACCGAGTCCTAGTGTGTGTGAGGGTGTTTTTGTTATGTTTCAAAACAACTCGGGGGGGTTTGGGCCATACGTGCATGGCACATGCATGTGTTGCATGCTTTTCAAATTTGTATGGTGTAAAACACGGACTGAGGTTGTTGAAAAACTTGTGGCTTCCGGCTAATAAAAGGAGGGGAATGCGTTGGTGTTTGTTGAGCGCCGCCACAACTCATCCGAGCCAATTTTCATTCGGTTCTCCACTTGTGTTTGGATCTACACCACACCTCTAGACTTCCACCATGATTTGCATCACAAATCAGTGAGAGTTCTGTGAGGAAAACACCCAACAATTGGCATCAGAGCCGATTACGTTGCCTGGAACCGTGACACGGCCATTGAGTGGGCATTGATGTCGCGAAGGAGATCTTCATCGCCAGCCCGACGTTCATGGAGGGACGTCACACCGCCAGGAGGCACCAGCAGGGCAGGAAGAGTATCAGGGGCATTGGTGATTCATCGCATCACGAAGGAAGCCAGCAGTGGTGGTACGTATCCGATGCTCACAAAGACAAACTATCATGATTGGTCGGCACTTATGCGGGTGATGTTGCAAGCGAGAGGCTTGTGGACTGTTTTGAGCCTTGGCACCGATGATTACATTGAAGATCGGATGGCTTTGGAGGCTCTCACCAAGGTTGTGCCACCAGAAATGATAGGGATCATTGTCGGGAAGGAGTCATCCAAGATTGCATGGGATGCAATCAAGTTGTGCAACGTTGGAGCCGAACGTGTGCGCAAGGCCAGGGGCAAGCACATTGGGTCGGGAGTTTGATGCACTCAGATTCCACGATGGTGAAACGGTTGATGAGTTTGGTGTGCGTATGAGCCGGATCACATCTCAACTTGCGGCACTTGGGAGTGAACGTTCGGAGGAGGAGATTGTCCGGAAGTTCCTTCGGGCGGTACCACAAAATTTTGAGCAGATTGCGGTCTCCATCGAGACATTGCTTGACTTAAGTGATATGTCCGTTGATGAGTTGATTGGTAGACTCAAAGCTACAGAAGAAAGGCTTGGTGCAAGCACTTGGGAGGGCAACACACATGAGAAGTTGCATCTGAGTGAAGAAGAGTTGCTTGCAAGGTTGTCGACACGTCTCAAGATGTCCGGGAGAACTGGACAGGAACGGCACAAAGACTCATTTGCACCAAGGAAAGATCATGGTCGAGGACGTGGCCGTGGTCGAGGTAACCGTGGTGGTGGAAACTCAGGCCATGGAGTGGCCAAAAATGAGTGTCGCTACTGTGGTAAGAAAGGTCATTGGGCTAGAGAATGCAGGAAGAAAAAGAAGGATGAAGAGGTGAACACAGCTCAAGTTGATCATGAGTTTGAATCGAGCCTCTTGGTGGCGTGTGCCAACACCAAGGCTGATCAAGAAATATCCCTGGAGGAGGTATGCATCAACAATGATATGTTACACGTTCAAGTTGGAGACTTGGAGGGAGGAGGCAGTACCCGGTGGATCCTGGACTCCGGTGCAACAAATCACATGACCGGGAAACGGGATGTGATCACAAAACTTGATAACACGGTGCATGGTACTGTGCGTTTGGGAGATGGCTCATTGACAGAGATTGATGGCCAAGGAACTGTGGTGTTCCAAGGTAAGAGAGGTGGACGAAAGGAGTTGGCTGGGGTCTACCTTATTCCTCAGCTCAAGGCAAACATCATCAGTCTTGGATAGCTTGAGGAGGAGGGACACCAAATCTTGATGGTGAATGGTTATGTCAAGATTTGGGATAAAGATGGAACCCTTGTGGCAATGGTGAAACGGGGAGTGAACCGGTTGTACACTATTGATCTTAAGGTAGTGCAACCAAGGTGTCTCATGGCACAAGGGTGCAATGCAACATGGATGTGGCATGCAAGGACGGGGCACTTAAACTTTCGGAGTCTCAGAAGACTTGCCGAAGAGCAACTTGTGTATGGATTGCCAACCATTACTCAAACTGAGGAGAAGTGTGATAGCTGTTTGGTTGGGAAACAAAGACATCAACCATTCCCGTGCATGGCAAAGTATCGAGCTGAGAAGAAACTTGAACTTGTGCATGGAGACCTCTGTGGACCAGTGAAGCCAGCAACTCCAAGAGGCAGCAGGTTTTTCTTTCTTCTTGTCGATGATCTCAGTAGATACATGTGGGTGTTTTTGATCAGCACAAAGGATCAAGCTATGAGTACATTCATGGGTTTTCAATCAAGTGTTGAAGATGAGGCAGGGAGGAAGATTGGAACTTTTCGCACAGATCATGGTGGAGAGTTCACAGCTCGGGCTTTTGTTGAGTATTCACCAAGGAGGGTGTTCAACGTCACTTGACAGCTCCATATTCTCCTGAACAAAATGGTGTGGTTGAGAGAAGGAACCAAAATGTTATGGGAATGGCAAGAAGAATGTTGAAAGCAATGAATATGCCCGGTTGGTTCTGGGGGGGGGGCTGTAACCACAACAGTGTATGTGTTGAACCATTCTCCTACTCGGAGTGTTGAGAGAAAGACTCCATATGAGGTATGGCATGACAAGAAACCTAGTGTACATCATTTGCGCACTTTCGGTTGTGTGGCACACGTGAAACAGGGAAGCAAACGCCTTAGCAAACTTGAACATCGAAGTACACCAATGGTTGTCATTGGATATGAGCAAGGAAGCAAGGCATGGAGGTTCTACAATCCAAACACGGAGAGTGTTCACGTGTCACGTGATGCTGTGTTTGAAGAAAACCGCCCATGGAAGTGGGATGCAGCTGAGTCAAGTGAAATGGTGAATGATGAAGACATCTTTCGGGTTGAATACATCTTTCGTGATGAGAACCCTGGTGGAGTGAGTTCTTCCTCTTGTGACACATGTCAAGGTGACAAAACCCCAGCCGAGGGAGTGTCTTCTATGACACAACTGAAGCAACAAGCATCCAAGGATGTGGAGTTTGTGTCACCTCCTTCCATGTCACCAGAAATGGATAGTGAGCTAAAGGAAGCACCACTTCGTTATCGTTCCATGAGAAATATTCTTGAGAAGGTGCCAAATTGTGAACCAGAAGAAGGAGGAGTAGATGAACTTCTTGTTGTCATAGGTGAAGAGCCATGCACAGCAGAAGAGGCCTTGAGGGTAAAGGAGTGGCGCATTGCCATGATTGAGGAGCTCACATCCATTGAAGAGAACACAACATGGTCATTGGTACAACTTCCAGAGGGTTATCGTGCCATTGGCTTGAAATGGGTTTTCAAGTTGAAGAAAGATGAACATGGGAATGTCATACGTCACAAAGCAAGGCTAGTTGCAAAGGGGTATGTGCAGAAGCAAGGAGTTGATTTTGAAGAAGTTTTTGCACCAGTTGCCAGGATGGAGTCTGTGAGGATTGTGTTAGATGTTGCAGCTCATTTTGGGTGGCATGTTCATCACATGGATGTGAAGTCAGCCTTCTTGAATGGGAGTCTAGAAGAGGAGATCTATGTCACTCAAGCTCCGGGCTTCATAGCTGAAGGCAAGGAGAAGTGGGTTCTAAGACTTCACAAGGCATTGTATGGCTTGAGACAAGCTCCTCGAGCATGGAACTGCAAACTTGATGAAAGTCTCAAGCAACTCGGTTTCACACGGTGCAAATCAGAACATGGCTTGTACACTAAGTTTGGAGGTGAGGCAAGGCTCATTGTGGGTGTGTATGTTGATGACTTACTGATTGTGGGAGAAAACATGGAGGAAATCAGTCGGTTCAAGGAGAAAATGAAGGAGAAGTTTTGCATGAGTGACTTAGGAAGCTTGTCTTACTATCTTGGTATTGAAGTAAAGCAAGGAAGACATGGTATTGACTTGTGTCAAGGAGCCTATGCTGCAAAGTTGCTGGAAAGAAGTGGGATGATAAATTGTAATGGGTGTGCCACTCCCATGGAATCCCGGTTGAAGCTTACCAAGAGAAGTACAGCTCCACTCACTGATCCAACCACTTATCGCAACATAATTGGTGGACTCAGGTATCTTTTACATACTCAGCCTGATCTCAGTTTTGGTGTTGGGTACTTAAGTAGGTTCATGTAAGAACCTCAAGAAGAACACATGGTGGCTTTGAAACATTTACTTCGGTATGTGGCAGCTACAATGAGGTATGGCTTGTCTTACAACCGAGGTGAAGGAAGTCTTGAGTTAAGAGGCTATAGTGATAGTGATTTTGGGGGAGATGTGGATGACAGGAGAAGCAAACCATTCTTTGCTAACATGGCTCTTAACTGCACCAAGACATCCTTTTCGCCCTCCGCATCCAACCAATAGCTTTTGGGCGAATGTGACACAACTACCTTGTTCAAGGAGATACCATTCCCGAGGACAGCAAACCATAAGCAAGGAGGGGAAAATGGTGGGAAATGAAATGGGTGATCTTTCGGAAGGGAGTGCGAGTAGCACCTGTTCTCTAACCTTCTTTTTGTAGCAGATACTGCATAAAGTTTACCTGCCTTGTAAGGCTTTTGTAGGAGAAACCTATCGCCCCTCTCTTTTCAAAACAAACAACGCGGAGCGCCTTGTGAAGTGAAAAGATGAGCTATGATGACTTGGCACGCCCACTTCCTGGCTCCTCCCTCTTTCACTCTCTTTGGCCGTTGGCACTGAGACACCGGACCGGAAAGCGCCTTCTAAACAACTCGGCAGAAGGGAAGGGGCCTATGTATTTGCATGACCCCTGCGGATTTGACCCTACCTACACCCGGAGCCAATCCCCTAGCGGTCCTGCCGACTACTCCTTTCACTTTTTGAAGGGTATTTATTTGGAACAACTTCAAATACTTCTCGACCCTCAGGGAGAAAGTAAAGGCCCTTCCCCCTTTGGAAGGCTGTGGGCGAGGAGGGATTCGAACCCCCGACACCGTGGTTCGTAGCCACGTGCTCTAATCCTCTGAGCTACAGGCCCACCCCGTCTCCACTGGATCTCTTCCCGGGGGTACCCCCCAAAAGGAACCTCTCGCATTTTCTACGGGGTCCCGAAACCACCAGCCACCCCGACCTAATTCATGATGAGCCCACCAACTTCCTGGCGAGACGCAAGAACGAAATGGATGGTGCTTCAGGTTCAGGGTTCGGCGTGGTGTGGCTTGTGGATGGTTCGGACGCGGCATTTTCCTCCGATAAGTTGAGGTACTTTTGCCAACTCTCAGAGGCGGATCCCGAAGCCGACCCAGAAGAATTGGGGATCGGATGCGGGCGATCCACCCAGAGCTAGAAACGGAAGTCGAAGCAGCATCTTCTTCCTTTTTCCATACAGAGAAAGGTGCCTTCGCTTATAAGGCCTTTATTTTCTTTCTTTTATTTGATCAGGATTACGAAGTTTGAATACATATGAGACGGCAGAAAAATGGGCGCCCACCCCAAGATGAGTGCTCTCTCCTCCGACTTCCCTAGAGCCTCCGGTGTCACAGCCGAGACAGCGACGGGTTCTACTTTCTTTAGGGCATGGCATTCAATTCTAACTTCGGGATTCCCTTCTTCCAGAACATTCAAGAAAGAAGGTCAAAGGACTCAGGCTTTAATGCCAATGTACTGGGCCGAGCGAGGGAGCAGCTACAGTTGGTGGAGAACTCGCTTTAGGAAAAAACGGCTCTCCTTTCAGCTAGGCACACAGGGAGGGATCCGGATGAGGCGTGCTTCTGCAAAGATAAACAAGAAATAGACCTACCTTTCCCACTATCTTTTGAAGAAATCCCCTCTTCTTCCTCCTCAAGCCCCTATCACAAGACCAAGCGGATCTCATCCTGCAGAAGACTCAGAGCGGATCTATCTAATGGCATGGCTGGTTGTCGGATGTGGAAAGGCTCGGCTTCAAAACCGTACGTGGTTCTCGTTCCCATGAATCTTGATCTGCCTCCTGGTCCACTGGGAATGGAATAACAAAGGCTTTTGGCAGTTTGTGGATCGAGATGTGAGGGAGAATTCCCACTACCGCAGGCAGGCCAGCCGGGCCGTGAGCGCGGTGGGGCATCACCCGAGGCCGATTCCTGTGGATCACTATAGAATCTTCTAGAAGCAAGCTAGGCTACCTTCTGGCTAGCTCTGCCATCTTAGAAAAATTCCGACGGGAGGACAAGACAAGCCCTTCCGAAAAGCTCGTTGCTTATGCAGGGCAAGAATTTGTCGAGTTCAATGAGTACAATAAGAAATCAAAAGTATTTAGTGGGTCAGGCGACACCCAGATTTGAACTGGGGTTAGCGTGGGTGCCACCAACGAAACGAAGAAGTTTTTTATTGGTCTTTTTCAAATCAACCCTTCCCGGGGTATTGTCTGTCCCGCCAGTTCCGAAGGGAAATAAAAAGGGAAAGGAAGAATGTAAATTCTCTCTACCCCTGTTATATGCATGCCACAATCGACTATGTGCTCTTAATACCGGACGTTTGGATCCGCGAAGGCAATCGCTCGGATCTTCCCCTAACCCAGCCCGGGAACGGACCGGAGGGAACCGCAGCCGCCTTCCCCCTCGCGAACCTCCACCCGCAGACCAAGACTCCTTCCACTGCCGAAGCGGAGTACCGTGCCATGGCACACTACTAGATAGATTGTATGGCTCCGTTGGTAACATCTGCAACCGCCCTAAGCGTGAAAAGTTTGAAAATGTCCTGTGAGAGTTTCCATCTGATCTCCCCCCTTATCTTAGAAGGGTCGTCTGAGGGTTCGCCGCGGTTCATTGCTGTGCTTACACACTAGGCTACCCTTCTCCGAAAGCTCCGCGGGACCACCTATCACTAGTCTTCGGCCGGAGGGGTTTATTGCACAAAAAGGCCGGGACGCAGGCTCCCGCAGGGAGAAGAAAAGAAAAAAAAAAGCATTTTTGCTTTCTTTTTTTTTTGTGCGTGCTTTTCGCCTACCTTCCCGACCACGGTCCCTAGCGGTTCAATCGAGAGGCCCGAGAGAGAAGAAAGTCCGTGTTTCTTTTTGTTTGATCAATGGAGCAGAAGGATTAGGGGAAAAGCCCACCAAGGTTTGTTAGCCCGCCCTACTAGCAGCTCTGCTCCCGAAAAGAGAAAGGAGACTAAGATAGGGGTTGTCCTTGGTTTTTCCAAGGAAAGCCTGGGACTCTTTCCTTTCAATGGACATACTTGCCTGGAACTGATTCTACCTTGAGAGCGCTTCCCTCTTTTCTGATTCCTTCCCCTTGACTAGCGACGTCGGACACAACAAACTTTCGAGCACCCAGTTCATTTAGCCTCTTAATCGAGGGGGTGAAGCAGGGTCAGGAACAACGAATCTCTTTATGATAAACAGATCCATTTTGCAAGCTCGTTATTACGGGTAGTTCCTACAAAGAATCGGGTTGATGCAGAGCATATTGAAAAAGGGGGCTTCTCACGAGCGAGCGGGAGTTTTCAATTCCGGATCCCGCAATTTTTTTGTTCCCAAAGAAAAGGTCGAGCTTAAGCCGATTCCATTGCGGAAAGAAAAGAGGCTCTCTTTCTCGATACATAACATTGTATAAGTCAACCCAAGTCGCTTCTTCATCTCCGGGAATCCGGTAAGGTACTTTTGGAACACCAATGGGCATATTAGATTATTCTTGCTTGGGTCGTTCCCCGTACTACAACAAGGTTGTCTCGCTTATACAGCTGATAGAGCCTCGGATATGGCCTGTACTCACTCACGCTGCCGGAGTACTTTTTTTTTGAGGGTAACGTAGGAAAAATCCTTTATTTCAGGGGATTTCCCTTTTCTTTCAAAATGAATTTATGGGTTGTGTAGCTAATCCCCCTCCTTGACAAGAACAAAATTTTTTCATCTTCAAACTGGTTATGGCTTCGCGTTACCCGGTAGACAGAGGCCCCGGTTCCAATATACTAGGCGCGGTACTCCCCCCAACTGTTCTGCCCGTTGCTAGTGTTAAGCTTCCACATTCACTCCCAGGCCGCTGATGAGACCGTCACTTTGCTATTCAATTACCTAGAAAGAAGGCGCGTGCGGTTCGGCCACCCAACCACTCGCAGAAAGAATGGGGCATTCAAAACCAGACAGGGATTCCTTCTCCTAGGGTTGCTCTGAGGTAACCGCTCGTCTTGATGCTGGCAGTCAGGAAGGCAAAGAGTTGGCAGAATGAGGCGTTTTTGTAGGACCCAGCGCTGCGTTACCTCAAACAACGAGCGAAGTCGAGATGTTGATGAGAAAGGGGCGAGTCTCAAGGCCAAAGAGTGCAACAGGAGTCATATTCTTCCTGAGTGAAAATCCTATCAGCTGGTTATCCCATAAGCAAAAGGTTGTGGCAAAGTCCACATGTGAAGCTGAGTATGTGGCTGGAGCAGCTGTAGCAAGTCAGGCTGTTTGGCTCAGGCATGTGTTAGAAGAAGTAACAAGAATTCAAGTACCTCCACCAGTGATTAAGATGGATAACACAGTAGCAATTGCTTTGGCAAAGAATCCAGTTTTACATGATAGAAGTAAACACATTGACATCAAGTTTCACTTTTTCTGAGAATGTGTTGATAGAGGAGAAGTCATCTTGGAGCATGTTGGCACAAAAGATGAGCTTGCTGATATCCTCACAAAGCCACTGGGACGTACACAATTTCAGGAACTTCGTGAGAAGATTGGAGTTCAGGAGATCAAACCTCAGAAGTAGGGGAGATTGTTGAGTACTTCTGGAGGTTTAATCAGAGTTTAGTTTCCTTATGTTTCAAGAAAATAAAGCACACATGACAAGAACCAGGGGTGTGTCCTGAGTCACATGTGTTGCACCGAATCATAGTGTGTGTGAGGGCGTTTTTGTTATGTTTCAAAACAACCCCGGGGGGTTTGGGCCATACGTGCATGGCATATGCATGTGTTACATGCTTTTCAAATTTGTATGGTGTAAAACCTGGGCTGAGGTTGTTGAAAAACTTGTGGCTTCCGACTAATAAAAGGAGGGGAATGCGCTGGTGTTTGTTGAGCGCCGCCACAACTCATCCGAGCCAATTTTCATTCGGTTCTCCACTTGTGTTTGGATCTACACCACACCTCTAGACTTCCAACACGATTTGCATCACAAATCAGTGAGAGTTCTGTGAGGAAAACACCCAACACTGAAACTGAAACCAGAAAAATAGTCAAACGTTTTTTAAAGTGATTCTGTTTTAGATTAAAAAACATTTCTCAAGAATTTGAAACCCTATCAAAAAATGCCTTAGCTAGTTTTGGATAAGTGAATTGTTTCCTCGTCCCCAAAAAAGGTTGCATTATTAATTTCCTATAATTGGAAAACTATCCGGTGGGCCCAGAAGGGCCGGCGCGCGGCTTTTGGCTTTCTGCGGAGTATATGGGCGCGGCACGTCGACGGCTTGTCGTGGCACACGGAGTGTAGCTAGCTAGCCTGCTTTGCCTGGCCATCGTCTACTGCCGGCGCGCCGGAGGCCGGCCGCCGCCGCGTGCGACCAAGGCAAGCTAGCACGCACTGGAAAGAATCAAGTCCGAGAAGGCACGCATGTAGAGACGACGTACGTACCACGGGCAGATGGGGCGCGTACTTCCGCAGCACGTACGCTCCTCACCGCCGGGGAGCCTGATCGATCGCCATGCGGTCGAACGTCGGCGGCCGCGTCTCCGCGCCTCGTTCCCCGCCAGCACCGCCGTCGTCGGCGAAGATCGATGAGCACGCGCTGCATGCATGAGCGCGCGGGAGCTAGCGTGGCGCCCCACTGCGCGGACACAGACGGAGCGACTCCGGTGGCAGTGCGGCGGTGGCCGGCACGGCGACGCGGGCCTCCGTAGCGGCTCATGATGGGTTCCCCAGCCATGGCGACGGGGGACAGGAACGCAAGGTGGTCGGTTGCGGGAGCTAGCCGAGGACCGGGTTGGCCGCTTATATATATTCGTCCGACGCTGAGAGGATACTACCCCTGACCAAGGAGTTACGTTACGAGGGACGGTACGGAGTTGCTGCGGCGATTACTGTGTCAGTCCCTGTCCCTGTTCCTGTTCTCAGATCGTCGGCGGGAACACGTCGGCGGCTCACTGCTGTGTGCGTGCTGCCAGTCGTGTGCGTCATCTCTTACCCAAGCACCGGTTACTGATGAAGTTTCTGGCAGTCTGGCCTGAGCTAGAGAGAACAATTTCCATATCAGTGAGTGTTCCTGGGTCCCGCCCTGGTTGGGTTTGTCCGCCGCCGGAACCTTCCTGCCGGACAAATCTGGAAGCCCCCCAGCTGGTTCCGCTATAAATTGGCCGCGCCGTCACTTTCACTTCCCTCCTCGCAAACGCCTCCTGCTTCTATTCGACGCCAAGGATTGGGGGTTGGAGACTCCTCAGCGGTACGGTACCTCTCTGCCTGCGAGCAAAGATCCATGGGAGAGGCCAACGGATCCGGCGCCGCGGCGCGCGTGCTCGCCGTGTCCCGCGTCGCGCCGGCGCCGGCGCCGGCGCCGGCGCCGGTGGAGCGCGAAGTGGAGCTGTCCTTCTTCGACACGCCGTGGGTCGTGCTCCCCCCGATCCAGCGCGTGTTCCTCTACGACCTGCCGCCGCCCCCGCGAGCAGGCGGCGGCGACGGGTTCGCGGCGGCGGTGACGCGGCTCAAGGACTCCCTCGCCGCCACGCTGGCGCTCTACCTCCCGCTGGCCGGGAGGCTGGCGCTCGCCGGCGGGGGCGGCGTCGTCGTCGACCTCGCCGGCGACCCTGGGGTGGCCTTCGTCGAGGCCGAGGCGCCGGTGGACGCGCGCCAGCTCGCGGGTGACGAGGCGCACGACGTCCCGGCGTTCCTGGCCCTGGTGCCGCCACTCGACGCCAGGACGCTCCCGGCGCCCGTGCTGTCCGTGCAGGCCACGCGCCTCGGCGGCGGCTCCGCCCTCGCGCTAGGCCTTTCCGTGCACCACGCCGTCGCCGACGGCCAGGCCGTCTGGCGGTTCATGGCCGCCTGGGCGGCCGCCGCGCGCGAGGGCTCGCCGGTAGCCGGGTCCCTCGGCCCGCCGCACTACAGCCGGGACGCCGTCCGCGTCCCCGGCGGCGACGAGCTCGCTCGGCAGATGCTCAAGATGGTCGCGCCCAATCTACCCGTGGTATGTACCACTAACTACTTACCTTCCATCAATCAGCTTGTACGATTAGCTGTTCTATTTTTTTTCTGGCCACTGCCGCAACGTTGTAAGCATGTTTAGGACAGCTTATACGTCCTAAACATGTCGAGCCATTTACGTGTCGCGAATGTGTTGCACCGGCGTCCGCGCAAGCAAATTAATGGCCGCACGCGCCGCGTGTGTCGTCGTCGTTCGGGTCTCGTGGCCGCCTCGCTCACGGAACCTCACGCGTCATGCATTGCAGGCCAGCGCGAGGGAGTACGACTTCAGCCAGCGGTTCCGCCTGGCGCGCCGCACGTTCTACCTCGCCGCCGAGGACATCCGCTCGCTGAAGCGGCGCATCGACGAGGCCGCGGCGGCGGAGGGCGGCGACGAGGCGCCCGCCGGCAAGCCGGTGTCGACGTTCGTGGCGCTGTCGGCGCTGGGCTGGACGGCGTTCGCGCGGTCCAAGGGCCTGGCCGCGGGCGACGACACGTACCTCATCTACCTCGCCGACCTGCGCGCGCGCCTGGACCCGCCCGTCGAGGACGGGTACCTCGGCAACTGCGTCAAGGGCTGCCTGGCGGCCGCCGACGCTGGCGACCTCCTCGGCGAGCGCGGGCTCCTCCGCGCGGCGCGAGCGGTGCAGGCGTCGGTGGCCGAGATGGAGGCGGCGCCGCTGGCCGGCACGGAGCGGTGGATCGAGCGGGTGATGCAGCTGCCCTTCTCCCGGCTGGCGAACGTGGCTGCCAGCCCGCGGTTCCGCGTCTACGAGGCCGCCGACTTTGGGTTCGGCCGGCCGCAGCGCGTGGAGCTGGTGTCCATGAACCACGACGGGGAGATGGTGCTCGTCGGCGGCCGCCGCGATGGCGAGGTCCAGCTGTCCGTGTCGCTGGACCCCGCGCGCATGGAGGAGTTCAAGAAGAACGTCCTCGCCATCCACTGACCGATCGATTCGGCTGCTAGCTTCTCCTGCGACGCGAGGGAAACGAACACCAGTTGCGACTCCATTGGCGGCGGACTCGATCCACTAGCGGCATACTCTACGTTATTGTTACGTACCATCGTACACCATCATGAAGAAGGAATAAATAAGGTGGCTTTAATTTGGAACAAGCGCTCGCGCTCGCTGGACTCAACTTGAGAGGGATGAGGGAATGCATCTGCTGTCGCCATGCATGCCGGCGGCCCTGGTCAGCTAGCTGTAGCCGCTAGCGTTTGGCTCGCCAACGGCCAATGAAGACTTCGTCACCAGTGACGTACTGCGTACGCTGATCCTGTTGTCGGAGCAGGCGTCGAGCAGACATGCTGCGCGCATACAGCGATCAGTACACTTGATCTACGTACACGACAAAAGCCTTGAAGTACTGTACCAGTTTTCAAGAGATCATAGCAGGCCAAGTGGCCAACTATATAATGCGATTTGCCGTTGCGCTTGTGTCTGCGGCCCTTGCTCGATCCCTGAGCTGAACTGTACTTGTACTCTTTCTGGCTGGTCTCACCAGCAAAAGAGAAGAAGCGAATAGTCAGTCTCTTTCTCTGAAGACGGGTCAGAAGAATGCATGGCCAGAGTAGCAAATGGCCAACGCGAAAGCTACTCAGTTCTGAAGTGGATCCAGCTCAAGTTTCAGAGAATCATACTACAGTCAGTGGCCAACACATAGGCAGAAGCTAGCTAGACACCAGCTCGCAGCGGCCGAACTTATTAACACACCAGCTCGCAGCGAAACAGGGGCGCAAGGCGTCATCATGGCTCAGTCACGTGGACGAAAACGAGGCCTAGAGCACGTCATCGCCCACGCCGCGCGCGCTAGCTCTGCTCCCCGCTGCCGCTGGTCCGGTGACGACCAGGCTGGATCCACTCGTTGCCGCTATAAATTCATGGGGGCTTGGTTCTGAGGTGGACGACCGACTCTCCAACGCAGCTGGCTGCCAACGGCGGGGGTCCGCAACCCTGTGAGCGGCACTGGCTCGGCACCTTCGACACCGCCGAGGCCGCCGCCGTCGCCTACGACCTCTCCGCCATCTACATCTCCGGCCCCGCCGCGACGCGCACCAACTTCCGCTACGACCCGTGCGGCGGCGCCGGCCTGCGCGTGGCCGCAGAGAAGCAGCGACCGGCGGAGCCGTACGGTGCGGTGATGCCGGTCGCGCCGTCGTCGTCCGAGGGGAGGGGAGGGGCAGCACCGTTGACGATGACTGGTGTCACCTCTCGGAGGAGGAGGAGGAGGCCGGCGACGACGAGTCATTGACGATGGCCGCCATGCTGCAGAGCTTCCAGCACCAAGCACCGCAATTCATAAGCCACAGGACAAAGGCCATAAGCAATGCAAGGGAAGCCACAATGCGTGCCATTAAGGTGTTACCCTGAATCAGAACATAGTAAGTAGCAATTGAGTAACACGGTATACACCAAACGAAACTGGTCCATGCTGTTAATCATCAATTATGCATCTAATCAACATTAAAACAATGTAATTAAGGACTAGCATACCGGGAACTTGATCTGCTATGACTTTTTGTTCTCTGTTGTCCACGAGTCTCAACACTTCGGATCTCCACCGACATTGTCCAGGAACACCTCAGGTGAGATCGGGCCTTCCCGCCGTTGTTGCCTTTCTTTAGAATCGGTAATTGATATCGAGTTTTGTGTGAGTTGCAGAAAAGAACTTTTGATTCTGCCTTCCTTTTTTCCTTCTCTTTATAGTGCAAGACGGCAGGGGACTGAACCCAAATGTTGGTTAGACGCCCCGATCACGGCTTATTCAGTTACGAGGCCCACACACTTTGGTTTGTGGACTACTTCTTTTTCTCAACGTATTTGACTCGTTTTTCCTCTTTTATCTCAGGTTGAACCGCAGATCAAACCAACAATCTCCCCCATGATCGTTTGGTTCAACTTTATTTATCCATTCTTAATAAGTATAATGCACAAAGCGAAGCGTGACAATAGTTTATAAATAACAACTGAACTTCAACACTTATGATACATTAACCAATCTCAAATAAAAAATGTTATTCTTTATGAGGAGCGGCTCCTTTAAAAGGTCCCTACTTTTCAGAATCATAAGACCTCCAATAATGTCATGCCGACAACGTGATTATGAAAAATATTAGGTGGTGAGCCCTTTTCATTGGATCTGCAAGCATATGTGTCGTACTAATATGCTTGACATTAATTGTTTGATTCTGAATTTTATCTTTCACAACATGATACTTTATGTCAATGTGTTTTGCAGCGGCACTTGACTTGTTGTTACTCGCATAGAAAACTGTGGGTTCATTATCGCAGTATAGCACAAGTGGTTTATTAATGCTGTCAACCACTTCGATCCCGAGAATGAAATTTTTTAGCCATACAGCCTGCTAGTGGCCTCGTCATGGATGATGCAGTCACCGTTTACTTGGAGCTTTTCCACGATATAGCTCCTTCGGCCAGTGTGAATATATAACCTGACGTGGATTTTTTACTATCCACACAGCTAGCGAAATCAACATCCGAATAACCAATAACTTATAGGTTACCATATAATTGATATGTTAGCATGTGATCTTTAGTACCTTGCATGTAACGGAAGACTTTCTTTACGGCATTCCAATGGTCCATTACTGGATTTGATTAGAATCTACTAAGCATTCCCATTACGAAAGCTAAGTCAGGGCACATATATACTTGAGCGTACATAATGCTTCCGACAGCTGAAGCGTATGGAACTGACTTCATCTGGCCAGCTTCAATTTGGTTTCTTGGACATTGAAATGTCCTAAATTTATCGCCCATAACTATTAGAGCAGGCGTGGGAGAGCACTTATACATATTGGATTTCTTCAATACTCTCTCAATGTATGCCTTTTGTGATAGCCCTAATGTGTATTTTGACCTGTCTCGATGAATTTCAATGCCTAGAACATAAGAAGCTTCACCGAGATCCTTCATATCAAAATTTAATGACAGAAAATTCTTGGTCTCATATAGCATATCTTTATCGCTACAAGCCAAGATTATATCATCCACATGTAGAACTAAAATAGTGAACTTACCGCCTTTAAATTTAACGTATATGCAGTTGTCCACAGCATTCTCCGGTTGAGCCATATAAACATCTTCATCTAACTCACCATTTAAGAAAGCCGTTTTAAAATACATTTGGTGTAGCTCTAAATCGTAATTAGTTGTCAATGCCATCACGATTCTAAATTACTCTTTGGTTGACACGGGAGAAAATGTTTCGTTCTAATTGATTCACTCTCTTTGTGTAAACCCTTTTGCAACCAGTCTTGCTTTGAACCTTTCAATATTCCCTTTGTAGTCATATTTGGTTTTATAAACTCATTTGCATCCGACTCTTTTGGATCCTTCAGAATCTCTACTATCCCAAACATCATTAATGCCCATAGACTTTAATTCGTCTTCCATAGCCATAAGCCATTTAGACGAGTTTTCACTTTTCATCACTTCTTTATAAGAAGAAGGATCTTCCACTTTTTCTGTGTCATTTACGTCATCAGTCATGTAAGTGACATAGTCATCTGGGATGAGATTTCTTCGCTCTCGTTGTGATCTGCGTATTGGAGGAGGTGGTGGATGATCATTCTCAGGTTCTGGATTCTTGTTCATTAACTATTTCATTTATTGCAACATTTTCATTATTTCCGGAATGAACGAAAGGAGGATCCGGCGTCACGACAACAATTTTAAATGGAAAAATGAAATCTTGGGTACTCGGAGATGGAACATAAACCCGTTTCTTCTAAAGATCAATTTTAGTAACTTCCATGATGTCATCCTCGAAAAATATCGCTTGTCTTGTTTTCACAAATTTCGTGACGTGGTTTGGACAATAAAAGCAATATCCCTTCCCCCGTTGAGGGTACCGAATGAAAAAATAACTAACTGTTTCAGGTCTAATTTCTTTAGTTATGGACTGAATACTTTAGCCTTTGCGGGATAGCCCCACACACGTAAATAATTCAATCTTGGTTTCCATCCCGACCACATTTCGTAAGGTGTGTTCGGTGCTGACTTTGTTGGAGCAAGATTTAGTACGTGTGCAGCTGTCTTTAAAACCTCCATCCATAGGCTTACTGGTAAACTCGTGTGACTAAGCATTCTTCGCACCATATCCATGAGTGTACGATTGCGTCGCTCAGCCACACCGTTCTGCTGAGATTCACCCGACATTGAATATTGAGCAATAATTGCATTCTCAGCTAGGTCCTGGAATTTGCCCATAAGGAGCATGCTTTATATAATATTCTCCCTTGCGATCAGACCGTACTACTTTGATCTTTTCATTAAGTTGGTTCTCAACTTCAGCTTTAAATATTTTAAATTTGTCCAAAGCTTCCGACCGATCACGTATGAGATAAATATATCCATAGCGGGAAAAATCATCCGTAAATGCTATGAACGAATCAAAACCATCTACGGATTTAACATTAAATGGCCCGTATATGTCAGTATGAATAAGTTCTAAGAGATTTGAGACTCTTGTAGCTCCTTTCTTAATAGTTTTTACGTATTTTCCTTTAATACAGTCGATGCATTTATCGGCGTCTGAAATGTCTAATGGAAGAAGTGTATCATTTTTAATTAACCGTTCGATTCTCCCCCTCGAAATGTGGCAAAGGCGACAATGCCACAATTTCGATGAACTACTAACGTCTTTCCATTTCTTTTCAACGCCACATTTCGTATTAACATCATCTAGATCACAAACATCATTCACATGCATAACAGAATCATAAAGAGATAGCATGTATAATTTTCCCCGTCTAAAGGCGATGCCAACATTTTTATTACAGTGCATCAAAGTACATTGTACATGACCAAATAAACATTCATAATTGTTATCATCTAAACATGAGACTGAAATAAAATTCCTACTTAATGAAGGAACATAAAGAACATTATATAATTGAAGCAGATTGTAAAAGTCACAAACATGTATATGAATAAACCAAGGTTTGAATTCATATGTGTGACAAAGTCATGAAAAATGGGACTTGCTAAAACTTTTCTTCATGCAAAGTTATACATGGATGATCATACAAAATGAGGCTCACATTTTTATTTGAAGGTGTTGAACCAATAAGGATTTGAATACCTCTTTGCATGAAAGTTTAAAAATCAGATTTCAAACTTCAAAGTTCACACCAATTTGTGGCAAAAGACTTTGAAGACTTATGCAGCCCTACATCTTGGAAGTGTGGAAGTTTAGGGTGGCAAACTTTTCATTTTTAGGATGGGCTCAAAAAGGAATTAGACTGAAGCATTTTCAACTTCCCACCAAATTCAAATTTGCTATGCAAATTCAAACTGAATTTGGGGAAATTCAAATGCTAGCCCACATTTAAACTTCAAATATGTGGAATTTGAGAGATCAACATGAGAAGATATTTTGGGAGGAAAATGTGGGGTGAGACCCACATGTCATTGAGCTGTAATTTCTGACTTACACACTATGTCTTAGTCTCTGTTTTAAACTCCACGAGGGGCTTCTCACCCGGGCGCCACCGAGGAGGCTACCGAGCCACCTCCTGCTCCCTTCTCCCACGCTCTGGCGCCCAGGGGGCTGTCTCACTCGTTGCCTTGGCGTGATCTACTCCTCTGACCAAAGCAAAGCTCTTTTGCTTTCTCCTCCTCGCGAGAAACACGACCACAGAGCCTTCTCACCCTCCGCTCCTCGGCTTGATCGGGAAACCGGCAGAAACAACCGTGCCCATTCTCCTCAAAGCTGCTAAACAGTACCCCACAACCGTTGCTCACCTCCCCGACCAAGAAGCTAGCGAGCTCCGGCCTCCTTTCCCCGTGAACAACATCAACTGCAGCGACCTAACTTATATCGGCGATCGGCTTCACGTGGGTAGACCTCCACAGGGGTTTTCATGGCCGAGCAAAGGCGGCAACGAAAGCGCACAGTCACCGTGCTGCTCTCACCCAAAGCTCAAGCCAAACCGTGAAGTATCGACGACGAATTTCGGGATTTTGCTCCGGCGAGTGCCAACAGAACGTCCGGTACGAGTTCTTCAAATTCCCACTCTCTATTCCTACTTAGGTCATCAAACATGGCACACACGAGCTGTACTAGCCGGCGGTCATTTTCCTTTTAGCAACCGTCGCATGAAAACACCTCGGGGCGGCGTATTCCGAGCTCTTCCGAGGGTGTTCTTCGCGGAACGAATCGGTCGCACGATGAAACCCCCTTTGCCGCCATTCCCAAGCTAGTTAGAGGCCTTGTTGAGCTTCCTAGTCATGCCCCGGTGCTGTAGAGCATTTTATTCGACGTTTTGGCGAGATAGAACCCACGCCCGACGGCACCGAAGGGCATCCGAGGCCGCCGCACGTCGCCGACCCTCTTCCAGTCACCGACAGCCCTAGGACAGCCCACCATCGTGTTCCTCGACGTCTCAAACCCCCTGGCGGTGAGTTTCAGCTCAGGCGGTGGCCGGAAACAGCGAGCCGGTGAGCTCCGGCGTCGGTCTGGCAAGGGAGGCGACGCGCGCGTGAAGCAGTCGGCGAGAGGAAGAAGAAGGTACCGGGCCCGGCTGTCAGCGGCTGTAGGATTTAATATTCGTGATCTGTTGTGGCCCAGATCCGGTGTGCTGGCGCGCTGGAACCCTATGAACCCGCTGTGGCCCATTTCCTATTGGCTGGAATTCAAATAGCGGGCCCAGTTGAATTTCAATAGGAAAAACAATTCCACATATGGTTCCCACTTTCGAAAATCATATCTCTGTGTAGAAACCTTCAATTTGAGTGATTCAAATTGGGTTTGGTTTCTTTTTCAAAGATATATCTAAATATGAACTCCAATTTGTATAAAAGTCAATATTAAATTTTGGAAAATTCTTTGAAACTTTACCTGAAAAAGAATTATTGATGGAGTTTGGTTTATCCAAAAATCCTCAAATTTTGGTAGAATATTCTTTAGCATATTGTTGACCTTCTAGCAAATTTTCAGCTCATTTGAAGATCATTTGTGTAGGAAATTGCTAAATACAAAATGTTGTGTTCATAAGAGTCCAGAAACATTTTCAGAAAATGTTGCCCACTTGTAAAATCTATTGTGGGCAATCCATATCTCCAAAAATCATAGGAAAATTTAGGCAAGCTCTCTGAGACATACTTGAAATTGTTATTCACTAAATTGGGCATGAAAATCACAGTACTCCAGAATTAATTCTTTTGAGTAGAAATGCTTAAGGAATTATTCTAGGAGAACTACTCGAGTTTAAGGTCTGAATTTTGGACCAAATGACTTTCATGTGACCAGGAACTCACATGTAAATTATCAGCTCAAGTTGAGCCCTATAACTCTTTGTGCTTGTTCTCCATGCTTATGTATGTGGGAAAATACATAAAGACTCTTGGGAGAATTATGGAGAGCACAATTGTATTCCACATTAGCAGCAATTCGGCAAGCTAAATCTCTAGGTAGTATAGAACCTGATTTAAAAGTTTTGAGGCCATTCGAGTTCTTGTTCTTTAGTTTCATTCAAATCCTTTGAACTCATCTATTATGACCATTAAGGAAAGTAGTTAGTGTATAGCTAAAACATTAAGACCAAGTAGTTCATTCCTGTTTCTTTGCACAACAGAGGCAAACCAAGCAATTCTTGGCTTTTCCACACAACCTCTGTTCCTAAGAAATCAAGTCTTAACTTCTTTCCATTACATTCTATAAAAATTGTGCATTTACATTTCAATAGGAATCACAACGAAGGGGATTCGAAGGAGTGATTCATTGAAGTGGATCAAACTCCGGAGAATCAAGGGTTGATCAGCAAGGATCACTAACTGCATATATACTACTACACCGCAAAACAGGTAAGCTCTGGTTTGCATTTAACAACTTTTAAATTTTTACTTTGTATTCACTTTCGGTTAAGATATGAAATGTGCATTAGGTCTAGTTGTTTGATACTCCTCTTGCATGACCAAAAGAACCCATGGAGTTTTGGGTAGTTTTTTTTACTGTATAGAACTTCCATGCTTAAGTAAGTTTCGGTAGAAGTCGAGTGGTGAGATGCTACTCGCATGATCAGGAACAACAAAGGCATACGGGATTGGTTCAAAAATGAATTAGCAAGTTAAAGATGAGACCGGAAGGTTGTAGGGGCAGCAGGACATAGGGGTCTGGGTGCTATAGACCTGTCCGTTTCGGTTAAGGACTGATCCGTATGCAGCCCTGTTGAACAAGTTTGAGTTGTGTACCGGACTCATGCTGGCTATATGGGGCCCAGTAAATTGATGTACCTCGGGAAGCTTGCGTTGAGCCTTTTCAGGTCGCCTCAGGCGAGACGGCCGGTGTGCTATATTTAGGTGACATTCTCATGACATCTCATGTCGATAGGTGCACCATGAGAGTGGCTACTGTACAGGACGATTGGATCGATTCAACGGGGGTGAAACGGGCGAAAGGCTGCCACGTACGATGTTAGTGATGGTTGCTGTAGGCAACATCGAGTACGGGCGTACGTGTCGTGTAGTCCGGGTGTTATTGTTTTGAATCACCGTCGCTCGCGGAATGAACCGAGCATACTTGTTCTCACAGTCGTGACGTAGTAAGAACTTACATGAGAAAGAAACTAATCACATTGGTTAGAAATTTATACTATCTTTGTGATGTATCTTTGATGATTAGATAGTGTAAATTCGATTGTTTTATGCCGTGAGCAAATTACATCGGGGGAAAGCGTTTTATGTTTGATTGTGGACTTCCAATGTGGCGTGCCCAAGGTTACTTAAATTGCTGCAAATAATACCTGAAAGTGAGGATTCACTTTTAGGTGAGTTTAATTATGCATTATGACATCCTACTTTATGTCCATAACCTCATGTAGAGTTTCATGGCTAGGGTGACGGCTAAGTCTGGTTGAGCGTTATGTTCACGGATGCTATCCGAGTTGTTTTGCAGAATTGACTTCATGCTTATGAAGGGATGCTGATGAGACTCGGGAACCTCCGAGTGGTTACTCAAGAGCATACTCGCCGCAACAGATTATTCTTCGTGTTGCTAGTAAGAAACGTCCGCGGGCTGGACTGTTTCTTTGTTGCTATGTTAGATATGAGTCGTGAGAGTTATAGTCTTTCGCTGTAGCTTATTTTGAAATAAGTATTGGTAAAACACTTTTGTACGCTTCCGCAAACGATTTATGTAATGTGATGTGTTTTCTCGACCCGTGTGCTGTTGGGTGCCGCATATTACGACACCACCTTACGAGGTCCTGGCGGGGCGTCGCTCGGCGGCGGTCCCCCACACGGATGTCCTAAGTGCAGCTTCAGTGTGAGAGATCCCATGGCTTCAACTTCCGCTTCTTTTCCATTTACGACTTTAAGACTTCTTTCCCCTCGCCCCAACTTTTAGGTCGTACGGAATCCCTGTATGAAGTTTACAACATGAACAGTTGCATCTGAGTCAATCCACCATGTATCTTGAAAAATCAACATAAAGTGATTCATCAACGGACATAATTTCATCGTTACCTCTCTTCATCAGCCATTTTAGAAATTCAGGACAGTCCTTTCTGAAATGTCTCATTTTATTGCAAGGGGGGCATGCACCTCCTGCACGAGCAGCGAAAGAACTGGGCGTAACGGAAAGATTAGACGCAACAGAAGTACTGACACCTTTAGCTTTCTGAGCAGACTGATTTTTAAAAGGCATCTTACGAGAAATTGAAGGACCAGTACCATTGGATTCTTTCTTCCTCTTAGAGGAATTAACATTAAGAGTTTGATCATGTGCTTGTTTCATTATTCTTTTTTTCCTTCTGTACAACTCTAGAGGTCATCTCAGCAAGTGTCCATTTTTCCTTTAGTGAGTTGTAGTTAATCTTAAACTGATCAAACTCACTAGGAAGAGATCCCAAAATCATAATTACAAGAAGATCCCCACTTAATTCACAATACAAAGCCTTAACCTTTGATGATGCGTTCACCTTCCTTAATATGTTCCTCCTCACGTTCCCATCCATAGTGTATTTTTCAAGAAGGTTTGAAAAAAACTCACGAGCATAAACCTTTTTGGAGCCTTTAAATTGCTCCTCCACCGCCACAAGAAATTTTTTAGTGGTGTCTTTCTTTGGAAGTGCTCCCACAATATCCGGAGATATTGAGGCATTCATTACGAGGAGGGCTACACGGTTGGAATTCTCCCATTTCTCCAACTTAGCCTCATAAATCCTTTTGAGGTCGTCATAACCAGCGACACTTGGAGCGGGTGCCACTAGTTTATCATCACTCAGGGCATAATCCAGCTGATTAAACCCCAAGGATACCTCAACGCAGGTGTTCCACCCGAGGGAAGTTACTGCCCGTAAGTTGTTCGATATTTTCATATCGAAATGGCGTCATAGTGGCTATCATTAGTGCATAATAAAATATAAATATCAGAAAATTGCATGAAAATAAATTTACGTTGGTCAATAAACTCACATGCAATAAAAATTAATACACTTTTATGTCACATCACCGTTGGGAAGAAAATAACATAAAATTTCCAAACATAATTAAATATAAACATGACTCAAAAAATTAAATCAACATTGGTCAGAATTAATTTTAGAGTCATCATTCTCAAATTAAGCATCAAATATAAATATTAGGCAAAATTCATCATTATCGATGCTTGAAATGTTAAAACAAAATTAACATTCTAAATCATCTAAATTAAATTATCTTATTGGTTCAAATTTAATTTAGACTCATTAATATGTTAACATTCTAGGCATACATATTTTTCTATAAATCAGTGCATAGACATAACTAAAACACATAATTACCACTAAATTAAATAGAAAATACGAAATCACATGAACAGTAGCAGGCCCATAATATTTCACAGTCAGCCCATTATTCCAGTCAAGCCCAGCAGAAAAATGAAAATAAAAAATGATGTGAATGTGGCCTAGAGGGGGGTGAATAGGCCTTTAAAGAAACCTGCACACTTAATAAAGTTATCAGAAATTTGACTGACCGGACTAGTCCGGTTGTGTGGGCGGACTAGTCCGGTGTGCTGAATTATTTGAGTTAATTAAGTGTGTCTCACAAATTTAATCTTTCAGCAGCGGAATGAGAACAACAATTTTCATAAATTAAATTTATTGTATGGATGCACGTGCAAACTTATAAGGAACTCAATTGATGACTAGCAAACTAGTGATCTAATGTATCAAAATGTAAAACAAATGAGAGACAAGAGACACGAATTTTTACCGAGGTTCGATCTCACCAAGAGATCTACGTCCTCGTTGAGGAAGCCGGGTTCCCAACCCTTTCCCTCTTCAAGTCACCACAAAGGCCGACTTGACTCCACTATCACGGGTAATCACCGAGTTTGTGGGGCAACCTCACACGTTGAGGGCTCCCACAAGAATTACAATGAGAAGGTGATCAAATACACTCAAAAATATTACAATGCAGAATATGAGTGTAGAGAAATCAAACCCCAAGAGCTCACAACGAAAGAACGATGATCTCTCAATCCCAAATCCAAGTATTTTATTGATCTTGGCCTTTTTGCACCTTAGATGTATGGAGAGATGTGTTTTGGGGCTCTTGGGTCAGGTGGCGGCGCTAGGGTTCAAGCTTTTGACAATATGTGTCGTTTTTTCTTTAGAAACAACGAAGGACCTCTTTTTATAGGGTTTCTAAAGAAGTTACCGTTGTTAAACCTACTACCGGACTAGTCCGGTATATGATCGAACTTGTCCGGTCTACTTCCAGTGGGTTAACCGGACTAGTCTGGTCCACAAACCGGACTTGTCCGGTGCTATGTGAAATGGGGTTTCAGAAACTTCAGCGGACTAGTCCTGTCGCTTGGATGGACTAGTCCGCAGTCCTCTAAAGAGGACAACAGAGACATGACCGGACTAGTCCGGTCTAAAACCGGACTTGTCCGGTTGCATTCCAGTGAGCTGACCGGACTAGTCCGGTTCACAAGGCGGACTAGTCCGGTGCACTATGTTTGCGTCTTCCAAAAAGTTAAACGGACTAGTCCGGTCCCTGAACGGACTAGTCCGGTTTTCAGTGGATTTTAGTTGATTTTTAAACCCCTTACCCTTATTCAAAGTCATGAGCTCTTGGGATGTGTCTCTCACACACACCCTATACATTTTCATCTATTTTGTTCTTCCAAATTCCACTAAAGTCTTTCTTTTCGGGCACCACTCTATTTTTCATCTTTTTGTGCGCACCTAGCTAGTTCACTTAGTTTGTCCTGCAATCATTTCGTTATGATCTCATATGCTTGTCATCAATTAGCCAAAACCCACAAGAGATTTCTTAGATGCACTTTCATGATGTGTCACAAAAACTTGGGCTGAAGCCCATGGCTGGATTCGGCCTGTAATTTTTCCATCTCTCCCCAGGTGCAGCCCACCAGCCCGTTAGTTGTGCCACCTAATATGAGCGCGTAGATGAAAATCGACGACCGAAAACGTTTTCACGATGAACAAGAACCGGCAACTGCTCTGAAAACCCTAAAATATTTCGTTCTCCACTCTCCCAAAAATATCGGATCGACGGATCGACGAGTGCGACGGAGCTCCCCCAGGCGGCGATCGTTCGTCTTCCAGCGTGGCATACGCCTGGCGTGCGCGTGCGGTGGCGCGGCCGGCTGACCGGCCGAGAAGCGGCGCATGAGGCGGGCCCTTGCGAGCGTAGCTAGGGCGTGGGGTGCGCTAGGTTCTGCGAGCTTAGCGCTGCATGGTCTGCGGTTATCTGTGGCGTGCGGCTAGCAGCCAGCAGGCTGCTGCGTGGCCGGCGGCCACGTTCTTGCAGCGTGCGCGGATGTTGTGGCCGGCCGGCACGGCTCGTGCGAGCGTGTGCTCGTGTGGTTGCAGCCATGTCCATGACGCAGCTAAGTTTCCCTCATCTTAATCTCATTAATTTCATTTTTGATTCGAATTTGGGGTTGCTAATTTTTGGATGCTAATCGAACATAATTATGGGCATAATGATGACTAGAGTGGCTCTGATGCCAATGTTAAATATAAAGCATTGCGGGTTAACACGTAATCATAATTCCAATCATCAATCATGCGCGTAATCAACATTAAAATAATGTAATTAAGGACTAGCATACCGAGAACTTGCTTTGCCATGACTTCTTGTTCTCTGTTGCCCACGAGTCTCAATCCTTCGGGTCTCTACCGACACTGTCCAGAAACACCTTAGGTAAGATCGGGCCTTCCCGTCGTTCTTGCACTTTCTTTAGGATCGGTGATTGATTTTAAATTTTGTGTGAGTTATAGAAAAGAACTCTTGATTCTGCCTTCCTTTTTCTTTCTCTTTATAGTGCAAGACGGCAGGGGACCGAACCCAAATGTTGGTTAGACGCCCCCGATTACGGCGTATTCAGTTACCAGACCCACACACGTTGGTTCGTGGGCTCCTTCTTTCTCATTGAATTTGACTCGTTTTCCCTCTTTTATCCCAGGTTGAACCGGAGATCAAACCAACACATGCATTACATTTATGGTTGCCTTACAAGTTTCAAATTTTAGCAACAAACTGCTATAACTCAAGGTAATAAGAAAGCCTTCACGAAATTATATTACGCCCGAGACAACAAGACGCCCTGTTGCACGAGAATTTAAAAAATAATTTATATATGTAATATGGAACGTGCAGAGAATTATTTTATAACAAAATTACCGAGCACTGTTTTGTAATCCATCCATGAGCAGTACGTACGCAGCATCCGTGGGGACGGACAGTGATCACCATACGATGGCTTCGACTTCGACTGATCATTGTGTTCAGAGCTTCATACACAGCTAGCTAGGAACTTTGCCGGGGGAATATATAGAGAGGGCCATCAAATTGACTAAAACATCGTGATTTTCAGGAGAATTTGGAGGCGACGCGAACTGTTTAAACTTGAACTGCTTGATGCACATGCTACGTATACGTTTTGAACACGAGGGTTCGGAAACTAATGGGACCATCGTCTTGTCCGGGACGCGTTAATTATGTTGCCCGCCACCGCCTCTCCTCGGCGAACCGGGGCGCCCTGGAGGAGGAGCGCCCCTCGTCGCCGCCGCCAGCAGCAGCAGCAGCTGGCTACGCGCCGGCGGCAGCGTGCTTCTCGCCGTCGTGAGCCGCTGCCTCCTGCTCTTGCGTCTTGCCGGTAACCGGCGGCTGCGGTAATCTGCCGGTGCCGGAAGGGGAGGGGATGTCGACCGCACCCAGTACCATGGCCGTGCTCCCCGTACCTAGCCTTGCTCGGATCGAGCTAGACAGCTATTGAATGGCTCAAGCTTTGCCTCGGTGACCTCTCACTTCTCGAATGCCAGTTGCTGGCCTCGCTTCACCTTGTGCTGATGGCTGATGGAGTGATGGGTGCAAGGACAAGGATGCTTGAGGCGGAGCCTTGCATTACTCAAAATCTTATGGCTTAATTGTGTACGAGGTCAAGACGACGACAAGCTCATCAAGTCATCAATGCTCTTTTACCAGGAGTAGTTAGATGTGGGAGATGGGCCGGGCCAAATTCGGGCGGGCCGAAACCCGACGGGTCGGCACGGCCCAGGCACGAAAATGGCTTGAAATAGATTCGGGCCAGGCCTACCCGGCACAGGATTTCGGGCCATGCCGTGCCCGGGTTCGGAGGCTTCGGGCGGCCCGGCCCGCCTGAAATTGGCCCATCGGCCCGAAAAGGCCCGAAATGCCCGAAAACCCCGATTTTTTTTGGAATTTTCTCTGGATTTTTTAGATTTATTTGGAATTTTTATGGAATTTTCATGATTTTTATGGAATTTTTTTATTTTTTTCGGTTTTACAGTTTTTTTGGATTTTTTTTGAATTATTCGGGTTTTTCTGTTATCGGGCCGTGCTTGGGCTGGGCCTGGCCCGAAATAGGCCCGTCGGGCCGCGTGCCATGCCTGGGCCGCCAGTTTGGTAATTCGGGCCGGTCGGCCCAGCCCGAAAAGGCCCGGCGTGCTTTCGAGCCGCGGGCCGAATCGGTCTGAAGCACGAAAATTTCGGGCCGTGCCGGCCCGGCCCGGCCCGACTCCCACCTCTAGGAGTAGTTCAAAACTAAGTGCTACGAGACTGGGCAGTGTGTAAATCTGACTCAGTCACTGACTCTGACCCGCCCGTACGTCTTTGTCGTCATGGTTGCTCCTCGCTTCAGACCGTGCGCCTAACTACTGATCCGGTCAGCACGGACGCGTGACACGTGACCCATGTCCAAGGGTCTATCATAAACTGGAACCTCTAGAATAAGAACCAATTCATGGTTTTCGACGTCAACACTTTCAAGCATTTTTTATAATACTTTTTTTATTTTATGAACATTGTAACCATATGTTTGTTGTGCCAAACCATTAGCTTTAATATTACCAGGCCTTGATATATGATACTCTCTGCGTTTTGAATTAACTAACGTCAAATAATTCGGAACGGAGAGAGTATATGATAAGATTATTAAAGTAGGACATGATATCTAGGTGTTTGTTGGACAAAAGTGAAGGAGATGAATGAATCACTTGGATATGGATATCAGACAACCTCAAAACGGGCAACCTATCAATGGGCCGAATCCGAATTGCTCGTAAGTAAAGCCCATTATCTACCTAGGCCAGGTCATCTTTTCCTGGGCCAGGCCAAATAGCGACAGCAGGCCTTGACGGGCCACCACTCGGTGCGGAGCAGCCGGCAGCTCAGGTCGCCGCCGCCGCTGTCCTGTCCCGACGACCGACCCGACCCGACGCGGCCTCTCCCCCTCCCCTTCTCTGCTAGTGTTTGTGCTGCCTGCGCGCACTTGAAGATTCGCGAAAACCCAGCAGCCCGCGGCGATGGCCACCGTCCACCCCGGCTCGCCCGGCCCCACCACCGCCACTCCTCCTCCTCCCCCTCCGCCGGAGGGGCGGCACGTCGACGCCCCCGAGTCGCGCGCCGTTCCGGCGGGCGCGGGCGGGGAGATCGCGGCGCTCGACAAGCAGCTCGCCGTCGGCGGCGAGGAGAGCAAGCAGAGCGAGGGCGCCGGCCCCGGCGCCGGCGGAGGAGGGGGCAGGCTGGTGGCGGAGGCCATGCGCAAGTTCGCCGCGCCGCGGTCGTCGCGGTTCCACGGCGTCACGAGGTGCGTGTGCGTGGGCGGCTGCTCCGGTGGAATGGAATCGACCCCCCTCTCCACCGCTCTGCTCTGGTTTGATTTTGGGCGTTCGCTGTCGCTCCGTGGCAGGTTGAAGTGGAGCGGTAAGTACGAGGCTCACCTCTGGGACAACGCCAGCCAGGTCCAGGGCCGCAAGCGCAAGGGCAAGCATGGTATGCGTGCACCATTTGCATCAGACTTAATGATCATAGCTCAGGCACAGCTATTATTCTAGTGTTGAGATGATAGCAAGCCCGTACTCTGGGTCGTGTTTGACACAGCTTCTTCACAGAAATAATCTAACACAGCTTCTTAACAGAAATAATCAAACAACACGCAGCTTATTAGTATTTATTTCATCTGCTTAAAGCATAAACAACACATGCTACTTTTTACCAGCTTTCCTAACAAGCTGCTTTTTCAACGAGCAGAAGCTCTGCCAAACAGGGCCCTAGCTATGAGTGGACAAGATAAAGTAACTTCTCCCGCTTGCAAATACATAACACTGATTTGACTGTTTGCACTTCAGTTCAAACAGCGTTCTGCAGTTCGATTCTTTGCATAAGAAACCAGCTTCTTGTGTCTATGAAATTAAATGCAGTTGCTCTTAGTAAGGCAGCTGGTTATACAACCTTCCTGAAATCTGAATTCTAGCCATAAGGTGTAAAAGAGTCAATGTACAATATCAATATATGCTTGATTAGAGATGCACGGATCCTATACATTATGTATTAGATATTAGATGGCATCGACTCTTTTTCCAATACCTTTGTTCTGACCCTTCATTTAATGATCTGCATGTATTCTGATTTCTGTGTTTGGCTGGTATTGTGTGGTCTGCAGTGTATTTAGGTAAGTGGCGTCATTCATGGAAGAAGCTCATGTGGATCATAAGAACGGCACAAGTTATAACTTCTTTTGTGGCATTACAGGCAGCTATGTTACTGAAGAGCAGGCTGCAAAAGCACATGATCTGGCAGCCCTGAAATATTGGGGCACAGGTCCAAACACCAAACTGAACTTTAATGTAAGAATTGCATATCGTTTAGTGGTCACTGTTATTCTTAGGAGCAGGGCTATCTTGTTCCGGAAGCAAATAGTATTGATTGCCTTTCCTTTTCACCAGGCTCCTGATTATGAGAAAGAAATCGAGATTATGAAGACCATGTCTCAAGATGAATTTGTGGCTTACATAAGGAGGTCAGTGACAATATTGAAAAATATTGATGTGACACCTATGTGCTGTGATTTTATTAAAAAAACTAAGTGGAGAAAAGACCGCCCCCACGACTTTGTTTTCAAGAAGAGCTCAACCATATGCTATGATTTTATTAACCGTCATATGTTATAATTGTAGGCAAAGCAGTTGTTTCTCAAGAGGCACTTCATCATATAGAGGTGTGACGAGGTACTGCTCTCTGCTTTGCTGAAATGTAGTATTATAGTCATTTGGTTTGCTTTGGAAAAGAAATATTTTTATATGTTTCCTTCAACTATGGGACACTGGTTTGTCTACAACATTTTACATTTTGTTTTATTGGCTTTTGACCGCAGGAGAAAGGATGGTAAATGGCAAGCACGAATTGGTAGAATTGGGGAGAGTAGAGACACCAAGGACATTTACCTTGGAACCTTTGGTGAGTTAAGTTCCAAGTGCGGTTATTAATCACATTGATCATCTAAGACTTCAAATTTCTCCCTTCTATTTTATTTTGGGTTGCCAGAATTCGGTATGCTATCTTATATCTATTGCTTAATGCAATTATTGCTAATAATATTTGTCGTGGTTTGCAGAGACTGAAGAAGAGGCAGCAGAAGCTTATGACATAGCAGCAATTAAGCTTCGTGGTGTTCATGCTGTTACCAACTTTGATATTTCAAACTACTGTGAAGATGGTTTGACAAAATTAGAAGGCTCACCCGAGGTAGCCAAGCTTGAAGGTTCATCAGAAGCTATGAAGCTTGCTGGACGATAGATACTAGGATAGCAACATGTAAATCTGTTTTTCATATCATTTCTTTTTTGTGGCAATCGCGTTCTGCTTTTCCTGGCACCTTTTTTTCTTGTTGTCAAGCCGGTATTTACTGCCAGCAGATGTATGTCAAGTGTTCTGTTGTAACCTAGATTCACAATATATGTCTTGCTAACATCAGACTTCACTAGCTGAAGTTACATATCATGGCAAGTTGGATAGCTGTTTTCCATTCATCTTAATTATGAATTCCTGCACACCAATGCCTTGATGGCAGTGAATTCATAAACTTCCAGAACACATGTGTTACCTGCCATGGATAAGGTTCGTACTTTTGAATGCGGATCAAGCGGCATGCCACAGTAATCGAAGCCCCAAGTGCCACGAATCCAATCAGAAACAGAGGTACAAAGCTGGTATGTTAATCAGAGGTTGTGATCATGAAGATCACTGGATATTGTGTAGCAGCAGAGCCGGATAAAATGATTTCCACTTCATTGTCCTCTACCTTTTCCCATTTTTTGTTGCACGCAAAATTCACAAACTACCTAATGTGAGCTATTTTTCCCTCCAATGCCACCATGGATGATTAATAAATGATTTCATATTCAGAACACACATGTTATTCTCAACTGGAGTTTGCATCAAGGCGAGCAAGTTGTCATACTTCTTAATGCAGTGTTTGCTGCACACAAGAATAGCTCAATCTCAAGTTTAGCCACAGCGGTCTGAATTTTTGGAAGCATATCCAGTCAGAACTATTGAATTTGCCTAATGCTACAAGAGTCATGAGTAGTTTTAGTTCACAATGGAAACAATAATGAATTACAACCTTATGGTTTCTAACAAATGAAAAAAACTAATATAATAAACATAACAGACATCTCTGAAATTATACAACTGTCTGAATTATACAACTGTCAGAATCTACTGAAAATAACTAGTACATTGCATACGACCAAAAGAACGCATGTCATTTCTACATCAACACTTGCTGATATGTACCATCAACGCCTTGGAACCTTCAGTGTGCAAAAGCGTCCAGTATAGCCTCGCAGAACAGGGCGAGGTGTTTGTTGCTTTCCGCAAGTCATGTAGGCTGGCCATTTTCTGTAGGCATTGCATAATGCTTGGGTGCCGTGCAGCATGTTCCAATGTTGATATCCAAATACCTTCTCTAATCTCATGGTCTGCTCTTTATGATTTTACTTTGTCCTGGACTCCTGGCCACCTTTGCAGCTAAGGCGGAGCCTCCGTACCTTCATCTTTCCGTTCAGTGCTAGTGCAAGAACATCATACTCTTCGACATACCACAGTTCTGATACTGTCGCCTGACATAGTGGGAGAAATAGGTAACCAATGCATGTTATGTTTACAGTCAAAGTAAATTTCCAATGAAATATTAGGTAGATAGGAACAAGTGGAACAAGAAGTCTACCTGGAAGCCACGAATCTTCCTATTAACTTGAGCAACCAGCTCATGGAAGAATTTGACATGATCAAAGGATGATGCACTTTGCTGCAACAGGACACAGCAAATGTAATGCCACACTGGATTAACTAAGTTAAAGGATATACCAAAGGAAAATTATAAATAATTGATGCTGAGTGAAACTATGACTGCCTTACTAGCTCTGGATAACAGTGACTCAGTGTAACGTGACCTCAAATATTGTTGGTTGAAGACTAATACTGTACTAGTTCATGCATCCACAATAGAATAATAATGATGAAAATATATCTCACAAGCCAACCAAACAGAACCTTAACCCCAGTTATCAGGATCATTACACGGCAGTATTGGGGAACTTATATGTTCAATAGTTCCAATGCAAATAGTTTCTTCTGGTGCTCAAAATAAAATCGAATAGAGAAAATGCAGGATGGTGAAAGTTTGGTTCTAAGTAGGCTACCTCTTTTGGGAGCTTAGGATGTCCCAGAATTCGTGCAAAGGAGGTGTGAAGTAGAAGAGGATCATACTGTCAAACGCAGAAATCAGGTTAGGTGATTGATATACAAAATATGTGTTAATATAATGTTACTGTGATACTATCTATCAGCAACCAATAGCTGTGTATTATACCATTAGATAAATCATGAACGCTAAACTTAAGGATGCTGAAATCAATTATAAAGAAAATGGTATCCACTCCATCAAGATAATGCTATTTCTTGAGAATGGAGATGGAAATTTGGATAATATATAAATCAATCTAGGCCAAGTTGCTCGGACCAGTTGCTTTTGAGGTGCTCGCGGGAGAGCTTCTCTCAATCTTGAACGGATTTCAGCAGGATCAGTACCAGATTCAACCTAAACAGACAAAATCAAATAACCCATACTTCAGTGCGAACTTAACAGAGTGAAGGATATGCAAAATCTACCTGAATTTGACAAAAATGAGAAGAACAGAGAAGTCCAAGGTTTCAATTTGCAGACAGAACAGGGTGCTATAAAGATCCAAACCTTCCACAGGCCAAGAAGCACACCAGTTGATGTCAAAACAACTCGATCCAATACAATTCTAAGTGGGCAAACAGTCTCTGTAACTCTTTTCACTGCCTCCACTTCAGCTTCAATCTCAAGGGTATCACATATAGGCATGTCAGAAAAAAATTACCCACGGCTAAAAAAAAGAATGATCAGAGGGCTCATTTACCTCCCCCTTCGTTGCTAGGATGGGCTCCAAGTGATGGGATGCATGAAACATGCTGAAGTGATACATGCTCATATTTTGAAACCAGATTACTGGCACAAGATATTAACCAAACAAGAAATTAACATTACATGCCTCAATAAAATCGAAGATTTATTTAGTATGAAAAAAATGTAAACCAATAATTTCTATTTAGCAGCACTAATAATGTTAAAAAAGAATATACCACCTGAAAAAATGGCACTAAGGCTCACGCACTCGAAAGCACTGAATGGAATTGCATAACTCTATCTCTACGTTTATGAATACCATAGCAAACTTCACCTTGATCAAAATAAGGAATAAATACTTCCTTCACAGCCTTCCTGCAAGCACAAAAGGTATATACTCGATAAAGCATGGTTCTAGCTTCGCTTCCAAAGAAGATTATTTTATTGCAGCTAACAATCCCAGAATGGCGATAGATTCTAGCAAACGCTTATCACTCACGATATCACAGCGGCTAACTCCGGGTCCAGGTAGAGCACGTTCGCGCGCACCGGCGGGTCGGCAGCCTGGCGAGCAGCACCGAGCCACGTTTCAGCGGTGCCATGACAACTAAGGTGAGCAGAATATCAGGGACGGGGGGTAGAGAAAGCCCACACCTTGAGCTTAGGCACGACGGCGCCGTCGGCAGCGTCGAAGAGGTCGGAGAGCGTGAGTGACTGCGACGTCTCGCCGCCCTTGAGGAACGCCGCGCCGCGCTCGTCGAGGTCCTGCGCCATCTTCGCGTACAGCTCAGCGCGCCGGGCCGGCACGGAGGCCGTGCTGCCTGAGGCGGACCAGGAAAAAAGAAAAGGCGCGAGATTTCACAACGAGATAAGCAAATTGCGTCGGGGTGGGGAGAGGTTGTAAGAGTATTACGAGGGGAGGAGCCCATTCGCGGCCAGCGGAGGAGCAGGACGACGAGGAGGAGCGCGGCCCCCGGGAGGAACCAGGCGGCGGTGGCCGGAGATCTGGGGCGGGCAGACCAACTCGGGGGCCTCGTGGCCATGGCTTTGGGAAAGAACTCGATGCGCGCCCGTCGTGCTGTGTGGTCTCTTGCGCCTGTTCATTCGGTTTCCCCCGCTAATCAGTAATCAGACTACACGTTCTTCGTTTTGCATGTTTCTTGCCTTGGCTCTACAAGTCTTGTCACCATAAGATTCTTTTTGTTAACTCGTACCTCCTTTATTTCCAATTATTTACGTTGAGCCAGTTCGAAATTGAACTAATAAGTATTAAATAATTCGATCAATAAGTGCTATATATATATTATATGTGGGACAAGGAGAAAGATAATGTTATCGGATATGAATTGTTGGTTAGCTGTGGGTGGGCTTGAAATACACCGCGTAATGGTTAGAGACGAAGAAAAGAGATCACAATTAAAAATGAAAGATGAGATCTGTTCATATACCTATTGATTGTAAAGAACAAGTAAACTATTCACTTGACAGTTAATTTAGTTTCAGAACAGATGAAGTATATAAAAAATACGATATTAAACCACCACATTAGTTTTGGATAGGAGATGATTATTGTATTGATGGATTGACTTTTATGTTATGAGTATCAATGATGGATAAGGATTAGATTGGAACTAGTGGTGGAAGTATACCTAAAAATTGGGGGTCCATATAATTTAATCGGTAGCTTTACTCAAATTGATAAGATAATCTGAATTTCGTAAAAACGAAAATTTTAAAGCACTAATGATAAGAAAAACTAGAGCTTAGGATGGCCATGGCCAAACCGAGCTGGACTGCTGGAATCCAAATAAACTCCAAAAATAGATCAATGGAGCCCTTTAGTCTATAGAGCTTGAAAAGGTCCCCCCCCGGCACGCGACGAAACCCTAGCCACCTCCCCCCTCGTCGCGCCCCACCACCTCGCCGGAACCTGGGGCCTCGCCGGAGGTACGGCGGCAGTGGAGGATGAGCGGTGCCCTTAAGAAGCGCGGCGCAAGGATCGAGCCGTTCCGGCACCGCGTGGAGACCGACCCCAAGTTCTTCGACAAGTCATGGCGGAAGCTGCACGACGCCATCCGGGAGATCTACAACCACAACGCGAGTGGCCTCTCCTTCGAGGAGCTCTACAGGTTAACATTGCGCGCGACATCCCCAGAATTCGCTGCCCGTGTTCAGTTGGATTTCGTACCCCCGATTAGGTTCGTCCGTATGATCGCGGATAGGAAGCTGATGAATTGGATAGCGGCGATTGATCGCGGTGCTGGTTGTCGATCCCTAACTTCGTGATTTTATCCGTGATCCTTTTATGGGCTTGCTTGTATTCATTTGGCATGACGGTATAATAAAGTTTCTGGATGGACTAATCTTGATTAATTGTTTCACTAGTGCTCTAGGCCTTGTACCATTTGGATAATCTGTTGCCATGAAATCAGAATATTGTATTGATTCATGTTTGCTCATAGTTTTATGTGTATCTATTATTATTTTTTTGGTATAAACCAGGTGCATTTGGTGTTAAGATTTCTGCACGATATTAGACCCAATCATCCAACCAGTGAGGACTGTCATCTAGAGTTACATTAATATTCGTTTTTCGGTAGAGAACACGATCATCAGGTTTGTTACTAAATTTCCTATTGTTACCTGAAACTCATGCGTATGTGAATAGCTAGCAATCTCCTGGGAACAGAGGCACACAACTGTGAGTGCTCCCAAAAACCAGAAAACACTTGTTTTGTTAAATAATGGCAACTAGTCACGTCCATTTAGTTCTGAAGGTTATTTCTAGTTGGTAATTGACATCTTCATCCCTCCAACCTGCTTCATCAGCAATTCTGGACTTGTAAATAGTGGCTTGACATCTCTGGTTCATTTCACCATTCAATAGCCTACTTTATGGCCTTGTTTTCAGCATGATACAGCCTTTGAATGTTACAAAACGTTAAGAAAAAGGGAATGCATCATGGATGCTTTGGACTAAGTTTCAGCAAAATTATAAAACTCACTACGAATATTTGTTGTTGTAGTCTTATTCCCAATTAGTTTTTTGTACTCATTTTGCATATATTGGTCGATGTGTAAAATATGAGGCCTGAATCTCAAAATTAGGCAAACAATAATCCAAATTCTCCTGTATATTTACATTTTCCCCAAAAAGAAGTGATTTCTTTATGGTTTGGTCTGTAGGAACCTTTTCCTGGATATCACTACTGATAAATTATAATTAGTTGCTGCAGCATATGGGAAATACGGCTGCCTTTTTAAGGTTCTGCAATGATACGGGGGATAGGATCTTGATTCAACATGTAACATCAAAAAAAAAATACGTAATGTTCTATGAAAGGAACAAGGGCTGATAACTTCTCTTGTGTGCAGTTCACACCCTTCCATTTTTTCTTCAAAATCTACTCGTTCATAATTGTGCCATACTGCTTGTTTCAAAGCCACTGGTCTTTTGATGGTTAATATAACATTTTGTTTATTGTTAGCAGGACTGCTTATAACATGGTATTGCACAAGCATGGTCCGAAGCTCTATGAGAAACTCACAGAAAACCTGACTGGACATCTAAAAGAAATGCGCATATCAATAGAGGCTGCTCAAGGTGGCCTGTTCTTGGAAGCGTTGCAGAGAAAGTGGGATGAGCATAACAAGGCATTGACAATGATCAGAGACATCCTGATGTACATGGACAGGACTTATATTCTCACTAATAAAAAGACTCCTGTGTTTGATCTTGGATTGGAGCTTTGGAGAGATACCATAGTTCGGTCTTCCATGATTCAGAGGAGGTTGCTTGACACAGTTCTTGAACTTATACATAGAGAAAGGATGGGTGAGGTGATAAATAGATCATTGATGAGAAGTATAACTAAAATGTTGATGGATCTGGGATCTTCTGTTTATCAAGAGGAGTTTGAAAGGCCATTTCTTGAAGTGTCTTCTAGTTTCTACAGCGGTGAGTCACAGCAGTTCATCGAGTGTTGTGCTTGTTGTGAGTATCTCAAGCAGGCTGAGAGGCGGCTCAATGAAGAATCAGAGCGTATTTCACAGTATATGGATATTAAAACCAATGAGAAAATCACTGCTGTTGTGGTGAAAGAGATGCTAGCAAATCAAATGCAGAGGTTGATTCAGATGGAGAACTCGGGGCTTGTAAATATGCTTGTTGAAGATAGATATGAAGACCTGACCCGGATGTACAGTTTGTTTAATCATGTTCCTGAGGGGCACTCAGCAATTAGATCCGTGATGGCTTCTCACATCAAGGAAACTGGAAAAAGTTTGGTAACTGATCCAGAGAGACTAAAGGACCCAGTTGATTTTGTTCAGCAGCTTCTGAATGAGAAGGATAAATATGACAATATCATTAACATCTCATTTAGTAATGACAAGAGCTTCCTAAATGCTCTGAATTCCTCCTTCGAGCACTTTATCAACTTAAACAACAGATCCCCTGAGTTCATATCATTGTTTGTTGATGACAAACTGCGGAAAGGGGTGAAAGAGGCCAATGAGGAGGACCTTGAGACAGTCCTGGACAAAGTGATGATGCTATTTAGATACTTGCAAGAAAAGGATATATTTGAGAAGTATTACAAACAGCACTTGGCAAAGCGTCTTCTTTCTGGGAAGGCTGCCTCAGATGATTCTGAAAGAAATATGCTTGTGAAGCTGAAGACAGAATGTGGATACCAGTTTACTTCAAAATTGGAGGGAATGTTCAATGATTTGAAGACATCTCATGATACCACACATAACTTTTATGCATCTAGCTCTTCTGATGCAGCAGATGCTCCAACAATATCTGTTCAGATACTCACTACTGGGTCATGGCCAACGCAACCATGCAGTACCTGCAACCTTCCTCCTGAAATACTTGCTGTCTCTAAGAGGTTCCGGGCTTTTTACCTTGGTACCCATAATGGCAGGAGACTGACATGGCAAACAAACATGGGGAGTGCTGACATCAAAGCATCGTTTGGAAATGGCAGCAAGCATGAACTGAATGTATCTACCTACCAGATGTGTGTTCTCATGTTGTTTAACTCAGCAGAGGTCTTGACATACCGTGAGGTTGAGCAGGCTACAGCAATACCAGCTGCTGACCTGAAGCGATGCCTTCAGTCTCTTGCTCTTGTGAAGGGTAAGCATGTTCTGCGGAAGGAACCCATGAGTAGGGACATTGCTGACGACGACAGCTTCTGTGTCAACGATAAGTTTACTAGCAAGTTGTTCAAGGTGAAGATTGGCACTGTGGCGGTGCAGAAGGAGACAGATCCAGAAAAGCTGGAGACACGTCAGAGAGTTGAGGAAGACAGGAAACCGCAGATTGAGGCCGCCATCGTGAGAATTATGAAGTCAAGGCGAGTCCTGGACCACAACAGCATAATGACGGAGGTGACGAAGCAGTTGCAGCACCGTTTCCTGCCGAACCCTGTCGTGATAAAGAAGAGGATTGAGTCCCTCATAGAGCGTGAATTCCTGGAGAGGGACAAGATGGACAGGAAGCTGTACCGCTACCTCGCCTAGGCTTCATCGCATTTGAATTTTTTTATGATATCCTTATGAACAGACCTTGATCCATGTACTTATGCAAGAGGGAAATGGGTCTGCATCCCGTACACTTTTGGTTGGTATATTTTTGCTGCGCTATCCAGGTAGATACTAACTTCTGTTTGTCATTTACATGCTAATGATAGATAAGTCTTGCTGGCCGTTCCAGTTGGTGTTTCAGAATGCTGGTCTGATTCTATCCTGGCGGACCTTTTTTTTTGGCCTGATGGTTCGATCTTCTTGAAATGGCAGATATTTGGACTATATAAGCTTCTATTGCGTTTTGAAAGCTTATGGTTCTACCGCAGTCCGGCGGGCAGCAGGTGTCCGCACCAAGCGCAGCTTTACACCCTGGAGGGCTGGAGGCGCTGGTGCGTCGTTGCAGACGCTGGACACGGCCATCAAGGTGACCAACCGGCGCGTGAACGTGCTGGAGAACGTGGTGGTGCCCAATCTGGAGAACACCTCACCTACACCGAGGGCGAGCTCGACGAGCAGGAGGGGGATGACTTCTCCAGGCTCAAGGTCAACGCTCAAGAGAGGCGTCTCCATGGACACTGCCACCAACATGCTGGACAACGGCGACAGGGACGAGGATACCATCTTCTGATCCTCCGGATGTGTGCGTTTCATCAGTTCTGTTTCAGGTGCAGGCACCAGTCTGTCTGGACCTCAGTACTTAGCACATTATATTTACCAATAAATATTGCTTGCAATATGCAAACTGCGCGTAGTACACATCAAATACTCATGGAAGTACTCTGCTTCCCGTGAGGGATGCAAGCTCAACAAAGGGACCCAGAAGAACTGTTTCACTCCTGATATGAGCTTATTTTGTGAAAACAGAATGGAACAGTTAAGACAAGGGAAAAAGATGCTACTATTTCTATGTAACATGCCAAATCTAAGGTCATTGCGAGTCTGTAGTTAGAATCCGGTCCCGTATATCAGAAAATGTCTTCACGTCCTCACCCCACAGCCTAAAAGATAATCGTGACAGAATGAGTTGCAATAATCAGGAATTCAACACAGATTGTGGAAATAAAATATCTTCACACGGAAAGGTACCCAAAGGGGAAAGACTGCATACCAGCATTCAAGTCCAACAGCATTAGCACCTGCCCTGTCGGCTGTTTCATCATCTCCTACGTGTACTGCTTTGCTTGCTTCCACATCAATTTGATCTACCAAACAGAAAACAGGATCTTAGCTCTATATTAAAAAACACATGATTTAAACCTTCATAGAACACGTGTTGGGATATGCTCAAAGGGGAAAATGTTTCATGTACTAAATTCTAATTTGTACCTAATGCTATTTTGAAGATCTCTGGAGCAGGTTTCTCAAATCCCACCTCTGATGACACCACAATGGCATCAAACCTGCAGAGCTCAAGATCTGTTAACATATAACCATTACCGGCAAAAAAGGAGAAAAAAATCATACGGAAGCAAAACCGAAGTGCTCAAACAGCACAATTGATAAGTACTTACATATCTGAGATGTTGAGGTCCTTAAGCAATTTCCGTAGCCGTGTATCAAAGTTAGATACAACAGCAAGCTTAACTGAAATCAGGACACGTTACTATGAGCCGCTTGTACAAATAAAATAGAGCCAAATAAGGCCTTAACTTAAATTGAGATATTAAATTTCAGTAACCAACTGGAGAAATGAAGGGCAAGAACTGAAAACGTGAGAAGGTACAAGGTCTAGTCACCTCCGGCGTCCTTCAGTTCATGCAGTGTTGTGTCTGCTCCAACAGGCAAATGCCAAGCATCTCCATGAGCATAATGCTAAAAGATTAGACTCATTAGCCACATGGTATGGGTAAGTAAGACATGAACACGAAACCAAGAACACAACCATGTTACCTGATACACTTCTTCAAAATAATCATCATCAGTGCAGCTGGTGGCTTCTGCTACCACGATCCTCCAGAATGGCCGCCCATCACCCTGCAATTACAGTCGCAACTCTTGACATATCATCACCTGATAACTAGAGCAACTCCAATTCAAATATTCGAGTTTTGCAATTTCGACATTCCCAATAAGGGGATTAAGTTTTTTGACATCCATTTCGTTGGCTTGGACAAAAAAACTTCGAAGCCACTTCTTCGCAATATTAAAACGGAAAAATCTCGAAATTCTTGAGCGGTCTGTTACCTGGTACCTGAGCGTCTTCGGCCATGGTGCAGAGAAAGCCCGCTTGAACCCCTCCATGATGCTCTTCTCAGGCTTCTTCACACCTGTCCAAAGAGGAACGTCAGGAACCAGGGACACAAGATCACACCGGATCCGGATGGGTTCGATGAAATGCACGATAGAGGCAGTGCAAGCGCGAGAAAGGTGGTTTCATCCGAACCGTATCGGCGGCCGATGGAGGCATACGTCTCGGCGACGGGCCGCGCCACCTGCAGCAGAGTGCCGCCGGCGTCGAGCAGCAGCCCGCCGTACGCCGGCGGCTGATGCCCGCCGCTCCCGGCGCCCGCGCCGAGACGTCGCTGCATGCCGGAGGGACGGATGGCGCCGCGGACCGCCGCGACGGGTGCCGACGGAGCCCGCCAGAGAAGGGGACAGCGCGCCGCCGCCGCGGCAGCGGACGGCATCTCCGAGAGGCGTCCGCCGGCGAGGAGAGAGCGTCCGAAGGATGCGAGGCCGGCGCAAATCTCAAAGCGCGAGAGAGAAGGCGGTCACGCACGTCAGACAATCCGCAGAGATTAGGGGCATTTTGGTCAGATCAAAGCAGCGACACACTGGGCTCGCGAGAAGAGTTTCTCGACCAAACCCTAAACCCTCGCCTCCTTTCGCTGGAGCAGCCGGCGGGGAAGCTCACCTCGCACGGCCTCGCCTCCCGGTGTGCTCGCTCGCCGCCACGCTCTCCCTCTATCGCAGCGCATATCGTCCGGCAGCAACCAGCCCGTCTGCAGGTATTCACTTGCCTATTCTCTTTTTCGTTGTGACCTGTGATTACTTATTTATGCTAGCAGGGGAATGCGTCGACACCTTTTCTGTTTCTGTTCGAGAAATCGATACGCTTGCAATTAATTCAGTCCTAATCACTCGGCTGAGGTGCGATTGCGAATTGTTATCGAGTTTATCTATTTCTTATTCATTTTATTGCAGTTCAGATTGAACCGAAGGCTAGGGGCTAAAAAAATTAGTGGAAGAATGTCTGCGAAGTGGCGGTCACAGCAGCATCGGCACCGGTACACCTACACATCAGTTGTGTTCCCCAGACACTACCTTGAGGCGCTAGCTCTTGTGCCGAGCGAGGTCGCCTCATCCAATTTCTTCGTCCAGTTGAACGATTTGATCTCCCTGACCTCCACCTACTCGCAAGTTGTCGCGGTCAAGGACCTTGCCTCAGCATATGTGCAGTTCCTTTCTGCTCCTGGAACTCCTGATGATGCAGTGCTTGCTGCCACAAAGTTTTACCTGGAGATCCTCTTCTTTGAGAACTCCCTCCCTCTCCACCGCACACTGATATCTGTGCTTGCCAAGTGCAAGAGATTCTTCCCAGTGATCAGTGGATGCTTTGCTTCATTCTGCGAGGAGTATGGTGGCTCAGGTAGCAAGGCAAAGAAGAGATTTATGGTATCTCGAGCGGCTTTGTCACTGATTGGTTACCCAAAGTTGGGATTTTTGGATGAGGCAGTTGAGAGTTGTGCTGAGATCATCGCACTGGATGTGATTGATGGGCTTGACGGAGTGACTAGAGACATAGCTGATGGGTCCCGTCCATCTCCGGTTGTGATGGAACAGTGTCAGGAGGCCATGTCTTGCATGTATTACTTGCTGCAGCGCTACCCGTCTAAGTTTACTGGCCTTGACGAGGCGTCCAATGTCTTCAAGACTGCCGTTAGGACAATACTCGCTGTTCTTAAGTCATCTGCCTTTTCGAGGGATTGTCTGGTGGCATCTGGGGTGAGTTTCTGTACTGCACTGCAGGTCTTCATGAGTCCTGAAGAGATATGCCGATTTATTTCTCAAGGTCTATTTGTTATTTGTGCTGATCATAAAGACAGGGAAGACCCGTCTCTGCAAAATGTGCTTTCTGATTTTGATTTGTGTCAAGAAATCAGAGATCTGTCAATTTTGAGTAGACTTTGTTTGTTAAGAGGGATTTTGACGTCTATTCCAAGGACTGTACTCAACATACGTCAACTTCAACCTGATGGATCCTTATGGACTGTATTATATGATGGGATTTTACCTGAACTTTGTGAGCACTGTGAGAACCCAATTGATAGCCATTTCAATTTTCATGCTCTTACAGTGACACAGATATGTTTGCAGCAGATAAAAACTTCTGTTTCAGCTGATATCACTGATTTCTCTGGAGACCGTAACCCTTTCTCAAAAGATGTGATCAATCGCATATTGAGAATCATATGGCGCAACCTGGAAGATCCTTTGAGTCAGACAGTAAAACAGGTCCATTTGATCTTTGATCTTTTATTAGATATCGAATTATGTATTCCATCAGAAAACAAAGAGCAAAGCAGCAAATTGTTTCTGGGCAATATTGCTAATGATTTACTTCGCTTGGGTCCTCGATGTAAAGGAAGATATATCCCTTTAGCTTCTTTAACAAAGCGATTGGGTGCTAAATCTCTTCTAAGATTGAATCCAAGTCTTCTTCCAGAAACAGCTTATGCCTACATAGATGATGACGTTTGTTGTGCTGCTACAACATTTATTAAGTGTTTGCTAGAGACATTAAGAGATGAATGTTGGAGTGACGACGGTGTCGAGCAAGGGTATGATGCCTTTAGAGTTTTATGCTTGCCTCCTTTGATGCTGGGACTTGTATCCGGAAATTCAAAACTACGTTCAAACTTAAATACTTATGCTCTACCTGCTTTAATTGAAGTCGATGCAGACAGCATATTTGCAATGCTTGGATTCATCTCAATTGGCCCAAGTGCAAAGGCAACCAAACTAGATGTAGTACTAAAAAATGACCAGTGTATAGCTGCACTTGTTTCACTGCTTAAGGTCTCTCGAAATCTTGCTCTTGTAGAAGGGGACATTGATTTAGATTCTGATACATTGTCACAGTCTCAGCAGAATGATAATAAGGGTGCTGCAGTTATATCTGTTCGAGGAATTAATGTTACAGTGCCTGTTAATTGGTTTGCTTTGGCACTAACACACAGTGACGAAAGCATCCGGATTGATGCTGCTGAATCTCTCTTTCTAAATCCGAAGACATCAAGTCTCCCATCCTCCTTGGAATTGAGCTTGCTTAAAGAGGCAGTCCCATTGAATATGCGTTGCAGCTCGACAGCATTCCAAATGAGATGGACTAGTCTATTTAGAAAGTTTTTTGCCAGGGTACGAATAGCACTTGACAGACAGGTAAAGCAGGGGTCATGGATTCCATCTTTAGCATATAATGTTGAAGGACCTGATTCTGTTGATACTGCTAAGGCTGCTATTATCCAGAGGGCTGAAGATCTCTTCCAATTCATGAAGTGGCTGAGCTCCTTTCTGTTTAATTCTTGTTATCCCTCTGGTCCATATGAAAGGAAAACAATTGCAATGGAGCTAATTCTTACAATGCTAGATATATGGCCTCTTTGCCTGACTGAAGGGAAGAATGATCTTTGTCCTTACAATGACAGCATAACATTGCCAGATTCAACAATTTCATTTGTAGGATCTATAGTTGATAGTTGGGACAGACTAAGGGAAAACTCCTTTCGCATTCTTCTGCAGTTTCCAACACCACTTCCTGGAATTTCCTTGACTCCATCTATAAATGATGTTATACAATGGGCAAAAAAGCTCGTGCTAAGTCCACGAGTCCGGGAAAGTGATGCTGGTGCATTAACCTTTCGTCTTGTATTTAGGAAATATGTTTTGGAGCTTGGATGTCTCCTTATGTTTTCTAAACAAAGCGACTGTCTTGAATGTTACACAAAATCTCTGAATGGGGACACTGAAGCTACTGTTCAAAACCCTGTTGCACAGTATGTTTCATCACTCACTCAGTGGCTCTGTACTGTCGTCGAAGAGGGTGAGAGGGATCTTTCTGAAGCATGCAAGAAAAGCTTTGTTCATGGAGTTCTTCTTACCATTCGTTACACATTCGATGATCTGGATTGGAACTCTGAAGTGGTACAATCATGTGTTTCTGAAATGAGGTGCCTGGTAGAAAAGCTTCTCCAACTCATAATGCGTATTACTTCACTGGCACTGTGGGTGGTTTCGTCTGACGCATGGTACATGCCTTATGATATGGATGATGTGATTGATGATGGTCCCTACCTCTCAGATATATATGAGGTCCAACCTAGTATTTCATCAGAAATTGAAACGACCGTAAAACCAGGGAGTAATGCCAAACCAGCTGAACATGTTGTTATGGTTGGTTGCTGGCTTGCTATGAAGGAGGTAATGAATTAATTCCTTGCCATTTTTTTCATAAATATATGTATACTTTTCGGGAGCTTTTATTTTTTCCTCTTTTCCAGATAAGTTCAGCAACTATGCAGAATCCACTAGTTATGATATACTGTAATCGTAGTGTGAGTATTTTATGAGCAGTAACTTCCTAGTTGGTAGGTTTTGTATAAAATATGTTCTGGCCACCGAAAAGTTGTTTGTATGAAGGAAATCTTGTCCCTGAGATGTTAGGTGCTTTATCTTGGTTTTACATCACTGTTGCAAAGCAGTCTTTATAGGTTGTTTCTAAATGTCTTTCCTAGAATTTAACCCTCGTGTTTCACATTTCAGGTTAGTCTACTTTTCGGAACTATCATACGGAAAATTCCTTTGCCTGGCTGTTCTCATTCAAGTTCTTCCAAGAATGGCTTGTCTGACAATAATGAGGAGCCAAACATGTCTGCAGAAATTCTTGATGTGGAGCAGTTAGAGACAATGGGTGAACATTTTTTGCAAGTTCTTCTTAAAATGAAGCACAATGGAGCAATAGATAAGACAAGGGCTGGGCTTACTGCCCTTTGTAATCGTCTTCTTTGCTCAAATGAATCGAGGTGTGTTTAGTGCTAAGAGGGCAGTCATTGAATGTCTCTACCTAAAAGAATGAGACTTTATACACACATAACCTGGTGCTTTTGTTAATTTTTCGGAACAATTTCTTGTATGCCACCGCCTTAAACTTAAACCCCTAATAATTTCTTGTAAGGACAAATACTATTTTTGTACCTTGTGATTGTTACCAAACCTAATTCTTGATTTTTGTATATGTGCAATAAGATCATTTAACTAAACCAGAATATACGGTTGTGTATTATGTGTCATATAACTTCTGATAGCTTTTGTCCTTATTAATGATCTTTCTTTGTTGTCATTTACAGGCTTTGCAAAATGACAGAATCATGGATGGAGCTACTGATGGATAGGACAGTTGCTAAAGGGCAAACAGTGGATGATTTGCTAAGAAGGAGTGCGGGAATTCCTGCTGCTTTTATCGCTTTGTTCCTGGCAGAGCCAGAAGGAACACCAAAGAAGCTGCTTCCAAGGGCATTAGAATGGTTGATAAAATTTGCCAAGACATCTTTGGCTAATTTTCAGAAAGATTACAACCAGAAATCTGAAGTAATGAGAGATGATATTGGAGAGCTATATAAGTCACAATCAGGAACTGCTGTTAGCGTACATTCTAATATGAGTTTTTCAAAAATCCGAGATGAGGGTGTTGTTCCCACAGTGCATGTGTTCAACGTGCTTAGAGCTGCCTTTAATGATGCAAATTTGGCTACTGATACTTCTGGTTTCAGTGCTGAGGCAACAATAGTTGCAATACATGCATTTTCGTCTCCCTATTGGGAAGTACGCAATGCAGCTTGCCTTGCATACACTGCACTGGTTCGTCGCATGGTTGGGTTTCTTAATGTGCAGAAACGTGAGTCAGCACGACGCGCATTAACTGGCCTTGAATTCTTCCACAGGTAAGTTCATAACCTTTATATGGTTCACTATATGATAACTTTTGTGATGTGAATTTTATATTGTTTGCACTTTTTGTGAAGGACAGGACTTTTTATGTTGCAAGTATTAAAGCATTACCATTTCCTAGTCTAGCAGTTCAATGTTTTTATATAATGTGTGAGTAAACCAATCAGAAAAAAGTTGAGGGTCATTGCTGTTTTAAATTCAGTTATTACTTATTACTTATGTTGACGTCTTATAGTTTTGTTTATTTGTTGTGAATCATCTGTATTCGAAGTGATCAGACTAACTAGGACTGCAATTATGTGGAGTCAATTATTTAATTGAAAATTATCCTTTGTTTTCTTATGTAGGTATCCAGCACTTCATCCTTTCCTTATTAGTGAGTTGAGAGTTGCAACAGAACTGTTAGTTGATGGACATTCCAGTAATTTGGAGTCACACATTGCAAAAGTCATACACCCTAGCCTCTGTCCTATTCTCATTCTTTTATCAAGACTTAAGCCTTCACCTATAAGCTGTGGAACTGATGATTCTTTAGACCCCTTTTTCCTTTTCCCTTTCATCCAAAGATGTGCTACTCAGAGCAACTATCGGGTTCGTGTCCTTGCATCAAGGGCATTAATTGGTTTGGTATCTAATGAGAGACTGCAGCACGTTGTTAGTGATATACTGGAGAATTTGTCTCATGGAAATAATGGAGTGGTGGCTCACAGTGTTCAATATTCTGGTCCTCCCAGGTCATCTAACATGGGAAATGGAAATGTAGATCTGCATCCTAAGCCGTTTTCATTCAATTCAATCCATGGTCTTTTGCTTCAACTGTCTTTTCTTCTGGATAACAACTTCAGATGTCTGACAGATAGTAGCAAGAAAGATCAGATCCTTGGCCAGTTAATTGAGGTTCTCTCAAGATGTTCCTGGCTTGGCAGCATAAAATTATGCTCATGCCCTGTCGTAAGCACATCTTACTTGCGAGTTCTGGATCTCATGCTTGATGTTGCAAGGGCAGGTAAAAGTAAACATACTGAAGTCATCCAGACACTGCTGTTAGAGTTGAGTTCCCAGTGCTTGAACAATGCTACAACATCCCGGTATGCATTCCATGATCCAACCCGGACTGAACTTCAACAACAAGCAACTGAATCATTTTTCACCTGTGTTGGCTTTTCCAAGAAAAATTATGAAATTTCTGAGGAAGATGTTCAGTTACAAAAACTTGGTGAACCAACTTCATCGTCAGAGATGTCTCAGGAGATCACCCTCCCTGAAATACATAAGGATATTATGTCATGTCTGGCAGATCCTGCATATGATGTTAGGATTACAGTTCTCAAGAGGATCTTTCACCTAACAAAATCAATGATACATGGTGATAGCGAAAACATTTTGCATCGATGGGCACAAGTAAATCTGCAGCCTGTTTTCATGGATCACTTATTTGTGGAAGAACACCCCAAATGTCTTTATTATACTCTAAAGATAATCTTTTCATGGAACACGGAATACCCATTAGACAAGGAAGAAGATTCCATCACATTTTTGTCCTTCTGGGACAGACTAGTTCATTTGAACAGCACCATGTCACATACAAAAACCAAAGAAATAATCCTATGCTGCATGGGTATGTGCATGAAACTGTTTGCTAAGTCAATTAGAAATGATATTTTAGCGGATGGGCTTAAGACCACTGACCTCTCTGGATCCTTTACTAGACTTAATGAAGGGAATAGATTGTCTGATGCCATGCTTAGAGCAAACTTCTTTGTCAGTTTTGTTAAGAATCAGAGTGAACCATCGCAAACTGTGAATGCTCGAAGAGCTGTATCTGAGACAATTATTGCTTCAGGTCTGCTTGAAGAAGCAAAATTTGTAGCTTCATTTGTGTCCAACATGCACGTCCCTTCAGATTACGATGAAGGCCATATAAGAAAGAAATGCATGGAAGCTAGTGCATTTGAATTTATCAGCATTTATACAAGCAGGATACTTGATTTGTGGTTTATATGCATTCAGTTGCTGGAGGATGAGGATGCCTATTTGAGACAGAAACTTGCGAAGAATGTTCAGGATGTAATAGCAAAGGGTTCAGCTAATACCTTGTGTGATGATTCCACGCCACTGCAGGTTGATAAAGTTATTGAACTGAGCTTCGAGTATCTAACCTCTTTGTTTGGTCACTGGCTGAAATACATTGACTACTTGTTAAGGATAGTCTTGGACACTGGTAACACCCTGAACTCCCGTGGAGATTTAGTGCGACAGATTTTTGACAAAGAAATTGACAATCACCATGAAGAGAAGCTGTTAATATGTCAAATCTGCTGTTCTAATATTCAGAAGATTTTGCAGCCCAAATGCCAGATCGAAACAGGAGGAAAAACGGAGTTGTTCCTGCAGAAATGGATGGAGAGGTTCTTGGACCAGCTCACGTCACTGACTAGTGGCCATCTTGAGAAAGAGGGGCAAACAGATTGGATTGGCAGCATAGGTAACCATAAGGATGTGTTCATTTCAGTGTATGCAAACCTGCTAGGCTTATTTGCGCTCACGCAGTCAGGCTCTCTGGAACAACTGGGCGACAGCCGTGCTGTTTATTTGCGAGAATTTTCTGATCTAGAAGGGTCTATCACACCGTTCCTCAAGAACCCTTTGATATCTAACATTTATCTTGTGCTAAAACAATCACATGAGAAGTTTAGATCCCCAAGTAAGCCCAGGGACCAAGTGGACTGTTCAGCATCAAGTATTGATCCGTACTTTCTTATCAGATGATTTTTTTTGCACATGTACAACTAGTCTTTCTTCATCGCTATTCCTCTGTTGTAAGACTAAACATTAATTCTTTACACGAGTTTACTGCTCCACATAAGTATAACTTGATACCCTCTCTGATTCGTCGGAAGACTAAACATTTCTGCAGGTAATTGCCTCTACCCTAGCTTTTTTATTTAAGTATAGGGCTCTTGTAGTTGTAATTGGATAAGTAGCTAGGTTCACCTCTTGTAAAGACTTGGATCTTAGATAATGTACTGGAAATAATAGAGTTGCAGAAATAGAGACAGGGAATCACCTCCATTGAATGAACAAGAAAGGAAAGAAACCATAGTGGCTTTATCTTGAATAGATCCTTCCAACTGTATTGATAATGTCTACCTTTTTTTTCTTCAGATGCGACCACGTCGGCCGGCAGGACCCGACCTAGATCGAACGGCCCAACGCGTGCGGTTTTCGTTGCCTTGGTGGGCTTTTGCAGATAAAACAGCCCGTTTAACATGATGGCTAGGAGTTCGCGTCCAGGAAAGTCCAACATAATTACTAAACTTTTATTTTATATACTTCCTCCATTTCATATTAATTGACGTTGGTTAGTTCAAATTTGAACTAACCAGCGTCAATTAATATGAAACGGAGGGAGTACAATAATAAAAAACAAAGCCTTTGTACAAAACATATTTGGGCTAAGTGCTATCATGAGCTAAGTCTCTAGATAATTTCAATCTCTCAAGTCAACCTTAGTCGTACTAAACATTTATATCAGCAAATAAAAACTGATCACATTTAAAAAACAACAGTATATTAATTTATTTTATTATAAGTACAAATGTAACATTATTTATTTATATGAACTTTAGATCATCATCTCTCGCTTAGAACACGCTGAGACTTGGGACAGCTAAGCCGAAAGCGTCACTGCGACAAGACAGAAAATAGGAAGCGAGAGTTACCCGATAGTGAGATTTTAGCCCCAGCCTGTAGATCAAGCTGACGCTAGATCATGTTCGAACAAGAAGAAAGAAATAGAAAAAAATTTATTCCATTGCCGGGTTTTGAACCCTGGTCGCTTGAGTGCAAGGTATTCTAACCGGACTAGACGACAATGGAACCACGTACGATAGTTGGAGACAACAAATTTAGCTGTAACTGGAATCTGAACATTTCTTGTTTGGGGCAGCTCGTGTCGTGAGATGTTTGGTCAAGTCTACCCATGCTACTTCCCTAGCGCTTAGCTGCTGCACCCTTGCTAATATTTCTCTTTGGCAAGTGTGCTTTGCTTACCCTGTACTGATACTGTCTGTAAATAATATGCTAATTAGATCTCGGGTGATTTTTTTTGCAACATTTAGAGCTAAAACAGTAAGGCGGCCCCCTCCCGCCTTTTCTTGAAAGCTCCGCCACTATCTGCAACCTCATTTGGGCAAGTAGTGTGAATATGTTCAATGGAACAACAATGGGAACATGTATTATTCCTTGATAATTTGTCTGATAGTGATTCCCATTATGTTGATAAAATAGGCGCCTCTTGCTTGGGGATTCCATTGCATCATATATATTAAATTTATTTTTTGCTTGGGAATTTTTCCTAACACTGTATGCATGCTATATTATCTCTCTAAGAATAATGGAAAAAACCCAATAGATGATTCTTTTTTTGTGTGCAAACAAAATAAGTAATGTGTGGTATGTAAATAAAATGTATTGCGACGTTGGATGCCATTAACCCAAATGCAGAAGACTTATGGTGCTCGAGCAGCGGCACTGGTCCCTCTTTGTATATAGTCGTGCTGCTATGCTCCTTACACTGATCACACATGTTTTCTATATTTTGGTGGTTTAGTTATCTGAATACTGCTTACTGTCTCCCTGACTCCGACGGCCTATTACGTTGATGAACAAATATGACTCTCCAGAGGCTCTGCTCTGATCTGCACTTTGAGAGGCTCGCGTGGTTTGTTCAGGAATGCACCAGGTTCAAAGATTTCACCACTATTGTAGTGGTTAAATAGCCCATCCATATCACCATCGCGCTATCTGTGGGTCTTGTCTATAACCACGTTTGCTCTGGTTCCATGGCACTTAAAACATCCACTCGGACGATGCTCCTGATGCCACCTATTTCTAAGTCTTAACACAAGGATCCTTGCTTTCATTTTAAACTTTTAACATTACTATGTATATCATTAGCTTCCGACTGCCTGCCTATTGGGGGGTGGGTGTGTGTGTGTGTGTGTGTGTGGGGGGTCTTTTATATGCATATGTTAGGGATGGGAAGGACCCAGGTTGAGGCTTCGACAAAAAAAAAAGATTAATGGGCGGGGTATAACGTTGCACTTATTTATTCTCGATCAATCTCATAGATAAGTTTATACTATATATCCACACTCGTCAATAACATTTCCATTCATTTTCTCCCTTGTTGATACGTTGAAGATGTGGGTGAGAAGAGAAGATAAGCTATTTAATGCTACATTGATTGATTTGACACATACTGCTTGACCTTACTCCGGAACGGAGTACTCGACTCGATCGAGGACCCGCCATTACCCACACCCCTTGCTTCTCGCTTGATCCAACCAAGCAATTGTTACTGAACACGGGTCATTCGGTGCCCGCTCGCTGGATTCGTAACCCTATGGAGCCATGCATTCTGCTGATTTCCTAGCCGCTGCTTGTATAAGCAGACGAATAATGGTATTGCATGCATCTTCACTATCTGCGTATTCTGGTCACTGTGTTTGAACGAGAAGATTGTTTTCTGTAAAAAAAGAAAGGGCATCCTAGTGAATGTAGCTCCCGCTTACGTAGGGTCGAAAGGTCCGATCCATTTGAAAAAAAAAGAATATGAAACATGTGTTGTGGTGCTAGCTCCTGAACCATAGACGACGAGAGAGGCTTGCAAAAGCAGGGGCCTGCATAGGCGCTCGATCATTTGCAAACAGCAGCCCCTGCTGCTCTGCTATGAGGTAGGTACAACAGCAAAAGGGTCATGAGCAACACAGCAGAATCGCGGAAAACCACAGCTCCTGTCGCGTAACTCCTAAATTGGTTTCTGACAGCTCCTGCATGACATGCTCCTCTCTCTCTCTCTCTCTCCTCGTAATATATGGTGAACATGTAGAAACAACAGATGGCTACGTTAGAGCGTCCCTAATGCATGGTTTTCTAAGAGCTAGTTCACGAAGGATTCCAATCCTGTATGGAGCAAGAGGAGAAGGAGAGGAGAAACTGATGAGACAGCTCTTCATAAAAAATTTAGAAGACACTAGCAATTACAGAGCTGTTGAGATGCGAGAACAGCAATTAATTTAGACTTGAAATGAATTCCTATGCTAACTTTCAGATGGAGTGGACAAAAGTAAGAGCCAAACAACTGACTCTACATTTAGGGAAGCTCTTGGGCCTCGACCTGTTCCTTGGGCATGAATCAATAGCAATTCTCATGCCAGGAGGAGATCATAACCTCCATATTGGTTGTGCCGATATCACCTTGTAGCTGTACATGTATAAATACTAATCCTGCGGTTTTCATGTCCTAGAATGCAACAGTTCGATCCAAAAGATTTCTCAAAACAGCTGAATAACTTTATTAAACTTCTACTCAGAGTATGGTAGAACTTGTCCATGAGCTTTAATATTTTTGTTGAAAGAGCCAAGACATTACTAGCATATATTAATAGAACAAATTGGAGTTTGATGTCTGTCATTGGTGCAAAACATGTCTCTGCACAATCATACTGTTTGGTAACTCAAAATGCAGAAAGAGACTACTCACATCTGTAAGATCTGACTAAATGTGCTTGGTATTTTATTTTGCACCTTTCATGATCTAGTTGTCATTTTATCTAGTTTGTCTGAGACGATGGACTTCAATGATCTTGATTGTTTTCTTGAGAAATCATCTCACTCGACCCTAATTGCCAAAGCATAAAGCTACCAGTGTTCTTCCATCTTTGCACATTGGAAGTATAAACTGTTTCATGCCTTTTTTCACCAAATTTCCTGTTTAAGGTTCAAACTCGAGATGTCATGCCTGTAACTGAAATGTCTTACAAATCAATTTAATTACCAAATAAAATGGGTGTGCATATGTGTAATTAAAAATAATAAAAAAACATTATGATAAATAAGTTAAACCAATAACTATGTGCATTAGTACCTCACATGAAAAATGCAATCAAATAATCTGTTTCTATCTGTTAGAACACAGTTGGGGGCTCTGTCATGGGATAGACCAGTAGTCTCTTGGTTAGTCAGTTGACTCGTATATATCATATCAAGGACCGGTTCATGTAGCAACTAATCATGAAAACCGTACGGCCACTAGTCAAGTATGGGCGCAGCCTGACCTAGTAAATGGTGGGTGCCAGTTTTATATGTGTCAGTTGGTGTGGAGATAAAGGTAAGGCAGGTATATGCAGGGACCATGGAGAGCACACAAGAAAGGTCCTCTAGGGGTGAAGGGAGTACTTTCCTTATGGGTGAAGCCTTAGCGAGTATGTGTAAGGAGCTAGAGAAAGCTATGAAAAAGTCTCGAAGTGATCTCTTCGTTTCACAGCAGAGTAAATGTGAAAGTAATTTGTGACCACATGCAAGATGGAGACTTAAGTCATCTGAAACAGAGACAAAATTAAATTGCTTGTTGTAGGAAATGTGTACAAGCTCTATGGTGTGTTAGTAAACCGCTGCACTCACATACTCTCGATCAGCCTCATAAATGATGGTCCTGGTTGAAAAAATGTCCACGAGCTTCAATATGTTTTTTTGTCGAAACATTAACTCAAAAATGGGCAGCTCCCGAGCAAAATGTTTTCCGTACATAAACAAGATGCACGCGTTCTTAAAATAATCTTAAACTAATTCTGCAAAATAAGACATAACATACTACTACTCAGAAAACTTTTAAGCACTCCTGGCGATACATGTTGATAAGTACATGTCATAAGATAGATGTTACATATTTCGTCTTTTAACGAACCGGAACCTTCTTTTCCTTAATTATTCAAGTTCGGTGAAACTTATTCAAAAAGTTCGGACCAAAAGTTTAATAAAATGGTTGGAGCAAAAGTTTTATAAAAAGAATTTCTTTAAATAAAGTTGCGGAGAGGAAAACTTTCCTAAAAATATGGTGGGTGTCCAACGGGGGCCACGACTTGGCTCCTGGTGCGCCGGCGTGGAATAGTGAGGCCCAAAAAAACTGTTTTTTGGGGGAGAAACCTTATACATTACTCTTACACTCCATAAATCTCTGCTCATAGTACTGATCGCATGCATGTTATTTATGCGACGAGAGTCACATAGCCTGCATATATGGTGTAACACAAATAGTTCAGTCAAAACAACTTTGTACACTCAAACAATGCATTTAGATATATAAGTTTATGGAATATACAATCGAGGGATCCCCATGTCTATTGTTGCACATGACTCAGTACAAAGAAAAGAGAAGCGTTGTGCACGAGACTCATGCTCTATCACACCACTGCTCCATGCAGCTATAGAATCCTCGCACTGACTAAGCATGTCATCCATGTTCTGAGGATCATGTTGCCTAAATATCACTCAAGTCATCGTCACTCTTATTTTCTGATATTTGGTGAATCTGATGAGCAATAAATAGCAAGCAAATATGCTTCCAAAGTCTTTGCTCACATACTCTACACTTTGAGTTGCTTGAGAAGATAGCACATATGTCAATGGGCAAACTACTAGTGCACTGGTTACATGGAGATTTTAGATCCGAGATCATGCCAAGTTTTGCTCCTGTCTATAACTGCATTTTCTCCGGTTTATTGGCATCGCCAACATAAACTGGAACGGTGCTCCTGATTCCTCCTATTTCTAGCTCTCAATAGAATAAGTCATGCGTGTATATTATTTCAAACTTTGACACTGGTATGTGTAGTATTCGCTTCCGACTGATTGTCTAAATTTATGCGCTTTTATACGCGTCTGGACAGGAGGCGGTTCAGGCTTCAGCCATAAGGAGGTTGGTGGTGGGTTGCAACCTTGCACTTTTGATTCTTGATCAACCTGACAACCTCATAGATGAGAGTATCTTGAGGTGGTACAGAAAAGTAACTGAGCTTGAACATCCACATTCATGTTCTCTCTTGATACTTTAAAGATATAGGTGAGATGAGTAGATGGATACTTAGTGCTAGATTGGTCCATTTAACACCCATCGTGTGTATTAGAGAAGATTCAGGATCTGAAATCAATGTAGCCTGTAGATGTGTAAGACGGGTGATGAGGAAAATAAAAGGACGATGAGTTGTTTTTTTTCTTGAATACGTAAAAGATTCGTGTCATTGTATTATGAAAAAGAGCAGAGTTGAGTTATATTGCAGTTTTGAAGTGCAATTGGCCATGCGCGCACTGTTTAAGGGTTACTCTTAAACTATTGCTACCGAGTTCTGCAGGCCCGCCATACCCACATCCTTGCTTCTTGCTTGATCTGACCAAATAAAAACTGTTACAGAACGACTTGTCTGATGATGCCTGCTTGTTGCTGGCACCGTAACCATGGAACCATTGTGCTGATTTCCGGGTGCCGTTTGCGTTCACAGACTAATGGTGTTTTACGTATTCATTTGGGACGTGTAGTGTTAGGTTTTGCATGCTTCAGTGTGGGCGATTATGGGTTTAATGCTCCGACTGAGCCATATGTTTTTTTTATTCTTTTACTTAGGACATATATGTATAGTGTCATCTATAATATATCTCCTAACCCGCTTTGAATGTGATCTCTCTAATGTAGATGTCTCTTTGTGCAATTATGTGATAGTGTTATGAACTATATTTGATTGAGATGGACTTCTATTATCTTCGTTCTTATATGAAAAAATAAGAAATAAAAAAAATGTGCTGTGGAGTTGGATGGTCCTGCACCAGAGGCAATAGATGCTCACCGTCCCAAAAGTACGGGCACATGCCCTCGTTTGCATCCAGCCCTCCTCACACTACTACAACAAGATTCATCTCGCGGCTCTAAACGTATTATCACACGCGGTTTTCAAAACCGCATGAAACGAAGAGATGTGATAATCAGTAATATATATATATATATATAATTACGTATGTATATATATATATATTATCACAAGTAGACTAATGGTGTCTTATGTGTATATATATATATATATATATATATATATATATATATATATATATATATATATAGTACATGAGATATAGTGGCAAGATACCTTCTAGATATATATAATAGTATATGATATATAATATATAGTCTACCAAATATATTATAACGATATTGTATATGTGCGTATATTATAGAATGTGTCGATCATCACTGACATGAGAATAGAACTGAGAAGAGCATATACTTGCTAATGGCGAGAAGAGTTAGTCTTTGGGTGCTTGATTGTAAATATCCCATTCTGAGCACATATAATGCTACTTGACGAGATTCAAGCAATTCCGACTGCATATTTTGCTATGAGTCTTAGATTGATTTCACAACATGGTATAACGATCTGTCAAAAAATAAACTTTGGGTGCACTTCTGGTCATACACGTCGACGAGCATATATCACAAGCAGAAGGATGTCCCCGTTGTCGTTTAGAACTAAGTATAGTGAAAGTGAGGTGTGTTGTATGAAAATCGTTCACTGAGCATTACTTTTCGCACCAGCCATGCACGCCACTCGTGTCCTGAGTATCTTATTGCCATTACACTGCCAAAGCCATCCCGGTGGTTGTGGCTTCCCCATTGGAGGTGTTGATGATGAACAAATATGCCTCTTGCATCTATGCTCCCACCCTTTCATTTTCAAGCTGCTTGCAGGATCAATCCAGTTATGCACTTATATCAACTACATAGCCACTAGTGATGTGGTTTCATATCACACTCAAATCCAAATTAGTGCTGGTTTTTACACTTGAATATCATTGCATCTACTCCAGCTTCAATGTACCCACAACATTCGTTGGGATGTATCTCCTGGTGCCTCCTATTTCCATGTCCCAACTCTACTAGCCATGCATCCATTTCTACTCTATTATGTATAGTGTTGGTTTTTGTCAATGCTTGCCTATATATATATCTTTTATTTGCATTTTAGGCAGGGGAAGAGTTTCATGCTTGAACGAGACTGGTTGGTGTGTGGCTACACCGCTGCACTTATTCTCAATCAACCCCATAATAATGAGCAGCCAACAGGGCTGAGGACAGGGCCCACGCTCCTCCACTTGCACGAGCCCAACCCGGCTGTGGAGAAACACTTGATTTCCATGTTTCAACTGGGCCTGGGTCAAAGGGGTGTTTTGCGAGCTGGATCTAGGTCATCTGGATCAGGGTTCTGTACAACCATCCAAACAAGCTGACCTTGCATGCTCATTGGAGGGAGTATAATTTCTTTTAGATTGAAAAGAATATGCATATTCCACAGCATAGCGCTGCACATGCACGCCGTACTCAATAATATCACAGTAGTGCAAACTACTCGAAGGATTTTGTGAATCAGTCACAAATGCTATTATGAAAAAACAACCTAAAATACCTAAATATAAGTATATATATATTTGGCTAGCTAACAAAATGAGCCTCTCTCAAGACATAGAAACCCCCACATTAATTATAAACAATAAAAATACTCACTATTTTGTACTCCCTCCGTTCGAAATTATTTGATGTTGGTTAGTTCAAAATTGAAATAAACAACGTCAGTATAATTCGAAACGAAGGGAGTAATAGAAAAAATACCCTAAGGTGTGCATGTGTGTTCATATGAACAAGAAGTACGTATTCGCGCGCGTATGTAAGCATATATGCATGTAGTATCATGTTTCACGACAAAAAAGAAGTTAGCTGAGGTAAGTTAAAAAATAAGAACCGGTTAATGAAATAATGGCGCGGGTATGTGTGATAACCTTCAAAGTCACCATCAATTAAACTGTGTGGTAAAATTGTGTGCTCCTGGCTCAGCTGCTACTTTAAAATCCTTTTTTTCTTTTTCTTTTGAGGGAGCGTGCAACTTTAAAATCTAGGACTCTCGCAGTCGTGAGCAGGGCATGTCACATCAAGATTTCGATAATGGGAGTAGGGTTATGTATTAATTATGCCTAACCCGAAAATATCCTAATCATGGGCAGAACACACACGGTTAGCTAGCAAGCTGTACTGGGCCTAATAAAAGTCAACAGCCTTACTTCCTCGAGGCACCATTTAGGCTCATCGCGTCTCCATGTGCCTTTCTCGCCCTGCTACACTAGTTCAAGTTCATGACGACCTCCATTAAGCTAGATATGATCTGTGAACGAGGGTTGTAGGTTCCTGGAGCTGAGCAATTAGACTTCCGGCATGGATGATGGCCATCGACACACGCTTCCTGCTGGATTTTCTCCAGGGCTACCACCGCGAGGAGGTCACCGATCGACATAGTGTCGTCGGCGACCAACTGCGGATCAACGCCACCGTGCGCGACGCCATGGTGCTCGAGAACCAGGTCCCCCGCGCTGTTTCCTCCTCTTGCAGGCCCTGGCGCTCCGGCGCGCCGCCGAGGGGCTGCACAGCGCGTGCTCGACCTCCTTCATCAAGGAGGTGTCTCGGATCTTTCTGAAGCATGCAAGAAAAGCTTTGTTCACGGAGTTCTTCTTACCATACGTTACACATTCGATGAACTGGATTGGAACTCTGAAGTGGTACAATCATGTGTTTATTCAACTCATAATGCGTATTACTTCACTGGCACTGTGGGTGGTTTCGCCTGACGCATGGTACATGCCTTATGATATGGATGACGTGATTGATGATGGTCCCTCCCTCTCAGATATATATGAGGTCCAACCTAGTATTTCATCAGAAATTGAAACGACCGTAAAACGAGGGAGTAATGCCAAACCAGCTGAACATGTTGTTATGGTTGGTTGCTGGCTTGCTATGAAGGAGGTAATGAATTAATTCCTTGCCATTTTTTCATAAATATATGTATACTTTTCAGGAGCTTTTATTTTTTCCTCTTTTCCAGATAAGTTAAGCAACTATGCATAATCCACTAGTTATGATATACTAATCGTAGTGTGGGTATTTTATGAACAGTAACTTCCTGGTTGGTAGGTTTTGTATAAAATATGTTCTGGCCACTGAAAAGTTGTTTGTATCAGAGGGCTAATTGCGGCTGTATTAGATGATTAAGATAATGAGGATATAGGGATGATTATATAGAGAGATTAGGTGAGGGGAAAAGACTAAACTACTCCTAACCCTAATCCCTCACTAATGACTAAACTACCACTGTGCCATCCACACGATTACAGAGTCCAACACCCCCCGCAGTCACAACATCTAGCCACTGCAGATGTTGAGACTGGACCGAAACTCGGAGAACAGCGATGACGGGAGGCCCTTCGTGAAGATGTCGGTGAACTGCGTCGTCGTCGGGACATGGTGTACCCGAACCTCGCCACGTGCAACCCGCTCACGAATAAAATGGAGGTCGATCTCCACATGCTTTGTGCGATGATGTGGGCCGGGTTGGTGGAGAGATACACGGTGCTAACGTTGTCGCAGTAGATCAGGGTGCTCCTGGCGACGGGAGTGTGGAGCTTCTGAAGCAGCTACTGAAGCAAGGAAGCCTCAGCCACGCCGTTAGCCACGGTGCGATACTCCGCCTCAGCACTCGAGCGCGACACCACGGGCTGTCGCTTCGAGGACCAGGAGACGAGGTTACCGCCTAGGAAGACGGCGTACCCAGAAGTAGACCGGCGTGTTTCCGGGCAGCCTACCCAGTCAGCATAGGTGTACACGACCATCTCAAAGGCCGCGTCACGTTGAAGGAGGAGGCCATAGTCGAGGATGCCTCGTAGGTACCAAAGAATCCGCTTTACAGCGGTGAGGTGCGGCTCCATCCAGTCGTGCATGTGGAGGCACACCTGCTGAACCGCATAGGAGATATCCGGCCTGGTGAAGGTGAGGTATTGAAGAGCACCTGCAAGATTCCTGTAAGTAGTGGGGTCAGTGACGGGTGTCCCGTCGGTAGCGGAGAGCTTCGCCTGAGTATCCACTGGAGTAGAGCACGCATTGCACTCAGCCATGCCCGCTCGTTGGAGGATATCTAGGCAGTACTGTCGCTGGTGTAGGAACAAGCCGCCTGGTCGGTCCTCGACCGCAATACCTAGGAAGTGGTGGAGGCGGCCCAGGTCCTTCATAGCGAACTCCTGCTGTAAAGAAGAAATGGTGCGCCGAAGCAGAGTCGGACTAGACGCTGTTAGTACAATGTCATCGACGTACAGTAGAAGGTAAGCAGTGTCACTGCCATATCGATAGACAAACAACGAAGTGTCCGACTTAGCTTTGACGAACCCCTGCGATACCAAGAAGGAGGCGAACCGACTATACCAGGCTCGAGGTGCCTGCTTTAGACCTTACAGGGATTTGTTCAGCTTACAGACCATGTCTGGGTGATCTGAATCAACAAATCCTGTCGGCTGACTGCAGTACACTGTCTCGGTCAGTGTACCATGGAGGAAGGCATTCTTGACGTCCAACTGGTGTACAGGCCAAGAACGCTAGAGAGCCAGTGACAGGACGGTACGGAACGTCGCCGGCTTCACCACCGGGCTGAAGGTCTCATCGTAGTCGACTCCAGGGCGGTGAGTGAAACCTCGAAGTACCCACCGAGCCTTGTACCTCTCCAAGGTACCGTCTCCCTTCTTCTTATGTGTGAACACCCACTTGCTCGTGACAACATTTCCATGACCAGGGCGGGGAACCAGGTCCCAGGTCCGGTTGGCAAGCAGGGCCTCATACTCTTCCTCCATAGCGCAGCGCCAGTGAAGGTCGGCGAGGGCGCTACGCACGGAAGTAGGTATGGGTGAGATCGAAGAAGAGTCGGTCAGTGGAGATTTCGTCAACGAGAAGGCAGCTCCGGCGAAGCGCTCAACTGGCCGGAGACTCCCGGACGCACGTCAAGTCACCACTGGGTGGACGTGATCAGGATCCCTGTGGAGAAGAGGAGGGTTGTACACCGGGCGCTCGGGTACAAGAACCTTCTCTCATCGTGGGTAGACGAGAGTGGGTCTCGAGGCCGCGTGTGGCACAGCTGGAGTAGGGGCCTCATCCCGCACTCGTCGCTGGTAGACAAGTGCGGGGTCAGCGAAGCGAGAAGTCGTCGTTGGTGCTGCGCCTGGTACATCTGGTGATGTCGGGCTCGCTGCAGATGACGTCGGGGAAGCCGAGGCCACGCGTGGACAAGCTGGTGTCGTAAGGATCACCCGAGACGCAGCAGGTGACGCCGGAGACGTCGATGCCACGCGTGGCGCAGCCGGTGACGTCGGGGTCACCCGAGGTACAGCAGGTGACGTCAGGGAAGCCGCCGAGGCCGCGCGTGGCGCAGCTGGTGACGTAGGGGTCACCCGAGGCGTAGCAGGTAACGTCGGGGGCGTCGCCACATGTGGTGCAACAGGTGACTCCGGGGGCACCTGAGGTGTAGCGTGTGTTGATCCTGCAGAAGAAAGGCCAAGGTAGCTGGGGAGCAGCCTCGGGGTTAGTGGGAAAAAGAGGATCCAGCTCTGTGGTGGAAATGGAAGAGGTGGTGGAGAAAGGAAAGGAGGAATCGTCAAAGACGACGTGCTGAGAGATAAAAAGGCGGTGAGTAGTGAGATCTAAGCACCGGTACCCCTTATGATCAAGGGAATACCCGAGAAAAACACACCGTGTCGAGCGGGGCGCAAGCTTATGCGGGGCAGTGGCGGAAAGGTTAGGGTAGCAAGCGCACCCGAAAACTCGAAGGTGACCGTAAAGAGGATCGGTGCCATATAGAGCAAAGTAGGGGGTGGAGGCACGAATCGCCTTGGTAGGAAGGCGATTAATCAGAAGTGTGGCAGTATGGAGAGCCCCCACCCAGTATCGGGCTGGAACAGATGCCTGGAACATCAGGGAGCGCATGACATCATTGGTGGTGCGAATCATGTGCTTTGCCTTGCTGTTTTGAGGAGAGGTATACGGACAAGACATGCGTAGCTGTACCCCATGTGCGGAGAGAAAGTTACAAAACACAGAGTTATCGAACTCGCATTCGTTATCACACTGGACAGCTCGAATGGTGCGCCAAACTGAGTGGAAATCCAAAGGAAGAAGTGAGAAAGAGTAACGAAAGTCTCAGACTTCAATCGTAATGGAAAAGTCCAGAAAAAGTGAGAAAAATCATCAATGATTACCAAGTAATAATTAAATCCCGATACACTGGTAATGGGTGATATCCACAAATCACAATGTATAAGATCAACAACGTGCTCAACATGAGTCACAGAAGTGGGAAAAGGAAGCCGAACATGGCGACCAAGCTAACAAGCATGACATAGGGAGTCATGTGTGCCCCTAGAACACGAGATAACAGAACTACTGGACAACTTCGACATAGAATCTGCACCAGGGTGGTCAAGCCAGTGATGCCAAATGGTGGATGAAGCTGTCGTAGTCAAAGCAAAAGACGGTGATGCAGCAGAAGCAGGAAGTTGAAGTGTTTATAGGGGCCCCGAGCTATCACATCGAAAAAGAGGTCGCTGGGTAGAAAGATCCTTCACAGACAAACCAAAAGGATCAAACTCAATGGAAACATTGTTGTCAGCGGTAAAACAACGGACAGAAAGCAAATTTTGAATGATATCCGGAGCGACAAGAATGTTTTTAAGCTGGAAAGAACCCAGGAGACCGGAATCACCTACTGAGGTGACCTGAAGAACAAACCCATTCCCAACAACGATAGATGAAGGAAAAGAGGGATTGGGAGGGTGGGTGGAAGAGAGTATACCAGCATTAGGAGTTGTATGGTATGACGCTCCGAAGTCAACTACCCAGTCGGCACCTGGTGGCGTAAGGTGCATGGTGCCGAAGGAAGAAGCCAACGACTGTCGATCCCACATCGAGGGTGGCTCCTGGAGAGGTGCCGACTAGGGATGAAAACGGTCGGAAACGGTCGGAAAATTAGTTAAATCGTTTTCATTTTCATATATAATTTTCAGAAACGGAGTCGGAATCGATAACATCGGAAACGGATATGATATCGGAGATTTCGGAAATATCGGAAACGGATATATCGGATCGGAAACCTATCGATATCGGAACGGTTACGATTTGTTATTTCGGAAACAACACCCTAACTTCACTCTAGTAACCATAACAAAATAATAATAAGTAATGCAAGTAAAATATAATCATTCATTACATGCACCCTCATCAATATGTAGCACATACAATAAAGTTCACTAAAATAAAATAGTGTCATACATCCATATCACGACCACAAATATAATTAAAAATAATATTAACCACCTATCTCCTCACTTTCATCCATCACATCTGGATCACTTTCTACGTCCTCATCCTTCAAGAACCAAACAAAAGGATAAATAAAACAATTAGATTGTCATTTTCTCTAGTATTTCTTAAAATAGAAGAATATTTTATATTTTATTGTAACAACCAAACCTGAAATGCCATGTTAGTCATAGCCTCCATAACCTCGAGATCAACAACAATTGAAGCAACACTTTTATAATCTAAAAATCAATAGTGGATAAGTTAAAACAAGTAAGAAATACATGTAAAACTACACATTAATGAAATTGCTACCTTTTTTTGCTGCAGCAACCCAATTTTTAGTACAAATCAAAGCTTTTACCATCTCAGGATCAAGATTACTACGATATGGATCAACCACGCGTCCACCAGCACTAAAAGCAGATTCTGAAGCGACTGTTGACACTTGTATGGCCAAAACATCACGAGCCATTTGTGAAAGAATTGGATATTCCTTTCCTTGATTCTTCCACCATGATAAAACATCAAATTGTCCAGTATGCTTAAAAAGTGGTTCAACCATGTACTTTTCCAAGTCATTTGAGCTCTCTACCTCAGAGGAACATGACTCATATAAAAACTGTTCCAACTCATTATCTTCATTGTCCATGTCCAAATTTAAATCATATGACTTAGTTGTACTAGGTTCTGGTGTCTTCTTTGCAGGTGCTAGTGCAACATAAAATTGATAAATTTGCCTCAACACACTAACAAATTCCTCAACTTTAGCATGATGCAACACATCACCATAGAATTTTCTCGTGTAGAACTCTATTAGTTTTTTCTTGTACCTTATAATGGAAGAAGGTATTTCTCATTTTAGCAATCAAGTATTAAGATAGATTATGATATAAACATACATTGGATATGACATAAACATACCTTGGATCAAGAAAGCTTGCTACTGCAAGAGCAAGATTTGTTTTCTTCCAATACTTTTCAAATTTTTTCTTCATAGCAATGGCCATTTCACAAGTAATGGTATCTTCATGAGTAGACCACTCAGTAAGCAAAGTTCTAATTTCATAAAAACCCTTGTAAAACAAGTTGGCGGTCGGATACAAAGTGCCAGATAAAAGTTCAGTTAGATCATAAAATTTCTTCAAGGCATGACACAATGTTCTGGCCTTGTTCCACTCAGCAGGAGACGGAGATATGTGCTCATACCTTCGTCGGTCAGCAGTCTTAAGCCGCATAAAAGCATCCTACAAATAAGATAATAAGCAATTAAGAAATATAAAAGTATAAGGCCTAATCTAGTTACTAGTACATAAATAAGTATTACAATCGCACCTTGTAATATATAGCATCCCTTAACATCAAAAAAGTTGAATTCCACCTTGTTGAGACATCAAGAGAGATACCCTTACTTGTCTGTAAACCACACTCTCTTGCATGCTTCATTAGTTCCTCCCATTGTTGTGGAGACCCCTTCACAACTAATACTAATGACTTAATATTCTCAATTGTGTGAGAGATTACACTTAGTCCATCTTTAGCAACTAAATTTAGAATGTGATTAGCACACCTCACATGAAAAAAAGCACCGTCACAAACCAAAAAAGCATCAGCATTTGTCTTCAGATCGTTAATTACATCTCGAACTGCTACCTCGTTCGCAGATGCATTATCCAAAGTCAATGAAAATAGTTTCTTCTCAAGCCCCCATCTAACCATACATTCCGTAAAGGATACATATAACTTTTCCCCTGTGTGTCGCCCTTCCACATGAAAGAAATCAATAATCCTATTTTGAATATGCCAATCATCATCTATCCAGTGGGCCGTGACACACATATATCCTTTGTTTTGATTTGAAGTCCACATATCCATAGTTGTGCTAAATCGACACTTAAAAGTCTTCAAGTATGCATATAACTTATTCTTTTCTTCAAAGAACAGTTCCATGATATCTTTCCTAACAGTGATCCTAGATTTAATAGGAAAGCTAGGACGCAAGGACTTGATGAAGTCAACAAGATACTCATGCTCAACTATGTTGAAAGGATACTCATGCATGATGATCGCTAAATAAAATTTTTTTGTGCTAACTTCTGGATCATACCTGTAAGGTTCAACATAATTTATGTCTTTCTCATTATCCTTTCCAGCTGCTAGTTGTTGTTGACCTTTGACCACACTATGGGCAGTTCTAAGGTGGGTCCAAAATCCTGTTGTTCCCTTATTACTCTCACATCTATACTTTGCTTTGCATTTCGGAAAATTGCAAGATGCCCATCTCTCAATGTACTTCTTGCCATTAACCATGACAGTCTTTTTTTCCTTAGTGTAATACTGCCACACAGCTGACGTGCTCTTCTTACGTCTCTTTGCATCATGTTCGTTATCATCATCACTATCAACAACTTGTTCTTGATGAGCAGGTTGTACATTGGTACTAGATGCTGGATTTATGCAAGGTTGTTCATTGGTACTGCCAGTGCCACTAGATATGCCTACACATAACAAAATAGTAAATCGATGGATGATTTGAATTGGTGAACACATGTACACACCTGAACTAAGAGCAAAGTATAATTCTATAATTTATAAACAGAATATTCATGTGAACTAGTACCTGCAATTCGAGCATCCACAGCCACAGATGGTGGAGGCGGCTCCAAGAACAATAGACGATTCGTGGCGGTGGGGGTGGTCCGGTTGGAAGTAGACTTCTCTCCAGTTGGCGCCATCACCGGATCAGATACAAGAGGAGGAGGTGGCTCCCTGGCTGATGCCTGCAGCCTGCTGGATGTGGCCTGCTGGTGGAGCGTGGAGGCGGGTGGCCTGGCACCGGAGGAGGCGGGCGACTGGAGCTGGTCTCCAGCTGCCAGCTGAAGCACGCGGGCCGCGGCAGCCTGGAGTCCTGGACCCTGCAGCCTGCCTGGAGGTGGACTGGTGGAGCTGCAGGACGCACGCCGCAGACTGGTGGAGGCACAGGCACCAAGCAGAACGCTCGCGGCACACCGCAGGCCGCACGCGCGCCGCGCGTGGGGGCGGCGGTTTGGGAGTCGGGACTGCCGGACTGGCGCCTGGCGCCTTGCGAACTGCGGTGCGGCTGGCGCCTGGCGGCTGCGAGCCTGCGAGGGAGGCACTCGGGGGTCAGGGGCTGGAGCGCCGAGCGGCTGGCTGGGGCTGACCTAGACCTAGGCGCGGTGGGCCGGTGGCTGCTGGGTAACTGGGTTGGGCTGTAAATGGGCCAAATTAATTGCGCATAGTCGGAAATTAATCGGAAATTGTTCGGAAATTTCCGAACAAATTCGGAATTCCGACAATTCGGTCGGAAATCTGGCCAAATCATTTCCGTTCCGATTTCCGAATTTTAATTTCCGATTTTCGACTCATTTCCGAAAATTACCGACTAAAACGGAAAACGGTTCAGAAACTTACGGAAACGGTTTCGGATGATTCGGAAAATTATCATCCGTTTTTCACCCCTAGTGCCGACGACTCCGAGTACCCAACAGGATAGTTGGTGCCTCCGTAGGTCGAGGTTGACTGTCCGCCAGAAGGGTAGCCAGGCCCACCGTAGGGTTGAGTCGGCGGCCCACCAGCACTGTAGGCTGGTCTACTGTAGCCTGGGGTGGCTACAAACGCCGGCTGGGGGCGTGGTGGTAGTGGAGGCTGAGAACCCGGAGATGGCCCAGGCCACATGTAGATTTGGCCAGTCCACGGGTTGTAGGGTGTGGGCTAGGGTGCACCTCCCCGGCCGGTACCACCGCTACCACCAGTAGTCGGAGTAGTAGGTGTAGGAGTGCCGCCTGCACTTCTACCTCCACCGCGGCCGCCGTGCTTGCCTCGGCGGCGACGATTTCCACCTCCAGTACTGGCAGGAGTGCCTGGGGTGGGAGGTGGTCATGAAGGTGGTCCACCAGCAGCTGGTAAGGGTGGACGAGGGGACTACCTAGAGCCATAAAAAGTTGTGGCATACCCGGAGCCAGTAAAGCCTCCTGCAGTGATCTCCTCAAGCTCAAGATCAGACCATACCTTCTCGAAGGTAGGGAGTGGCTCCAGTCGGAGTAGCCACACCCGTAGGTGACAATAGCGCTCATTCAGGCCCTGAAGGACTCGAAGAACAAGAGCGCTATCGGTGACCGGCGGTGGGTTGGGGATGGCGGCGGAATTGGGTGGCGACGGGTTGAGGCTAGCGGCGGATTTGGGTGGCGGAAGCGCTGGCGACGGCACAGGGCGGCGGCGCGGAGGCACCGGCGGCGACCCAGGGTGACGGCGCGGCGGCGCCGACGGTGGCCCAGGGCGGCAGCGCGTTGGCGCTGGTGGCGGCCCGATGCGGCGGCTAGGCCATTAGGGTTAGGGTTAATCCCTAATCCTTAATCTAACCTAGCTAATGATACCATATCAGAGGGCTAATTGTGGCTGTATTAGATGATTAAGATAATGAGGGTACAGGGATGATTATATAGAGGGATTAGGTGAGGGGAAAAGACTAAACTACCCCTAACCCTAATCTCTCACTAATGACTAAACTCCCTTTGTGCCATCCACACAATTACAGAGTCTAACAGTTTGTATGAAAGAGATCTTGTCCCTGAGATGTTAGGTGCTTTATCTTGGTTTTACATCACTGTTGCAAAGCAGTTTTCTTTATAGGATGTTTCTAAATGTCTTTCCTAGAATTTAACCCTTGTGTTTCACATTTCAGGTTAGTCTACTTTTTGGAACTATCATACGGAAAATTCCTTTGCCTGGCTGTTCTCATTCAAATTCTTCCAAGAATGACTTGTCTGACAATAATGAGGAGCCAAGCATGTCTGCAGAAATTCTTGATGTGGAGCAGTTAGAGACAATGGGTGAACATTTTTACAAGTTCTTCTTAAAATAAAGCACAATGGAGCAATAGATAAGACAAGGGCTGGGCTTGCTGCCCTTTGTAATCGTCTTCTTTGCTCAAATGAATCGAGGTGTGTTCAGTGCTAAGAGACAGTCATTGAATGTTTCTACCTAAAAGAATGAGACTTTATACACACATAACCTGGTGCTGTAGTTAATTTTTTGGAACAATTTCTTGTATGTCACCACCTTAAACTTAAACCCCTAATAATTTCTTTTAAGTACAAATACTATTTGTACCTTGTGATTTTACCAAACCTGATTCTTGATTTTTGTATATGTGGAATAAGATCATTTAACTAAACCAGAATATACAGTTGTGTATTATGTGTCATATAACTTTTGATAGCTTTTGTCCTTATTTAGGATCTTTCTTTGTTGTCATTTACAGATTTTGCAAAATGACAGAATCATGGATGGAGCTACTGATGGATAGGACAGTTGCTAAAGGGCAAACAGTGGATGATTTGCTAAGGAGTGCAGGAATTCCTGCTGCTTTTATTGCTCTGTTCCTGGCAGAGCCAGAAGGAACACCAAAGAAGCTGCTTCCAAGGGCATTAGAATGGTTGATAAAATTTGCCAAGACATCTTTCGCTAATTTTTAGAAAGATTAAAAGGGCGTACCCAGTGCCGAAGTCTTCCACACATGTGGGGTGGTTATTTCTAAACAGCCTTACCTCTGCTTTTTGCAGAGAGGCTGGTTCGAACAATTTTCAGAAAGATTACAACAAAAAATCTGAAGAAATGAAAGATGATCTTGGAGAGCTATATTTGTCACAATCAGGAAAACTGCTGTTAGCGTACATTCTAATATGTTTTTTTTTCGAAAACCCGAGATGAGGGTGTTGTTCCCACAGTGCATGTGTTCAACGTGCTTAGAGCTGCCTTTAATGATGCAAATTTGGCTACTGATACTTCTGGTTTCAGTGCTGAGGCAACAATAGTTGCAATACATGCATTTTTGTCTCCCTATTGGGAAGTACGCAATGCAGCTTGCCTTGCATACACTGCACTGGTTTGTCGCATGGTTGGGTTTCTTAATGTGCAGAAGCGTGAGTCAGCACGATGCGCATTAACTGGCCTTGAATTCTTCCACAGGTAAGTTCATAACCTTTATATGGTTCACTATATGATAACTTTTGTGATGTGAATTTTATATTGTTTGCACTTTCTTTTTTGAAGGACAAGATTTTTTATGTTGCAACTATTAAAGCATTACCGTTTCCTAGTCTAGCAGTTCAATATTTTTATATAATGTGTGAGTAAACCAATCAGAAAAAAGTTGAGGGTCATTGCTGTTTTAAATTCAGTTATTACTTATGTTGACGTCTTATAGTTTTGTTTATTTGTTGTGAATCATCTGTATTCAAAGTGATCAGACTAACTAGGACTGTAATTATGTGGAGTCAATTATTTAATTGAAAATTATTCTTTGTTTTCTTATGTATGTTAGTACCTGAAGTATTACTCTCATGGAGAGGATGACACTAGGAGTTGGAAAATTTTTCTTATTTCATTCCATATACAATGCCATACCCAACCTAGGGGTTGGGGTTACATATTTATAGCTGAGGCAGCCAAGCATATACCTAGATGCTAGTCTAAGATGACAAGATGCTGTCCTACCAAAGGACTAATATGCTGTCCTAACAAGGACTGATATGTTGTCCTCTAGGTTTAAGATGTTGTCCTGCCAAAGGACTAAGATGTTGTCCTAACAAGGACTGATATGCTGTCCTCTTGGTCTAAGATGTTGTCCTAACAAGGACTAAGATGCTATCCTAACTAGGGGCCACAAAGACCAAGAGTACAAGACTTATTCCATCATTCTCCCCCTAAGTCTTGTGCGTTGTCTTGTGGGAGAGTTGGACCATCCCGATCCTGGAGCAAAGCTCAAGGAACTTGATCCTCCCAAGGGGCTTGGTGAGCAGGTCTGCAAGCTGGTCCTTTGTGTTGATGTAGCACACCTTGATGCTCCCTTCCTCCAAGCAGCCTCGGAGAAAGTGGTACCGGACCCGCATGTGCTTGCTCCGTTCATGAAAGACAGGGTTCTTTGCTAGAGCCAGAGCGGACTTGTTGTCCACCCTGAGTTCCACCGTTCCGATGTCTTTGCCGAGGAGATCACCAAGCAGTCGAACTAGCTAGAGCGCCTGAGTCGAAGCGGTAGAGGCCGCTATGTACTCGGCCTCGCAGCTGGATAAGGCCACCACCTGTTGCTTGACCGACTGCTAGCTAACGAGGCACTTGCCAAGGAAGAAGAGAATCCCTCTCGTGCTCTTGCTAGTGTCGATGTCCCCGGCGTGGTCACTGTCACTGTACCTGACAAGGTGTGCCTCCCCATGGCACCTCGGGTAGTAGAGGCCGTGGTCGAGAGTCCCCGCAACGTAGCGGATGATCCTCTTCACAGCCTGCTGGTGCTCCATCATCGGTCGCTGCATGAACCGACTGACGTAGCCGACAGAGAATGCCAAGTTCGGATGTGTGGGCGAGGTAGCGAAGGATCCCCACAAGACGCCGATACAGCGTAGCGTCCACCTCCTCCGTCATGCTGTCGCGGCTCAACTTCAGTCTCTCCTCCATGGGAGTGAGAGATGGGTTGCAGTCTGTGAGCCCAGCCAGCTCAACAATGCGCTTGGCGTAGGTAGTCTGTCGAAGCATGATCCCGGAGTCGGCCTGGTGCACCTTGATCTCCAGGTAGAAGGAGAGAGATCCAAGGTCACTCATCAGGAAGGTGGCTTTCATTGCTTCCTTGAACACTGCCACCTACGCATCCTTGGTGTCGGTGATCACCAAGTCGTCGACGTAGACACCCACCAGTAGGGCATTTCCTCCATTGCCCCGCTGGTAGATGGCCGCCTCGTGTGGGCTTTGCTCGAAGCCCATCCCCTTGAGCGTGGAGTCGAACTTGGCATTCCAGGTCCTTGGTGCCTGCCGCATGCCATAGAGGGCCTTGCGCAGGCGCAACACCTTGACCTCCTTGCCAGGAATCGTAAATCCCGGTGTCTGGTGCACATAGACCTCCTCCTTTAAATCGCCATTAAGAAACGTCGACTTGACATCCATGTGCTAAACCCGCCAGCCTCCCTGAGCAGCCAGCGCAAGGAGGAGTCGCACATATTCCATCTGCGCCACGGGCACGAAGGCATCGTCGAAGTCGATCCTCTCCTGATGCATGAAACCGTGTGCCACCAAGCGAGCCTTGTGCTTGACGATGGTGCCGGCTTCATCCCTCTTCAGCTTGAACACCCACTTAAGGGTGATCACGCGGTGACCATGAGGGAGGTCAGCAAGCTCCCAGGTGCAGTTGTTCTCAACCGCGTCCATCTCTGACTGCATCGCGGCACGCCATGCCGCGTGTCTCTCAGCCTCCGCAAAGGACCGAGGCTCGCCGTCGTCACACGCAAGATGCAACTGCGCCTCCAGATCGTGAGGGACCAGTCCCGGCACCGACCAGTCACCAAGAAGATTACGATACCGCAACGGCTCGCCGTCGTGGTACGCGTCGATGCGCTCCTCGTCGTGGGAGAGCGGAGTAACGAACTCCACCGGGTTGTGCTCGACATGAGCTGGTGTCAGAGTGGACTTACCCGGAGGGATGGCAGTCGGTGCTGGAGTGCGTGGGGTCACCGGCTGTGGTGGTGGAGAGGTCGTCGCAGCCAAGGTCGTGACTGGAGAGCGTGGCGCTGAAGTCGGTGGAGAAGAGCTGCCTACTCCCCAAGTTCCCTTGAAGTGGACGTACCCGACAATGAGGTTGTCGTATGTCGGAGTCGAGCCGTCATCTACCGCCTTGTCCCATGCCTATCCTCGCCCTTCGTTGAACACTACATCACGTGTCGTGTGCATGCGCTGTGTTTCTAGGTAAAGAATGTGGTAGGCCTTCGAGCCCTCCGCGAAGCCGATGAACACCCCTGGAGTGCTCCTGTCGTCGAGCTTGCTGATGTGGCCAAGCTCCTTGGCGAACACGAGGCAGCCAAAGTGTAAGTGCATCTAGGTATCCCCGTGGGTTTTGGATGATTGATGACAACAATTAAGAGACTAATGAGCTGAGATGATCATAAGCACAGGATATTTCCAAGGCGCACACCTAAACTCTCAAAAAGGAAAAGGATGAAGAACGGCGTCAAAGACTCAAAGAGTAGAAATTAGGCTTCACTTGAGTCTTTAGTAGGCTAGCCGTGTAAAAGTGAGAGTGTGTGTGTCAAGTGCATTGAGATCATAAAAGAGAGCTCAAAACGTTAGAAGTGTCAAGTCCTTAGTGGAGAGTGCAAGAAAGGTAAATCTGGGCAGGCCAGACTTGTCCGGGCCAGAGGCCGGACTAGTCCGGATGTCCTACGGCTTAGTCCGTTTTGAGGCGGACTAAGAGCTCCTGACTGAATTTGAACTTGTCCGTTTGGGGACGGACTAGTCCGTTTCTCTCTTGGTGAGAGTGTTTTGGGACTTAGTCCTGGTAGACCGAACTTGTCCGCCTCAGTGGCCGAACTAGTCCGGGCTAGCCAGACTAGTCCATTTTCACCCGGACAAAGAGTCTCTGTGTGAGTTCGGTCTAGTCCGTTCTGAGGCGGACTAGTCTGCATGGTTGTGAGATGAGAGCTCCCACGGCTAAGTCTTGGTGGACCGGACTTGTCCGCCCGAGTGGCCGGATTAGTCGGGGTCCTCCAGACTTGTCCATTCTCACTCGGACAATGAGTTCATGTGTGAGATCGGACTAGTCCATTGTAAGGCGGACTAGTCCGTACTTTTGGTAGGTGGCAATGGTTGGCTTCAGAACTTCTATAAAAGGAGATGCCCCGACTTCATTTACAACACCCCTGGAACCCTAGTGCCGCTACAGCCTTCCTAGAGCCTCTCCAAGCCTTCTCCATTGCCTACTCACCCTCTTGAATCAAATCTTGAGTGAATTTGGGTGTGTGAGAAGAGGAGAAGGAAGAACTTCGCGTTTAGGCTCTTGGAGTGATCTTGTGCACTTTGTGTGATCTGTGGCTTGTGAGATCTGTGAAGTTTGTGAAAGTGATCAAGTGGGAGCCTCAGATTGTGAGCAGCCCCAAAACTTTATAAGTTCACCCCTGAGATAGTGAAGAACCGGGTTGTACTTAGTTGCGACTTGGTAAGGAAAGGGTTGTTAGACCCGGTCCTTTGCGGACTCCTCAACGGGGACGTAGATTCCTTAGTGGAATCGAACCTCGGGAAAAATTTCTAGGCGTCTCTCTTGCATTTACATTTCTTTGAACATCAAGATTGCTTAGGGTTTACTTTGATTATTTCACTATTAGAGTATACATCATTACAATCTTGCAATCTATTTCTATCACACTTGTCGTATAGGATTGCTAGTTGGTTTATCCACACTTAGTTAAACTAAAATCTGAAGGAAAACCCATAAAAATCAAGTTTTAGGTCTTTCCAACAGTTTGACCAGACTAGTCCGCCCCTGAGCCAGACTAGTCTGGCCCCTTTTAGGCTTTTCATCAGGCTAACCGGACTAGTCCGCCCCTGAGCCAGACTAGTCCGGCCCTTGTGGTCTAATCCTGTTAAATTAAGTCAGTTCAGGTATTTTAGCCTATTCACCCCCTTCTAGGCAATTTCAATTGGTACTAGAGCATGTCTCTCCATCAAGAGTCTAACCACTCGGAGAGAAGATGGCCGGAGCTGAGGGATACGAGATTTCACTGACGTCGCAAGGCGAAAACACATATGACAAGAAAAAAGGACGCTGATGTGCTGAAAGACCACTCAAGTGACGATGAAGAAGTTTGCCAACTCAAGGCACGACTTCATGAGAAGATAGGTCACTCAAGTAAAGAGAAGATGAAGCCGAAGGATCAAAAAAGGAGGGGTCAACCAGACTACTCTCAATATCCTTTCAACTATGAATGATTAACTTCTAACAATCATTACTTATCTATTCCTCTTGGCAAACCTCCTCAATTCGATGGAAATGATTACTCAATGTGAAAGCATAATATGAAGATGCATCTAATATCCTTAAACCCTAGCTTGTGGCAAATTATCTTAACAGGTGTCCATCTTCCAAGAAATGAAGAAGACGTTACCCTGAAGCAAGCCATCCTACTTCTTCGCAATGCTCAAGCAGTAGGGTCATCACCTCATCCTTGACTTGAGAAGAGTTCAACCGAGTTGATGGATTGGAGGTGGCCAAAGACATATGGGACACACTCAATACGGCGCATGAAGGCAACCGAGTCATTAGGGAGGCCAAGATCGAGATGATTGAAGGAGAGCTTGGGAGGTTCACCATCATGGATGGTGAGTCCCCTCAATACATGTACAACCGTCTCAAGGTCTTCATCAACAAGATCCGATCTTATGGATTCACCCGGTGGACGGATCATGAGGTGGTGAAGAGGATGCTTCGGGCATTCATGCCTCGAAACATTGCTCTTTGCTCCTTGATCCGTGAGAGCCCGAGATATGCTCAAATGACCTCGGAGGAAGTGCTTGGAAGAATCATCAACAACGAGATGATGGAGAAGGAAGCCATGTTCTACAGCGACCTCCAAAGGCTCGCTTCCTCAAAGAAGAAAGATGTTGCTTTCAAAGCAACATCCTCATCACAAGACTTCGAAGCAAGTGATGATGAGGGTCTCGACACCGATGAAGAAGAGGCGCTCTTCATCAACAAATTCAAGAGGATGATGAGAAGAAGGAAGGGGAGCAACCATTATAAGAACAAGAACAAGGAAAGATCCAAGCCCAAGACGAAAAGAGCATGCTACAACTATGGTGAATATGGACACTTCATTGTGGATTGCCCATATGAAGAGAGTAAGAAGAAGAGAGATGGCAAGTCCCAAGAGAAGAAATTCTTCAAGAAGAAGAAGCCATCAGGACATGCTCACCTTAGGAAGGAATGGGACTCAAACGAAGACTCATCCTCCGAGGATGAAGAGAAAGTGGCAACACTTGCCATTGGAAAGAGCAAGCTCTTCCCAAACCTTGAAGACTTCAAGTCTACATGTCTCATGGCTAAGGAGGGAAGAAGAAAGGTTAAATCTAAACCATCCTCTTCTACTTCTTTACTTGATAGCTTTGATAGTAGTAGTGACAATGAATCCATGCTTAAGGATCTAAGTAGGAGCACCTTGAAAAAGATGAGATTGTTGTCGGAAGAAATCTTTGAGAAGGATGAACTCATCAACCGTCAAGAAGACATACTCATCCTTGAAAAGGAGAGATGTCATGAGCTTGAAGAGCTCCTTGAGGTTGAAAGGGAAAGAAGCAAGGCACTTGAGCGTGAACTCGCTTTGAGCAAGGAAACTTGCTCAAATCTTGAGGACACAACTATTGTGCTCAAGGATGAAATTGTTAACTTGACAAAAGTCAACAAGATCCTTGAAACACAAGTTGAGTCTCTCAAGATCAATGCACCTTCTTCCTCTACGATTCCACCTCCTCAAAGATATCTCCCGAAACAACTCAAACTTGCAAGTGCTCAAACTTAATCCTAAATCTCAAAGATGAACTCAAGTTGGCACAAAACAAGCAATCACCGAAAGGTGGGATCTTTGACAAGGAAAAATTGGCATATGCACGTAGTGCATATACCAATGTAAGACCTCCACATGTAAAAGATGGTCTTGGCTACTCTCGGGAGTGGAAGCAATATGCTAAAACTCCCAAGAATGAGAAAGACTTGATTGTATTTGTCAAGGAGGGTTCATCCAACAAAGAAAATGTAAAGAACATTGCAAACTCATCTAACATGCCTAAAATGAACCTCATCCTTTGTTCATTGACTTTGATGCTTCATATGTTTTATTGAGAAACAAATTTGGAAAAATCAGTGCTAGGTATGTTGGGCCACTCCGCAAGAGTCCAAAACCTTGTGTGTGGGTGCCCAAGTGCCTCTTGACTAATCTGAAAGGACCCAACTCCGTTTGGGTACCAAAAGGTAATGCATAACTCTATTTTGTAGGCATACTCCTCCGGTGGATCAAAATGGGTGCTCGACAGTGGATGCACAAACCATATGATCGGAGAGAGAAGGATGTTTGTGAAATATGAGGAAAACGAAGATCCAAGTGAAGGAATATACTTTGGGGACAATAGCCAAGGGAAAATCCTTGGCACCGTGCTTGTCAAGTCGAAAAGCAAGTTGGAGCTCAACATCCATCCAAAAATGTCATGACGACTACAAGACCTTTGGAGCTACTTCACATGGACCTCTTCGGTCCAATCGCCTACATAAGCATCGGAGGTAACATAAATGGTCTTGTTGTTGTAGATGATTATTCTCATTTCACTTGGGTGTTCTTTTTGCATGACAAAGGCGAAACTCAAAGTGTGCTCAAGAAATTCTTGAGAAGAGCTCAAAACGAGTTCTCCTTAAAAATCAAGAACATAAGGAGCGATAATGACATCGAGTTCAAGAACGCTCAAGTGGAAGAATACCTGGATGAAGAAGGCATCAAGCATGAGTTTTCAGCCCCCTACTCTCCTCAACAAAATGGGGTGTCTGAAAGGAACAATAGAACTCTTATTGAGATGGCAAGAACCATGCTTGATGAGTACAAGACATCGGACCGGTTTTGGGCAGAAGCGGCCAACACCGCTTGCCATGCCATAAACCGGTTGTATCTTCATCGACTTTTGAAGAAGACGTCTTACGAACTTCTAACCAGTAACAAACCAAACATCTCTTATTTTTATGTCTTTGGGAGCAAATGCTATATTCTAAACAAGAAGTCTAGAACTTCAAAGTTTGCTTCAAAGTCCGATGAAGGTTTCTTGCTTGGTTTTGACTCAAACACCTACGCCTATCGTGTCTTCAATAAATCCTCCGGAATTGTTCAAATAGCGAGAGACGTAGTGTTTGATGAGACTAATGGCTCCCAAGTGGAGCAAGTTGATCAAAGTGTGTTAGATAGAGAAGAGGCTCCACAAGAAGAACTTAAAATGATGGCACTTGGAGACATTTTTCCTCAAGAACATCCTCAAGACTCAAATGATCACCCAATAAACAAAGATATGTCTTCCTCTCATGACCAAGCTCAAGATGAGCAAGGCCAACCTCAACAAGATCAAAAAACGATCAAAATCAAGAAGGAGGATTAGATCAAGGGGGAGATGAAGAAAAGAGCGAGAATGAAGATGAAGATCAAAGAGTTCAACCACCTCATCCGAGAGTGCACCAAAGTGTTCAACGGGATCATCCCGTCGACAACATACTAGGAGATATCTCCAAAGGGGTGACCACTCGCTCTCAAATGGCTAACTTTTATGAACATTACTCTTTTGTTTCCTCTTTGAAGCCCCGCAAGGTAGAAGAAGCACTACAAGATCCGGATTGGGTGGTAGCCATGCAAGAGGAACTCAATAATTTTGAAAGAAATAAAGTGTGGGAACTCGTGAAGCGACCCAACGCAAATGTTGTGGGAACCAAGTGGGTATTCCGCAATAAGCAAGACGAGTATGGGGTTATGACAAGAAACAAGGCAAGAATTGTTGCAAAGGGATATGCACAAGTAGAAGGTTTGGATTATGATGAAACTTTTGCTCCCGTAGCTAGGCTTGAATCAATTCTTATCTTGCTTGCTTTTGCTACTCACCATGTATTCAAGCTATACCAAATGGATGTGAAAAGCGCTTTTCTCAACGGTCCGATTAAGGAGGAAGTGTACGTGGAGCAACCACCCAGATTTGAGGACGATAAGTATCCTAACCAAGTCTTTAAACTTCAGAAAGCCCTCTATGGCCTCAAACAAGCTCCTAGAGATTGGTATGAGTGTCTTAGAGATTTTCTTATTAAAAATGGTTTTAGGATAGGAAAAGCCGACTATACACTCTTCACTAAGCATTTTAACGATGATTTATTCATGTGCCAAATATATGTTGATGACATTATATTTGGTTCTACTAACAAATCTTTTTGTGATGAGTTTTCAAATATAATGACCGAAAGGTTTGAGATGTCAATGATGGGAGAATTGAAGTTCTTCCTAGGATTCCAAGTCAAATAACTCAAGGAAGGAACGTTCAAGTCAAACCAAGTATACTCAAGACATACTTAAGAGGTTCGACATGGACAAAGCCAAACCCATCAAGACTCCCATGGGAATCAACGGACATCTTGACCTTAATGAAGATGGTCCAAGTGTGGACCAAAAGGTATTTCGTTCCATGATAGGCTCTTTACTTTACCTTTGTGCATCTAGGCCCGACATAATGCTTAGTGTGTATATGTGTGCACGGTTCCAAGCCGCTCCTTAGGAGTGTCACTTGACGGCCGTTAAGCGGATTCTTAGATATTTGGTTCACACTCCTAACCTAGAACTTTGGTATCCAAAGGATCCAAGTTCAATCTCATTGGATACTCCGATGCCGGTTATGCCGGTTGTAAGGTAGATAGGAAGAGCACGTCAGGGACTTGCCAATTCCTTGGTAGGTCCTTGGTTTCGTGGTCTTCAAAGAAACAAAACTCCATTGCCTTATCCACAGCCGAAGCGGAGTACGTCGTAGCCGGGAGTTGTTGTGCACAACTTTTATGGATGCGCCGAACTCTTAGGGACTATGGCTACACTTTGAGCCATATTCCACTCCTATGTGACAATGAGAGTGCCATCAAGATTGCTCACAATCCCGTGGAGCATTCTAGAACCAAACACATTGATATCTGTTACCATTTCCTGCGAGATCACTCTATCAAGGGAGATATTGTTATCTCTCATGTTAGGAGTGAGAAGCAATTGACGGACATCTTCACAAAACCCCTTGATGAGAAACGTTTTTGTGACCTAAGGAGTGAACTAAATATCCTAGATTCTCGAAACATTGCTTGAGGCGTGCACATCTGTTTGTTGCTTGGTTATAAACTTCAAAAATCCACATGTTTTCAACACACTACCCTAATTCCCATTACTCCATGAAAACTATGTTTAAAAGGATCCTTTGTCAAATATGGTCATTGTTTGTTTGATATATGCTTACTGACCATGTTTGCCAAAGATATTTGCAAAAACTTGTCCAAAAAGGGATCATATTCTTGAGCTAAAATTCAAATTATATGAATTTCAGCATATAGACGGACTAGTCCGCCCATGGGACGGACAAGTCTGGGCTGTCAATGTCGGACTTCTCAGCGGACAAGTCCAAACTGGACTAGCCCACCTGGGAGTCCGGACTAGTGCGGCCCCAGAGAAGTCCGGCTCTGGTCCGCCAACCGGACTTGTCCGGGCACCAGGCCGGACTAGTCTGGCCCCTGGGGACTTAACCTCCCAGGGGCGGCCAGACCCCTCTCTCACCCTTCATACTCTCACTTTCAATTCTCTCAAGCCAAAAACGCCCCCAATTGGCAATTTTCGCTTTCCTCCACCAAAAATCTCGTCAAATCCACGGATTGGAGCCCTAAGGAGTGCAGAAATCCTTCCTCGTGCTTTGTTGCTCAAGTTTCGACTTCGATTTCATCACATTGGAAGTTTTGAAGAGGTATTCTTGACCTAACCAAAAATCCTTTCTTTTCTTCATTCTTAGGTCTTTTGCTAGAAACCTCTTCACAAATGTCGTTCCTAGTGTCAATGCGATCTTAGCCTAGGAGCATTTCAACTTAATTCGAAGTTTTTGCAAAAAATTGTTAGGGTTAGGGTTCTTCCTGTATAACCCGTACTAGTCCGGGTTTGGGCGGACAAGTCCATTCTTGGGCGGACTAGTCCGGCCCTTTAACGGACAAGTCCGGTTTACACAGGACAAACTCCAACTTTAGCCATTTTTAGTGAATTCTTTCGCAATATTCCACTTCCTTGACCTCTTATCTCTTGTTTCTCAGGCAATATGCCGGACTCCAAACAAAGCTCTCCTCTTCCAAGTCCCATGGCCGAGGAGGCTCAACAAGCCCTTCATCAGCGCATTGCCGAAGAGAGGGCGGCAAAGGAGGCCCAAGCGGCTAAAGAAGCCGTCCGTCGAGAGGCAAGAACAAAGAAGAAACATGATCTCAACGAGGAGGCACAAATTGCCCAAGCCATTGACGAATCCTTGAAGGACCAACGGAGAAAGAAAAGGGCCGAACGTGAAGCCCAAAGCTCCCAAGCTGCTAGTGCCTTATAGCCCAAGAGGAAGAGGCTGGTCACTTTGGGAGATAAAGAGCGGGAAAAGGAGAAGGAGAAGGAATCCGAGGGTAGGGTTCCTCGTGTTCCGAAGAAGGGCAAGGCTCCACTTCCTGAGGAGCCCAAGAACAAAAAGGCAGCTGGCAAAGCACCGACAAACAGGGCAGGAGGGATAGTAATCAGGGAGAAAGGGCAACCGAAGCCTATCAGCCCCTTGAAGATGGCCGCCCCTGCTAGAGATCCAAACCGGCAGCACAACAATCCGACATTTGTATTCAAAGGAAAGGGGACTGAGAAGGCGAGAAGGCTGAGGATGGACAACATCTATGACTATGAGAAGCACACAACCGATCCTAGGTTTTGGTGTGACTTCCACTGTGATTACTACCGCTTAGTGTACCTAAAGATGAAGACCCAGTCGCCCAAGCTCAATGGGTAGATTGGGACTACATGGCCAAAAGGAAGCACAAAGCCTTTGATATCGTGATTGAAGCCTCAGAGCGCCATGGAATAAAGAAAATCATGGGCTTCAAGTATGACTGGAACATTGAGGTGATCGTGCAGTTTTACACCACTGTGTACTTCACCTACGGTGACCGGAAAATCACCTGGATGACTCATGGAGAGCAGTACTCAGTCACCTATGAGAGGTTTTCCCAGATACTTGGCCTTGAGGAGCACTTGGACCATGAGATTATTATTTCCAACCTTAAGGCAGTGGACAGGGATCAGCTTGACTATATGTATCCTAGTCATGTTCCCTATGAGGCCGGGCTTGCTAGGAACATCAAGCCATTCTATAGCATCCTCAACCGGATTTTGAGGAGAACTATAGCCCCTAAGGATGGAGATGCAGGGGTGATTCAAGGAAACTTAAGGCATCTCCTCCTCTTGATAGATGGTGAAGAGAAGTTCAACCTTGTTGAGCATATTATGATGATATCTTCAACATCTCTCACACTCCCAACCGCTCATGTGGGTATGCACCGTATATCATGTGCTTAATTGAGAAGGTGTCGGGGATAGTCTTTGTCAAGGATGTCACTCATCGACCTCTCTGTCCTCAGCTACCCCCCATTGTGCCAGAACCCTCAAGGAGGAAAAATGCTCAACCTCCCTCCAGCTCAGTGGCCCCTTCTAGCTCAGCGGCTCCCCCATCATCTCCTCCTCCGCAGTCCATGAGCGGATTCTTCAAGTTCTTCAACGCACTTTTCGCCTCTTGTCGGCGTGTGGAGGTCCGGACTTGACGCATCAAGAGGCGTCAGGAGAAGTACCTTAAGGCTGTGTGTGACAAGCTTGAGGTACCCATGTCTCCTCCCGAGGAGAGTGATGGGGAACTCACTCCATATCCAGAGTTCACTGTTGATGAGCTTGCCCAGTTCAGGGAAGATGGAAGCTCCTCCAAGACCATGCCTCCATCCACTGTCGCTGATGACGAGGAAGAGGATACGGAGGCCACGGAGAGCGATGAAAATGGCGGCGAGGAAGAAGACAAAGAAGATGACGAGTAGAATTAGGCGTATCTTCTTCCCTCTTTTCCTTTTTGGTGCCTTGATGCTAAAGGGGGAGAGATGGGAAGAGGATGGATGTCTTTTCTTATCATCTCCTAGTCTTATAATAGATCATTGGACATGACTATATTTATGTTTTATCTCTATGTCTTATGCATTATGTCTCTTTTATGTAAGACTACGTGTTGGATTTTATGGCTTATATTTGATCATTGTTGCTCCTTGCTATGGTTATTGTCTTATCACATTTTTTAGCACAACACGTAGGCACCCCACCATAACATGTGAATGTATGTCACTTCCCCTCTTTTACTCTTGCATACATCCACGGGGAGTTTTACATACATACACTTGATATGAAAATCAAATTTTTACCTCTTATGTTGAAACTTAATGTGTTGTCATCAATCACCAAAAAGAGATTGTAAGTGCATCTAGGTATCCCCTTGGGTTTTCTATGATTGATGACGACAATTAAGAGACTAATGAGCTGAGATGATCATAAGCACACAATATTTCCAAGGCGGACACCTAAACTCTCAAAAAGGAAAAGGATGAAGAACGTCGTCGAAGACTCGAAGAGTATAAATTAGGGTTCACTTGAGTCTTTAGTAGGCTAGCCGTGTAAAAGTGAGAGTGGGTGTGTCAAGTGCATTGAGGTCATAAAAGAGAGCTCAAAGCGTTATAAGTGTCAAGTCCTTAGTGGAGAGTGCAAGAAAGGTAAACCTGGGCAGGCTGGACTTGTCCGGGCCAGAGGCCGGACTAGTCTGGATGTCCTACGGCTTAGTCCATTTTGAGGCGGACTAAGAGATCCTGACTGAGTTCTTACTTGTTCGTTTGGGGACGGACTAGTCCGTTTCTCTCTTGGTGAGAGTGTTTTGGGATTAAGTCCCGGTAGACCGGACTTGTCCGCCTCAGTGGCCGGACTAGTCCGGGCTAGCCAGACTAGTCCGTTTTCACCCGGACAAAGAGTCTCTGTGTGAGTTCGGTCTAGTCCGTTCTGAGGCGGACTAGTCCGCATGGTTGTGAGATGAGAGCTCCCACGACTAAGTTTTGGTGGACCGGACTTGTCCGCCTGAGTGGCCGGACTAGTCCGGGTCCTCCAGACTTGTCTGTACTCACCCGAACAAAGAGTTCCTGTGTGAGATCGGACTAGTCCGGACTTTTGGTAGGTGGCAACGGTTGGCATCGGGACTTGTATAAAAGGAGATGCCCGGACTTCATTTATAACACCCCTGGAACCCTAGCGTCGCCACAACCTTCCTAGAGCCTCTCCAAGCCTTCTCCATTGCCTACTCACCCTCTTGAACCAAATCTTGAGTGAATTTGGGTGTGTGAGAAGAGGAGAAGGAAGAACTTCACGTTTAGACTCTTGGAGTGATCTCGTGCACTTGGTGTGATCTGTGGCTTGTGAGATCTGTGAAGTTTGTGGAAGTGATCAAGTGGGAGCCTCGGATTGTGAGCAGCCCCAAAACTTTGTAAGTTCACCCCTGAGATAGTGAAGAACTGGGTTGGCCTTAGTGCGACTTGGTGAGGAAAGGGTTGTTAGACCCGGTCCTTTGTGGACTCCTCACTGGAGACGTAGATTCCTGAGTGGAATCGAACCTCGGGAAAAATTTCTAGGCATCTCTCTTGCATTTACATTGCTTTGAACGTCAAGATTGCTTAGGGTTTACTTTGATTATTTTGCTATTAGAGTATACATTATTACAATCTTGCAATCTATTTCTATATTCTATCACACTTGTCGTATAGGATTGCTAGTTGGTTTATCCACACTTAGTTAAACTAAAATCTGAAGGAAAACCCATAAAAAACAAGTTTTAGGTCTTTCCAACAGCTTGACCAGACTAGTCCGCCCCTGAGCCAGACTAGTCCTGCCCCTTTTAGGCTTTTCAACAAGCTGACCAGACTAGTTCGCCCCTGAGCCCGACTAGTCCGGCCCTTGTGGTCTAATCTTGTTTAATTAGGTCATTTCAGGTATTTTAGCCTATTCACCCCCCTCTAGGCAATTTCATGAAGACCCATAGGTGAGAGACTGTCGGCTTGCGCCCATGCCAAGCCTCGTACGGCGTCCTGCCGTTGAGAGCCTTGGTGGGCGAGCGGTTGAGGATGTAGACCGCCGTCACCACCGCCTCTCTCCAGAAGATAGCCGGCATTCCCCTCTGCTTGAAGAGGGCCCGATCCATCCCCACAACCGTCTGGTTGCGTCGCTTGATGACGCCGTTTGCTGCGGGTTGTACGGCGCGGAGTAGTGGCGCTGAACACCCTCATCCGTGCAGTACGACCCGAATTCAGCCGTCGTAAATTCGGTGCCGTTGTCGGTGCGCAGCACGCGCAGCTTGCGGCCGCACTCCGCCTCCGCAATGGCCTGCGCGCACCTGATGGCGTTCGCAGCCTCTCCCTTGCTGCCGAGGACCATCACCCACATGTAGCGGGAGAGGTCGTCGACAAGCAGCAGGTAAGTAACGCTGTCCTCTCGGTGTAGCCGGTGTCACCGGGCCACACAAGTCCCCGTGCACGAGGTCGAGCCGCTCCTTGGCTCGGAAGCTCGAGTGCTAGGGAAAGGGGAGCCGCCTCTGCTTTGTCACTACACAGACATCACAGAACTGCTCCACATGGTCAAGGCACGGCAGGCCCTGTACCACCTCCTTGGCACTGAGCCGCTTCAGGGCCTTGAAGTGAAGGTGCCCAAAGCGCTCATGCCACTGCTACGCTTCGTCATTCCGGTGAGTAGCAAGGCAGAGAGGTTGTGCTACCTGCACGTTAAGGATGTATAGTCGATTGGTGCCTCTGGTTACCTTGGCAAGAAGGCGATGATGGCGATCCCAAATCCTCATGACTCCGTCCTTGATCTCCACGCGCGAACCGTTCTCATCCAGCTGATCTAGGCTGATGATAGAGTTCCTCAACGCAGGGATGTAGTAGACTCTAACGAGCAACCTGTGCTCACTAGACTCGGCGGTGAGGATGACGGAGCCGACACCCTTGATCTCCACACCAGAGGCGTCCCCAAACTTGACGGAGCCTCGGACATTAGGGTCGAATTCATTGAAGAACTCTCGTCGACCAGTCATGTGATGGGTGGAGCCGGTGTCAAGGCACCACCCGTCAGTCTTGTGATTGCTGGAGCTGTCACCCAGAAAGGCGTGTGCTCTCGGCTCATCGATGTGGAGGAGAGCCGCTGCGGTCGATGCCATTGGAGGTGGCTCGATGCTTGCGTGCGCCAGGAGCAGAGCCGAATCCTCCTACTCCACCTGTGCGACGTGGGCCTAGTCATGTCGTTGCTGCCGACACTCCCTGGCCCAATGACCAAGCTTGCCACAGTTGTGGCAGGTGTCGTCTCATGCTGGCTTTCGGTTGCCGGCAGCGCTGCCCTGGGCGCCTCCGTGGGCGCCACCCTCGGCACAACTCTGCGCCCCGGATTGGGCACCTCCGCGCCCCTTGCTTGGCTTGCTGCGCTTGCGGCTGCCTTTCGAGGAGGAGGGCTCCCCCTTCTTCTCGTCACCTTGGCAGGCCTCCCACTGCTCCCGAGTGAGATGTAGCTTCCCGACGATGGTGATAGGCCCCGAGAGAGGCTGAGATTCATCGCTGTCGACGACCTTGAGGTGGCCTATCGCCTCTTCGATCGACATCGTAGAGAGGTCAAGCAGAGTCTCGATCGAGCGAGCGATTTGCTTGTACTTCTCGGGGATGCAACGAAAGAGCTTCTCGACGGCTTTCTTCTCGTTGTAGGTGTCGTCGCCGAACTGCACCATCTTCTGCAGTAGTGTGTTGAGACGAAGAGCAAAGTCATCAACATCCTCACCTGGTTTGAAGGTCAGGTTCTCCCACTCCTTGCGGAGTGCCTGCAGTGTGGTCTTGCGGGCGCGGTCGCTGCCGATGTGTGCCGCAGCGATGTCGTTCCAGGCCTCCTTGGCAGTCCGCTTATTGGAAAGCAAGAACTGCATCTCGGGCGATATTGCAGCAATGAGAGCATCCAGCGCCCGTCGATCCTCTAGTAGTCGACGTCGCCGTACCGGACAGCTTCCCACATGTGCTGCACTTGGAGCCGTATCCTCATCACCACGGCCCACTCGACGTAGTTGGTCTTGGTGAGGGTAGGCCACCCACCGCCGGGACCAACGTCCCTGACAATGTCCTGGATCCCGTGGTGACCATGGTACCTGTTCGGGGAGGGAGAGTCGCGCCGCCAGTAAATACCTCGATCTCCGTCGACCCAACCACCCCCGCCAGGAGCGTCGCCGGTGCGTCCGCGCCCGTCTGGGCTGCAGCCACCGCGCTCATGGGGGTGCGCGGCTGCCTACTGTGGCGTCTGTGGTCATGCTACCTCCCTCGCTAGCTTGAGGTCTTCGTTGGTGCCGCCGTCGGTAGAATTAGAGCCTCTGTCGCTACCGCCATACAGAGCCTCAACCTCTGTTGCAGCCGCACGCGCTGCATCCGCAGCTGCTGCTGCTTCTGCTTCCGCCTTCGCCGCTGCTCGCTCGCGTTCTTCTGCCGCGGTGACCTCGGCCTCCTGCCGATGCCGCACGCTCGAAGCGACCGAGTGCTCAAACTGTCCTTTGGACATGGCGCGCTAGTAGGGGAGTGTTGTGTGGGGAAGAGGCTGTCTCAAACAAGCTGTTGCTCGTCTGTGCGGAAGAAGAGGAATGAGTTGAAACAACCGGTGTTATTGCTGCCGGCTGAAGACGAAGAGAGGCGTGGGAAGGAGATGAGCAGGAGATGTCTAGGCTACAGGATAGAACGGCTCTGATACCATTTGTGGCAGCTCTCTAGGATCATAGACTAGCACCACAGACCAACACTAGTCTTTTCTGCGCACTTTGTCCTCACTCGTGCACACCCGGGAAAACTTCCCAGTCGGTCACCCATCTCCAAATTTCTCCGAGCCAAGCACGCTTAACCCCGGAGTCCTTTGCAGATGGGCTTCTAGAAAAGAAGGTATACCTTGATGGTATGAGTATTCTATCAATCCTATTAAGCTGGAAGGCAGGATATCACACAATCCACCCCCCTTAGAAGACCGATGTCCTCTTCGATCAATGCCAATGTGGGGACCACCCCGTGGTTCACCCACTCCAGGATCGCATAGGGTGGTGCCATGCGATGCGGCACCCAACAACACACACGAAAAGAATAAAGAACAACATACAACTTTTTATTTGATATAAAACAGCGGAAGTCTTTTACAAAACTTAATTAACAGCGGAAGTAATTTACATAAGTAGCCTCTCATCCTAACTATGCAAAAGTGCAGTCGTCCAGCCCGGAGACGCTACACACTAGCAGCATGGAACCGGAGATTCATGGCGGCATGCAGGGCTCCAGCTCGGACGTGTACCCCGACGGGGGCATCGCCTCGTCCTTGGATCCCTCCTCATAACTCGCACCTGCACACAACTCAATTATTGCAACCGTGAGCACAATGGCTCAGCAAGGCATAACCGTCTAGCCTAGGCATGGAACTCTATATGCAGGGATATGTAAGATAGGAAAAAGGACTTTGCATCAAATACACACCTATAAATTGATCCTTACTTTCAGTTTTATAGCACCAGATTCATGTGCCTTAGGCAGCCCTCACATCGGAAGTCCACAATCAAACAAGAAATGCTTTCCTCCGATGTGGTGATGCCCAAAGCAGAAAGTAAACTTAATAAGCTCTACATCTACAGCAGACATGGTTTTCAAAACATTAATCTATTATCACAACATATATCATTCAACTGGCTTACTTCACTTCTTACTACGTCACGAAACAGTGAACAAGCGGTACTCAAATAACCACGAGGGACGGTGATTGCAATCAGGAGACACCCGGACAACACATTGCATACACCCACTTTCAAAAGCGTGATTCCACACCCCTTCCTACTCTGCTGTATGCAACAACCTTACAAAGGCAACCCAAATGCCGAACCGGTCCATCCATAACGGGCAGGAGGTCCCCGCGTGGAGCGTGACAGTGCCCACCGACAGATTTACACCTTGCTACCCTCAACCCACTCCTATTTACGGTTGGGTAAGACTCGACACCCAGGTTAACCAATTAAATCAGTTTCCTGCTTATGTCAGTATGCCATTTGGTACTGTTCGATACTTATTCAGAAGACCCGCACACGACTCGGTCCTCAATCAACACCAACAGGGCTACGCACATGAGACCTCCGCTCACTGCTTCCTATCCCCCTGCTGGGTCTCATTTTGTCCACTCTTAAGCCATTTTCTATTCTGACCAAATCGTGTGATAAAGCCTTACCTCACGAGTAGATTCCATCTACTCGACTTCTACCGAGATCCTAAGCATATTAGCACGACATTCTCTACTCGTCGAGTCTGTAAACTACCCAACCCTCCATAGGATTTAAAAGGTTATGCAAGTGGGGTTTCAATCACCCTAACTCTAATGCAAACATTCACCCTAGACATAAGTGATACAAATAAAGAATTTGCAAAAGTACTTAAATGCAAACCGGGGCTTGTCTGGTTGCGAGTCAGAGAAGAAGTTAGCTTCTGGTGGGAGGACGTCCAAAGGCTCCGGTGCGTCCTCAACTTCGGTCACTATTATGAAATGTAATAAAATACATGTTTAAGTATTAAGGATTTATAAGAATTGAACTTTTATTCATAGATACAGCTATTTAGGATCCTTAATTGGCTTTGGTATTTTTACAGTGAATACTAGACTCTCTAAGAATGATCTGAGCAAAATTTGGAGAAATTTCATTGCACCTTGTGGTCTCCAAAATTTTCACAAGTACAAGGCTTCTCTGAATTTTGAGCCCAAATCAGGAATTTTGACATAGCTAAAAGTGAAAGACCTGATTAGAGTAAGTCTCCATGGTTCTAACAAAATTTGTTTCACCATTTTTGGAGCTACCAACAGGGAGATATGAATTTTCGAAGTTGGATAGGAGTTCTGAAAAGTTTCTGTTTAAATTTGAATTTCCAAATAAAGGTTGAACTTTGGAAGGCAGTTTATCCTAGCAAATGAACTCCAATGAAGCTCAAATTTTTACTGGGGATCAGTTACTATGAAAAGGATTTTCTGCCAAAATTTGGAAATGTTTCATAAAGAATTGCTCCTGTAATAAATCCCTAAAAGATTTATTATAAACAATTCTACAGAAATTCCTGGGCATTTTCATAGCAAGTAATTTATTTCTCTGTGAAGAACTCCTCTTGAGGATTCCAACAAAATTGGTCTCACCCTTTTTGGAGTTTTCTACACAAAGTTATGGCTTTCCAAATTTTGAACCGAATTAGGAAATCTGGAAATGTTTAAATCCTGGCTGTGGGTCCCACCCGTCAGCTCTCTCTTCTTTCTCGCGCCAAACAGAGGAGTCCGCGACGCTGCTCCGGCGAGGTTGGCGGGAAGGGCTTTCTCGGCCATCTTCCGGGCCTAAACTGGCCGCTCCTCCATTATTGACCGTGCTGAACACTCTGGGAGGGTTGCCGGTGGCCGTAGCTCACCGGAAACCACCGCGCACCGGTGACAGCAGGGTTTTAAACTCCGGCGAGGTCGGGAACCCTCATTCCTCCACCAAATGATTGGTTCTCGGGCTCTAGAGCACCAGTGGAAGATGTAGGAGCTAGAACGGGCTGCCTAACTCGATGAAACAGCCGGCAAACTAGGGTTCAACGGTGAGCCGAAGCGTTTTCCCATGGCGGCGTGAAAATCGACTAGAACAAGGCCAACACTTGATGGTTTTCCTCGGTTATTTGTCGAGGACGATCGCTAGAGAGTGTAGAAGATATGTGCACGTGTGCTCGTGGCGTGGTTGATTGTGCAACCCGAATTTGGATATGAACCGAGCCTCGTTCTTCTACACTAGGGTTCGAGAAAGAATAAATTTTGAGCTACTCGATAGATCATTTGCTATACGGCTGGCGGCTACACCATCCAGGGCTACACACGCACCTTTCTTGTATAGGAAGTCGGAGGAGAGGGTGGCCGGATGAGGCTGTCGACGGTGAGCCGAAACGGCGAGGTCTGGTGCACCTCAAAGCTTTGGCGCCAATCCGTGTTTTACGAGCAGCTCTGATCGGTAAACCTTGGAGGAACTTTGGAGGGTGCTAGAGCACGTCCAGGCGCTACTCTTTGCTGTGGATGTGTAACACCCCAAATCTGTTAAGAGGGGAATTTAAAAAAAAATTTGGATGTACTGCATGTGGTGCAGAAATTCAAATTCAAATTGGAATTAAAATTCAAATCAAAACAGAAAAGAAAAGGAAAAAGAAAAAGAAAAACCCCATTGGCCAGTGGGCCGAAACCCACCAGCCGGCCCAATATCCCCGCGCCAGCCCCAAACCCGCGCCCCTCTCTCCCTCTCACTGACACGCAGGGCCCGCGTGTCATCTCCTACCTCCCGCTCGCGCCAACCAACCGGACTCTTCCCCGCGCCCGATCGCAGCCAACTCTGGAAACTCGCGTCCCCAGCCCGAATTTTGGTCCCGGACATCTCCAACTCGACCCCAACAGACCGCCGCCCTCCCTCGTCTATATAAACCCCGGCATCACCCTGTTCCCCCCCCCCCCCCCCGATCGGCTATTTTTCCTCCCGGTGAGAACCGAAGCCTCTCCCGCCGTTTTCCCTCGATCCCAGCTCGGATTTCCTTCGATCCCAGCTCGGATTTCACCTCAAGGTTCTGGCAGAAGTTGCATGAAACATGGGAACTCATCTGAATTTTAGTTCTGCCTATCATCCCAGACTGACGGACAGACAGAAAGAACCAATCAGATCCTTTTGGATATGTTGAGAGCGTGTGCGCTCAAGAACAACAGGAGTTGGGATAAGAACTTACCATATGCGGAGTTCTCCTATAACAACAGCTATCAGGCGAGTATGAAGATGTCACCATTTGAGGCTTTGTATGGGAGGAAGTGCAGAACTCCTCTATTTTGGAACCAAACGGGGGAAAGTAAAGTGTTTGGGCCCGAAGTACTACAGGAAGCCGAGGCGAAAGTGAGGGAAATCCGCAACAATTTGAGGATAGCACAGACACGACAAAAGAGCTATGCTGATGTACGGAGAAGAGAGCTTGTTTTCAACGTGGGGGACTATGTCTACCTCAAGGTGTCCCCTATCCGAGGACTTCGTCGGTTCAAGGTAAAAGGGAAGTTATCACCTCGATACATCGGATCCTTTCAGGTTCTGGAGAGGAAAGGCGAAGTGGCATATCAACTAGAACTACCGGCTCGCCTATCGGATATGCACGATGTATTCCATATGTCACAGCTCAAGGAATGTCTGAGGACGTCTGAAGAGAGGTTACCCATGAATGAGGTTGACGTAGGAGAGGATCTGTCTTATGCCGAGCAACCGGTCAAGATTTTGGAGACAATGGAACACCTCACAAGAAATAAAAGAATCCGGATGTGCAAGGTGCAGTGGAAGCATCACTCGGAAGAGGAAGCCACTTGGGAGCTAGAAGACGAGCTTAAGGCACAGTTTCCGGAATTGTTTTCCTAGAACCACCAATCTCGAGGACGAGATTTCTTTTAAGGGGGGTAGAGCTGTAACACCCCAAAATCTGTTAAGAGGGGAATTTAAAATTTTTTTGGACGTACTGCATGTGGTGCAGAAATTCAAATTCAAATTGGAATTCAAATTCAAATCAAAACAGAAAAGAAAAGGAAAAAGAAAAACCCCACCGGCCAGTGGGCCGAAACCCACCAGCCGGCCCAATCTCCCCGCGCCAGCCCCAAACCCGCGCCCCTCTCTCCCTCTCACTGACACGCAGGACCCGCGTGTCATCATCTACCTCCTGCTCGCGCCAACCAACCGGACTCTTCCCCGCGCCCGATCGCAACCAACTCCAGAAACCCGCGTCCCCAGCCCGAATTTCGGTCTCGGACGTCTCCAACTCGATCCCAACAGACCGCCGCCCTCCCTCGCCTATATAAACGCCAGCATCACCCTGTCCCCCCCCCCCCCGATCGGCTGTTTTTCCTCCCGGTGAGAACCGAAGCCTCTCCCGCCGTTTTCCTTCGATCCCAGCTCGGATTTCCTGATCTAACGCGCTGATCATGTTCCACCGCCTCCGGGGAATCTCGCAGGTGAAGGAAATCCGGTGTTTTGCGTTCTAGACACAGCTCCGACGAGCACCGCCGCGTTTTCACCTCGGACCTCGCCGCCGACCGCCTTACAGGGCCTCCGAGCTCAAGAAAAACCCCGAGGTGAGATCCCCGACCTCTCCTCTACCGTTCTATGCCATGAAATCCAAGTTTTAGGAAGTATAGACGAAAATCCGAAGATCTCCGGCGAGATCGCCGCCTCCCGCCGCCGCGCGACGCCGGGCAGCGCGGGCTGGCTCCGGCCAGGGCGACGTGGCCCCTTGTGCGCTGTCTATTTTAAATCGCACGGTAGAATCCAAACCCGCGCGTACCGGTTCGGCGATCTAATCTGAGCCGTCTATTTTAAATCGGACGGTCCACATCAGCCCCGCGTTATAAAGGCCAGGATTCTTATGCGATACCCCCTGGGGATCTCGGAAAACACGAGCTAGCCCCGGAAACTTCTGATCTAGCCCCTGGAACTTCAGAAATTCATGTAAATTCATTTAAAAATCAGTTTTAGCCCCTGGACTTAATAAAAATTAGGGAAAACCCCTCTGTTATGTGAAGTTAGACCCCTGGAAATTTATGAAATAATAAATTATACCCTGCAGTAGTGTGGATTTACCTTTTTGACTCTATATGATATTAAATTCAGAAATTTGAATATGTAATTAGGATTTAAATTTAAAAGGTGAGGCACACACATGTGCAAATTCAAATCTAAACTCTTCTAGCACTTGGAAAACTTTAAAATGAGTTAAAAATAGATTTTAGGCTGAATTGAAATCTGTCTAAATGGGGTTCATATTTATTAGTTCTAGAAACACATTTTTAGGCTAGGAAATAATTCTGAAAACTGATAAAATAAATTTAAATTAATTCACAGCAGAGGAGAAGTTCAAAAATATATTATGTAATATTTTAGATCAGAACCTATTCTGTTTAGATGACATGATCTACTATTTAATATTAAAACTCACTTTTAGGCATAGAAAATAAATCTGAAAAATATAGGAAAATAGGTATGCATAATTAGAAAATGATAAATGAAGTCTCCAAATCCAAAAACTTCAGTTTAGGATGTGGTAGAAGATCTGAAAACCTATTTGGAGTAGGAAAATACCTTTTATATAAACTTTGTGGCTAAGAAGTGTAATAATTAAATATAAAGAATTTGTTCAAATTGGAACTTCATATATAGTGTGCAAATAGAAATCCGAACATAGAAGTTAGAAATAATATACATATGTTTAAAGGTGAATGTAGGCCAAAAATCAACACATGAAGAGTAACCACAACACTTAGAAATGTGAATGACTTTCATAGGTATGTATGTGTGGTTTGTATGAAGTGAAAGTGTGAACTATGCCTTATGGATTGTTGTTTTCTTTTGCTATATGTATTGGCATGAATAGAACCTGCCCCAGAGCAAGTTCTCCCCTTCCAAGACCAAGACTTTCCATTCCCAGAGCAGCAGGAAGAAGGCAAGTGTCCTTGACCACTTTGATCCTATACTAGGATGTGTAGATAGAATTATTTGCATTGTCAATTGAAATATGAAACCCGTGCTAGGAAGTTTCCCTAGAATTGCATTACCTTGTTTCCTTGTAGCTTGGGTTGGGATTTATTTTATCATGTCACTTATTTATATGCTTAGCCATGCTTAGAATGGGATAATTGGGATATGAGATCATCAATTTATTTACCGTATTCTTGAATGGGATATTATGAGTTATGTAGAGGTAGGGATCGAGGCAAGTTGGATGATTTGGTTGGTGCTGGGTGCACGAGACTCGGGTTTATGTTTAGTACTTGCCTGGATCCTAAGGACCGGTTCATGGAGCATGTAACCTAGCTTTACCGTGCCAACCACATGCTGAGATGGGGCAGCTTGGCCAATTAATTAGGTGTATCCCCGGCGTAGTATGGGTGTGTTGGATGGTGCGGGGAATAGGTGTCAGCTGGACTACCATATGAACCGCAAGGCTCAAGAGGGGGCCACTGCAGCGGGGTTGGAGCCTCTTGTATGCTGTTAGGGGTGAAACCTCAGTGGGTCCACGCTCGTCGGGAATCCCTTTGTAAAGGCTTCGTAGTGATCTCCTGGCTACACACCTGGGAAGTGTGAATGTGGTTCGTAGCCACTAGCATAATGGAGGTTCTTTTAGTCCACCCGACAACGGGGGATGAAATCACTACATGTGGGTACAGTGGTGCAAACTCTGCAGAGTCAAAACTATCATGACAGCCGTGCTCACGGTCAAGAGTGGCTTGGACTTATTCATGATTAGAGGATGATGGATTTGGAAGTTGAGGATGTTAAGCGGGAAGCTTAACATTGGAGATGAGACTATGTTTATTTAATAATGATGATGGGTTGAGGGATTGGGAACCATTTCACCTGTGTAGTAATGTAGGTGCTTAATAAGCTAAGATGATAGGTATTAATTGCATAGTGCTTTAACCATGAGTTCAACCTCTCCTTGCTCTGGCCATGCATGACATAACTTTCCCACACTTGCTGAGTACCAACGATACTCAAACTTGCATATTTGTTGGTTTAAATTACTGCTCAGGTCAAGGGGATGATCTGGTGTTCAGTGACCAAGACTTCGGACCCGAAGAAGGATTCTAGGTTCATGGAGTCCCCCGGGCAACGCCTGTGACGGAGCCCACAAGAATAATATTCCGCTGCTATTTTATTTATATGTTATGAACTTATTATCATCCATCGAGACGTATGCGTTGTAAGACATATTTACATTCAACACCTGGCTTGTAATAAATGATGCTTCACTATTTGTCATCACATGTATGAGAAAATGATCCTGGCATACATGTGATATTCACTCGGTTGTTCTTCGAAGGAACCGGGTGTGACAGAAGTGGTATCAGAGCCAGGTTGCCTGTAGGAACGTGGACCTAGGTAGAAATGGACGTATTTAAGGACCCTATTTTCTTAAAAACTATTTTACAAAGGTGTGGGTTGAAAAGTGTTATTTAATGGGTCACTTTATTCACCTTGCCCCAACTTTATTCAAAATATGATTTTTATTTAAATCTTATCTAACTTAATTTTAAATGCTTTATGTTTTAGATGGTTCGCAAGATCCGCACCGCCCGCAAGTCCACCGGAGGGAGAGTTCCTGTAGTTGCCCTTGCCCTAAGAGAGGAGAATCGTCCGGTGACGTACCACTCCTGTGGACTGGCAGTAGGAGGCTTGTTGCGCCGTCTACGGCGTATGCTCCACGCTGCCGGCAATACGGGCAAGCTAATCATACACTACAGCTCCACCCGGACCATCCGTGAGAAGCGGGGAGAATGGAGTTCAGAAATGAGGATTATCCATGAAGATCAGCTGCTCAAGATCCACCGCTCTCCAGCTTGTTGAGCGACACAGGTTGATGCCGAGAGGGATGTCACCTTGGAGGCCATCACCTGCCAGAGTTACATCTACCGTCGCCACTTGGACAAAACTGAGTACATGTATGTCCTCCAGCGTGAGAGTGGTACCGCGGAGTACAAGTACCCGCCAGTGCAGCAGGGGACTTCCCATGAGCACATGGACCTGTGCTTGGAGGATGCTTCTATGCTCAGCACTCGACTGCAGGAGTGTCTTCAGGATGTTCGTGACACCCTGAAGGAGACCGAGGCATTGCTTCGCGCCAGCTTGAGGGCGAGAGAAAGAGGAGATGGGAATGAACTGTGTGTCACTGTGAATGACACGTGGACTCCTGACTCCCCAGACCGCCGGGCGAGCAGGCGTCGCCGCACTTCTCCACCAGCAGCTTCCCCACCCAAAGCGGAGTCAGAGGGCAGCCGCAATAATGAGGAAGATCCCGAGGAGCCAGCTCAGTGATACGAGTCATGTAGAGTCCTTTCCCTTAGTTCAGCAGGTTATCGAGTAGTCGAGTCAATACTTTAGTTAATGGTGTGTTAAGGTTTGGTGTGTGACGTGAGTTGTGGAAGCCATGGGCATTTGTCCGCAACCTCGTCTTTAGGTTGCTTTGCTTTGATGTGTGAACCCCTATGAATTAAGAGTGCAATTATTTTCGCGTGAGACGCGACTCCCAAAAATCTAAGTGAAACCCCCCAGAAAATGTTAATATATAATAAGGCCTCAAAAGTTTAAGTTTAAACAAGCAATTTGGGAAGTTAATACGTAATGCTTTAAGTTAACCTTTGGTTGCTCATGATAGATGGATGGAAGAGGAAAGGGTCATGGTGCCAACCCCGCCAACAACAACGTGAGGCCGGCAACCCTCATCTTTCTGGAGGACAAGACAGGGGTGGTCGCCAAGAAGGAGCTGATCCTATCCACCAGATGCTTGAAAATCAGAATCAGCTCATCCAGAGCCTAACTCAAGTGGTGGCCAATTTGCACCAAGCTCCACCTCCACAAGCTGCACTACGCCAACCAAGGTTGAGTGAGTTTCTAGGGACTCAACCTCCAAAGTTTGCAAGTGCTGCTGAACCTGTGGAGGCAGATGATTGGCTAAAGACCATTGAGAGCAAGATGAGGATCATACAATGCCAAGGGTATGAGAGGGTGTTGTTTGCCTCTCACCAATTGCATGGACCTGCTACTGATTGGTGGACTGCTTACGTGGCCGCCCATCATGACCCTGAGAACATCACTTGGGAAGAGTTCAAGCGCAGTTTACGCAACCATTACATACCAAGGGGTGAACTCAAAAACAAGAGAAAGGAGTTCTTGGGGCTGCAGCAAGGAAACATGACTATGAGGGAATACCTCACTAAATTCACCCAACTATCCCGTTATGCACCACGGGACATCGAGACTGATGAGCAGAAATAGGACTGCTTTGTGGAAGGACTTACTGCAGAAATGCAGTGTGCAATGTCCTCCAACGAGTATGAAAGCTTCCAAAAGATGGTGGACAGAGCATTTGTTGTGGAGAGGAAGCTGAAGGCCTTGGAAAATGAAAACAAGAGGAAGGCGGGATGGTCACACCAAGCCTCGGGTAGCAACACATGCCCACGACTGATGCAACCACCCGCAGGGCTGACGAGCCGTGCTGTGGTACCCTACTCAGCACCCAGAGGGTACAACCCAAATTTCAGGCCTCCATCAGCACCGGCACAGCCGCAGCGTCAGTTTGTACAGCAGCCTCGTCCCACATATCAACCTCGACCAGCAGTGCAAGGACCACAGAACCAACCCCAAGACAACAAAGGCCAGACACCTAAGGTTGGGGTGCAATGCTTCAACTGTGGTGAAGTGGGGCACTACGCTCATAAGTGCCCAAAGAAGAAGCCCATGCAGCCGCAACAGCAGAATGTGATGCGAGGACGGGTGAACCACGTGACCATGGAGGAGGCGCAAGAGGCACCTGACGTGGTAGTTGGTAAGTTTCATGCCAATTTACACATTGCAACCCTGTTGTTCGATTCTGGTGCTACCCACTCATTCATTGCTCAAGGGTTTGTTAAGAAGCATGATCTAGCAACAACACAAATGAACCATATGCTAGCAGTAAACTCTCCAGGGGGAGAGATAAGGACAAGACAAGTGTGTCCCAAGGTGAACCTAGATATTAATGGGGTAGTATTTACTGCAAACCTTATAGTGATAGACTCACAAGGGATAGATATTATTTTGGGTATGGATTGGTTGACCAAACACAAAGGAATCATCCATTGTTCGACAAGAACGGTGGAACTAACTCACCCTAGTGGCACAAGAGTAAAGTTCATAACCATACAAGAGCCTAGGAGGGACATTAAACTCAATCAAGTTGATGTGGAAGTGGAAGAGATCAGGATCATCAGGGAATATCCCGATGTTTTTCCGGAGGAGTTGCCAGGTATGCCCCCCGATCGTGAAGTGGAATTCGCGATTGAGCTAGTGCCTGGAACAACTCCAATATACAAGAGGCCCTATCGGATGGACTCCAAACAACTGGAAGAACTCAAGGAACATTTAAGAGAATTGACAGAGAAGAGGTACATTCGTCCTAGTTCCTCACCATGGGGAGCTCTAGTGATATTTGTGCCCAAGAAGGACGGAACCCAAAGGTTATGCGTAGACTACCGTGCGTTGAATGAAGTAACCATCAAGAACAAGTACCAATTACCTCGCATTGAAGACTTGTTTGATCAGTTGAGGGGAGCTTGTGTGTTCTCAAAAATTGATCTCAGGTCGGGATACCACCAACTTAAGATAAGGCAAACTGATATTCCAAAGACAACTTTCGTATCTCGGTACGGGTTGTATGAATGCACCGTCATGCCTTTCGGGCTAACTAATGCCCCGGCATACTTCATGTATCTCATGAACAAGGTATTCATGGAATATCTGGACAAATTTGTGGTGGTTTTCATTGATGACATTCTCGTCTTCTCTAAAGATGAAGAAGAACATGAGGAACATCTAAGGTTGGTGTTGCAAAAGCTGAGAGAACACCAACTATATGCCAAGTTGAGCAAGTGTGAGTTTTGGCTGAAGAGAGTTCCCTTCTTAGGACATATAATCTCGGAGGGAGGAATCTCCGTAGATCCCACCAAGATCGAGGATGTACAGAAGTGGAAGACCACTGAGAATGTCAGGGAAGTTCGAAGCTTCTTAGGATCGGCTGGGTATTATCGACGGTTTATCGAGGGTTTCTCCAAGATTTCGAGACCCCTCATCAAATTGTTGGAGAAGGGAATCACATTCACATGGACACCGCAGTGCGAGACGAGTTTTCAAGAGTTGAAGAAAAGATTGACAACAGCCCCAGTGCTAGTTATGCCAGATATGCAGAAGAACTTTTCGGTGTACTGCGATGCCTCTGGAAACAGGATGGGATGTGTTCTCATGCAAGAGGGGCATGTCGTGGCTTATGCGTCCCGACAGCTCTGGAAACATGAGAAGAACTATCCTACGCATGACCTAGAGCTAGCCGCAGTGGTACACGCGTTGAAGATTTGGCGGCATTACCTGATGGGGAAGAGGACAGAGATATATACGGATCATAAGAGCTTAAAGTATATTTTCACACAGCCAGATCTCAACCTCAGACAAAGGAGAAGGTTAGAGCTAATCCACGATTTTGATGTGGGCATCAACTATCATCCTGGGAAAGCGAACGTCATGGCAGATGCTTTAAGCCGGAAGGTGCAGGTCAATAGATTGAGCTTAAAGGACATGCCTACAGAATTGAAGGAAGAGGTTATAAAACTCAATCTATGTCTGGTGAATAGTGGTGAGGCCATCTCCATGGAAGTGGACTCCACATTAGAGCAAGATATACGCAACAGTCAAAAGACTGATGAGAAGATACAAGAAATCAGAGAACTCATCAAGGATAATAAAGGCCCTGGTTTCAGAGAGGATGAACAAGGTACGGTGTGGCACGGGAAAAGAATCTGGGTGCCTGAAGTGAAGGAGATCCGTGAATTGATTTTGAAGGAGGCTCATGATTCCGACTATTCCATTCATCCTGGAAGTACGAAGATGTATCATGACCTCAAGAGCAGATATTGGTGGTATGGAATGAAGCGATATGTCGCGGAACATGTTGCCCTATGTGACACATGTCAGTTGGTGAAAGCGGAACATCAACGACCCGCGGGATTATTGCAACCACTCAAAGTGCCTGAATGGAAATGGGAAGAAATCGGTATGGATTTCATAGTCAGACTACCTAGGACCCAATCAGGATATGATTCGATATGGGTCATCATCGACAGGCTAACCAAGGTAGCTCATTTCATCCCCGTGAAAGAAAGCTACAGCGGATCCAAATTGGCGGAATTATACATGTCAAGGATCGTGTGTTTCCATGGAGTGCCAAAGAAGATAGTGTCAGATCGAGGGACACAGTTCACCTCAAGGTTCTGGCAGAAGTTGCATGAAACCATGGGAACTCATCTGAATTTTAGTTCTGTCTATCATCCCTAGACTGACGGACAGACGGAAAGAACCAATCAGATCCTTGAGGATATGTTGAGAGCGTGTGCGCTCAAGAACACCAGGAGTTGGGATAAGAACTTACCGTATGCGGAGTTCTCCTATAACAACAGCTATCAGGCGAGTATGAAGATGTCACCATTTGAGGCTTTGTATGGGAGGAAGTGCAGAACTCCCCTATTTTGGAACCAAACGGAGGAAAGTAAAGTGTTTGGGCCCGAAGTACTACAGGAAGCCGAGGCGAAAGTGAGGGAAATCCACAACAATTTGAGGATAGCACAGACACGACAAAAGAGCTATGCCGATGTACGGAGAAGAGAGCTCGTTTTCAACGTGGGGGACTATGTCTACCTCAAGGTGTCCCCTATCCGAGGACTTCGTCGGTTCAAGGTAAAAGGGAAGTTATCACCTCGATACATCGGACCCTTTCAGGTTCTGGAGAGGAAAGGCAAAGCGACATATCAACTAGAACTACCGGCTCACCTATTGGATGTGCACGATGTATTCCATATGTCACAGCTCAAGGAATGTCTGAGGACGTCTGAAGAGAGGTTACCCATGAATGAGGTTGACGTAGAAGAGGATCTGTCTTATGCCGAGCAACCGGTCAAGATTTTGGAGACAATGGAACACCTCACAAGAAATAAAAGAATCCGGATGTGCAAGGTGCAGTGGAAGCATCACTCGGAAGAGGAAGCCACTTGGGAGCGAGAAGACGAGCTTAAGGCACAGTTTCCGGAATTGTTTTCCTAGAACCACCAATCTCAAGGACGAGATTTCTTTTAAGGGGGGTAGAGCTGTAACACCCCAACATCTGTTAAGAGGGGAATTTAAATTTTTTTTGGACGTACTGCATGTGGTGCAAAAATTCAAATTCAAATTGGAATTCAAATTCAAATCAAAACAGAAAAGAAAAGGAAAAAGAAAAACCCCACCGGCCAGTGGGCCGAAACCCACCAACCGGCCCAATCTCCCTGCGTCAGCCACAAACCCGCGCCCCTCTCTCCCTCTCACTGACACGCGGGGCCCGCGTGTCATTTCCTACCTCCCGCTCGCGCCAACCAACCGGACTCTTCCCCGCGCCCGATCGCAACCAACTCTGGAAACCTGCGTCCCCAGCCCGAATTTCGGTCCCGGACATCTCCAACTCGATCCCAACAGACCACCGCCCTCCCTCGTCTATATAAACGCCGGCATCACCCTGTTTTCCCCCCCGATCGGCTGTTTTTCCTCCCGGTGAGAACCGAAGCCTCTCCCGCCGTTTTCCTTCGATCCCAGCTCGGATTTCCTGATCTAACGCACTGATCATGTTCCACCGCCTCCGGGGAATCTCGCAGATGAAGGAAATCTGGTGTTTTGCGCTCTAGACACAGCTCCGATGAGCACCGCCGCGTTTTCACCTCGGACCTCGCCGCCGACCGCCTTCCAGGGCCTCCGAGCTCAAGAAAAACCCCGAGGTGAGATCCCCGACCTCCCCTCTACCGTTCTATGCCATGAAATCCAAGTTTTAGGAAGTATAGACGAAAATCCGAAGATCTCCGGTGAGATCGCCGCCTCCCGCCGCCGCGCGCCGCCGGGCAGCATGGGCTGGCTCCGGCCAGGGCGACGTGGCCCCTTGTGCGCCGTCTATTTTAAATCACACGGTAGAATCAAAACCCGCGCGTACCGGTTCGGCGATCTAATCTGAGCCGTCTATTTTAAATCGGACGGTCTACATCAGCCCCGCATTATAAAGGCCGGGATTCTTACGCGCTACCCCCTGGGGATCTCGGAAAACACGAGCTAGCCCTAGAAACTTCTGATGTAGCCCCTGGAACTTCAGAAATTCGTGTAAATTCATTTAAAAATCAGTTTTAGCCCCTGGACTTAATAAAAATTAGGGGAAACCCCTCTGTTATGTGAAGTTAGACCCCTGGAAATTTATGAAATAATAAATTAGACCCTGCAGTAGTGTGGATTTACCTTTTTGACTCTATATGATATTAAATTCAGAAATTTGAATATGTAATTAGGATTTAAATTTAAAAGGTGAGGCACACACATGTTCAAATTCAAATCTAAACTCTTCTAGCACTTGGAAAACTTAAAAATGAGTTAAAAATAGATTTTAGGCTGAATTGAAATCTGTCTAAATGGGGTTCATATTTATTAGTTCTAGAAACACATTTTTAGGCTAGGAAATAATTCTGAAAACTGATAAAATAAATTTAAATTAATTCACAGCAGAGGAGAAGTTCAAAAATATATTATGTAATATTTTAGATCAGAACCATTCTGTTTAGATGACATGTTCTACTATTTAATATTAAAACTCACTTTTAGGCATAGAAAATAAATCTGAAAAATATAGGAAAATAGGTATGCATAATTAGAAAATGATAAATGAAGTCTCCAAATCCAAAAACTTCAGTTTAGGATGTGGTAGAAGATCTGAAAACCTATTTGGAGTAGGAAAATACCTTTTATATAAACTTTGTGGCTAAGAAGTGTAATAATTAAATATAAAGAATTTGTTCAAATTGGAACTTCATATATAGTGTGCAAATAGAAATCTGAACATAGAAGTTAGAAATAATATACATATTTTTAAAGGTGAATGTAGGCAAAAAATCAACACATGAAGAGTAACCACAACACTTAGAAATGTGAATGACTTTCATAGGTATGTATGTGTGGTTTGTATGAAGTGAAAGTGTGAACTATGCCTTATGGATTGTTGTTTTCTTTTGCTATGTGTATTGGCATGAATAGAACCTGCCCCAGAGCAAGTTCTCCCCTTCCAAGACCAAGACTTTCCATTCCCAGAGCAGCAGGAAGAAGGCAAGTGTCCTTGACCACTTTAATCCAATACTAGGATGTGTAGATAGAATTATTTGCATTGTCAATTGAAATATGAAACCCATGCTAGAAAGTTTCCCTAGAATTGCATCACCTTGTTCCCTTGTAGCTTGGGTTGGGATTTATTTTATCATGTCACTTATTTATATGCTTATGCTTAGCCATGCTTAGAATGGGATAATTGGGATATGAGATCATCAATTTATTTACCTTATTCTTGAATGAGATATTATGAGTTATGTAGAGGTAGGGATCGAGGCAAGTTGGATGATTTGGTTGGTGCTCGGTGCACGAGACTCGGGTTTGTGTTTAGTAGTTGCCTGGATCCTAAGGACCGGTTCATGGAGCATGTAACCTGGCTTTACCGTGCCAACCACATGCTGAGATGGGGCAGCTTGGCCAATTAATTAGGTTTATCCCCGGCGTAGTATGGGTGTGTTGGATGGTGCGGGGAATAGGTGTCAGCTGGACTACCATATGAACCGCAAAGCTCAAGAGGGGGCCACTGCAGCGGGGTTGGAGCCTCTTGTATGCTGTTAGGGGTGAAACCTCAGTGGGCCCACGCTCGTCAGGAATCCCTTTGTAAAGGCTTCGTAGTGATCTTCTGCTACACACCTGGGAAGTGTGAATGTGGTTCGTAGCCACTGGCATAATGGAGGTTCTTTTAGTCCACTCGGCAACGGGGGATGAAATCACTACATGTGGGTACAGTGGTGCAAACTCTGCAGAATCAAAACTGTCATGACAGCCGTGCTCACGGTCAAGAGCGGCTTGGACTTATTCATGATTAGAGGATGATGGATTTGGAAGTTGAGGATGTTAAGCGGGAAGCTTAACATTGGAGATGAGACTATGTTTATTTAATAATGATGATGGGTTGAGGGATTGGGAACCATTTAACCTGTGTAGTAATGTAGGTGCTTAATAAGCTAAGGTGATAGGTATTAATTGCATAGTGCTTTAACCATGAGTTCAACCTCTCCTTGCTCTGGCCATGCATGACATAACTTTCCCACACTTGCTGAGTACCAACGGTACTCAAACTTGCATATTTGTTGGTTTAAATTGGTGCTCAGGTCAAGGGGATGATGTGGTGTTCAATGACCAAGACTTCGGACCCGAAGAAGGATTCTATGTTCATGGAGTCCCCCGGGCAACGTCTGTGACGGAGCCCACAAGAATAATATTCTTCTGCTATTTTATTTACATGTTATGAACTTATTATCATCCATCGAGACGTATGCGTTGTAAGACATATTTATATTCGACACCTGGCTTGTAATAAATGATGCTTCACTATTTGTCATCACATGTATGAGAAAATGATCCGGGCATACATGTGATATTCACTCGGTTGTTCTTTGGAGAAACCGGGTGTGACAGGATGGCTCGAGCAGCCGAGCTCGGAAGGCTTTGGTTGATCGGAAAGAACCCAGCGGCGGTGTTCGGTGCAAATGAAACTGCTGCGGCGCTGCGCGAGCTGAGGGGTAAGAGAAATAGGGCTGGGGCACTTGGGCGGTCGCTCTGATCACCCATGCGTGCGCCAACGTCGGGGGCAGCGAGAATCAGCTTGGTGGATCCTCGGGCGCGGGTAGAAGTCGAGCGCTGGCGCACTGTGATCGTCCGAGGGGAAAACAGGTCGGTTTGTTTGCTTTGTGTGGCTGACAATTGGGTCCCACCTCCCCCTCTTTTAGTCAAACTTTTCTCTGATATTTTTTATACATCAACTCAGAATTAAATGCTTTTCTTCACTCCAAAGTTAAGGTTTGAATTTGCTGAATTCAAATGGTTTGAATTCTGGTGTGAAGTTTGAATTGGGTTTGAAAAATCCTTTGAATTTGAACTTTAAATTCTTCATTTTGTGTGGTTCCAAAAACATAGCAACCCAAGTCCAAAGGTTCTGATTTTTGGCATGGCTGCTAATCCAAATGTGAAGAACACATTTGTGGAACCAAATTTGCAACTTGAGAAAACTGGAACTTTAAACTGAAATTCAAATTCAGATTATAGGGTTTCTCCTTTTAATCCCAAACAAATATTGAAACTCCTCTAAATGAGCTGAAATTTGGAAGGGTGAATATTTGGGCTATGAAGATCCAAGTTATGAATTTAGATCTCCATGTTTGGAAGTTCTGGGGAAGTTTGTATCCTCACTTTGAACTTACACCGTTATAATTCCAAGTTTTAATTCCCCTCATTTTTCCTAAGTGTACATGAGCTGAAAATTCTTGCTACCACTTTTTGGGGATTTTACATCCCTCCCCCCTTAAAAAAATCTCGTCCCGAGATTCCAAAAGAAATGCAAAGTGGGGAGACTTTACCGAGTATACGATGATAGCAACTCCGGATAATATGTTCGGAGATAGTCCTCGCTTTCCCACATCGCCTCATCAGCGGTGTGGTTACTCCACAAGACCTTGTAGAACCATAATGTCCGGTTTCTTGTGGCGCGAGTCTTTTCATCGATAATCCGGATTAGATACTCCGTGTACATGAGGTCCGGTTGAAGAGCTTCTATGTCTTCTATGCGGATTTCAGCTGAGGGTTTGAGGCACTTCCTCAGCTGAGAAATATGGAAGACGTTGTGAATTCCTGCGAGCGACGCTGGTAAATCCAAGCGATAGGCCACGGGTCTGCATTTTTCAATGACGGCGAACGGACCGATGAACCGCGGCACAAGTTTACCCTTCACTCCGAAACGATAGACTCCCTTCATCGGAGACACACGGACATAAACATGGTCCCCGATGTCAAAGTGGAGAGGGCGGCGTCTTTTATCCGCATAGCTTTTCTGACGAGATTGAGCAGCCTTGGGGTTGGCTTGTATTACTCGCACTCGTTCTTCAGCCTCATTCACAAGTTCAACACCGTAGATGACTCGCTCGCCGGACTCGCACCAGTTGAGGGGTGTGCGACATTTTCGGCCATAGAGAGCTTCATACGGCGCCATCTTGATGCTAGCTTGATAGCCATTGTTGTAAGAAAACTCCGCCAATGGCAAGTGGTCGTTCTAATTCTTGCCGTGGTGGATGGCACAAGCGCGTAGCATGTCTTCCAGAACTTGATTCACCCGTTCAGTTTGACCATCTGTCTGCGGGTGATACGCGGAGCTGCGGATCAGTTTGGTCCCCAATGATGCGTGCAGCTGTTCCCAAAACCGAGCAACAAACAGCGCACCGCGATATGAAATAATGGAGCGGGGAACACCATGCAAGCATAAGATTCTTGCAATATAAAGCTCTGCATATTGCTTGGCCACGTAACTTATATGTACGGGAATGAAATGAGCCGACTTGGTTAGTCGATCGACTATCACCCAAATCGAGTCATGCTTGTGATACGTGAGAGGTAATCCGACTATGAAGTCCATGCTGCTATCCTCCCACTTTCACGCTAGAATGTTCAACGGTTGCAGCTGTCCGGCTTTATGCATATGGTCGGCTTTCACCCGCCGACACGTATCACATTCGGATACGTACTTTGCGTTTTCTCTTTTCATCCGTGTCCACCAAAACCTTGTTTTCAGATCTTGGTACATCTTGTTGCTGCCCGGATGAATAGAATACTTGGACAAATGAGCTTCGTCCAAGATTTTCCTCCGAAGCTTCATGTTACGCGGTACCACTATACAGTCTTTAAACCATAGTGTACCGTTATCATCTTTTCGGAAGCATTTCATTTCACCATTCTTCATCCTTCTCCGAATGTGCGACATTCCCACGTCTTTCTTCTGCGCTTCCATAATCCCCTCTCGTATTGTAGGGATGAGAGCAAGATTATATAATGCCCCATGTGGAACCAAGTACAAACTCGGCTCCTCCTCTTCAAGTGGGGTGATGGACAGACTGTTGACATGAGATTTGTGGCTTAAGGCATCGACAACCATGTTTGCCTTTCCGGGATGGTAGTGAATCTCGATCTCATAGTCCTTGATCAGTTCTAGCCATCTCCGTTGCCGCATATTCAACTCCTTTTGAGTGAATATATATTTCAAACTCTTGTGGTCGGTGTAGAGATGCACTAAGTTCCCGAGTAAGTAGTGCCTCCACATTTTCAAGGCCAACACCACAGCAGCGAGATCAAGATCATGCGTCGGATAGTGCTGCTCGTGGTTACGAAGTTGACGTGAGCCATAGGCGACCACTCTTCCTCCTTGCATCAATACACAGCCAAGCCTTATACCGGACGCATCACAATATACGTCGAAGGGCTTGGTTGTATCCGGTTGAGCTAACACCGAGGCTGTTGTAAGATGCTTCACTAACGCTTGGAAAGCTTCTTCACAAGCTGAGTTCCAAACATATTTGATCCCCTTCTTCAACAGTTCAGTCATCGGCTTAGCAAGCTTGGATAAGTTCGGTATGAATCTCCGATAATATCCTGCTAACCCGAGGAAACTCCTGACTTCATGGACTGATGTGGGGGACTTCCATGTCAGCACTTGTTCGATTTTGCTTGGATCAACTGCAATGCCTTCTGCCGTAATAATGTGACCAAGGAATGGCACTTGGCTGATCCAAAACTTGCACTTGCTGAACTTGGCATAAAGCTTATGGTCTCGCAATCGTTGAAGCACGATATGCAAGTGCTTGGCGTGTTCTTCTTCAGACTTGGAGTAAACCAAGATGTCATCTATGAACACCACCACAAACTTGTCCAACTCTGGCATGAACACTGAGTTCATGAGATACATGAAGTGTGCCGGGGTGTTGGTGAGACCAAAGGACATGACGAGGTATTCATACAACCTATATCTCATCGAGGAGGCCATCTTCGGAATATCCTCCGCTCGGATCTTGATTAGGTGATATCCTGAGCGAAGATCCATTTTTGAAAATACACTCGCACCGACAATTTGATCGAAGAGAATATCGATGTGGGGCAGTGGATATTTATTCTTGATGGTGACGGCGTTGAGAGGTCGGTAGTCCACACACAACCTCAAGGTTTCATCCTTTTTCTTCACAAACAGCGCCAAACATCCCCATGGCGAGGAACTCGGTCGAATGAAACCCTTCTTCATTAAGTCATTGAGCTGCTCCTTTAGCTCAGCCAGCTCATTCGGAGCCATCTTGTATGGTCTTCGTGATATCGGCGTCGTCCCAGGTACAAGTTCAATCTTGAACTCGACATCTCTTTTTGGTGGCATGCCCGGAAGATCATCCGGAAAGACATCCGGGTATTCACGGACCACACGAATATCTCAAGTTTTATGGCTTCCGTGTTATATGTGGCTGGAGCTTCTTGAACTGAACGGTCAAGAATAAGAACATGTGGTTCATGAAGTGGAGAGTTTAGACGAACCACACATGGAATGATGTCAAGAACAGCACCATGTCAATGTAGCCATGACATTCCTAAAATGACATCAAGTTTCTGACTCTCTAACATAATTAGAGAAGTCGGATATAGATTCCCACCCAATTGTAATGGTGCTCTATAGACCATCCTATCAGCTGTTATTTTCCCACCCGGAGAACATATCAAATATGAATTATTTGTGGGAATGATAGGCAATCGATATTTAATAATATAAGACTGACTTATGAAATTATGGGTGGCACCGGAGTCAAAAAGTATGACTACGGGATGATCTAAATAAGAGAACGTACCCGCGAGGACGGGTTCGCCTTCCGGCACGTCATCGATGGCTAAGTGGTGGACATTGCCAGGTTTTGGTACTGGTTTCTTGGGATGATTACGGGGCTGATTAGCACCCTGATACGGTGCTGCACCCCTGCCCTGCCGTGGCTCGGGGCAGTCCCTTGAAATATGCCCGACATGGCCACACGTAAAACATGTGTAAGGTGTCGGGGTCCCTCTGACTTGAGGATGGAATCCCGGTGCACGCTGTTGAAACTGAGGCACACGCGGGACCATCCTTTGCTGCTGCTGTTGCTGTGGTGGATACATTGGTCGGAAGCCTGGCGCATTATATTATCGACCGCGGAACTGAGGCGGTCGCGCCGGTGGCTGTCATCTCTGACCGGATGGTGAGCGATACACCACGCGGTATTTTTGTGGCGTCCCACTACTGCTGCTCGCCAGCGCGCTGCTTTTCCTCTTATCAGAACCGCGCTCGCGCTGAGCATTTTCTTGTAGAATCGCGGCATTAACTAGGTCGTTGAAGGTGCCGCGATTGCTTTCGACGAGATGAACCTTCATCTTTGAATTCAAGCCCCGGAAGAACGCATTTCGCTTGTCGCCTTCCGTCCCCACAAACCCTGGCGCATACTGCGCCAGCCGGTTGAATGACCTAGATTACTCATGAGCACTCCTCTCGCCTTGCCGTAGCGCCAGGAACTCCTGGAGCTTCATTTCCATAACCCCGGGAGGTATGTGATAGGCGCGGAACGCCTCCCGGAACTCCGTCCACGTGATGGCATGGCCAACCGGTAAGGAGGCGGTGTAGTTCGCCCACCATGTACCGGCTTCTCCTTGAAGCTGTTGTGCTGCATACAGCGCCTTCTGATGTTCGGTGCATCATAGCAGCCCGAACTTCGCCTCTAGAGTGTGGATAAAGCTGTCCGCCTCCAACGGCTCTTCGGCCTCCGTAAAGACCGGTAGATGGGTCGCCAGGAATTCTGAATAAGAACTTTGTTGGGGCTGGCGTTGCCCATTGTCTTAGCGTCCTCCCTGATGGGACGCATTCTGCTGCACCAACACCCGCAGTAACTCGGTTTGCTCGTCGCGCGAGCCGAGCACTGCAGCGAGAACCTCCGCAAGATTCCTTGGAAGTTCTGGCGGTGGAGGAGGTGGTTGCTGCTGTGTCGTGGTTTGCTCCGGAGGTGGAGACTCATCACCACGAACTTGACTCGGACCTCCCTCCTCTTGTGTGGACCGTGTACGCACCATTCTGCATTCACATCATTCAAACGATCAGCACATGTTGGTTTATCTCATCCAGTCTATACAATAGTAGTGCGAGAATGGAATAAACAGTACGCATAACAGTCACACATATGGATAAAGTATAAACTTTATACAACATATACATCCCTGGACCGTGTCACACAATCGAGTTCCAAAGTATTGAACTTTATATGTTAAAAGTTTATTTCAACCATCGTGGGTCGCCACGGGATGTTAAGTGTGTTAGCATGCGTAATTCCTTGCTATTGTACTGAACCCAAACATGTACTCGCTCGCAATAATATGTTGAATGCATAAACTTTTCGACTCCAACTCGCTGTTTTACAACAGCCACTAGACGTCGAATTGTGACAGTAAGTGTTTTGGTTGAAACACTTCAACATGGTGCTCACTGTCCAGCTTCTGGTCCAGCTGACCAGTGTGGATAATTCAACCGTTTTGACCACTATAGAGGCAAAATCTGGACTAGCATTCAACAACAAAGTTGTAGCACATTTCCTGTACTTTCCAACGGTGTCTCGCTTGACCCTTGGAAATTTTTCTACAGGAAGTTGTGGTTGAAATACAGAAAACTCCAGAGAGCATTTTGGTCTGCCCTGTTTCTGGACAGTACCTACTCTTCTGAGATTTTCATCCCTTTGGAGGGAGATTCTGTTCTGAAGCTCTACAGGAAAGTTGTAGAGGACTTCAAAACCTTTGTAGAATGGTATCCCGCACTTCCATTGGTTCAACCAATCCTAAGTTATGCCCTGTTTAAATTCAGCAAAGTTCCTGCCGAAAACAGGAGAGGTTGTTCCTAAGTTTTTTAAAATTGAATCTATACTCCCAATTGACTCTTAGTTCAATATGGAAGTTCAATAACCCCTATATGGAATCCTAAACTTCATTTTTGACTCTTTTCTTCGAAAATATACTTTTATGCAGTCCCAGTACTACGTTTCTTCACCAAAGAAAAATCCTAAACCGGTATTCCGGCATATATGTGTCAAATGGTGGAACTAAGAACGTCACTCACAAACGATTTCTACACGTCATGCACTAACGTGGTTAATGTACCTGCAGAAGAACACACAATAATGGTGCACAGAAAGGTTTTTGACATTTCAGGCAGTTCCATATCATAGTAAAAACATACGGTCCGTATCATTGTCATACGGATCGTCCTTGAGTCAAGCCACGTCTCAAGGTACATGGTCGTGTTTTCACACCACACGACGGGGAACCCGAGTAGAGCGCGAACGGGTCGTCATGGTTGGGAATTTTATCAACCCAACGGATACCACCTACTGCCTCATGACCGTTGAGGCACGCCGATGGCGAGCGCTGCGTATGGCCCTTTGAACATTGAACGTTCAAGAGTTGCATACTATCATGTTGCTTACCACACAATGGGGTATTCTCACTTTTGCCTAAAGCACGCTGGAGATCAGCGTTTTCATATGCTCTCTGAACCATAGAGAGGTTCAAAGACTCATATTCACTACCGTGCCAAGCCACGGTATACCAATCCATACTATTACTCGTATGGCGAGTTACCGCAATTGATCCGCCTACGGTGGCGTACCTTACCTCTTACCTGACGTTGGAGCGTCGTTATAGAATGTATAACAATTATGTTAGCATTTCCACCATAATATCTAATACTATCATAGATCTTATGTGGGCTTATTGACTAATCCTCACTCGACTACTTCTAAATTTTCAAAATAAGCTCTTTTCGAACGTGCTATACCCAATGCGCCTCTGATACCACGTCTGTGGGGACCACCCTGTGGTTCACCCACTCCAGGATCGCATAGGGTGGTGCCGTGCAATGCGGCACCCAAAAGCACACACGAAAAGAATAAAGAACAACATACAACTTTTTATTTGATATAAAACAGCGTAAATCTTTTACAAAACTTAATTAACAGCGAAAGTAATTTACATAAGTAGCCTCTCATCCTAACTATGCAAAAGTGCAGCTGTCCAGCCCGGGGACGCTACACACTAGCAGCATGGAACCGGAGATTCACGGCGGCGTGCAGGGCTCCAGCTCGGCCGTGTACCCCGACGGGGGCATCGCCTCGTCCTCGGATCCCTCCTCATAACTCGCACCTGCACACAGCTCAATTATTGCAACCGTGAGCACGATGGCTCAACAAGGATTAACCGTCTAGCCTATGCATGGAACTCTACATGCAGGGATATGTAAGATAGGAAAAAGGACTTTGCATCAAAGACACACCTATAAGTTGATCCTTACTTTCAGTTTTATAGCAGCAGATTCATGTGCCTTAGGCAGCCCTCACATCAGAAGTCCACAATCAAACAAGAAACGCTTTCCTCCGATGTGGTGATGCCCAAAGCGGAAAGTAAACTTAATTAGCTCTACATCTATAGCAGACATGGTTTCCAAAATACTAATCTATCATCACCATATATTATCATTCAACTGGCTTACTTCACTTCTTACTACGTCATGAAACAGTGAACAAGCGGTACTCAAATAACCGCGAGGGACGGTGATTGCAATCAGGAGACACCCGGACAACACGTTGCATACACCCACTTTCAGAAGCGTGATTCCACACTCCTTCCTAATCTGTTGTATGCAACAACCTTTCAAAGACCGAACCGGTCCATCCGTAACGGGCAGGAGGTCCCCGCGTGGAGCGTGACTGTGCCCACCGGCAGATTTACACCTTGCTACCCTCAACCCACTCCTATTTACGGTTGGGTAAGCCTCGACACCCAGGTTAACCAATTACATCGGTTTCCTGCTTATGTTAGTATGCCATCCGGTACTGTTCGATACTTGTTCAGCAGGCCCGCACACGACTCGGTCCTCAATCGACACCAACAGGGCTACGCACGTGAGACCTCCGCTCACTGCTTCGTATCCCCCCTGCTGGGTCTCATTTTCTCCACTCTTAAGCCATTTTCTATTCTGACCAAATCGTGTGATAAAGCCTTACCTCGCGAGTAGATTCCAACTACTCAACTTCTACCGAGATCCTAAGCATATTAGCACGGCATTCTCTACTCGTCGACTCTGTAAACTACCCAACCCTCCATAGCATTTAAAAGGTTATGCAAGTGGGGTTTCAATCACCCTAACTCTAATACAAACATTTATCCTAGACATAAGTGATACAAATAAAGAATTTGCAAAAGTACTAAAATGCAAACCGGGGCTTGCCTGGTGCGAGTCAGAGAAGAAGTTAGCTTCTGGTGGGAGGACGTCCAAAGGCTCCGGTGCGTCCTCAACTTCGGTCACTATTATGAAATGTAATAAAATACATGTGTAAGTATTAAGGATTTATAAGAATTGAACTTTTATTCATAGCTACAGCTATTTAGGATCCTTAATTGGCTTTGGGATTTTTACAGTGAATACTAGACTCTCTAAGAATGATCTGAGCAAAATTTGGAGAAATTTCATTACACCTTGTGGTCTCCAAAATTTCCACAAGTACAAGGCTTCTCTGAATTTTGAGCCCAAATCAGGAATTTTGACATAGCTAAAAGTGGAAGATCTGATTAGAGTAAGTCTTCATGGTTCTAACAAAATTTGTTTCACTATTTTTGGAGCTACCAACAGAGATATATGAGTTTTCAAAGTTGGATAGGAGTTCTGAAAAGTTTCTGTTTAAATTTGAATTTCCAAATAAAGGCTGAACTTTGGAAGGAGTTTTAGCCTAGCAAATGAACTACAATGAAGCTCAAATTTTTACTGGGTATCAGTTACTATGAAAAGGATTTTCTGCCAAAATTTGGGAATGTTTCATAAAGAATTGCTCCTGTAATAAATCCCTAAAAGATTTATTAAAAACAATTCTACAGAAATTCCTGGGCATTTTCATAGCAAGTAATTTGTTTCTCTGTGAAGTACTCCTCATGAGGATTCCAACAAAATTGGTCTCACCCTTTTTGGAGTTTTCTACACAAAGTTATGGCTTTCCAAAATTTGAACCGAATTAGGAAATCTGGAAATGTTTAAATCCTGGCTGTGGGTCCCACCCGTCAGCTCTCTCTTCTTCCTCGCGCCAAACAGAGGAGTCCGCAACGCTGCTCCGGCGAGGTTGGCGGGAAGGGCTTTCTCGGTCATCTCCCGGGCCCAAACTGGCCGCTCCTCCATTATTGACCGTGCTGGACACTCTAGGAGGGTTGCCGGCGGCCGTAGCTCACCGGAAACCACCGCACACCGGTGACAGCAGGGTTTTAAACTCCAGCAAGGTCGGGAACCCTCATTCCTCCACCAAATGATCAGTTCTCGGGCTCTAGAGCACCAGTGGAAGATGTAGGAGCTAGAACGGGCTGCCTAACTCAATGAAATGGCCAGCAAACTAGTGTTCAACGGTGAGCCGAAGCGTTTTCCCATGGCGGCGCGAAAATCGACTAGAACAAGGCCAACACTTGATGGTTTTGCTTGGTTCTTTGTCAAGGACGGGCACTAGAGAGTGCAGAAGCTATGTGCACGTGTGCTCGTGGCGTGGTTGATTGTGCAACCCGAATTTGGATATGAACCAAGCCTCGTTCTTCTACACTAGGGTTCGGGAAAGAATAAAATTCGAGCTACTCGATAGATCATTTGCTATACGGCTGGCGGCTACACCATCCAGGGTTACCCATACACCTTTCTTGTATAGGAAGTCAGAGGAGAGGGTGGCCGGATGAGGCTGTCGACGGTGAGCCGAAACGGCGAGGTCCGGTGCACCTCAAAGCTTTGGCGCCAATCCGTGTTTTATGAGCAGCTCTGATTGGTAAACCTTGGAGGAACTTTGGAGGGTGCTAGAGCACGTCCAGGCGCTACTCTTTGCTGTGGATGGCTCGAGCAGCCGAGCTCAGAAGGCTGTGGTTGATCGGAAAGAACCGAGCGGCGGTGTTCAGTGCAAATGAAACTGCTGCGGCGCTGCGCGAGCTGAGGGGGAAGAGAAATAAAGCTGGGGCACTCGGGCGGTTGCTCTGATCACCCACGCGCGCGCCGACGTCGGGGGCAGCGAGAATCAGCTCGGTGGAGCCTCTGGCGCGGGTAGAAGTCGAGCGCTGGCGCGCTGTGATCGTCCGAGGGGAAAACAGGTCGGTTTGTTTGTTTTGTGTGGCTGACAATTGGGTCCCACCTCCCCCTCTTTTAGTCAAACTTTTCTCTGATATTTTTCATCCAGCAACTCAGAATTAAATGCTTTTCTTCACTCCAAAGTTAAGGTTTGAATTTGCTGAATTCAAATGGTTTGAATTCTGGTGTGAAGTTTGAATTGGGTTTGATCCTTTGAATTTGAACTTTAAATTCTTCATTTTGTGTGGTTCCAAAAACATAGCAACCCAAGTCCAAAGGTTCTGATTTTTGGACTGGCTGCTAATCCAAATGTGAAGAACACATTTGTGGAACCAAATTTGCAACTTGAGAAAATTGGAACTTGAAACTGAAATTCAAATTCAGATTAGAGGGTTTCTCCTTTTAATCCTGAACAAATATTGAAACTCCTCCAAATGAGCTGAAATTTGGAAGGGTGAATATTTGGGCTATGAAGATCCAAGTTATGAATTTAGATCTCAATGTTTGGAAGTTTTGGGGAAGTTTGAATCCTCACTTTGAACTTACACCGTTATAATTCAAAGTTTTAATTCCCCTCATTTTTCCTAAGTGTACATGAGCTAAAAATTCTTGCTACCATTTTTGGGGATTTTACAGCCAAGACAGGAATGTCCCCTCTTAGACACGTCCGTACATTCAGTACTGGCATACGCATACCGTACGTCTTGTTAACAGCATACGTACCCATACCGTGTCCCTCACAGAGGACCCACGCGTCATGCGTACGTACCCACGTCCCTGACCCGTACACTACCGTATCCTTCTCACTGACCCGTACGCACCCGTGAAACTGTGAGGGTCGGCTCTGATACCACTTGTTAGTATCTGAAGTATTACTCTAGAGAGGATGATACTAGGAGTTGGGAAATTTTTCTTGTTTCATTCCACACATAATGTCATGCCCAACCTAGGGGTTGGGGTTACATATTTATAGCTGAGACAGCCAAGCATATACCTAGATGCTAGTCTAAGATGCCAAGATGCTGTCCTACCAAAAGACTAATATGCTATCCTAACAAGGACTGATATGCTGTCCTCTAGGTCTAAGATGTTGTCCTACCAAAGGACTAAAATGCTGTCCTAACAAGAACTGATATGTTGCCCTCTTGATCTAAGATGCTGTCATAACAAGGATTAAGATGCTGTCCTAACTAGGGGCCACAAAGACCAAGTGTACAAGACTTATTCCATCAATGTAGGTACCCAGCACTTCATCCTTTCCTTGTTAGTGAGCTGAGAGTTGCAACAGAACTGTTAGTTGATGGACATTCCAGTAATTTGGAGTCACACATTGCCAAAGTCATACACCCTAGCCTCTGTGCTATTCTCATTCTTTTATCAAGACTTAAGCCTTCACCTATAAGCTGTGGAACTGATGATTCTTTAGACCCCCTTTTTCCTTTTCCCTTTCATCCAAAGATGTGCTACTCAGAGCAACTATCGGGTTCGTGTCCTTGCATCAAGGGCATTAATTGGTTGGGTATCTAATGAGAGACTGCAGCACGTTGTTAGTGATATACTGGACAATTTGTCTCATGGAAATAATGGAGTGGTGGCTCATAGTGTTCAATATTCTGGTCCTTCCAGGTCATCTAACATCGGAAATGAAATGTAGATTTGCATCCTAAGCCGTTTTCATTCAATTCAATCCATGGTCTTTTGCTTCAACCGTCTTCTCTTCTGGATAACAACTTCAGATGTCTGAAAGATAGTAGCAAGAAAGATCAGATCCTTGGCCAGTTAATTGAGGTTCTCTCAAGATGTTCCTGGCTTGGCAGCATAAAATTATGCTCATGCCCTGTCATAAAATTATGCTCATGCCCTCTCAATTTGTCTCATGCTTGATGTTGCAAGGGCAGGTAAAAGTAAACATACTGAAGTCATCCAGACACTCCTGTTAGAGTTGAGTTCCCAGTGCTTGAACAATGCTACAATAACCCGGTATGCATTCCATGATCCAACCCGGCCTGAACTTCAACAACAAGCAACTGAATCATTTTTCAGCTGTGTTGGCTTTTCCAAGAAAAATGATGAAATTTATGAGGAAGATGTTCAGTTACAAAAACTTGGTGAACCAACTTCATCGTCAGAGATGTCTCAGGAGATCACCCTCCCTGAAATACATAAGGATATTATGTCATGTCTGGTAAATCCTGCATATGATGTTAGGATTACAGTTCTGAAGAGGATCCTTCACCTAACAAAATCAATGATACATGGTGATAGCAAAAACATTTTGCATCGATGGGCACAAGCAAATCTGCAGCCTGTTTTCATGGATCACTTATTTGTGGAAGAACATCCCAAGTGTCTTTATTATACTCTAAATATAATTTTTTCATGGAACACGGAATATCCATTAGACAAGGAAGAAGATTCCATCACATTTTTGTCCTGGGACAGATTAGTTCATTTGAACAGCACCATGTCACATACAAAAACCAAAGAAATAATTCTATGCTGCATGGGTATGTGCATGAAACTGTTTGCTAAGTCAATTAGAAATGGTATTTTAGCGGATGGGCTTAAGACCACTGACCTCTTTGGATCCTTTACTAGACTTAATGAAGGGAATAGATTGTCTGATGCCATGCTTAGAGCAAACTTCTTTGTCAGTCTTGTCAAGAATCAGAGTGAACCATCGCAAACTGCGAATGCTCGTAGAGCTGCAGCTGAGGCAATTATTGCTTCAGGTCTGCTTGAAGACGCAAAATTTGCAGCTTCATTTGTGTCCAACATGCACGTCCCTTCAGATTACGATGAAGGCCATATAAGAAAGAAATTCATGGAAGCTAGTGCATTTGAATTTATCAGCATTTATACAAGCAGGATACTTGACTTGTAGTTTATATGCATTCAGTTGCTGGAGGATGAGGATGCCTATTTGAGACAGAAACTTGTGAAGAATGTTCAGGAAGTAATAGCAAGGGGTTCAGCTAATACCTTCTGTGATGATTCCACGCCACTGTGCAGGTTGATAGAGTTATTGAATTGAGCTTCAAGTATCTAACCTCTTTGTTTGGTCACTGGCTAAAATACGTTGACTGCTTGTTAAAGATAGTCTTGGACACTGGTAACACCCTGAACTCCCATGGAGATTTAGTACGGCAGATTTTTGACAAAGAAATCGACAATCACCATGAAGAGAAGCTGTTAATATGTCAAATCTGCTGTTCTAATATTCAGAAGACTTTGCAGCCCAAATGTCAGATCGAAACAGGAGGAAAAACGGAGTTGTTCCTGCAGAAATGTATGGAGAGGTTCTTGGACCAGCTCACGTCACTGATTAGTGGCTATCTTGAGAAAGAGGGGCAAACAGATTGGATTGGCGGCATAGATAACTATAAGGATGTGTTCATTTCAGTGTATGCAAACCTGCTAGGCTTATTTGCGCTCACGCAGTCAGGCTCTCTGGAACAACTGGGCGACAGCCGTGCTGTTTATTTGCGAGAATTTTCTGATCTAGAAGGGTCTATCATATCATTCCTCAAGAACCCTTTGATATCTAACATTTATCTTGTGGTAAAACAATCACATGAGAAGTTTAGATCCCCAAGTAAACCCAGGGACCAAGTAGAGTGCTCAGCATCAAGTATTGATCCGTATTTTCTTATCAGATGATTTTTTTTTGCACATGTACAACTAATTCTTTTTCATTGCTATTCCTTGTTGTAAGACTAAACATTAATTCTTTACACGAGTTTACTGCTCCACAGAAGTATAACTTGGTACCCTCTCTGATTCGTGGTAAGACCAAATATTTCTGTAGGTAATTGCCTCTATCTTAGCTTCTTTAAGTATAAGGCTCTTGTTGTTATAATTGGATAACTAAAGTAGCTAAGTCCACCTCTTGTAAGGACTTGGATCTTAGATAATGTACTGGAAAGAATAGAGTTGCAGAAATAGAGAGAGGGAATCACCTCCATTGAATGAACAAGAAAGGGAAGAAACCATAGTGGCTTTACCCTGAAGAGATCCTTCCAACTGTATTGATTTTGTCTACCCTTTTTCTTTTCTTCAGATGTGACCACGTCGGCCGGCAGGACCCGATCCAGATCGAATGGCCCAGCGCGTGGGGGTTTTCGTTGCCTTGGTGGGCTTTTGCAGATAAAACAGCCTGTTTAATATGATGACTAGGAGTGGCGTCCAGGAAAATCCAACATGATTACAAAATATTTATATCAGCAAATAAAAACTGATTTCAATTAAAAGAAGTATATTTATTTAATATTATAGCGAATACAAATATAAAAGTATTTATCTATATGATCTTTAGGTCATCATCTCTCTCTCATAGAAGGCGCTGAGACATGGGACGGCTAAGCAGGAAGCGTCACTATGACAAGAAGAAAATAGGAAGCGAGAGTTACGCGATAGTGAGATTTAGCCCCAGCCTGTAGATCAAGCTGACGCCAGACCATATTTGAAAAATAAAGGAAAATAAAAGATATCTTCCATTGCCGGGAAGAAACCATAGTGGCTTTACCCTGAAGAGATCCTTCCAACTGTATTGATTTTGTCTACCCTTTTTCTTTTCTTCAGATGTGACCACGTCGGCCGGCAGGATCCGATCCAGATCGAATGGCGCAGCGCGTGGGGGTTTTCGTTGCCTTGGTGGGCTTTTGCAGATAAAACAGCCTGTTTAATATGATGACTAGGAGTGGCGTCCAGGAAAATCCAACATGATTACGAAACATTTATATCAGAAAGTAAAAACTGATTTCATTTAAAAGCAGTATATTTATTTAATATTATAGCGAATACAAATATAAAAGTATTTACCTATATGAGCTTTAGGTCATCATCTCTCTCTCATAGAAGACGCTGAGACATGGGACGGCTAAGCAGGAAGCGTCACTACTACAAGAAGAAAATAGGAAGCGAGAGTTACACGGCAGTGAGATTTTAGCCCCAGCCTGTAGATCAAGCTGACGCCAGACCATATTCGAAAAAAAGGAAAATAAAATCCTAACCGGACTAGACAACAATGGAATATGAAAGAGTTTGTTATGTTCTTTTCTACTAGTTAATTCCACAATCAATTAAATGGTTGTGAACTACTATCGGATTGTAATAAGTTATTCTAACCTGTGGTATTTGAAAATCTATAGTTTAAACTATATAGATTCGGTAGCAAATTACTTTTTTTGCAACATTTAGAGCTAAAACAGTAAGGCTGCCCCCTCCCGCCTTTTCTTCGAAGCTCCAGCACTATCTGCAACCTCACTTGGGCAATTAGTGTGAATATGTCCAACGGGACAACAATGGGAACATGTATTATTCCTTGACAATTTATCTAATAGTGATTCCCATTATGTTGATGCAACAGGTGCCTCTTGCTTGGGGATTCCATTGCATCATATATATTAAATTTATTTTTTGCTTGGGAATTTTTCCTAACACTGTATGCATGCTATATTATCTCTCTACGAATAATGGAAAAACCCAATAGATGATTCCTTTTTTGTGTGCAAACAAAATAAGTAATGTATGTTATGTAAATAAAATGTATTGCGACGTTGGATGCCATTAACCCAAATGCAGAAGACTTATGATGCTGAGCAGCGGCACCGGTCCCTCTTTGTATATAGTCATGATGCTATGCTCCTTACACTGACCACACATGTTACCTATATTTTGATGGTTTCGTTACCTGCATACTGCTTACTGTCTCTCTGACTCTCGCGTCCTGTGATGCTGATGAACAAATACGCCTCTCGTGAGGCTCTGCTCCGATCTGCACTTTTGAGATGCTCGCTAGGTTTGTTCAGGAATGCACCAGATTCAAAGAGTCCACCACTAGTGCAGTGGTTAAATAGCCCATCCATATCACTATCGTGCTATGTATGGGTCTTGTCTATAACCATGTTTTCTCTGGTTCCATGATACTTAAAACATCCACTCGGACGGTGCTCCTGATGCCACCTATTTTCAAGTCTTAACACAAGGATCCTTGCTTTCATTTTAAACTTATAACATTATTATGCATAGCATTTGCTTCCAACGACTGCCTGCATGCTTGCCTATTGGGGGCCTTTTATATGGATGTGTTAGGGACGGGAAGAAGGGCTGGGGTTCAGGCTTCAACAAAAAGTAGATTAATGGGCGGGGTATAACGTTGCACTTATTTGTTCTCAATCAATCTCATAGATGAGTTTGTACTATATATCCACACTCGTCAATAATATTTCCATTCATTTTCTCCCTTGTTGATACGTTGAAGATGTGGGCGAGAAGAGAAGATGAGCTATTTAATGCTACATTGATTGATTTGACACATACTGCTTGACCTTACTCCGGAACGGAGTACTCGACTCGATCGAGGACCCGCCATTACCCACACCCCTTGCTTCTCGCTTGATCTGACCAAGCAATTGTTACTGAACACGGGTCATTCGATGCCTGCTTGCTGGATATGTATTGTAACCCTGTGGAGCCATGCATGCATTCTACTGATTCCCGAGCCACCGATTGTATAAGCAGACGAATGGAAGGGCATGCATCTTCACTATCTGCGTAGTATTCAGCTGGTCACTGTATTTGAACGAGAAGATTGTTTTCTGTGCGGAAAAAAGGAATATGGAACATGTGTTGTGGTGCTAGCTCCTAAACCATTGACAAGAGAGGCTTGCAAAAGCAGGGGCGTGCATAGGCGCTCGATCGTTTGCAAACAGCAGCCCCTGCTGCTATGCTATGAGGTAGGTACAACAGCAAAAGGGTCATGAGGAACACAGCAGAATCATGGAAAAACGCAGCTCCTGTCGGGTAACTCCTCCATTGGTTTCTGACAGCTCCCGCATGACATACTCCTCTCTCTCTCTCTCCTTGTAATCTATGGTGAACGTGTAGAAACAGCAGATGGCTATGTTAGAGCGTCCCTAATGCATGGTTTTCTAAGAGCTAGTTCACAAAGGATTTCAATCCTGCAGGGAGAAGAGAAGGAGAGAAGAAACTGAAGAGACAACTCTTCATAAAAAATTAGAAGACACTAGCATTTACAGAGTTGTTGAGATGCGACAACAACAATTAATTTAGACTTAGAACAAATTCCTATGCTAACTTTCAGATGGATTGGACAAAGGTAAGAGTCAGACAACTGACTCTACATTTGGGGAAGCTCTTAGGCCTCGATCTGTTCCTTGGGCATGAATCAATAGCGATTCTCACATCAGGAAGAGATCATAACCTCCCTATTGGTTGTGCCGATATCACCTTGTAGCTGTACATGTATAAATACTAATCCTGCGGGGTGAGATGAGTTGTGCTCAATTTGTCAATTTAACAACCATTGATGATCTTGTATTTTATAAAAAGAGCATACCCAGTGCCGAAGGCTCCGACACATGTGGGGTCTGGGGAAGGGTTATCTCTAGACAGCCTTACCCCTGTTTTTGCAAAGAGTCTGGTTCGAACCCAAGACCTCAGGACACAAGTGGAGACACACTACAACTGCGTCAGATCCGCCCTTCGATCTTGTGTTTATATCTTAAACCGATATGGCCTCAGCATGTGTAAGAGGCTGGAGAGGAAATTGATGAATATGTCAGTTTTTTGGGGACCTTCATGATCCAACAAATCTAGATAAGTCAGCCTCTAACCAGTAATACTTACTAGTGTTATACAAAGAAGAGGAATGGTAGGCAAGCAGTTGTTTCTATTGAAAAGGTAAATTTATTATCATAATTAAGGTTAGGGTTACAAAGCAAAATGATTTCTCCACCTTGTATGCACACCACTGTCTCCCTTTATTCTCCTTCTCATCAAAATAAATAAAGACTTCAATTCCAAAACGATCTCAAAAAATAGTACCTCCATTTTGTTGTTGTTGACATTAGGACGCCTAGTCGTCTAGCCTAGCATCGCATCCTCTCTCCCGCCACCGATGCGAGCTGCCGTTACAAAGAAACAGTGGTTATACCATGATTATTGTCAAGCAATGAATTGGTATCATGTTAATCGAATAGAAGAAAGTATATGTTCCATGTAAACTTGAGGGCAGATGAGAGTGTTTATATGCTTTAAGGTGTATAGTAATTGTTTTGTCAAGCTTGTCATTGCTATGAAAGTTTTACAAACAATTGAATGGTCCATGTTTCTACACGGCTAGAATCAATTAATCAAATAACAGTATAACTATATCTAAAATTATATTATATTTGATGTCTCTATTTTGTATTATTATTATTATATCACTATTATTTTTTTCATTATATTCCTGTTGGTAGTGGCAGATAATTTAAAAATATTTAGCTAATTTAGATTATTTTTTGGTAATGATAATGGTGAGTAATTTAGGAATATACAGAGGGTATTTTAGTCTAATATTTGACAGTGTGGTGAGTAGATTAAAATTTTATTCAGGTATTTTATTCTATTTTTTATAATAGCAATGAAGGGTCATTTTAGAATTATATAAAAACGTATTTTTACTATTTTTCATAATGATAGTGGTAGGTACTTTTTCTTTCTGTCCTCTAATTAACGCGAGAATTTCTAGCCTTGAGAACGAACGTGGAGTCTTATTTTATTGGACACACACACATATAATAGATTAATATATAAAATACATATGCATAGTTTCCATCGTCACATACAATAGAATAGAGTGAAAGAAAGGTCTTTCACGCGAATTTTATACCAGGCATGAACATACATGTGGTTAGTAGCTCTTCTCCCATGCATGTCATCCACGAACTGAGGATCCCGTTGCCATCATACCGTGTGAGTCTACTCTTTCATCACCACGGCCTATGACGCGGATAAACAGGCATGACATTAGTAGCTCTTCCCCCTAACTTTGCTCTTCGAGATGCTTGCATTCTCAACCCGGTTACACCCTGATTTCAACAACGTCACCACTAGTGCTCTGGTTACATAATGCACTGAAATCTAAATTGGTTCCAATTTTTACACTTGGATGTCACCCCATTTGCTCTGGCTTCATGGTACCAGCAATACTCGTCAGAATGCAAGTCCTGATACCTCCTATTTCTATGTTCTAAAACTATGATGTCTCTGTCCATTCTAAGTCTTAAATTATTATGTGTAGTGTTTACTTCCTACTGCTTGCCTATCTACGTCTTTTATATGCATTGTTCGGGACTGGAGGAGTTCAGGCTTCAACAAGATCGGTTAATTGGTGTGCAGGTACACCAGTGAAATTACTCTTTGTCAACCTTATAAATGAGTGCACTCATGGTAGAACTTGTCCATGAGCTTTAATATTTTTGTTGAAAGAGCCAAAAGATTACTAGCATATATTAATAGAACAAATTTGAGTTTGATATCTGTCATTGGTGCAAAACATGTCTCTGCACAATCATACTGTTTGGTAACCCAAAATGCAGAAAGAGACTACTCACATCTGTATGATCTGACTAAATGTGTTTGGTACTTTATTTTGCACATTCCATGATCTAGTTGTCATTTTATCTAGTTTCTCTGAGACGATGGACTTCAATGATCTTGATTGTTTTCTTGAGAAATCATCTCACTCGTCCATAATTGCCAAAGCATAAAGCTACCAATGTTCTTCCTTCTTTGCACATTGGAAGTATAAAACGTTTCATGCCTTTTTTTCACCAAATTTCCTGTTTAAGGTTCAAACTTGAGATGTCATGCCTGTAATTGAAATGTCTTACAAATCAATTTAATTACCAAATAAAATAGGTGTGCATATGTGTAATTAAAAATAATAAAAAACATCATGATAAATAAGTTAAACCAATAACTATGTGCATTAGTACCTCACATGAAAAATGCAATCGAATCATCTGATTCTATCTGTTAGAACACAGTTGGGGGCTCTGTCATGGGATAGACCGGTAGTCCCTTGGTTAGTCGGTTGAATCGTATAAATCATATCAAGGACCGGTTCTTGTAGCAACTAATCATGAAAACCGTACGTCCACTAGTCAAGTATGGGCGCAACCTGACCTAGTAAATGGTGGATGCCAGTTTTGTATGTGTCAGGTGGTGTGGAGATGCAGGTAAGGCAGGTATATGCAGGGACCATGGAGAGCACACAAGAGAGGTCCTCTAGGGGTGAAGGGAGTACTTTCCTTATGGGTGAAGCCTTAGCGAGTATGTAAGGAGCTAGAGAAAGCTATGAAAAAGTCTCGAAGAGATCTCTTCGTTTCACAGCAAAGAAAATGTGAAAGTAATTCGTGACCACTTGCAAGATGGAGACTTAAGTCATCTGACAGCAGATACAAAATTGCTTCTTGTAGGAAATGTGTACAAGCTCAGAAGCTCTATGGTGTGTTAATAAACCGCTGCACTCAGATACTCTCAATCAGCCTCATAAATGATGGTTCTCGTGGTAAAAAATGTCTACGAGCTTCAATATGTTTTTGTCGAAACGTCAACTCAAAAATGGGCAGCTCCCAATCAAATGTTTTCCGTACATAAACAAGATGCATGCGTTCTTGAAATAATCTTAAACTAATTCTGCAAAACAAGGCATATATAACACACTACTACTCAGAAAACTTTTGAGTATTTCTGGCCATACATGTTAATCAGTGCATGTCATAAGATAGATATGATATATTTCGTCATTCAACGAACCATAGCCTTCTTTTCCTTAATTTTTCAAGTTTGGTGAAACTTATTCAAAAAATTTGAACCAAATGTTTAATAAAATGTTTGGAGCAAAAGTTTTATAAAAAATTCTTTAAATAAAGTTGGGGAGAGGACAATGGTGGGTATCAAACGGGGGCCACGACTTGGCTCCTGGTGCGCAGGCGTGGAGTAGTCAGGCCTCAAAAAACTGGATTTTTGGGGAGAAGCCTTCTGCATTACTCTTATGCTCTGTAAATCTCTGCTCATAGTACTGATTGCATGCATGTTATCTGTGTGCCAAGAGTCACATAGCCTGCATTTATGGTGTAACACAAATAGTTCAGTCAAAACAACTTTGTACGCTCAAACAATGCATTTAGATATATAAGTTTATGTAATATACAATCGAGGGATCTCCATGTATATTGTTGCACAGGACTCAGTACAAGGAGAAGAGAGGTGGTGTACTGCATGAGACTCATGCTCTGTCAGACCGACGCTCCATTCAGGTGATAGAATCCTCGTACTGACCAAGCGTGTCATCCATGCTCTGAGTATCATGTTGCATACATGTCACTCCAGTCATCGTCACCCATATTTTCCAACATTTGTTGACTCTGACGAGCAACAAATAGCAAGCAAATATGCTTCCAAAGTCTTTGCTCACATACTCTACACTTTGAGTTGCTTGAGAGGATAGCACATATGTCAATGGGCAAACTACTAGTCCACTGGTTACATGGAGATTTCAGATCTGAGATCTTGCCAAGTTTTGCTCTTGTCTATAACTGCATTTTCTCTGGTTTATTGGCATCGCCAACATACACTGGGACGGTGCTCCTGATTCCTCCTATTTCTAACTCTCAACACAATGAGCCATGGGTATATATTATTTCAATCTTTGACACTGGTATGTGTAGTATTCGCTTCCGACTGATTTCTAGATCTATGCGCTTTTATACGCGTGTGGACAGGAGGCGGTTCAGGCTTCAGCCATAAGGAGGTTGGTGGTGGATTACAACCTTGCACTTTTGATTCTTGATCAACCTGACAACCTCATATACTAGAGTATCTCGAGGTGGTACAGAAAAGTAACTGAGCTTGAACATCCACATTCATGTTCTCTCTTGATACTTTAAAGATATAGGTGAGATGAGTAGATGGATACTTAGTGCTAGATTGGTCCATTTAACATCCATCTTGTGTATTAGAGAAGATCCAGGATCTGAAATCAATGTAGCCTGTAGATGTGTAAGACGGGTGATGAGGAAAATAAAAGGACGATGAGTTGTTTCTTTTTCTTGAATACGTAAAAGATTTGTGCCATTGTATTATAAAAAAACATAGTTGACTAGTTGAGTTATGTTGCAGTTTTGAAGTACAATTGGCCATGCGCACCCGCGTGCGTGCCCCTCAAAGAGAGAGAACACATACTCCCTCCGTTCTAAAATAAATGATGTTTAGAACAAGAAATCTAGTTTATTTTGAACTAAATTAGTTGTACTAAACGTCATTGATTTCAGAACGGAGGGAGTACTGTTTAAGCCTTACCCTTAAATGAGAGCTACTGATCGAGCTTTGCAGGCCCGCCATTACCCACACATCCTTGCTTCTTGCTTGATCTGACCAAATAGAAATTGTTACATAACAGGTTGTGTGATGATGCCTGCTTGCTGGTGCCGTAACCGTGGAACTATTCTGCTGATTTTCCAGGTGCCGCTTGCATTCATTTGGGACGTGTAGCGTTAGGTTTTGCATGCTTCAGTGTGGGCGGTTATGGGTTTAATGCTCCGACTGTGCTGTATGTTTTTATTTTTTTTTGTTTGGGACATATCTGTATAGTGGCATCTATAATATATCTCCTAGCATGCTTTGAATGTGATCTCTAATGTAGATGTCTCGTTATGCAATTATGTGATAGTGTTGTGAACTACATTTGATTGAGATGAACTTCTATTATCTTCTTTCTTATGTGAAAAAAGTAAAAAAAATAAAGAAAAGGTGCTGTGTCGTTGGATGGTCCTGCACCAGAGGCAAGAGATGCTCACGGTCCCAAAAGCAGAGGGGCACAGGGCATCGGTTTGCATGCAGCCCTCCTGCTGCGAAGGACAACAGCAAAAAGGCTACGACCAACACGACATAGTTAAAAGGACCCCACAAGGAAATGAAAATATCATCTTACACATTTCCACATCTTGTTTTTTCCCCTGAATATAAGAGGGAATAGATTACGTATGTTATGGTATGGTGGGTTGTTGCATTGTGATTCTCGATCAATATATATAGAGTACATGAGATATAGTGGCAAGGCACCTTCTAGATTTATATGATAGTATGTGATATATAATACATAGTCTATCAGATATATTATAACGATATTGTATATGTGCATATATTATAGGATGTGTCGATCATCACTGACATGAGAATAGAACTGAGAAGAGCACATACTTGCTAATGGCGAGAAGAGTTAGTCGTTGGGTGCTTGATTGTAAATATCCCATTATGAGCACATATAATGCTACTTGACGAGATTCGAGCAATTCTGACTGCACATATATTTTGCTATGAGTCTTAGATTGATTTCACAACATGGTATAACGATCGGTCAAAAAATAAACTTCGGGTACACTTTTGGTCATACATGTCGATGAGCATATATCACAAGCAGAAGGATGTCCCCGTTGTCGTATAGAACTAAGTATAGTGAAAGTGAGGTGTGTTTGATGAAAATCGTTCACCGAGCATTGCTTTTCGCACCAGCCATGCACATCACTCGTGTCCTGATTATCTTATTGCCATTACACTGCCAAAGCTATCATGGTGGTTGTGGCTTCCCCATTGGAGGTGTTGATGATGAACAAATATGCCTCTTGCGGCTATGCTCCCACCCTTTCATTTTCAAACTGCTTGCGGGATCAATCCAGTTATGCACTTATATCAACTACGTAGCCACTAGTGATGTGGTTTCATATCACACTCAAATCCAAATTAGTGCTGGTTTCTACACTTGAATATCACTGCATCTACTCCAGCTTCAAGGTACCCACAATATTCGTTGGGATGTAACTCCTGGTGCCTCCTATTTCCATGTCCCAACTCTACGAGCCATGCATCCATTTCTACTCTATTATCTGTAGTGTTGGTTTTTTGTGAATGCTTGTCTATATATATCTTTTATTTGCATTTTTGACAGGGGAGGAGTTTCATGCTTCAACAAGACCGGTTGGTGTGTGGCTACACCGTTGCACTTACTCTCAATCACCCCATAATAATGAGCAGCCAACAGGGCTGAGGACAGGGCACACGCTCCTCCACTTGCACGAGCCCAGTCCGGCTGTAGAGAAGCACTTGATTTCCGTGTTTCTACCGGGCCTGGGCCGAAGGGGTGTTTTGCGAGCTGGATCTGGGTCATCTGGCTCAGGGGACTATACAATCATCCAAACAAGCGGACCTTGCATGCTCATTGTTCAAAATGGAAGGAGTATATTTTCTTTTAGATTGAAAAGAACATGCATATTCCAGCATAGCGCTGCACATGCACGCCGTACTCAATACCATCGCAGTAGTGCAAATTACTCGAACGATTTTGTAAATCACTCACAAATGCTATTATGAAGAAACAACCTAAAGTACCTAAATATAAGTATACATATTTGGTTAACAAAATGAGCCTCTCTCAAGACATAGAAATCCCCACATAAATTATAAAAAATAAAAATACTCACTATTTTGTAATAGAAAAAAATAACCCTTATATATATAAGGTGTGCATGCGTGTTCATATGAACAAGGAATACGTATTCGCACGTATGTAGCATATATGCATGTAGTATCATGTTTCACGATAGAAAAGAAGTTAGCTGAGGTAAGTTGAAAATAAGAACCGGTTAATCAAATAATGGCGCGGGTATGTGTGACAACCTTCAAAGTCACCATCAATTAAACTTTGGTAAAATTGTGTGCTCCTGGCTCTGCTACTACTTTAAAATCTTTTTTTTTTCTTTTGAGAGAGCATGCAACTTTAAAATCTTGGAGCTCTCGCAGTCGTGAGCAGGGCATGTCACATGAGGCTTTCGATAATGGGAATAGGGCTTTGTATTAATTATGCCTAACTCGAAAATGTCCTGATCATGGGCAGGACACACGGTTAGCTAGCAAGCTGTACTAGGCCTAAAAGCCAACAGCCTTACTTCCTCGAGGCACCATTTAGGCTCCTGCATCGTCTCCATGCTACCACGCCTTTCTCCCCCTGCTACACTAGTTCAAGTTCCTGATGATCTCCATTAAGCTAAATGATCTGTGAACGAGGGTGTAGGTTCCTGGAACTGAGCAATCAGACTTCCGGCATGGATGATGGCCATCGACACGTGCTTCCTGCTGGACTTTCTCCAGGGCTACCACCGCGAGGAGGTCACCGATCGACATAGTGTCGTCGGCGACCAACTGCGGATCAACGCCACCATGCGCGACGCCATGGTGCTCGAGAACCAGGTAGCCCGTGCTGTTTCCTCCTCGCGCAGGCCCTGGCGCTGCACAGCGCGTGCTCGACCTCCTTCATCAAGGAGGTGTCTCGGATCTTTCTGAAGCATGCAAGAAAAGCTTTGTTCACGCAGTTCTTCTTAACATTCGTTACACATTTGATGAACTGGATTGGAACTCTGAAGTGGTATAATCATGTGTTTCTGAAATGAGGTGCCTGGTAGAAAAAGCTTCTTCAACTCATAATGCGTATTACTTCACTGGCACTGTGGGTGGTTTCGTCTGACGCATGGTACATGCCTTATGATATGGATGACGTGATTGATGATGGTCCCTACCTCTCAGATATATATGAGGTCCAACCTAGTATTTCATCAGAAATTGAAACGACCGTAAAACCAGGGAGTAATGCCAAACCAGCTGAACATGTTATGGTTGGTTGCTAGCTTGCTATGATGGAGGTAATGAACACTGCTACAATAAGCTTCATCGCAGGCGGCTCCAAACGTATTATCACACGCAGTTTTTAAAATCGCCTGAAACAAAGAGCCTATGATAATCTACAATTTCACAGGCGGAAAGTAATACCGCCTGTGAAATATATTTATCACAGACGGTGAGTAACGTAAGTTTTACCGCCTGAGATATCTATATTAGCACAGATGGTCCTCTAACTACAAATAGCCGCCTGTGAAGACACTTTATCACAGACGGTTAGTAACGTAAATTTTACCGCCTGTGATATCTATATTAGCACAGACGGTCCTCTAACTACTACTATCCGCCTGTGAAGAAACTTTATCACAGGCGGTTTATGCCGTAAGTGTAACCGCCTATGTAACCCTTTTATCATAGTGGGTTCTTTACCTATGACTGGCCGCCTGTGATAATATAATTTCACAGACAGGTCTAGCCGTAGGTAAAGAACCGTCTGTGATAAAGTATACCCTATGCAGTAGTACCTGCTGTTATTTCTAATTTCCAGGTCAATTTCACTAAACAATTTAATCACAAAACTCATCTCATAGTTTACACTAAAACAATATAATCATAGAAGTCAATTTACTAAAATAATGTACAGGTTACACAGAAGTGATCTCATAGTTTGTTACACCAACCGTCATCATAGTTTATAAGTTTCACTAAAAGATGTTTCTATTGTCATATTGGCAAAGTTCTGGCACATCAGCTACTCCACCATCATTATCGAAGTACATCCCTCTTCGATGGAAGATTTCGCGACGCATGAATTGACACAATTCACTCGCAATCTTGTCGGCTCCTCCATCAGGAATACTTCTACAAACCGGCCATTCTTGGTAAACATTTTTCCCGTGCTGCAATGAAATATATAACAACTCATAAGTATAACAGTAGTAATAATTCTATGAAGTAACAAGCTTAACAGATTATTTTGTAATGGCTATACAGATAAACCCTAGTTGTGGTAAGAAAATATGTTAGTTACAACGAAAATAAAACTCAAAAGTAAGAAAATACAATATCGACATTAAAGATAACTTACATCCTCACAATTCACTCTATATTCGCGGGCGGTCCGAAGATGCTCACATACGTACCCGCATAAGACGCTCCCAGAAGGCTGCTTGGGACAAGGAAAATTTGTCGATATCTCCAATGCATCCTTATTAGGAGGGATCTGATCGCCAAGTTCTTTCACGTAAAACCGCCAAGCCCTGTAATACAAGGAATGTCATATAAAACTTATCAACACATTTTAAATGTGTGTAAATTAAAAGTATTGAATAACCGTACAGTTAGTACAGTTTCAAAATGGAAAGAAAATCTTTGTAACGATCTGGTGTGTAATCAGTCGAGTCCACGACTGTTGCCAAACCCTACGTTGGCTTGATGAAGATCATTATGTAGTGGTTACTACACACGTACAAACACACGTGTTGGGTTAACAATTAGCAGTAATTGCTATTTCAATGTCATATGTCGAACTTACTCGAAGTGGTATGGAGCCTTTATTAAATCCTTGCCATCTCTGACAAAGTTAAACATGGCACGTCCTATGTAAGTTGCAACAGTTAACATTTTATCCTTCTTTTCTTTTGCGATTGTTTTGTCAAATTTTCTTTCAGGTGCTTGTACTTAGAAGACTTCCGATCTACTTGAAAGTCGAATTGGCACTTTGCAATCATTGTAGGGTCAAGGATACCTGTCTTGGTATCCAGATTTTTATTATCCATTTATTGCATCGTATTGAAAAAGTTTGGAATTGTTATAATCTCATGACATGTGTATCCGTGTAGTGAGAAAAGCAAATTTGAAATATTAGAGGCACTTAAAAGCACCAGATGAGTAGCAGGTTGATTTCGAGCATGCCTCGATAGAAAAGGCTATGTAGATCTTCAAAGAGAAGGCCTCGTTTTTCTGATCCAATGCTCCAGAATGCATATTTTGGCACAATAAATATGACATAAGAAAGTTCATATTTCGTGCTGGCAGTTACGTACCACTCGTGCATTTTTCTGAGCGACAAAGGTTGCTTGCTCAGCTGTACCGATGTCATAAACGGCTTCCCATTCTCATATCTAGGAGGAACGTCATTAATCTTGTATATTGGAACTCCTGGTTTAACTAAAGCCGTTTGCCGATTATATATGACACCGTCTTCTTCCCACTCCTCAATATCTTCTATTGTTGGCTCATGTGAAGAACGAGATGCAGTTGATTTTGCAATATTTTCCTTCAGTTTTTCTAAATACTTTGACACTTCTGATGATGGTTTCTTATTTTCGTATGAGTTAACTTTTATAGACACTGATGATCGAGGAGTAGTCGGCGGAAGTTGCTCAACTGGTTGCTCTATACTACCAGCAGCTTCATCTGGTACTGCTTCAAGTTGTTGTTCAACAAGTTGTTCTTTGTTATCTTCACTAGCAAGGTTAGTATCATCCTTGCTGAGACATAGCGGGAGTGGATCTTTTTGGACTTTCGGCTTAGAAGACAGGGTTGCAGTCTTTTGAGATAAGACGGGGCTAGACATCGACTCATCATCCAACAGGATATCGCGTCGGTGCAAAAGGATTAATTGGTTGACAGCCTGCCCCAGAGTCGTGATCCCCTCATGTGTGATGTGGTCTATTTCGTAATCTTCATAATTATTATCAATGATCTGAAGAACTTGCACCACAGCATAATAAAACGGAAGTGCATTGCCGTTGAAGTCACGATCAGGCTTTGCCATAGCAGTGGCAACCTGTTTAGTTTAGTTGCCTGCTCTACCAATCGGGACAATAAGATGACAAGATCTGTCATTAACAATATCATCAATAGCGAACGTATGGGATCCTGAGCCTGGCACAGAACCTACGCTGCTAGGGTAGGCAGTTGGCTGGGCCAAATGCTCCTTTGCCATGGGAACCATCGATGTACTCGGTGCCACTAACCGTCCCGATTGTCTAAGTTGATCCATTATTTTTTGCACATTTTCTTTGACCTTTTGAGCTATCGTTTCATCAAGAGTTTTCTTGAACTTGTCACGTCTTCTATATGACTCTTGATCCTCCGGGAAACCATCTCTCCAGGATATCTGTGAAGAGATTGATCGAACACGTCCACTGTGTTCTGGGTTTCCTAGGATAGCGGTAAGTTGGTCATTCTCCCTCTTCGGCTTGAAGAGACCCTTCTGTTGCTTTTCAATTACTTCTTTTATTTTTGGCTCTACTTCATTCACAGAGTCGGGCTTTTCAAGTTTGCCGTTGCTGGTCAAACCTGATCGAGCAAAGACCCACCGCTGAGTTCTCTCATCACAGCCTTCTAACGGGTGAGGATTTCCCTTACTGGTAGTTTCCTCTAATATCTTATTCCATTTCTAAACTTTGGGTGCATATCCAGCAGACCCCAAGCGATGATGGTATTTGTTCTTTTTGGCAAGCTCTGACCTACTTGCACTTAGGGCTTTAGCATCAGGTGTGGTCTTTGGACGAACAAATTCTTGCCACTGAGCTTGTGTAATTTTTCCCATTTTCTTCGGGCTTGGGACCTTATCAGCCTTAACATAAGCATTCATTTCACTCTTCGAGCCGTGAAACTTCTTGCCGCAGGAGACCAATGTTGCTTTCTTAACAACTTTTTGTGTGCCTTTCGGAAACTTGAATTGTTTCTTTATCCTCTCCCACAACTCATTCTTATTCTCTTCAGGTAATTTTCTCCAATCCTCAGTTGTGATCGACACGAGCTCTCTAACAAGAAAATCGCATGCATTTCGGTACTTTGCAACTGAGTCCAGTGGTTCTTGGGGAAGCCCACTTGGACCGACACTTGTTATGTATATAATGCGGTTCAATGGACCCTTATTGGGACCTCGTTACCCTCGTTTTCGCTTTAGTGAACATGAGGATTCAACCATTGGAGAACATTCTGCAGTTTTAGGAGCCGAAGTCACCTCGTTGTCTTCACGATTAAGCTAGTTAGAAAAGAATTATAAGCCTTCATATACTTGACAACCAACATTAACTTAAACTACTGGAGTTAAGATATGTGATCCATACCTCGTCGGCAGGATCATATTCCGGGTCAAGATACTCTGAAGTCTTTTTAATTTTTATATTTGGAAAAGGGTCCGATGGACAGTGAAAGGAGCCTGAACTGCTGGAGTCACTAAACTCCATATTGCCTTCTTCATTTTCACTACCAGCAACAGTCTTCTTAGGGCTTTCTATTCTAGAACTAATAAGACAAAAAATATGTCCCACTTTAATGAAAGCTACAAAAATAAATGCAGACAAGGGAAGGAAGACAAACTGCTAATCATTGGTGTTTATGTATATGATTTAATTATCTGTGGGTCATATGCTGAGACCATCACAAGTTTAAGAATAAGATGATGACCAGATTCTCTATGAGTGATCTAGGCAAGCTGCCTCATCCGGGGCATGTCAAGGAATTTGGCTCAGTCGACTGTTAGCCGAAATAATGCGCATAACAATCACACATATGGATAAAGTATAAACTTTATACAACATATACATCTCTAGACCGTGACACACGATCGAGTTCCAAAGTATTGAACTTTATGGGTTAAAAGTTCATTTCGACCATCGTAGGTCGCCACGGGATGTTAAGTGTGTTAGCATGCGTAATTCCTCGCTATTGTACTGGACCCCAAACCTGTACCCGTTCGAAGTGATATGTCGAATGCATGAACTTTCCGACTCCACTCGCTGTTTTACAACAGCCGCTGGATGTCGAAATGTGAAACTTAATTGTTTTGGTTGAAAAACTTCAACATGGTGTTCACTGTCCGGCTTCTGGTCCAGCTGACCGGTCTGCATATTTCAACTGTTTTGACCACTTTGGAGGCAAAACCTGAACTGGAGTCCCACAATAAAGTTGTAGTAAACTCAAAAAAGAATCCAGATTGTATTTATTTTCCTCCATATCCTTCCTAGTTTATGAGTTATGATTCCTACAAGTTGACAGAATTTTCTCAGGAATTTTGACAGCACCTCCTTTGCGAGTGGCTGTTTTGTTCAAAAAATTCCAACTAATTCTGTCCTCCATCTTGGAAAACACTGAACTACAAAGTGGTAGCACATTTCCTATACTTTCCAACGATGTCTTGCTTGACCCTTAGAAATTTTTCTACAGAAAGTTGTGGTTGAAATTCAGAAAATTCCAGAGAGCATTTTGGGTCTGTCCTGTTTGTGGACAATGTATACTCATCTGAGATTTTCATCCATTTGAAAGGAGATTATGTTCTGGAGCTCTACAGAAAAGTTGTAGAGGACTTCAAAACCTTTCCAGACTGGTATCCCACACCTCCATTGGTTCAACCAATCCTAAGGTATACCCTGTTTATGTTCAGTAAAGTTTCTGCCGAAACAGGGGAGGTTGTTCCTAAGTCTTTAAGATTGAATCTATACTCCCAATTGACTCTTAGTTCACTATAGGAGTTTACTAACCCCTAAATGGAATCCTAAAACTCATTTTAACTCTTTTATTTGAAAAATATCCTTTTATGCAGTCTCAGTAATACGTTTCCTCACCAAAGAAAAATCCTAAATCGGTATTCCGGCATATACGTGTCAAATGGTGGAACTAAAGACGTCACTCACAAACGGTTTCTACACGTCATGCACTAACGTGGTTAATGTACCTGCATAAGAACACACAATAATGGTGCACCCAAAGGTTTTTGACATTTCAGGCAGTTCCATACCATAATAAAAACACACAGTTCCATATCCTAGGGTTTGAGAAAATCTAGGGTGCGGCAGCGGCGAGGACATGACTCGGCCGACGGCAAGGGTGAGGAGGGAGGCGACACGGGGACATAGGAGGGAAGGAAGCGGCAGCGTACCTGGCGGCAAGGTCGAAGCTCAACCTAATGGCTGGAAGGAAGGGAAGGAAACGGTGAGGGTAAAGCTCGGCATACTAGGAAGGAAGGGAAGAAAGCGGCGAGGTCGAAGTTCGGCGATGACGGCGAAGCTCGGCGGTGAGAGCGAAGCTCAGTGGCGAGGGCGGCGAAGACTTGGCGGCAAACGAAATTTTGGCAGCCTGACGGCGTCTAAGTGATTTCGCCCGGGTTAGGTTTTTCCAAGGAAGACGAGCGCTATATATAGACGTCTATCTTCGCAGGCGGCTTTTAAGTAATAACCGCCTAAGGAAAGGACTGCCTCAGGCGGTTATTCATTACCACCCACCCGCGAAGATAGATAATGGAATCTAAATATTTTACCTCTGGCCGTTATTACTAAATACCCGCCTGAGAAAATGACTTCTCTGAGACGGTTGATCAATACCAACCGTCTGAGAAGATCTTTATCTGAACTTAACTAATACTCTTGATTAAAATGAGGGGCCTTTTAAGAAGCCAAATTCCACTTTCTTGTAATATGGTTTAGTGTTAAAGGTTTCCATTAAATTTTACTTGATAAAAACTTTGAAATTGATGAGAACATAAAAAACAAATAACACTGGTTATTTATCATTTTTCTATCTTGATGAATATAATGATTTTTGAATTGAGTTTTTTAATGGAACTTTGTAGTCATCATACCAACCTCTATGAATTTTTTTCAGATTTTTTATAATTTTTTTGAATCAATTTGTGTTCAAAATTTGAAGAATGTCTCATATGTATATGAGCATTTTATTAGAAAGATAGATAATTTGAATTTTGACATGTTGGAATGCTTTAAAAAATGACCAAAATTCATGCATGTATAATGAAGACAAATATGTTCATACAAACCAATTTCAGTGAAAGATCCTTTTTTAGGAGATACAAAAAATGTGAAGAATATGTGAATATAAATTAATTTATATTTATCAAAATATTACAGATGTTAGCTATACAAGTTTTAAAATATTTTGGTCCAGTTGGTGGATATTAATTTTTTAAGAATATAGAAAAAAGAGTCATCGAATTTGGACTCAATTTGCGGAATCTATACATGTTTGAGTATTTATATTGGAATCTAAATATTTTACCTTAAGAGGCTATTACTAAATATCCGACTGAGAAAAGGACTTCTCTCAGGCGGTTGATCAATACCAACCGCCTGAGAAGATCTTTATCTAAACTTAATTAATACTCTTGATTGAAATGAGGGTCCTTTTAAGAAGCCAAATTCCACGTTCTTGTAATATAGTTTAGTATTAAAGGTTTCTATTAAATTTCACTTGGTAAAAACTTTGAAATTGATCAGAACATAAAAAACAAATAACACTGGTTATTTGTCATTTTTCTATATTGATGAATATAATGAATTTTCAATTGAGTTTTTCAATGGGACTTTGTAGTCACCATACCAACCTCTATGATTTGTTTCAGATTTTTATAATTTTTTTGAATTAATTTGTATTCAAAATTTGAACGATGTCTCATATGTATATGAGCATTTCATTAGAAAGATAGATAATTTGAATTTTGACATGTTGGAATGCTTTTAAAAAATGACCAAAATTCATGCATGTATAATAAAGACAAATATGTTCATACAAACCAATTTCAGTGAAAGATCATTTTTTTAGGAGATACAAAAAATGTCTAGCCGACCCCAACAGGCTTGGGATAAAGGCTTGGTTGTTGTTGTTGTTGTTGTATACAAAAAATGTAAAGAATATGTGAATATTAATTAATTTGATATTTACTAAAACATTATAGATGTTAGCTATACAAGTTTTAAAATATTTTGTTCCAGTTCGTGGATATTAATTTTTTAAGAATATAGAAAAAAGAGGTATCGAATTTGGACTCAATTTGCAGAATCTATACATGTTTGAGTATTTATATTGGAATCTAAATATTTTACCTCATGCGGTTATTACTAAATATCCGCCTGAGAAAAGGACTTCTCTGAGGCGGTTGATCAGTACCAACCGCCTAAGAAGATCTTTATCTAAAATTAATCAATACTCTTGATTAAAATGAGTGGCCTTTTAAGAAGCCAAATTCCACTTTCTTGTAATATGGTTTAGTATTAAAGGTTTCCATTAAATTTCACTTGGTAAAACTTCGAAATTGATCAGAACATAAAAACGAATAACACAGGTTATTTGTCATTTTTATATCTTGATGAATATAATAATTTTTCAATTGAGTTTTTCAATGAAACTTTGTAGTCATCATACCAACCTCTATGATTTTTTTTCAGATTTTATTAATTTTTTTAATCAATTTGTGTTCAAAATTTGAAGAATGTCTCATATGTATATGAGCATTTCATTAGAAAGATAGATAATTTGAATTTTGACATGTTGGAATGCTTCAAAAAAATAACCAAAATTCATGCACGTATAATAAAGACAAATATGTTCATACAAACTAATTTCAGTGAAAGATCCTTTTTTTAGGAGATACAAAAAATATGAAGAATATGTGAATATAAATTAATTTGATATTTAGCAAAACATTACAGATGTTAGCTATACAAGTTTTAAAATATTTTGGTCCAGTTGGTGGATATTATTTTTTAAAAAATATAGAAAAAGAGTCATATTTGGACTCAATTTGCAGAATCTATACATATTTGAGTATTTATATTGGAATCTAAATATTTTACCTCAGGCAGTTATTACTAAATAGCCGTCTGAGAAAAGGACTTCTCTTAGGCGGTTGATCAGTACCAACCGCCTGAAAAGAGATTTATCACAGGCGGCTCTTTAGAAACAACCGCCTGCAGTAGTTAAAAACCGCCTGTGAAAACCCACGCCTATATAAAGAGCCCCTCGGGCACCTGCAAAACCTAACCCGGGAGTTTTCCAGCGACGCCGTCAGGATGCCAAATTTGGTCAGAAGAGGCTTCTTCTTCAGTTGATCAAGTTTCAAACAGAGAAAAGGTTTGAATATGCTTCTTCTTCCACTTTATTGAGTTTGTTGTCCTGTTTTCAGTTTCATTTTATTGAGATTGGATCCAGCCCACCCCCACCCCCTGCACTTTAGTTTAATTAGATCCAAACAAACTTGTTGAGTTTCCATTGCAGAGAAGATGTAGTTGAGCCTCCCCTTGAGGTCCTTCATAAATTTTGTAGAAAAAGAAGTAGATTTGAAGGATTAAAGGTTGAAGATGAATACAAGCACATCACATGTTCGATGAAATGTTTCAATGAATAAGCCCAACTTAAAAAATTTATTATTCTCTATAGAAAGCTCCAAAAATTCTCAAACAAATTTTTACTTTACAGTGGTGTAAATTATCTAGTTGAAAATGCATAATAATTTCTTTAGGTTAATTGTTTTAGTATAAAAACACTAAAAAATTCTGTTATTGAATTATATATTCTGTTATCGAAGCATGGATCATCGAGCGTGGATGTATAACATGCCAATACCTGATCCTATGTACATTCAAAATGTTACAAATTTTATTGAAGCATCCAAGAGACATGCGAGGATGCAAAAGATAGATGACATATTATGTCCATGTATCGACTACGAAAATAAGATTGCTTGGATAGATACTATAGTAATCCAATCTTATTTGGTGAAAAGAGGTTTCAAAGAAAACTATACAATATGAACAGAGCATGGTGAGTTAGATACACATGAAGTGGATAAAGATGATAAGAGAGGTTTGGATGACGATAATGTTCATATCAATAATGGTAGTGACAATCAAGATAGTGATGATGATGAGTTTGATTGTGAGGAGATGTTGCGCCATATCGAACCACATGTATTGATTTCTATAGGAGCAAGCAAAGGTTTAAGTAAAATGGAGACATTATAGAATGCAGCGCCGAAGCTTTTATACGATGAATCAAAGGGTTGTGATAAGAAGTTTACTCCATTGCGTGCAGTTCTAGAACTACTAAATTTGAAAGCCACACACGGATGGTTCGATTGTAGTTTCTCTGATCTTTTGAATCTTTTGGCAGAAATTTTTCCAAATCCCAATAAATTGCCCAGAAGCACTTATAAAGCGAAGAAACTTCTTTGCCCGATGGCACTAGGTGTGAGAAAAATACACGCTTGTGTGAACCATTGTATCCTGTATCGCAAAGAGTACGAGCTCGCAACTAGATGTCCCATATGCGGTGTCAGTAGATACAAGAAGGACTACAATCACCAGTATGTTACCAACATGAATAAGTCTCAGAAGAATAAGAAGTTTATTATTGGTCCTGAAGGTAACAATGATGATACTTCTGAAGATGCATGCAGGAAGAATAAGAGAAAAATTCCTGCCTTGGTAATGTGGTACCTTCCAGTAATTGATCGCTTGAAACGTTTGTTCTCAAACCCTAGGGAGGCTGAACTTATGCGTTGGCATTCTGAGCAGCGCAAGAAGAATGAAAAACATATTTGACACCCTGGTGATGCAACCCAGTGAAAAAATGTTGATGTTCAATATCCAGAATTCACAAAGGAAATCAGAAATGTAGGGTTTGCCTTGGATACAGACGGAGTGAATCTGTTTGGTGAAAAAAGGAGCATACACAACACATGGCCCGTGGTCTTAACGATGTACAACCTACCGACGTGGTTGTGTCACAAAAGAAAATATATTTTGTTATCTATTCTTATCCAAGGTCCGAAACAACCCGGCATCAAAATTGATGTGTTCTTGGAACCTTTATTGGAAGATATGGCGAAATTGTGGAATGAAGGGGTACGTACATGGGATGAGTACAAGCAGGAGTATTTCACTCTAAGAGCAATGATATTCGTTACCGTGCATGATTATACCGGACTATTTACATTATCGGGACAAATGAAAGGGAAGAAAGGTTGTGTAAGGTGCGTGGATGGAACTGGATTTTTGTACCTCACTTCATCTAGAAAGACGGTGTACACGAGACACCGGCGGTTCTTGAAAGATACACACAAGTATAGGAAAATGAAAGAACAATTTTATAACAAAATAAAAAAAGATACTGCACCAAGACCTTACAATGGAAAACTCATGTTCGAAATGGTCAAGGACATTCATATTACTTTCGGTAAGGCCAAAAAATGTAAAGAAACAAAGAGGAAGAAAACTACATCTTTGGGTGATACAACTGATATGACTTTTAAGAAGGAACATTCATATTACATATTTTCATGTTGTTGAAGGCTGCCATCATAACCTGAACATTGCCACTCATATGCAGGATCTCTTTTCTTCAGTCCCGTTGAGATTTCTATGCTTGCCCCAACAAGTGTTATGCCCTCACAACATGCCTTGGTTGATGCAAGCTTCACCTTGGCATCACTTTTCATGTTGTTGAAGGATGACATCATAGTTTCACGCTGTTTAACCTGGACATTGCCACTCATATGCATGATCTCTTTGTCTTCAGTCTCGTTGAGATTTCTATGCTTGCCCCAACAAGTGTTATGCCCTCACAACATGCCTTGGTTGATGCAAGCTTGACCTTGGCATCACTTTTCATGTTGTTGAAGGCTGCCATCATAGTTTCACGCTGTTTAACCTGGACATTCCCACTCATATGCATGATCTCTTTGTCTTCAGTCCCGTTGAGATTTCTATGCTTGCCCCAACAAGTGTTATGCCCTCACAACATGCCTTGGTTGATGCAAGCATAACCTTGGCATCACTTTTCATGTTATTGAAGGCTGCCATCATAGTTTCACGCTATTTAACCTGGACATTGCCACTCATATGCAGGATATCTTTGTCTTCAGTCCCGTTGAGATTTCTATGCTTGTCCCAACAAGTGTTATGCCCTCACAACATGCCTTGGTTGATGCAAGCATAACCTTGGCATTACTTTTCATGTTGTTGAAGGTAGTCATCATAGCTTCACGCTGTCTAACCTGGACATTGTCACTCATATGCAAGATCTCTTTGTCTTCAGCCCTATTGAGATTTCTAACCTGGATATTGCCACTCATAGCTTAACATGTTTGATGAGGAAGCTTCACTTATTGATAAATCTATCCTTGAAAGATTAAGGTCAAATACCTATGAAGAAACAAAAACAAGATTTGTGATTGAAGTTGTTCGCTTCATCGCTTGTGTGAACTCTAAGAGAGATGGTACTGATTTTTAGTCAATATATTTAGCCATTAGAACTGATAAAGTAGCATCTTCGTAAGTTTTTGAAATGGAGAGAAGGGAAATAAATCCTTCAAATGGATAGGAAAATCCTTCCAGCGTATCGTCAGGCTTTAATGGAAGCTTTCAACAATCCAAATGATGAGTCCCGGGTGTTACTTGCATCTACAAGAGCTTGCTGTGAAGGGATTAGCTTGACAGGAGCTTATCAGCATCAAAGGCGGTTCTTTATTAATGGCCACCCGTGAAAACAATGACTTTGCCCAGGCGGCTCTTCATTAAAAACCGCTTGTGATGTTTGAACCAGTACAGACGGTTCTTTATTAATGACTGCCCGTGAAAATCATGTATTTACCCAGGTGGTCGTTTATTAAGAACCGCCTGTGAAGTTTGTGACAGTACAGGCGGTTCTTTATTAATAGCCGTCTGAGAAAATATTGTATTTAACCAGGCGGTTATTTGTTAAAAACTGCCTGTGAGGTTTTGTCATCACAAGCGGTTATTGTTTCATTCTTCACCACAGTCGCATTTCTTTGCGGACCGTCTGTGTTTGAAAAATCGAGGCGCCTGTGAAAATACTTTCTGTAGTAGTGGAATTAATTCCTTGCCTTTTTTTTCATAAATATATGTATACTTTTCAGGAGCTTTTATTCTTTCCTCTTTTCCAGATAAGTTATGCAACTATGAGAATCCATTAGTGATGATATACTGTAATCGTAGTGTGGGTATTTTATGAGCAGTAACTTACTAGTTGGTAGGTTTTGTATAAAATATGTTCTGGCCACTGAAAAGCTGTTTGTATGAAGGAAATCTTGTCCCTGAGATGTTAGGTGCTTTATCTTGCTTTTACATCACTGTTGCAAAGCAGTTTTCTTTATAGATTGTTTCTAAATGTATTTCCTAGAATTTAACCCTTGTGTTTCACATTTCAGGTTAGTCTACTTTTCGGAACTATCATAAGGAAAATTCCTTTGCCTGGCTGTTCTCATTTAAATTCTTCCAAGAATGGCTTGTCTGACAATAATGAGGAGCCAAGCATGTCTGCAGAAATTCTTGATGTGGAGCAGTTAGAGATAACGGGTGAACATTTTTTGCAAGTTCTTAAAATGAAGCACAATGGAGCACTAGATAAGACAAGGGCGGGGCTTACTGCCCTTTGTAATCGTCTTCTTTGCTCAAATGAATCGAGGTGTGTTCAGTGCTAAGAGGGCAGTCATTGAATGTCTCTACCTAAAAGAATGAAACTTTATACACACATAACCTGGTGCTGTAGTTAATTTTTTGGAACAATTTCTTGTATGCCACCGCCTTAAACTTAAACCCCTAATAATTTCTTGTAAGGACAAATACTATTTTTGTATCTTGTGATTTTTACCAAACCTGATTCTTGATTTTTGTATATGTGGAATAAGATCATTTAACTAAACCAGAATATACAGTTGTGTATTATGTGTCATATAACATCTGATAGCTTTTGTCCTTATTAAGGATCTTTCTTTGTTGTCATTTACAGGCTTTGCAAATGACAGAATCACGGATGGAGCTACTGATGGATAGGACAGTTGCTAAAGGGCAAACAGTGGATGATTTGCTAAGAAGGAGTGCGGGAATTCCTGCTGCTTTTATCGCTCTGTTCCTGGCAGAGCCAGAAGGAACACCAAAGAAGCTGCTTCCAAGGGCATTAGAATGGTTGATAAAATTTTCCAAGACATCTTTGGCTAATTTTCAGAAAGATTACAACCAGAAATCTGAAGTAATGAAAGATGATCTTGGAGAGCTATATGAGTCACAATCAGGAACTGCTGTTAACGTACATTCTAATATGAATTTTTCAAAAATCCGAGATGAAGGTGTTGTTCCCACAGTGCATGTGTTCAACGTGCTTAGAGCTGCCTTTAATGATGCAAATTTGGCTACTGATACTTCGACGGGTCTGGCTGGTACTTGAGCAGCGGTTTCTAGGGAACCGCGTGACTCGAGCCCTCCACATCAGCTCTCGCCAGAACACCGTCCAGGGAGACCGCTCTATCTCCACCTACTGCCGGGAGATGAAGGGTATGGCGGATGCTCTACGTGGCTTTGGCGAGCCGGTCACCAATAGCGCTCATGTTCTTCGGTGTCACACCCGGTTTTCCATAAGGAACACCCGAGCGTATTCTCACATGTATGCCAGGATCATTTCACTCATACATGTGCCGATAATAGTGAAATATCATTATATTACATGTCAGGGTCAACTTGTAACATTATATTACATCATAAGACACATTATAATAATAAAAGTACTATCATACTAAAAATATATACAACAACGGAAGTCTAATAAAGGGTCCTCCAATCCACACGCGTTGCCCGGTGGTTTTGCCAGCCTAGAACAACTCTTCGGGATCAAATTCCTTCTCATCAAAGTCTATGTCTTCATTTGCACGTGAGCAGCATATGATATCCAATAAAAGCAAGTTTGAGTACCCAAAGTTACTCAGCAAGTGTAGGAAAGAATGTTATGAAGGCTATTAGCAAGGAAAGGCTAACATGGTTAAGCACTATGCATTAATCCTAGGCCTTAACTTTGATTAGTAACCTCTATTACTAAGTGATAAATCCCACCCACTTTATAATTAAGTCATTAATGTTAGGTTACACCATCCAACAAACTCTTTAAACTCATATCCATGTTTCTCTACAACAACAACAACAACCAAGCCTTTATCCCAAGCCTGTTGGGGTCGGCTAGACATGAAACCCAATATCAATGAAGTAAAAGAGAGGAAGAGATATAAGAACAAGGAAAAAAAGAAAAAAAAAGAAAAAAGAAAAAAGAAAAAGAGAAAAGAGAAAAGAAAAAGAAAAAGAAAAAGAAAAAGAAAAAAGAAAAAAAAAAAGAAAAAAGAGAAAAACAAGACTACGATTCTGGCACATGAATTGCTACTTTCCATGCGGTCCTATCATGAGCTAAGTCTCTAGATACATTCCAATCTCTCAAATCTCGTTTTACCGCCTCCTCCCAGGTCAACCTTGGTCGTCCTCTACCCCTCCTAATATTTTCTCTACCTCTTAAAATCCCACTATTAACCGGTGCTTCTGGAGGTCTCCGTTGGATATCTCCAAACCACCTAAGTCGATGTTGGACTAACTTCTCTTCAATCGGCGCCACCCCTACCTTATCACGAATCGCCTCATTCCTTATTCGGTCTCTTCTCGTGTGCCCGCACATCCACCGTCGCATGCGTATCTCTGTGACACTCATTTGCTGGACATGTTGCCGTTTAGTTGGCCAACATTCCGCCCCATAGAGCATCGTGGGTCTGATCACCGTCCTATAGAACTTCCCTTTTAGCTTTTGTGGGACTTTCCTATCACATAGGATTCCAGAGGCTTGTCGCCATTTCATCCACCCTACCTTGATCCTCTCGCAAACATCCTCATCAATATCGCCATTGCTTTGTAACATTGATCCTAAGTATCGGAAAGAGTCCCTTCTAGGTACTATTTGTCCTTGTAGACTAACATTTCCCTCTTCAAGACCAACACCACTAAAGTCACACCTCATATACTCGGTTTTGGTCCTACTAAGTCTAAACCCCTTGGACTCTAAGGTTTGTCTCCATAACTCTAATTTCTTATCAACACCATCTTTAGTTTCATCTACCAGCACTACATCATCAGCAAAGAGCATGCACCAAGGGATATCCCCTTGTATATCCTTCGACACCTCATCCATCACCAAGGAAAAGATGTATGGGCTCAAAGCTGATCCCTTGATGTAGTCCTACCGTGATAGGAAATGCATCAGTCTCACTATCACTTACGCGCACACTTGTCCTAACATTACTGCACATATCCTTGATAAGGGTAATGTACTTTGTTGGCACTTTATGTTTCTCTAGTGCCCACCACATGACTGACCTTGGTATCTTGTCATACGCCTTCTCCAAGTCGATGAACACCATATGCAAGTCCTTCTTCTGCTCCCTATATCTCTCCATAAGCTGACGAAGCAAGAAAATCGCCTCCATTGTAGACCTCCCAGGCATAAAACCAAACTGGTTTTTAGTGACATTGGTCACTTTCCTCAGGCGGTGTTCAATCACTCTCTCCCAAAGCTTCATAGTATGACTCATAAGCTTAATACCTCGATAATTAGTACAACTTTGAATATCTCCTTTATTTTTGAAGATAGGTACTAATATACTTTTCCTCCATTCTTCAGGCATCTTGTTTGACCGAAAAATGTGGTTGAATAGCTTTTTGAGCCATACTATTGCCACGTCCCCAAGACATCTCCATACCTCAATAGGGACATCGTCAGGGTCGAGGGCCTTTCCTCCTTTCATCCTTTTTAAGGCCTCCTTAACCTCAAACTCTTGTATCCTCCGCACGAACCGCCTGTTGGAGTCATCAAAGGAGTCATCCAATTCAACCATAGTGCTACCATTCCCATCATTGAATAGCCCGTTAAAGTAATCACGCCATCTGTTCTTAATCTCTTCATCCTTCACTAGAATGCGGTCAGTCTCATCTTTGATGCATTTAACTTGATTGAGATCCCTCATATTTCTCTTGCAGATTTTTGCTACCTTGTATATGCCCTTTTCACCTTCTTTTGTCTCTAGTCTCTCATATAACTTATCATAGGCCTGTCCTCTTGCCTTACTCACAACCCGCTTTGCATTCTTCTTAGCCTCTTTGTACTTAAGCATGTTGCTTGCGCTTCTATCATTATGTCAACTCTTGTAACACTCCTTCTCCTTAATGACCTTTTGTACATCCTCGTTCCACCACCAAGTGTCTTTATCTATAAGTTTCTTTCCCTTTGTCACACCGAACACCTCACTAGCTACCTTCCTAATGCAAGTTGCCATCTTCATCCACATACTATCTGCATCTCCATTTTCTGCCCAGGGTCCTTCTGTGACCACCCTATTTTTAAAGGATTCTTGTGATTCTCCCTTCAACTTCCACCACTTTGTTCTTGTGATTTTGACACCTTTGTCCCGCAAAGAACATGTATGGAAGCAAAAGTCAGCTATCACAAGATTATGTTGTGTCACAACACACTCCCCCGGGATCACCTTAGAATCGAGACACTCCCGTCTATCCTTTCTCCTAGTGAGGACAAAGTCAATCTGGCTAGAGTGTTGGGCACTACTAAAGGTCACTAGGTGAAATTGCCTCTTCCTAAAGAGGGTGTTAGCTATCAACAGATCATAGGCTACGACAAAGTCTAGGATGTCCTTACCCTCTTGATTTCTATCGCCGCATCCAAAACCTCCATGTACTCCCTCAAATCCTAGGTTAGTTGCACCCACATGACCATTGAGATCTCCCCCTATGAGGAGTTTCTCGGTTATCGGTACACTACTAACCATATCCTCCAAGTCCTCCCAAAATTGCCTCTTAGCACTCATGTTGAGCCCAACTTGTGGGGCATAAGCACTAGTGACGTTCAATACAATGTCCCCAATTACAATCTTGATTAAGATGATCCTATCCCCTCGTCTTCGAACATCCACTACTCCATCCTTAAGACTCTTATCTATTAGAACACCTACGCCATTTCTAGTCCCAGTTGAACCAGAATACCAAAGCTTGAAACCGGTATTCTCGACTTCTCTCGCCTTTTGACCTGCCCATCTAGTCTCTTGTACACAAAGGATATTTACTCGTCTCCTAATGGCAACATCTACTAACTTACGTAGCTTCCCCGTCAAGGATCCTACATTCCAACTACCCACCCGAAATCTATGTTCCTCGGCTAGCTTCCTTATGCTTTGCACCCGTCGAGTAAGATGCAAAGACCCTTGCTCACTTATCACTACATCTGGGCGATGATGTAGCGCGCCACTAAGGTGGTGGCGATCCGGCCCTTGCTCATTTAACACCATATCCGGGTTCCGATATGGCGCGCCACTAAGGCGGTGGCGACCCGGCCCTTGCCCACTTAACACCATACCTGGGTTCTGATATGGCGCGTCGCTAAGAGGGTTACGCCCCAACGAATTTCTATTGGGTTTCATTTCCATGAGAATGGCTAAGTGTAGTTGTTGGCTCGCCAAGCCTATCACAACCCCCTCCTCCTTTACCCGGGCTTGGGACCGGCTATATTTCTCTAATCATGGAAAAATCCAAGCCGCTCTTGACCGTGAGGACGGCTGTCATGACAGTTTAGTTCTCTGCAGAGATTGTACCACTTTACCCACAAGTAGTGATTTCATCCCCTGTTGCTAGGTGGACTAAGAAACCTCCCTGATATCCGTGGTTGCAAGCCACATTACACACTTCCTTTGGTGTGCGATCAGGAGATCACTACATGGACTTTACAAAGGGTATACCGGCAAGTACAAGCCCACTGAGGTTTCACCGCTGCAGTTCCTGGGAGTAAACCCTCCCCTGCAGAAGCCCCCTCTTGAGCCTTGCAGTTCCCAGGGAAGTCAAAAATGTACTCCCATTCCCCGCACCATCCAAACACTCATACTATACCGGCAAACTCCTAATTAATTGGCCAAGCTGCCACATCTCAGTCTTGTGGTGGCACTGCAAAACCGGGTTAACTGTTCCATGAACCGGTCCTTAGAATCTAAGACAGGCACTATCACTAACCCGAGTCTCGTGCACGAAGCACCATCCAAAACAACCAGCCTGTCTAGATTCCTAACATCATGACACACTCTTATGTCTTTCATATAATTCCACAACAACAACTATGTTTCATTCATTCTCTAAGTTCTAAGCATGCATGGCTAAGCACATAAAATGATAACCAACAAATCTTAACTAAATCCCTTCATGGTTTTGCAAGGAATGATAAGGAATAAAACTAGGGAAACATCGTAAACTGGGTTTCATATTGAATACATCATGCAAATAATCTAACTAATCATACTAGAATAGGAGCAAAGTGGTCAAGGAACACTTGCCTTTTTCTTGCTTCTCAGAAATGTCGAATTTTTGTTATTGAAGATCGACAGCTGATTTTGGGGCTGGTTCTTAATCCAACAATTCTGAGAGGCCCGCAACGTCCCAACCGTGACCGGCAGAGGCGCGCGGTGTCGCTCAACAATGGCGATGACTTTCTTGCCAGAGAAAATGCGAGCACACGAAAAAAACTTACTAATTCTCATTTTTTTTACCCAATTCAGAGGCGGAAAACATGAGAAACTCACCTAGCGCGGTTTCTTTGATCGGAACAGTCCTGAAATGTGTTGGTGACGGCAAGAGGCAACGGTGATCGTCGGGCTTCATCGCAAGAGCACTAGAACCAAGGATCTTTGATGGTTTCTTGCCGAAGAGTTTTCCAAGAAATTAGTGTGCGATCGGTGAGGGAATTTTGGGGGTCTCTAGTTGTTTAAATAGAACGGAAGGGTGGTAGTTTTTCTGGTGCCAACATACGCAACGAGGCGGCCGAAGCACGCGAGCAGGCACGGCCGTGCATGCGAGCGGGCGTGTCCTTGGGTGAAGCGCACGTGGGTGTCCCTTTCTCCGATACGGGATGTCACATTCGGGTCCTTCAAGGCCTGAATGAGCGCTATTGTCAGCTACGGACGTGGCTACTTCGTCTGGAGCCACTCCCTACCTTCAAGAAGGTATGGTCTGACCTTGAGCTTGAGGAGATCACCGCAGGAGGCTCTACTGGCTCTGGGTCTGCCACAGCCTTTTATGGCTCTAGGCAGTCCCCTCGTCCACCCTCACCAGCTGCTGGTGGACCACCATCACGACCACCTTCCACCCCAGGCACCCCTGCCAGTACTAGAGGTGGAAATCGTCGCCGCCGAGGAAAACACACCGACAGTGGTGGAGGTAACAGTGCAGGCGGCACTCCTTCACCCACTACTCCGGCTACTGGTGGTAGTGATGGTACCGTCCAGGGAGGTGCATCCTGGCCCACACCCTACAACTCGTGGACTGACCAGATCTACATGTGTCCTGGGTTGTCTCCGGTTTCTCAGCCACCACGACCACCACGCCCCCAGCCGGCGTTCGTAGCCACCTCGGGCTACAGTGGACCAGCCTACAGTGCTGGTGGGCCGCCGACTCAGGCATACGGTGGGCCTAGCTACCCTTCTGATGGACAGTCAACCTCGACCTACGGAGGCACCGACTATCCTGTTAGGCACTCGGAGCCGTCGACACCTCTCCAGGAGCCACCCTCGGCGTGGGATCGATAGTCGCTGGACTCTTCCTTCAGCATCATGCACCTTACTCCACCAGGTGCCGACTGGGTAGTTGACTCCGGAGCGTCATACCATACCACTCCAAATGCTGGTATACTCTCTTCCACCCACCCTCCCAATCCCTCTTTTCCTTCATCTATCGTTGTTGGGAATGGGTTTGTTCTTCCGGTCACCTCAGTAGGTGATTCCGGTCTCCCGGGTTCTTTCCAGCTTAAAAACATTCTTGTCGCCCCGGATATCCTTTTGGTTTGTTTGTGAAGGATCTTTGTACCCGCTGACCTCTTTTTCGATGTGATAGCTCGGGGCCCCTATACACACTTCGACTTCCTGCTTCCGCTGCATCACCGCCTTTTGCTTTGACTACGACAGCTTCATCCACCATTTGGCATCACCGGCTTGGCCACCCTGGTGCAGATGCTATGTCAAAGTTGTCAAGTAGTTATGTTATCTCATGTTCTATGGGCACACATGACTCCCTATGTCATACTTGTCAGCTTGGTCGCCATGTTCAACTTCCTTTTTCCACTTCTGTGACTTATGTTGAGCACGTTTTTAGTCTTATACATTGTGATTTGTGGACATCACCCATTACTAGTGTATCGGGCTTTAATTATTACTTGGTGATCATTGATGATTTTGCTCACTTTTCCTGGACTTTTCCATTACGATTGAAGTCTGAGACTTTCGTTACTCTTTCTCACTTCTTCGTTTGGATTTCCACTCAGTTTGGGTGCACCATCCGAGCTGTCCAGTGTGATAACGGACGCGAGTTCGATAACTCTACGTTTCGTAACTTTCTCTCCGCACATGGGGTATAGCTACGCATGTCTTGTCCGTATACCTCTTCTCAAAACAGCAAGGCAGAGCGCATGATTCGCACCACCAATAATGTCATGTGCTCCCTGATGTTCCAGGCGTTTGTTCCAGCCCGATACTGCGTGGAGGCTCTCCATACTGCCACACTTCTGATTAATCGCCTTCCTACCAAGGCGATTCGTGCCTCCACCCCCTACTTTTCTCTATATGGCACCGATCCTCTTTACGATCATCTTCGAGTTTTCGGGTGCACTTGCTACCCTAACCTTTCTGCCACAGCCCCGCATAAGCTTGTGCCCCGCTTGACACGGTGTGTTTTTCTCGGGTATTCCCTTGATCATAAGGGGTACCAGTGCTTAGATCTCACTACTCACCGCCTTTTGATCTCTCGGCACGTCGTCTTCGACGAGTCCTCCTTTCCTTTCTCCACCACCTCTTCTGGTTCCACCATAGAGCTGGATTCCCTTTTTCCCACTGACCCCGAGGCTTCTCCCTAGCTGCCTTGGCCTCTTTCGTCTGCAGGTTCGACACACGCTATGCCTCAGGTGCCCCCGGCGTCACCTGCTGCACCACGTGCGGCATCGACGCCTCCGACATCACCTCCTGCGCCTCGGGTGACCCCTACGTCACAAGCTGCGCCACGCGTGGCCTCGACTTCCCCGACGTCACCTGTTGTACCTTGGGTGGCCCCGACGTCACCAGCTGCGCCACGCGCGGCATCGATGTCTCCGGCGTCACCTGCTGCGCCTCGGGTGACCCCTACGTCACCAGCTGCAGCATGCGCGGCCTCGGCTTCCCCGACGTCACTTGCAGTGAGCCCGACGTCACCAGATGCACCAGGCGCAGCACCGATGACGACTTCTCGCTTCGCCGATCCCGCACTTGTCTACCAGCGACGAGCGCGGGATGGGGCCCCTGCTCCAGCTGCGCCACGCACGGCCTTGAGATCCACTCTCGTCTACCCACGACGAGATAAGGTTGTTGTACCCGAGCGCCCGGTGTTCAACCCTCCTCTTCTCCACAGGGATCCTGGTCACATCCACCCGATGGTGACTCGACGTGCGTCCGGGAGTCTCCGGCCGATTGATCGCTTCGCCGGAGCTGCCTTCTCGTCGACGACATCTCCACCGATCGACTCTTCTTCGATCTCACCCATACCTACTTCCGTGCGCAGCGCCCTCGCCTACCCTCACTAGTGTCGCGCTATGGAGGAAGATTATGAGGCCCATCTTGCCAACCGGACCTGTGACCTGGTTCCCTGCCCCGGTCGTGGTAATGTTGTCACGGGCAAGTGGGTGTTCACACCTAAGAAGAAGGCGGACGGTACCTTGGAGAGGTACAAGGCTTAGTGGGTACTTCGGGGTTTCACTCAGCACCCTGGAGTCGACTACGACGAGACTTTCAGCCCGGTGGTGAAGCCGGCGACGGTTCGTACCGTTCTATCGCTGGCTCTCTCGTGTTCTTGGCCCGTCCACCAGTTGGACGTCAAGAATGCCTTCCTCCACGGTACACTGACCGAGACGGTGTACTGCAGTCAGCCGACATGATTTGTTCATTCAGCTCACCTAGACATGGTTTGTAAGCTGAATAAATCCCTGTACGGTCTGAAGCAGGCACCGAGAGCCTGGTATAGCCGGTTCGCCTCCTTCTTCGTCTCACAGGGGTTCGTCGAAGCTAAGTCGGACACTTCGCTGTTTGTCTATCGACGTGGCAGTGACACTGCTTACCTTCTACTGTACGTCGATGACATTGTACTGACAGCGTCCAGTCTGGCTCTTCTTCGGCGCACTATTTCTGCTTTACAGCAGGAGCTCGCTATGAATGACCTTGGCCACCTCCACCACTTCTTGGGTATTGCGGTTGAGGACCGACCAGGCGGCTTATTCCTTCACCAGCGACAGTACTACCTGGATATCCAACAGCGAGCGGGCATGGCTGAGTGCAAGCCGTGCTCCACTCCAGTGGATACTCAGGCGAAGCTCTCCACTACCGACGGGACACCCGTCACTGACCCCACTGCTTACAGAAGTCTTGCAGGTGCTCTTCAGTAACTCACCTTCACCAGGCCGGATATCTCCTATGCAGTTCAGCAAGTGTGCCTCCACATGCATGACCCGAGGGAGCCGCACCTCACCGCTGTGAAGCGGATTCTTCGGTACCTATGTGGCACCCTCGACTACGGCCTCCTCCTTCGACGTGACGCGGCCTCCGAGCTGGTCGTGTACACCAACGCTGACTAGGCAGGCTGCCCGGACACTCGCCGGTCTATCTCTGGACACACCGTCTTCCTGGGCGGTAACTGTAACATCCCAAAAATTTGGAAAGTCAAATTCAAATCAAATGGACGCAAAGCATGTTGTGAAGAAATTAAAGTTCAAACCGGAATTCGAATTTGAAGGAAAAACAGAAAAGAAAAGGGAAAGAAAAAGGAAAACCGGCTACTGGGCCGAAACCCACCCAAGCCAGACCAACCGGCCCGTGCTCCCTCCCCCTCTCCTTCCACTGACCCGCCGGCCCCACTTGACAGCACCTTCTTCCTCCAACCCCCAACCGCTCTTTTCCCGCGCCCGAGCACCCTGCGCCCGCCGCCTTTGGATTCCACGCACGCACCCGCGATCCCCAGCCCCGCTCAGTTCAGCACGATCTCAACCGACCCCCGCCGCCCCCTCATCCATTTAAATGCAGAGACCTCATCTATTTTCCTCCCCGCTCGACCCACCTTCGTCCTCGGTGAGAACCGAAACTTCCACCATAGTTTCCCTTTGGATTCCTCTCGGTTTTGTTGATCTAACATGCTTGTCACGTTCCACCGCCGGGGAGCTCACAGGTGAAGGAGAATCCAAGAGTTTGCGCCCCAGCCACAGCTCCGACGAGCACCGAAGGCCACCGCCGTTAGAGCTCGTCGCCGACCACCATATTGCCACTTAGGGATCAAGAAAACCGTCGAGGTGAGATCCCCTATCCCTCCTCTACCGAATTATGCAAAGAAATGCAAGTTTCCGCGTAAGTAGAGGCAGTTCCGAAACTTCGCCGGCGAGATCGCCGTCCCTGCCGCCGCGTGCGGGCTGATTCCGGCCTGGGCGACGTGGCCCTCTGTGGCCCGTCCATTTTAAATCGTTCGGCCAGGAACAGAACCCCTTGTGCCCCTTCGGCGATCTAATCCGGGCCCTCTGTTTTAAATACGACGACCCACATTTAAAGCGTCGATTCCCGCTGGGAATTAAGCGCGCTACCCCCTGGGATTTTTCAGAAAACGCGCGCTAGCCTCAGGATCTTCCAATCTAGCCCCTGGACTTCCTGAAAACTATGCAAACACGTGTAGAATGCTAATCTAGCCCCTGAATATTTAGAAAATTAGGAAAAACTTTCTGTTTTACATAGTTAGACCCCTGAAATTTACGAAAATAAGAATTTGGACCATGCAGTGGTGTGTATTTGCACTTCAGTCCTTGTAGAACACCTTATTTAGGAATTTAAACATTTGAATATGATTTAAATTCAAATAGGGGTACAAACACATATGCAAATTCAGTTTAAATTGCCCTAGCCCTTTGAAAACTTGTAGAACAGTTTGAAATTTGGATTTAGATGGAAAATGGATTCTGAAAATGCAATATAGTTTCCGTTTTATTTATGAAATTCACTTTTTAGGAATAGAATTAAATCTAAATGTATAAAAAAATAACAAACACATAGGAAATGTTCATATAAGGTTTTGAACATAAGGTTTAATTTGAAAGTTGATTAGAAAGTCTGAAATTCTGCTTAAGGTTGCAATATACACTTTTATGCAAGTTTAGTAGCTAAAAAGTGTGGTATTTAATATAGAAATTAGTGTAAATTTACAATTCATTTTAGGTGTCCATTTAAAATCTGAATATCAAATTTAGAAACAACCCATCTAGTGTGAAATTTTGCTAAAAGCTAAGTTTAGATGTGATATATATGCACACATACATACGAGATTTTGCTTAATATGTTATAGGAAACTAAAAAGAAGAATTTCAGCATGAGACACCCAAGAGGATTATACATATGTAGACCTTCGTAATTTTAGGCTAAATAAATAATGTGAAGCAATGTGTATGTATGTATGACTTGCATGAGAGTATGTGTGGATGATTGCTTATGAAATGTTATTTTATTTTTGTTATGTGTATGTTGGCATGAGTAGAACCAGCCCTAGAGCTGGTTCTCAACTTCCAGAAGCAAGACTTCCTGTTTCCTGAGCAGCAGGAAGAAGGCAAGTGTCCTTGACCACTTTGCACCTAAGCTAGGATGTGTAGCTAGAATTATCTGCATTGTCAATTTACCTACAAAACCCATGCTAGGAGTTTCCCTAGACTTCATTATCTGTTTCCTTGTAGCCTGGGTTTGGAGTTATTCACTATGCTTTTTATTTATTTACTCATGCTTAGCCATGCTTAGAATGGGATAAATGGGATATGAGATCATCACCTTGATTATTTACGCTTGAATGGAATATTATGAATTATGTTAGGGGTAGGCATCTAGGCAAGCTGGATGCTTTGGTTGGTGCTACGTGCACGAGACTCGAGTTTGTGTTTAGTGCTTGCCTGGGTTGTAAGGACCGGTTCATGGAGCATGTAACCTGGCTTTACCGTGCCAACCACATGCTGAGATGGGGCAGCTTGGCCAATTAATTAGGTGTATTTCCGACGTAGTGTGGTTTGTTGGATGGTGCGGGGAATAGGTGTCAGCTGGACTACCGTAGGAACCGCAAGGCTCAAGAGGGGGCCACTGCAGCGGGGTTGGAGCCTCCTTGATACTGTTAGGGGTGAAACCTCAGCGGGCTCATACTCATCGGGAATCCCTTTGTAAAGGCCTCGTAGTGACCTTCTGGCCACACACTTGGGAAGTGTGAAATGTGGCTGTCTACCACAGGCAAAATGGAGGTTCTTAGTGCACCCGACAATGGGGGATGAAATCACTACTTGTGGGTAAAGAGGCACAAACTCTTCAGAGTCAAAACTGTCATGACAGCCGTGCTCACGGTCAAGAGCGGCTTGGACTTATTCATGATTAGATGATGAGGAATGGAGGAGTTGAGGATGTTAAGCGGGGAGCTTAACAATGGGATTGGGTTTATGGAATTGAGGACCACTTTACTTACGTAGTAATGTAGGTGCTTAATAAGCTAAGGAGATAGGTATTAATTGCGTAGTGCTTTAACCATGTGCTCAGCCTTTCCTTGTTCTAGCCTGCATGACATAAATTTTCCACACTTGGTGAGTACCAATGGTACTCAAAAATTTTTTTTGTTGGTTTTACTTGCTGCTCAGGCCAAAGAAATGAAGTGGTGTACAACAATGAATACTTTGGTCCTGAAGAAGGGTTCTAGGTTCACGGAGTCCCCCGGGCAACACCTGTGACGGAGCCCACAAGACCCTATTTCTGCTGCTTTGTTTATTTACATGTTATGAACATTTTATCGTCCTTTGAGACGCTATGTAAGACTTATTTGTATTCGAACACTTGGCTGGTAATATCATGATGTTTCACTATTTGTCGTCACATGTATGAGAAAATGATCCTGGCATACATGTGGGAATCACTTGGCTGTTCTTCGGAAAAACCGGGTGTGACAGAAGTGGTATCATAGCCAGGTTGCCCGTAGGAACGTGAACCTAGGTAGAAACTAACGTGTTTAAGGACATTATGTTCTTAAAAACTATTTTACAAAATGGTGGGGTAAAAGTGCTAGTTAATATTGTTCCTCTATTTGTTCATCTTGTCTTAACTATTATTCAAAATAGAGTACTTAATTGATCATTATCTAACTTGAATTTTAAATGTTCTATGTTCTAGATGGTTTGCATGATCCGCACCGCTCGCAAGTCCACCAGAGGGAGAGTCCCTATAGCTGCGCCTGCTTTGAGGGAGGAGAACCACTCTGTGACGTACCACTGTCACGGGTTGGGTGTAGGGAGCTTGCTGCGCCGTCTTCGACGTATGCTCCACACCGCTGGCAACACCGGCAAGCTGATCATACACTACAACTCTACCAAGACCATCCGCGTAGAGCGCGAAGAGTGGAGCTCAGAGATGAGGATCTTCCACGACAACAGGTTGCTCAAGATCCACCACTCACCGGCTTGTCGAGCGACACAGGCCGATGGTGAGAAGGATGTCACTTGGGAGGCCATTACCTGTTAGAGTTACATCAACCGTGGCCACCTGTATAGGACTGAGTATATCTACATTCTCTAGCGCGAGAGTGGCACCGCGGAGTACAAGTACCCGCCGGTACAAGAGGGAAGTACTCACGACCACATAGATATGTGCTTGGAGGATGCAGCTATGCTCAGCACTAGGCTGCAGGAGTGCCAGCAGGAGCTTCAGGATATCCGTGAAACCTTGAAGGAGACTGAGGCTACACTCCATTCCATCTTGAGAGCGAGGGAAAGAGAAGATCAGAACGAGCTGTGTGTTTCAGAGAATGACTCCTGGACGCCTGATTCCCCAGACCGCAGGACGAACAAGCATCGTCACACTTCTCCACCAGCCGCTTCCCCACCTAGAGCGGAGTCAAGGGGCAGCCGCAATGAAGATGAAGACCCTGATGAGCCAGCACAGTGATGTGAGTCGTTTAGAGTCATTTCCCTTAATCTAGTATTTCATCGAGTAGTTGCGTCAAGAACCTATTTATTTGCTTATTGATGTTTGGTGTGTGACGTGAGGTGTGGAAGCCATGGGCACTTGTCCACAACCTCGTCTTTATGTTTGCATTTGCTTTCGTGTGAGACATTATGATGAATAGTTGCATTTGTTTTCGTATGAGATATGGTGATTGAAAGTTTATGTGAAATTTTCTAAGTTGTCTAAAGTTTTACTGTTCGAAAAGTTTAAATTTATCCAAGCTACACGAGAGGTTAATATGAAATGATTAAATTGATATTTGGTTAATCATGATATATGGCTGGAAGAAGAAGAGGTTGTGGCGCCCACCACAACAACAACAATGAGGCTGCCAACCCTCCCATTCCTGGATGGTAAGGCAGGGGTGGTCGCCGAGGAGGGGCTGATCCCATTTACCAAATGCTCAACAACCAAAATCAGCTCATCCATAATTTGACTCAAGTGGTGGCCAACATACATCAAGCTCCACCCCCACAGGCTGCACCACGTCAACCAAGGTTGAGTGAGTTTCTAGGAACTCAACCCTCGAAATTTGCAAGCGTTGTTAACCCTTGGAGGCAGATGATTGGCTAAAGACCATTGAAAACAAGATGAGGATCATACAATGTCAAGGGCAGGAGAGGGTGATGTTTGCCTCTCACCAACTGCAGGACCCGCTGCTGGCTGGTGGACCGCCTACGTAGCAGCCCACGAGTGACCCCGAGAACATAACTTGGGAGGAGTTGAAGCGCAGCTTCCGCAACCACTACATAACAAGGGGAGAACTCAAGAACAAGAGGAAGAAGTTCCTAGGGCTCCAACAGAGCAACATGACGGTGAGGGAATACCTCACCAAGTTCACCCAACTGTCCCGCTATGTGCCGAGGGACATTGAAACCGATGAGCAAAAACAAGACTACTTTATGGAAGGGCTCACCATGGAGATGCAATGTGCAATGTCCTCCAACAAATATGATAGCTTCCAGAAGATGGTGGACAGGGCGTTTATTGTGGAGAGGAAGATGAAGGCCCTGGAGAATGAACACAAGAGAAAGATGGGATGGCCATATCAATTTTTAAGCAGTAACACACGCCCACGTCTTGCACAGCAGCCTGCAGGGCAGATGAGCCGTGCTTTGGTACCCTACTCAGCACCGAGAGGTTACAACCCAAATTTCAGGCCTCCATCAGCACAGGTACAGCCGCAGCGCCAGTTTCTGCAGCAGCCACGTCCTGCTTATCAACCTCGGCCAGCAGGACAAGTGCCACAAAACCCACCCCAGGGAAACAAAGGTCAGGCACTTAAAGTTGGGGTGCAGTGCTTCAACTGTGGTGAAGTGGGGCACTATGCCCACAAGTGCCCGAAGAAGAAGCCTATGCAGCCACAGCAGCAGAACCTGGTGCCTGGAAGGGTGAACCACATGACTATGGAAGAAGCGCAAGAGGCACCCGATGTGGTGATTGGTAAGTTTCCTGCAAATTCCCACATTGCAACCATTTTGTTCGATTCTGGTGCTACCTATTCGTTCATTGCCCAAGGATTTGTTAAGAAGCATGATCTAGCAACAACACAAATGAACCATACGCTAGCTGTGAACTCTCCAGGGGGGAATAAGAACAAGACAAGTATGCCCAAAGGTGAGCCTAGATAATGGGGTAGTATTTACTGTAAACCTCATAGTGATAAACTCACAAGGGATAAATATTATTTTGGGTATGGACTGGCTGACCAAACATAAAGGCATTATCCATTGTTCGACTAGAACGGTGGAGCTAATTCATACTAGTGGCACCAAAGTTAAATTCGTAGCCGTATAAGAACCTCGGAGAGACATTAAACTCAATCAAGTGGACGTGGAACTTGAAGAGATAAGGGTAATAAAGGAGTATCCATATGTTTTTCCTGAGGAGTTACCAAGTATGCCTCCAGATCGTGAGGTGGAATTCGCGATTGAACTAATGCCTGGAACAACCCCGATATATAAGAGGCCCTACCGGATGGATTCCAACCAACTAGAAGAGCTAAAAGAACATATCCGGAAATTGACGGAAAAATGGTACATTCGTCCTAGTTCCTCACCTTGGGGAGGTCCAGTAATATTCGTGCCCAAGAAGGATGGAACCCAAAGGTTATGCGTAGACTACCGTGCACTAAATGAGGTAACCATCAAGAACAAGTATCCGTTGCCTCGCATTGAAGACTTGTTCGATCAGTTGAGAGGGGCATGTGTATTCTCAAAAATTGATCTCAGATCAGGATATCACCAACTGAAGATAAGACCATCCGATATTCCCAAGAAAACTTTAGTCCCTCGTTACGGGCTGTATGAATACACAGTCATGCCGTTCGGTCTAACCAATGCCCCGGCATACTTCATGTACCTCATGAACAAGGTATTCATGAAATACTTGGACATGTTTGTGGTGGTTTTCATTGATGACATTCTCATTTTCTCCAAAGATGAAGAGGAACATGAGAAGCACCTAAGATTGGTGTTGCAAAAATTGATAGAACACTAACTCTATGCCAAGCTAAGTAAATGTGAGTTTTGGCTGAAGAGAGTCCCCTTCTTAGGACACATAAACTCGGAAGGAGAAATATCCATGGATCCCGCCAAGATCGCGGATGTGCAGAAGTGGAAGAAACTTGAAAATGTCGGGGAAATCCGGAGCTTCTTAGGCTTGGCTGGATACTACCGACGATTTATTGAGAGGTTCTCCAAGATCTCAAGGCCACTCACCAAGATGTTAGAGAAGGGAATCACATTTACATGGACACCGGAGTGTGAGGCGAGTTTTGAGGAGTTGCAAAAAAGATTGACAACAGCTCTAGTGCTAGTTATGTCAGACATACAGAAAATTTTTTCAGTATATTGTGATGCTTCTGGACACGGATTGGGATGTGTCCTCATGCAAGATGGGCATGTCGTGGCATATGCTTCCAGGCAGCTTCGAAAAAACGAGAAGAACTACGCATGACTTAGAGCTAGCCGCAGTGGTCTACACGTTGAAACTTTGGAGGCACTATTTAATGGGAAAGAGGACAGAGATATATACTGACCATAAAAGTTTGAAGTACATTTTCACACATCCAGATCTTAACCTCAGACAAAGAAGATTGTTAGAGCTGATCAACGACTTTGATGTGGGTATCAACTATCATCCGGGGAAAGCGAATGTTGTGGCAGATGCTTTAAGCCGAAAGATACATGTCAACATGTTGAGATTAAATGACACACCTACATAATTACGTGAGGAATTCGCAAGACTCAATTTGTGTCTGGTGAATAATGGTGAGGCCATCGCAATAGAAGTGGACTCCACATTAGAGCAGGACATACGCAACGGTCAGAAGGATGATGAGAAAATCCAGGAGATCAAAAGACTCATCAAAGAGAATAAAGCTCCTGGGTTTAGGGAGGATGAGCAAGGTACGGTATGGCATGGAAAAAGAATATGTGTGCCTGAGATAAAGGAGATCCATGAATTGATTCTGAGAGAAGCTCATGATTCTGACTACTCCATTCATCCTAGGAGTACGAAGATATATCAGGATCTCAAAACCAGGTACTGGTGGTATGTCATGAAACGAGATGTCGCAGAACATGTTGCCTTATGTGACACGTGCCAGTTGGTGAAAGAAAAACATCAACGACCTGCGGGATTGTTGCAACCACTCAAGGTACCCTAATGGAAATGGGAAGAAATAAGCATGGACTTCATAGTGGGACTGCCTAGAACCCAATCAGGATATGATTAGATATGGGTCATAGTCGATCGACTGACTAAGGTAGCTCATTTCATCTCTGTGAAAGAAAATTACATCGGTTCCAAATTGGTAGAATTGTACATGTCCAGAATTGTGTGTTTTCATGGAGTTCCAAAGAAGATAGTGTCGGATCGAGGAACACAGTTTACCTCAAGGTTCTGGCAGAACTTACATGAAACCATGGGGACTCATCTGAATTTCAGTTCTGCATATCATCCACAGACCGACGGGCAGACCGAAAGAACCAATCAGATCCTTGAGCATGTTGAGAGCTTGTGCACTCAAGAACAACAGGAGTTGGGACAAGAACTTACCATATGTTGAGTTCTCCTATAACAACAGCTACCAGGCTAGTATGAAGATGTCACCCTTTGAGGTGTTGTATGGGAGGAAGTGCAGAGGAATCAAACTGGGGAAAGCAAAGTATTTGGGCCAGAAGTCTATAAGATGCCGAGGCGAAAGTGAGAGAAATCCGCAACAACTTGAGAATAGCTCAGACCAGACAAAAGAGCTATGCGGATATACGGAGAAGAGAGCTCACCTTCAATGTAGGGGACTACGTCTATCTCAAAGTGTCTCCTATCAGAGGGCTTCGTCGATTCAAAGTGAAAGGGAAACTATCACCTCAGTATATCGGACCTTTCTAGATTCTAGAGAGGAAAGGCGAAGTTGCATATCAGTTGGAATTACCGGCTCGCCTATCAGATGTGCACGATGTGTTCCATGTGTCACAACTCAAGAAATGCTTAAGAACACCCGAAGAGAGGTTACCAATGAATGAGATCGACGTCCGAGAAGACCTTTCATATGTCGAACACCCGGTCAAGATTCTTGAGATGATGGAACGCATCACAAGGAACAAAAGAGTTCGAATGTGCAAAGTGCAGTGGAAGCATCACTCGGAAGAAGAAGCCACATGGGAGAGCGAAGCAGAACTCAAGGCACAATTCCCGGATCTATTCCACTAGGGTCACCAAATCTCGAGGACGAGATTTCATTTAAGGAGGGTAGAGTTGTAAAATCCCAAAAATTTGGAAAAGTCAAATTCAAATCAAATGGAAGCAAAGCATGTTGAGAAGAAATTGAAGTTCAAACCGGAATTAGAATTTGAACGAAAAACAGAAAAGAAAAAGGAAAACTGGCTACTGGGCCGAAACCCACCCGAGCCAGCCCAACCGGCCCACGCTCCCTCCCCCTCTCCTTCCACTGACTCACCGGCCCCACTTTACATCACCTTCTTCCTCCAACCGCCGGCCGCTCTTTTCCCGTGCCCGAGCACCCCACGCTCGCCGCCTCTGGATTCCACGCACGCACCCACGATCCTCGGACCCGCTGAGCTCAGCACGATCTCAATCGACCCCCGCCGCCCCCTCGTCCACTTAAACGCAAACACCTCGTCCATTTTCCTCCCCACTCGACCCACCTTCGTCCCCGGTGAGAACCGAAACTTCCACCGCCGTTTTCCTTCGGATTCCTCTCGGTTTTGTTGATCTAACATGCTTGTCACGTTCCACCGCTGCCGGGAGCTCGCAGGTGAAGGAGAATCCAAGAGTTTGCGCCCCAGCCACCTCTCCGACGAGCACCGAAGGCCACCACCGTTAGAGCTCGTCGCTGACCATGATCTGGCCACTTAGGGATCAAGAAAACCGTCGAGGTGAGATCCCCTATCCCTCCTCTACTGAATTATGCAAAGAAATGCAAGTTTCCGCGTAAGTAGAGGCAGTTCCGAAACTTCGCCGGCGAGATTGCCATCCCCGTCGCCAAGTGCCGCCGCATGCGCGGGCTGATTCCGACAAGGGCGACGTGGCCCTCTGTGGCCCGTCCATTTTAAATCGTGCGGCCAGGAACAGAACCCCGCGTACCCCTTCGGCGATCTAATCCGGGCCCTCCATTTTAAATCCGACGGCCCACATTTAAAGCGTCGATTCCTGCCAGGAATTAAGCGCGCTACACCCTGGGATTTTTCAGAAAACATGCTCTAGCCCCGAGATCTTCCAATCTAGCCCTAGACTTTCTGAAAACTATGCAAACACGCGTAGAATGCTGATCTAGCCCCTGAATAATTAGAAGATTAGGAAAAACTTTCTGTTTTACATAGTTAGACCCCTGAAATTTAAGAAAATAAGATTTTGGACCCTGCAGTGGTGTGTATTTCAACTTCAGTCCCTGTAGAACACTTGATTTAGGAATTTAAACATTTGAATATGATTTAAATTCAAATAGGAGTGCAAACACATATGCAAATTCAGTTTAAATTGCCCTAGCCCTTTGAAAACTTGTACAGTTTGAAATTTGGATTTAGATGGAAAATGAATTCTGAAAATGCAATATAGTTTCTGTTTTATTTATGAAATTCACTTTTTAGGCATAGAATTAAATCTAAATGTATAAAAAAACATACACATAGGAAATGTTCATATAAGGTTTTGAACACAAAGTTTCAATTTGAAAGTTGATTAGAAAGTTTGAAATTTTGTTTAAGGTTGGAATATACACTTTTATGCAAGTTTAGTAGCTAAAAGGTGTGGTATTTAATATAGAAATTAGTGTAAATTTACAATTCGTTTTAGGTGTCCATTTAAAATCTGAATATCAAATTTAGAAAAAAAATATATATGTTTAAAAAGTGTATGTATGCATAGAAACAACCTGTCTAGTGTGAAATTTGGCTAAAAGCAAAGTTCAGATGTGATATATATATATATGCAGACATACACACCAGATTTTATTTAATATGTTATAGGAAACTAAAAAGAAGAATTTCACCATGAGACACCCAAGAGGATTATACATATGTAGACCTTCGTAATTTTAGGCTAAATAAATAATGTGATTCAATGTGTATGTATGTATGACTTGCATGAGAGTATGTGTGGATGATTGCTTATGAAATATTATTTGATTTTTGCTATGTGTATGTTGGCATGAGTAGAACCAACCCCAGAGCCGGTTCTCAACTTCCAGAAGCAAGACTTCATGTTTCCTGAGCAGCAGGAAGAAGGCAAGTGTCCTTGACCACTTTGCACCTAAGCTAGGATGTGTAACTAGAATTATTTGCATTGTCAATTTATCTATGAAACCCATGCTAGGAGTTTCCCTAGCCTTCATTATCTGTTTTCTTGTAGCCTGGGTTGGGAGTTATTCATTATGCTTTTTATTTATTTACTCATGCTTATCCATGCTTAGAATGGGATAAATGGGATATGAGATCATCACCTTGATTATTTACCCTTGAATGGAATATTATGAATTATGTTAGAGGTAGGCATCTAGGCAAGCTGGATGCATTGGTTGGTGCTATGTGCACGAGACTCGGGTTTGTGTTTAGTGCTTGCTTGGGTTCTAAGGACCATTTCATGGAGCATGTAATTTGGCTTTATCGTGCCAACCACATGCTGAGATGGGGAAGCTTGGCCAATTAATTAGGTGTATTTCCGACGTAGTGTGGGTGGTTGGATGGTGCGGGGAATAGGTGTCAGCTGGACTACCATAGGAAACACAAGGCCCAAGAGGGGGCCACTGCAGCGGGGGTTGGAGCCTCCTTGATGCTGTTAGGGGTGAAACCTCAGTGCGCTCATACTCGTTGGGAATCCCTTTGTGAGGGCCTCGTAGTGATCTCCTGGCCACATACCTAGGAAGTGTGAAATGTGGTTGTCTACCACAGGCAAAATAGAGGTTCTTAGTGCACCCGACAACGGGGGATGAAATCACTACTTGTGGGTAAAGAGGCACAAACTCTCCAGATCAAAACCGTCATGACAGTCGTGCTCACGGTCAAGAGCGGCTTGGACTTATTCATGATTAGATGATGAGGAATAGAGGAGTTAAGGATGTTAAGCGAGGAGCTTAACAATGGGATTGGGTTTATGGGATTGGGGACCACTTTACTTACGTAGTAATGTAGGTGCTTAATAAGCTAAGGAGATAGGTATTAATTGCGTAGTGCTTTAACCATGTGTTTAACCTTTCCTTGTTCTATCCTACATGACATAATTTTCCCACAGTTGCTAAGTACCAATGGTACTCAAGCTTGCTTTTCGTTGGTTTTACTTGCTGCTCAGGCCAAAGAAATGAAGTGGTGTACAACAATGAAAACTTTGGTCCCGAAGAAGGGTTCTAGGTTCACGAAGTCCCCTGGTCAACACCTGTGACAGAGCCCACAAGACCCTATTTCCGCTACTTTGTTTATTTACATGTTATGAACATTTTATCGTCCTTTGAGACACTATGTAAGACTTATTTGTATTCGAACACCTGGCTTAAAATATCATGATGTTTCAATATTTGTTGCCACATATATGAGAAAATGATCCTGGCATACATGTGGGAATCATTTGGTTGTTCTTCAGAAAAACCGGGTGTGACAGTAACCTCGTCTCCTGGTCCTCGAAGCGACAGCCCGTGGTGTCACATTCGAGTGCTGAGACGGAGTATCGCGCCAAGGCTAACGGCGTGGCTGAGGCTTTCTGGCTTCAGCAGCTGCTTCAGGAGCTCCACACTCCCGTCGCCAGGAGCACCCTGATCTACTGCGATAACGTCAGCGCCGTGTACCTCTCCACCAACCCGGTCCAGCATCAGCGCATGAAGCATGTGGAAATCGAACTCCATTTTGTTCGTGAGCGGGTTGCACGTGGCGAGGTTCGGGTACACCATGTCCCGACGACGACGCAGTTCACCGACATCTTCACGAAGGGCCTCCCGTCGTCGCTGTTCTCCGAGTTTCGGTCCAGTCTCAACATCTGCAGTGGCTAGATGTTGTGACTGCGGGGGGTGTTAGACTCTGTAATTGTGTGGGTAATACAGGGGTAGTTTAGTCATTAGTGAGGGATTAGGGTTAGGTGTAGTTTAGTCTTTTCACCTCACCTAATCCCTCTATATAATGGACCCTGTACCCTGTTGATTTGAGTCATCTAATACAACCTAGATCAATCCCTCTATTAGTTGTGAATCATCTGTATTCAAAGTGATTAGACTAACTAGGACTAAATTATGTGAAGTCAATTATTTAATTATCCTTTGTTTTCTTATGTAGGTATCCAGCACTTCACCCTTTCCTTATTAGTGAGCTGAGAGTCAAACAAAACTGTTAATTGATGGACATTCCAGTAATTTGGAGTCACACATTGCAAAAGTCATACACCCTGGCCTGTGTCCTATTCTCATTCTTTCATCAAGACTTAAGCCTTCACCTATAAACTGTGGAACTAATGATTCTTTAGACCCTTTTTTCCTTTTCCCTTTCATCTAAAGATGTGCTACTCAGAGCAACTATCGGTTTCGTGTCCTTGCATCTGACAGAAACCCAACACCGATCGACGTCGGTTCTTTCTTGCGAGCCTCACACGGACGCACGTGAAACTTGGATGGAGAGAACGAGAGAGCTTTTTGGGAGCAACTGCTTCCTATTTTTCTTCACGACCAAACTCCTAAACAGCATAACAAACGATGAGTAAAAACCGGATCATCACTTGACCCACTACCAACGTGATGCACGGCTACAGTGTCATGCATGCTCCACGATGCGCCCCGGACCTAAGTGTCCTGCCGAGCTCGGTACTACTTGACCAAAACCAAACTTTTTTTAGCGTGCAATAAGTGCAACAAACAAAGAGAATAAAACAGCACAATTAAGGATTATTCATGACAATCTCCTCCTAATACTTGTTGTGCTTTGAGCCGACTTCAACGAGCCCGATCTTGTCACGGAGTTCCTGGAACTTGATCTTCCCAAGTGGTAGTGAGGATATCACTGAGTTATTCCTCGCTCCTGACAAATTCCACATTTACTTGACCCTTCTCAGCATATTCCCGCACTAGCTGATACTTCACCTCTATATGTTTGCTATAACCATGCAACACTGGATTGCGGATTAAGGCAATGGCTGATTTGTTGTCTACTTTCAAAGTTGGAGCTTTGATTTTCATACCTTGCACTTCTGCTAGAACCCGAGCAAGCCAAACACCTTGACAGGCTGCATTTGCTGCTGATATGTATTCAGCCTCACAGCTCGATTGGGCCACAACCTTTTGTTTCGTTGATTGCCAGGTAATAGGACCCCCTGATAGGAAAAACATCACTCCTGTAGTGCTCTTCCTTGAATCCACATCTCCTGCAAAATCACTGTCACTAAACCCAGTTAGTGATACATCTTCCTCCTTTCTCTGGAACCAAAGTCCCCATTCCTTTGTTCCCTGCACATAGCGCAGAATATGCTTCACAGCTCCCAGGTGTTCTTCCTTTGGATCCTCCAAAAATCTGCTTACATATCCTACCGAAAAAGCGAGATCAGGTCGAGTGTTAACCAGGTACCTTAGACTTCCCACAATGCTTCGATACTCATGTGCATCTACCAGTGATCCCTCACTATTTTTGCTCAGCTTCAGTCGGGTCACCATGGGTACCTGACATGCATTGCAGTCTTTCATACCATCCTTTCCAATATCTTCTCTGCATACGAGCTTTGACACATGGAGATACCAGAAGGACTTTGCTTAACTTGAATACCCAGGTAATAGTGAAGAAGTCCCAAATCACTCATCTTGAATGTCTTGGCCATTTCTGTCTTGAATTTCTTGATCTCACTTCGGTCTGCACCTGTGATGAGCAAGTCATCCACATAGACTTCGACGACCAATTGATGATCATTGATATTTCTAGTATAGATTGCATGCTCCGTTGTGGTTTTCTTGAAACCGAAGGACAACAAGGTGTCATTCAGTTTCTCATTCCATGCTCTGGGCGCCTAGTGGAGACCGTAAAGTGCCTTCTTCAACTTATACACCTTGTGCTCATTTTCTTTCTTCACAAAACCTGCTGGTTGCTCCACATATACTTCTTCACGTAAATTTCCATTCAGAAAAGCGGATTTAACATCCATGTGGTGTATTTCCCAACCAACATGTGCCAAAAGAGCTATAAGCATTCACACGGTGTCTAGTCGTGCCATGGGTGCAAAGAATTCATCATAGTCTATACCACTTTTCTGAGCATACCCTTTTACAACAAGACGTGCCTTGGGCTTGACCACTGCTCCAAGTTCATCTCGTTTAACTTTGTATACCCACTTCACTCCAATCGCTCTTCGACCTTGTGGCAAATCCACTAGTATCCAAGTGTCATTTTCTTCTATAGAGCTCAGCTCTTCCTGCATTGCTTTCTTCCAACATGGCTTACGAAAAGCTTCTGCAAATGACATGGGCCCATCATGGCTTATTACATTGAGCTCCTCCAACTCCACCCTTCTCGGTTCAATCCCTTCAACACGTCTGAACCGCAGCGGTTCTACATCATCACAATCAGCATCCAGTTGCTGCTCATAGTTACTAGGAGGTGAAACAAATTCAACACCATCTTCATGCGCCACTGCATCATCACCACCACCAGGCAGTGGTATGTCCGCCTCCTCCTCTTCATGTACCGCTTCTTCAACGTACACGTCTTCAGCTTCCTGGGGTAGTAAACCCCCAATACTATATTCAACAGTAAAGATGTCATCACCACCGGCCCTGTATTCTCCTGTAACATCATCATCATCATTATCCCATTCCCATTGTGCTTCTTCATCAAATACCACATCCCGGGTCACATGGACACGGCCTTCAGTTGGATCATATACACGATATGCCTTTGTACCTTCTTCATACCCGACAAAGATCATCTTTCTCCCACGATCTTCTAGTTTCTTGAGATGGGGAGTAGTGTTGCGAACATATGCAATGCATCCGAACACTCTCAAATGTTGCACACCTGGTTTTTTTCCATGTCACGCCTCATAGGGTGTCATTCCCTCAACACTCTTTGTTGGACACCTATTTAGCACATATACTGCAGTAGTTAGTGCCTCGCCCCATAACCAGCCCGGCAGTTTCTTTCCCTTCAACATACTTCTTGCCGCTGCCATCAGTGTCCCATTACGGCGCTCCACTACGCCATTTTGCTGAGGACTATAGGACGCTGTGAGCTGACGTCGCACACCTTCACGAACACAAAACTCGGTAAACTCTTGTGATGTAAATTCTCCTCCACGATCGGTGTGAAGTCCACCAAGTTTGTGTCCTGACTCGGCTTCCACTTTGTATTTGAAGTTTCTGATAGCTTACGACGCATGTCCTTTTGAGGGTATGGGCATTACCCACATATGTCGGCTCCTATCATCTACAAGCAGAAGGAAAATTTTGTTTCTCCTTGGAGTTTCTGGTGTAATAGGCCCACACAAGTCACCATGCATGTACCATTTCCAGGACTTGTTTAGCACGGTACTCACTTTGAACCGGGAAGGAGCTTCTTTTCTGTTTACCAGCTTGACAGGCTTCACACAGCCTCTCCAATTTTCCCACGAGTGGCATGCCACGCACCAGCTCCTCCTGGACCATTTTCCTCAAGGCTGCCACGTTAACATGCCCTAATCGAGCATGCCACTTCCTGGCCTCATCTTGCTACCTTGGAAAACATACACCCAGCTCGGTGCAAGTTCACCCATAGCATATACAGCCAGTTCTCTCCACGTTTGACCTTCACCAGTAGTTTACCACTCGGCTCACGAACCTCCAGCACTCCATCCAGTATCCCGACACTATATCCGGCCTCATCAAGTTGCCCAATACTAATAATTTTGTAGCAAGTTGTGGAATGAAATAGACACCAGAGAATGCACGATGCTCACCATTTTTGCAGACAAACACTATCGTGCCACGACCCTCTATATTTGCCACCGAGTCATCGCCAAAACGCACGGACCCAACAACACCAGTGTCAAGTTCAGTGAACGCTAAGCGAGTCCGGTCATGTGGTTTGTAGCACCAGTGTCCAGCACCCATGCATTCTTATCATCTTCACTTTTGGTCTCAAGTTGTGCAAACACTTTTCCTTCATTCAGCTCCACTGATTTCACTCCAGACTTTGCCTCTACCTGTTCCAGTACAGGAGACCTTGATATTTCTGGTGAAGACTTCACTACAAAAAGTGAGGCCTCCTCCCCATCTTGAACAACATGTGTTTGCTCTTTCTTCGTCTTAGACCAACAATCTCGTGCCCAATGCCCGAGTTTTCCACATTTCCTGCATTCATCAGAACTCGGCCTTTTAGGAGTATTGGACGAACCTCTCAAAGATGACCCTTTTTCAGTGCCTCGGCCTCTTCCTCGTCCACGCCATCCCCCACCATGACGGCCTGAATTTCCTGCACCCCTCCCACCGGAGTGACTGTTGCCTTCCTTTTTCTTGCGCCAGGACTCCCATTCCTCCTCCGTAAGATACAACTTTCCATCGTGTTGCATCACAGATGGAGGATCTTCAAATGCATCTTCACAGCCTTGAACCTTCCGGTTAGATCCACGATGCTGAGGGACGACACGTCGAGTAACGTGGTTATCGCAACCACCACTTGCCGGAGTCGCTGTGGCACACTGCGTATGATCTTCTGCACCACCAGAGACTCCTCAATCTTCTCACCCAGCGTTGGCAGTTGAGAGGCTATACCGCTGAGACGCAGGGCAAAATCTTCAACGGACTTGCCGTCTTTGAATGTCGCCGCATCAAACTGACATCGCAAGTTTTGCGCCGTCGTTTTCTTCACACGTTCGTTGCCGATCTGCATCATCGCAAAAGCCTCCCAGGCCTCCTTAGCCGATGCTTTATATGCAATAACAGACCACATCTCCTGTGGAACAGCACTGCACAATGCATCAAGTGCTTGCATATCTTCATGCGGCTCGGCCCCCGCAGTCTCGATCGCATCCCACAATAGACGCGCCTTGAGCTTCACCTTCATGAGGAGTGCCCAGTCCGAGTAATTGGTCTTGGTGAGAAGAGGATAACATGCTCCTCCACTCACCTCATGAATTACACGTTGAACCGAGCTGCCTCCTCCTTCTTCAATCATGGCGCCCTTTCCCGTGGTCCCATCACTCTTGCCACCAATCTTCGCCATATGGACGTGATCTTGCTCGTCGACGGCGCGTCGCAGTCACCGCCCAGCTAAACGTCAGCTCTGATGCCAATTGACAGAAACCCAACACCAATCGACGTCGGTTCTTTCTTGCGAGCCTCACACGGATGCACGCGAAACTTGGATGGAGAGAACAAGAGAGCTTTTTGGGACCAACTGCTTCCTATTTTTCTTCACGGCCAAACTCCTAAACAGCATAACAAACGAGGAGTAAAAACCGGATCATCACTTGACCCACTACCAATGTGATGCATGGCTACAGTGCCATGCATGCTCCACGACGCGCCCCAGACCTACGTGTCCTGCTGAGCTCGGTACTACTTGACCAAAACCGAATTTTTTTAACGTGCAATAAGTGCAACAATCAAGGATTATTCATGACAGCATCAAGGGCATTAATTGGTTTGGTATCTAATGAGCGACTGCAGCACGTTGTTAGTGATATACTGGACAATTTGTCTCATGGAAATAATGGAGTGGTGGCTCAGTGTTCAATATTCTGGTCCTCCCAGGTCATCTAACGTGGGAAATGGAAATGTAGATCTGCATCCTAAGCCGTTTTCATTCAATTCAATCCATGGTCTTTTGCTTCAACTGTCTTCTCTTCTGGATAACAACTTCAGACGTCTGACAGATAGTAGCAAGAAAGATCAGATTCTTGGCCAGTTAATTGAGGTTCTCTCAAGATATTCCTGGCTTGGCAGCATAAAATTATGCTCATGCCCTGTCGTAAGCACATCGTACTTGCGAGTGCTGGATCTCATGCTTGATGTTGCCAGGGCAGGTAAAAGTAAACATACTGAAGTCATCCAGACACTGCTGTTAGAGTTGAGTTCCCATTGCTTGAACAATGCTACAACAACCCGGTATGCATTCCATGATCCAACCCGGATTGAACTTCAACAACAAGCAACTGAATCATTTTTCAGCTGTGTTGGCTTTTCCAAGAAAAATGATGAAATTCCTGAGGAAGATGTTCAGTTACAAAAACTTGGTGAACCAACTTCATCGTCAGAGATGTCTCAGGAGATCACCCTCCCTGAAATACATAAGGATATTATGTCATGTCTGGCAGATCCTGCATATGATGTTAGGATTACAGTTCTTAAGAGGATCCTTCACCTAACAAAATCAATGATACATGGTGATAGCAAAAACATTTTGCATCGATGGGCACAAGCAAATCTGCAGCCTGTTTTCATGTATCACTTATTTGTGGAAGAACACCCCAAGTGTCTTTATATACTCTAAATATAATCTTTTCATGGAACACGGAATATCCATTAGACAAGGAAGAATATTCCACCACATTTTTGTCCTTCTGAGACAGATTAGTTCATTTGAACATCACCATGTCACATACAAAAACCAAAGAAATAATTCTATGCTGCATGGGTATGTGCATGAAACTGTTTGCTAAGTCAATTAGAAATGGTATTTTAGCGGATGGGCTTAAGACCACTGACCTGTCTGGATCCTTTACTAGACTTGATGAAGGGAATAGATTGTCTGATGCCATGCTTAGAGCAAACTTCTTTGTCAGTCTTGTTAAGAATCAGAGTGAACCATCGCAAACTGTGAATGCTCGAAGAGCTGCAGCTGAGGCAATTATTGCTTCAGGTCTGCTTGAAGAGGCAAAATTTGCAGCTTCATTTGTGTCCAACATGCACGTCCCTTCAGATTACGATGAAGGCCATATAAGAAAGAAATGCATGTTAGCTAGTGCATTTGAATTTATCAGCATTTATACAAGCAGGATACTTGATTTGTGGTTTATATGCATTCAGTTGCTGGAGGATGAGGATGCCTATTTGAGACAGAAACTTGCGAAGAATGTTCAGGAAGTAGCAAAGGGTTCAGCTAATACCTTCTGTGATGATTCCACGCCACTGCAGGTTGATAGAGTCATTGAATTGAGCTTCGAGTATCTAACCTCTTTATTTGGTCACTGGCTGAAATACATTGACTGCTTGTTAAGCATAGTCTTGGACACTGGTAACACCGTGAACTCCCGTGGAGATTTAGTGTGTCACGCCCGGTTTTATATAAAGTAAAACCGGCCGCAATCTACATGTATGCCAGGATCGGTTTAATCATACATGTAGGACAATTAGTGATAAACGGTTCTATATCGAATATAAATGTCATTTATACCGTAAATGAGTTTCAACTATCAGCGGAAGAGAAAAAACTTGTAGGGCCGTCCATAGGGCAAATCGACTGGCAGCAACGTGACCTTCACACCGTCTTCATCTAATCCTATTTTCACTGAGCAACATTTATAATAAAAGAAAAAGAAAAACGCATGAGTACATAAAGTATTCAGCAAGTGTGAGAAACGAATGTCATGCAGGCTAGAACAAGTAAAGGTTGAACTCATGGTTAAAGCACTACGCAATTAATACCTATCACCTTAGCTTATTAAGCATCTACATTACTACAAAAGTGAAATGGTCCCAATCCCATACACCCAATCCCATTGTTAAGCTCCCCACTTAACCTCCTCAACCTCTTCATTCGTCATCATCATCTAATCATGAATAAGTCCAAGCCACTCTTGAATTTGAGCACGTCTGTCATGACAGTTTTGACTCTGCAGAGTTTGCACCACTGTACCCACATGTTGTGATTTCATCCCCCGTTACCGGGTGGACTAGTAAAACCTCCATTATGACAGTGGCCGCGAACCACATTCACACTTTCGAGGTGTGTAGCCAGGAGATCACTACGAGGCTTTTACAAAGGAATTCCCGACGAGTGTGGGCCCACTAAGGTTTCACCCCTAACAGCATCCAGGAGGCTCCAACCCCCGCTGCAGTGTCCCCATCTTGAGCCTTGCGGTTCCTATGGTAGTCCAGCTGACACATATTCTCCGCATCATCCAAACACCCATACTACGCCGAAGATACACCTAATTAATTGGCCAAGCTGCCCCATCTCAGCATGTGGTTGGCACTGTAAAGCTAGGTTACATGCTCCATGAACCGGTCCTTCGGATCCAGGCAATCACTAAACACAAACCCGTGTCTCGTGCACACAGTACCAACCAAAGCATTCAACTTGCCTAGATCCCTACCTCTACATAATTCATAATAATCCATTCAAAGGTAAATTAATCAAGGTGATGACATCATAACTCATTTATCCCATTCATCCCATTCTAAGCATGGCTAAGCATGAGTAGCATAAACAAATGACATGATAAATTAACTCCCAACCCAAGGTTACAAGGAGGCAAGGTAATGAAAATCTAGGTAAACTTCCTAGCATGGGTTCCATATTTCAATTGACAAATGCAAATAATTCTATCTACACATCCTAGTATAGGATCAAAGTGGTCAAGGACACTTTCCTTTTTCTTATAGTGTTGCTCAGTCCAGTGGTCAAACTCTTGATCTTCAAAGTCTTCGCGTCATTTCTTGATCATCACTTGTGCACGTATACCCTAGAGGGTTCGTGTGGCCTGGGAAGGAGAAGAAAATGGCTCGCGACGTGGAGGAGCGGCGAAATCCTTCGGTGCCCGTCGGCATGGTCGATGAGGTGTTGTTTCTTCGAGTCCGACAGGTCGGAGATGCTCACTGGTGCGAAGGGTAGACGCTGTTGGGGTTAGACTCGGTGGAAACAAACGCGAGGGTGGAACACCACAAAGGGCGGAGGATCTCTCACCGGAGCTCGTCGGAATGGGGGTTGAAAGGTTTGTCGAGGTTGATGACGCCGTAGCGAAGGTGCTCGGTGAGGGGCGCTTGAGCGGTGAGTGGCCCAAGGGGGACGGGGTGTAGTGGCCGGTGCGGACGCTGATTTCTTGAGCAGGAGCAGCCAGGTGGAGGTGTTGAGCGACGGCACCAAGGACTGGGGCTTGATGAGGTAGATGTGGGTCTTCTCCTTTTCCTTCTTGTCCTTCTTCTCATGCTTGGAAGCCTTGACTTCTTCCTTCTCACCTTCAACCAATGCAGCTTTCCTGGCCTTTTTCTTCTTCTTTTCCACCTTTGCCTCGCCCAAATCCATGCCACAATACACTGTTGCCGCAAAGGGGACCTCAGCAGCCTCAAATTCAGGCACAGGAACCTCAATACTACACAGCTGCAACCCCTTCTCAACACTAACAAATGCATCCCTCAACCCAAATACCACCTTCCGGTTCGCTTGCATTGTTTGTCTTCGCCCCAATATCAAGGAATCTCTTGCTGAATCCAACCAATCATCCAACTCCGCCTAGCTTCTTCTCAGCACTCTCCTTCCCCATCTCTGACAATGGCCAGAAGCAAAGAACTCCAAGCGATGTGAAAGCTTTCCACATGCCGCCATTGCTCAAATAGAAGATGTGTGTCTCAAGACCGGCCACACTTGGCGCACATGTCTATCAACGCAGCATCAATCAAGTGACTAGATCCACAACCACATTTAACCACAAAAGCATGGACCTACTCACTCACCTTCCTATCAGCGGCAATAGCACATGCATTCAAGGCACCTGTGACCGTGACATCTGAAACCTCCAACCCATCCTGCGCGATTTGTCTGAACAACCTCAGCCCTCGGAATTACTCGCAGAGGATGCAATACTCCCAGAAATTGAAGTTGGCACTCCAGCACGGCGGCAAGCATAATTCCTTGACCTCAGCCATGAATGGCTTATACCTTATATACTTCTGCCTGATATAAAGAACAACCTTATGCTTGGCAGCGAGTTGTTGTAACCTGCGTGGCACATCTCGAGCAGGCACATCCAACGTATCTGTATATTCAAATCTGCGTCGCCGCTTCCCTCGCCCAGGTGATGAAATGACAGAATCAGGCTGACCAGCAGGCGCAGCATTACAGACGGGGCACACAGCAACACAAACGCGAACAAATGATTCAGGAATACCGTAGAATTTAGCCCCAACAGACCATGACTGCTTGATGCGGTCGACGGTGTCCTTGTTTCCAGTCCTTCCAGACTACCCGGCAAGAGGTGACCACGGAGGGCGAGGTAGCGGCGCAGACCTCGTTGACGGAGGCGGGGCGGCCCGCGAGCATCAATTGCATCATGAAGCCGTACGAGGCGACGTGCGGCGCGGGGTCGATGGCCGGCAGCAGCGCGAAGGGCGCGGGGGCGCCGCCAGGCTAGTGTTGGGGCCGGGGAGTTGGATCAGCGCGTCATCATCGGCATCGGCGTGGAGGACATAGCTGCAGGGACTACTACCGCTCAGGGTGCTGGGGTCGGGGTCCGGCGGGAGAGGAGGTACGTGAGGGGGAGGCGGCGCCGTGGGCATAGGGAGCGGGCGGTGGCACTTGGGAGGAGGCGGACGGTAGGGAGGCGTGCCGGACGGGGCGGTGCTGCGAAGCGAGCGGGAGCTAGGCTTGCCCGCCAGAGGGGTGCAGTGGCCACGGGGAGAAGGAGCAGCGGAGAGGAGAGCCGGGCGGTGGCTGTTGGAATAATTTGGGCTGGGCCCATTGATTACCCAAATTAATCCTATTAATTTTAAGGCCCACATTAATGCTATGTGACTAAATTATTTAGTCCCACATGGGTAGTTGAAGAGGATTCTGACCAACTTAAATAGGTGGACTATTCCTCTCTATTTGAGAAGTTGGAAAGAAGATAAGGGAGTTCCACACGCGCGCCGAGCCGTGCCGTGCGCGACGCGCATGCGTCACGGGCATTTTCGCGTGAGAAAATCGCGTGACTTGTGACTTGCGACGAGCGGCGTGTGCGTGTGTGAAGAAATTGCTGCATCATTCTTATTGCGCTGAGTTAAATATTTTTACCATTTCTGAGAATTGAATCAACTCAATTATGACGGTGAATTAAATATAGACATTATTAGTAACCGACATATTAAAACAGACATTACTAATAACTGACGTATTAAAACAGAGAATTAATCTCGCGCAATAAATCTGATTCAGTATGCCTCAGCCTATATAAGGCGCTCCTCATTCACCCTGGAATACACACTTGACTACTATCACTGCGCACTCTGCAGTCCCATCGCAAGTCTCTGCGCGCACAGAACTTGCGAGAGCAGGCCTCCGAAACCTCGTCTAGCTGCGATATTTGCACGGGTAGGCGGACGATCAAGTTTTTGGGAAGCGCAACTCTGCGCGACTGCTCGCTTGTACGAACGACTACTACCTGGTGAAGGACGTTCGTGGTACTTCACTGCTTCCAGTCTTCCTGCCTCAACTAACGATCGACTACTTCAAGCAGCTCAACATGTCAACTGTTGGGAACGGCACCGCCGGTGCCTCCGGCACTGGTCCTGCCTCAGGGTACAACCTGATGCTTTCATATTCATTTGTTGTGTTCTTTCTGTTCCTATACAGATTAAGCGTGAACACAAACAATCCTTATGAAGCCATAATATTGCTTATTTTCAATTATATCATGATTATCTTTATTACTTTTGGAATTAAAATGTACCGTAAAATGCCTAAATATCTAACAATCCAAAAACTTGATGGTTGTAATAGGCTTTCAGTCACTAGTTTTGCTGCTGCGCTCAAGCCAAATGCTTTTGACGGATCAAATTACAAACGGTGGCGTGATAGAATGATTCTCTGGTTAACTGCTATGAACATCATTCATGTTGCGAACGGAAAGACTGAACAGTTTACTCCTGAGGAGGAGCAAGCTTTCATGGCAGCCGATAACCTCTTTAGAGGCGCGGTGATTAGTGTTCTTGCAGAAAACTTAGTTGATTTCTATCTCACTGCGACTTCTGGTAAGGAATTTTGGGATGCGCTTGAGACTAAATATGGTGTTTCTAATGCTGGGAGTGAACTGTATGTCATGGAACAGTTCTATGACTATAAGATGGTCGATGACCGTTCTATAGTGGAACAGGCTCATGAAATTCAGTCACTGGCAAAAGAACTCGAAGGTTTCAAGTGTGTGTTACCTGACAAGTTTGTGGCCGGGGGCATTATTGCTAAGTTGCCACTTACCTGGACGGATTTTGCCACTTCTCTAAAACATAAGAGAAAAGAGTTCAATATCGCTGATCTTATTGGCTCTTTGGATGTTGAAGAGAAGGCGAGGGCAAAAGACACTCGTGGAAAAGGAGTTGTTGGGACTTCTAGTGCCAATGTAGTATAGAAGAATAACTCTAATAAATCCTACAACAAGAAGAAGAAGAACAAACACGAGAACCCTACAAAGACTAAACAGACAACCACTTTTAAGAAGAAGATGAAAGGAAATTGCTTTGTTTGCGGCGATCCTGGTCATTTCGCCAGTGAATGTGAGAACCGCAAGTGGAAAGGCAATAAAAAATCAGCAAATATGGTTATTGGCGAAACTGCAGGAACGTCGAGGTATAGTAACATATTACCTACAGTTCTTTCAGTTTGTTATTCACCTGAGTGGTGGATTGATACCGGTGCCAATATCCATGTGTGTGCTGATATATCCTTATTTTCATCTTATCAGGTCGGAGGGACTGTCTCCTTGTTGATGGGAAACGGGTCACATGTGCGTGTTCTTGGAGTTCGTACGGTCAATCTGAAGCTTACTTCGGGAAAGACCGTGCGATTGAAGAACGTGCAACATGTTCCAACCATCAAAAAAAATTTAGTCAGCGGCTCTCTACTTTGTAGAGATGGTTTTAAATTAGTCTTTGAATCCAATAAATGTGTACTTTCTAAGTATGGGAATTTTGTTGGTAAAGGTTATGAAAGCGGAGGTTTGTTCCGCTTATCCTTGTCAGAAAATTGTAATAACGTTGTGAACAATGTCATGAATATTGATGAGTCTAATGTTTGGCATTCACGACTTTGTCATATTAATTTTGGTTGTATGGCACGGCTAGCAAACTTGAGTTTAATTCCAAAATTTATCTTAGTCAAAGGTTCTAAGTGTCATGTTTGTGTGGAATCAAAACAACCTCGGAAACCTCATAAGGTTGCAGAGGCGAGAGAATTGGCACCATTAGAACTAATTCGTTCCGATCTGTGCGAAATGAATGGTGAATTGACAAAAGGTGGTAAAAGATATTTCATGACCTTAATTGATGATTGTACTAGGTTCTGCTACATATATTTATTAAAATCAAAGGATGAAGTGTTACATTATTTTAAAATCTATAAAGCTGAGGTAGAAAACCAACTTGAGAGAAAGATCAAACATATAAGGACCGATCGTGGTGGAGAATACTTTTCAAATTTATTCACTTTGTTCTGTGAGGAACACGGAATAATTCATGAGAGGACGCCTCCCTACTCACCTCAATCGAATGGGTTAGCCGAAAGAAAGAACCGTACTCTAACTGATCTGGTTAACGCCATGTTAGATACATCAGGACTTTCCAAGGAGTGGTGGGGTGAGGCTATATTGATAGCATGTCATGTCCTGAATCGTGTTCCTATAAAGAATAAAGAGATCACTCCATTCGAGGAATGGGAAAAGGAAAGAGTAAATCTCTCATATTTGCGTACTTGGGGTTGTTTAGCAAAAGTAAGTGTGCCAATCAATAAAAAGCGTAAACTCGGTCCTAAAACTGTTGATTGTATTTTTATTGGTTATGTCTTCCACAGCATTGGTTATAGATTTTTAATAATAAAATCTGGAGTACCCGACATGCATGTTGGTACAATTATGGAGTCCAGAGATGCTACATTTTTTGAGGATATATTTCCTATGCGAGAGGATCATTGTAGTACTAGTCAAAAATCTTGTATATATGACGAGCCTACTAATATGATAGAACACAATGAACAAACTCTTGTGGGAAATCTACGCGGTGACAATGAAATTCCACAAAAAAAAAGAGACAAAGGACTACAAAGTCCTTTGGTGATGATTTCATTGTGTACCTTGTGGATGATACTCCTAGAACCATTGAAGAGGCATATTCATCTCTTGATGCGGACTACTGGAAGGAAGCAATCAAGAGTGAGATGGATTCAATTATGCGTAATGGAACGTGGGAGGTTGTTATTAGACCTTATGGGTGCAAACCCATTGGGTGCAAGTGGGTGTTCAAGAAAAAGCTTAGGCCTGATGGTACAATCGAAAAGTACAAGGCGAGGCTTGTAGCTAAGGGCTATAATCAGAAAGAAGGAGAAGATTTCTTTGACACTTACTCACCCGTTGCCCGACTGACCACTATTCGAGTGCTGCTTTCTTTGGCAACCTCATATAGTCTTCTCGTTCATCAGATGGACGTTAAGACAGCTTTCCTAAATGGAGAGTTGGAGGAGGAGATCTATATGGATCAGCCAGATGGTTTTGCAGTAAAAGGTCAAGAAGGAATGGTGTGTAAATTATTGAAATCTTTATATGGCCTGAAGCAAGCACCTAAGAAATGGCATGAGAAGTTTGACAAAACTCTCACGTCTGTTGGTTTTGTTGCGAACGAAGCTGACAAATGTGTGTACTATCGCTTTGGTGGGGGTGAAGGAGTAATATTATGCTTGTATGTTGATGACATACTTATATTTGGAACAAGCCTTAATGTGATTAAGGAAGTCAAAGAGTTTTTATCTCAAAACTTTGAGATGAAGGATTTGGGAGAGGCTAATGTTATCCTTAACATAAAACTAGTGAGAGAGGGTGATGGTGGGGTTAAACTTCTACAATCCCATTATGTGGAAAAGGTTTTACGTCGCTTTGGTTATAGCGATTGTAAACCTTCTCCAACACCTTATGATGCTAGTATGATTTTGAAGAAAAATAAAAGGATAATGAGAGATCAGTTGAGATACTCTCAAATCATTGGTTCCCTTATGTATTTAGCTAGCGCTACAAGGCCTGACGTCTCATTTGCCGTGAGCAAACTTAGCAGGTTTGTTTCAAACCTAGGAGATGATCATTGGGGGGCTCTTGAGAGAGTAATGCGCTATCTAAAAGGCACAGCGAACTACGGGATATACTATTCCGGGAACCCGAAGGTTCTAGAGGGTTATAGTGATTCTAATTGGATCTCTGATGCTGATGAGATAAAAGCCACGAGCGGATATGTGTTCACGCTCGGAGGTGGCGCTGTTTCCTGGAAGTCTTGCAAGCAGACCATCTTAACGAGGTCAACTATGGAAGCAGAACTAACAGCATTAGATACCGCCACAGTTGAGGCTGAGTGGCTTCGTGAACTCCTGATGGATCTGCCGATGGTTGAAAAACCGATACCGGCTATCTTAATGAACTGTGACAATGAGACTGTGATTACTAAAGTGAACAGTTCAAAGGACAACATGAAGTCATCTAGGCATATAAAGAGGCGGTTAAAATCTGTCAGAAAATTGAGAAGCTCCGGAGTGATAGCCTTGGATTATATCCCAACGGCTGAAAATCTGGCAGATCAATTTACAAAGGGTCTTTCACGATCTGTGATCGACAATGCATCCAAGGAATTGGGCTTGAGACCCATTTAGTGAGTCAAGCCATGGCGGCAACATGTCTTATGTGATCGGAGATCCCGTGAATTAGGACAATGAAACAAGTCATGGCTGGCTGAGAGAAGAGAACCTTTGAATAAGGCTCATTCCTGTGAAAATGCATTTCTCTTCAAACTGTACGGCAGGTTGGCTTTTGACTTAATGTGATTTGTGTGGCTTAATTAAGCAAAGATGTTGTCCTACAGAACATCTTATAAGAATTACACTTATATGAGTTCGACTACTAGTCGTAGTCTATGAGATTTGGGTAGTCTCTAGATGCTCATGAAAGGCCTGGAGTATGACTTATATGCTCCAAACCGCGGGGATGCCTTAGCAGCCTAGTACCAGAAAAGACCTTCAGTAAAACTTGTTTGCACAAGACTGTCAATTCAAGTCATAGTCCATTGATCAGTTGTAAACAAAGTGTAGCCTTTGTTCTAGATGGATGTTCAACTTAACAGTCTCCATCGAAACTCTGGTATATCGAAATAGTAGTGGAATTGAGAGCATTTTGTGTGTCTCAAAATTGGTGGGGATTGTTGGAATAATTTGGGCTGGGCCCATTGATTACCCAAATTAATCCTATTAATTTTAAGGCCCACATTAATGCTATGTGACTAAATTATTTAGTCCCACATGGGTAGTTGAAGAGGATTCTGACCAACTTAAATAGGTGGACTATTGCTCTCTATTTGAGAAGTTGGAAAGAAGATAAGAGAGTACCACACGCGCGCCGAGCCGTGCCGTGCGCGACGCGCACGCGTCACGGGCATTTTCGCGTGAGAAAATCGCGTGACTTGTGACTTGCGACGAGCGACGTGTGCGTGTGTGGAGAAATTGCTGCATCATTCTTATTGCGCTGAGTTACATATTTTTACCGTTTCTGAGAATTGAATCAACTCAATTATGACGGTGAATTAAATATAGACATTATTAGTAACCGATGTATTAAAACAGACGTTACTAATAACTGACGTATTAAAACAGAGAATTAATCTCGCGCAATAAATCTGATTCAGTATGCCTCAACCTATATAAGGCGCTCCTCATTCACCCTGGAATACACACTTGACTACTATCACTGCGCACTCTGCATTCCCATCGCAAGTCTCTGCGCGCACAGAACTTGCGAGAGCAGGCCTCCGAAACCTCGTCTAGCTGCGATATTTGCACGGGTAGGCGGACGATCAAGTTTTTGGGAAGCGCAACTCTGCGCGACTGCTCGCTTGTATGAACGACTACTACCTGGTGAAGGACGTTCGTGGGACTTCACTGCTTCCAGTCTTCCTGCCTCAACTAACGATCGACTACTTCAAGCAACTCAACATGTCAACTGTTGGGAACGGCACCGCCGGTGCCTCCGGCACTGGTCCTGCCTCAGGGTACAACCTGATGCTTTCACATTCATTTGTTGTGTTCTTTTTGTTCCTATACAGATTAAGCGTGAACACAAACAATCCTTATGAAGCCATAATATTGCTTATTTTCAATTATATCATGATTATCTTTATTACTTTTGGAATTAAAATGTACCGTAAAATGCCTAAATATCTAACAGTGGCCTCGGGAGGAGAGGGAGGCGCGGCGCGGCGGTTGCGGGCGCGGGTGTGGGCGAGCGGGAGTGGGGAGGTGGGGGATCGGGGGTGGGTTAGGTTTTTTTTTTCTAATCAGGGTGTTACATAGTGTGACAGATTTTTGACAAAGAAATCAACAATCACCATGAAGAGAAGCTGTTAATATGTAAAATCTGTTGCTCTAATATTCAGAAGATTTTGCAGTCCAAATGCCAGATCGGTACAGGAGGAAAAACGGAGTTGTTCCTGCAGAAATGGATGGAGAGGTTCTTGGACCAGCTCACGTCACTGACTAGTGGCTATCTTGAGAAAGAGGAGCAAACAGATTGGATTGGCGGCATAGGTAACCATAAGGATGTGTTCATTTCAGTGTATGCAAACTGGGCGACAGCTGTGCTGTTTATTTACGAGAATTTTTCTGATCTAGAAGGGTCTATCACACCATTCCTCAAGAACCCTTTGATATCTAACATTTATCTTGTGGTAAAACAATCGCATGAGAAGTTTAGATCCCCAAGTAAGCCCAGGGACCAAGTGGATTGCTCAGCATCAAGTATTGATCCGTACTTTCTTATCAGATGATTTTTTTGCACATGTACAACTAATCCTTCTTCATCGCTATTCCTCTGTTGTAAGACTCAACATTAATTCTTCACACGAATTTACTGCTCCACAGAAGTACAACTTGGTACCCTCTCTGATTCGTTGTAAGACCAAACATTTCTGCAGGTAATTGCCTCTGTCCTACCTTTTTCATTTAAGTATAGAGCTCTTGTTGTTGTAATTGGATAAGTAGCTAGGTCCACCTCTTGTAAAGACTTGGATCTTAGTTCTTAGATAATGTGCTAGAAATAATAGAGTTGCAGAAACAGAGACAGGGGATCACCTCCATTGAATGAACAAGATAGGGAGGAAACGATAGTGGTTTTAGCCTGAAGAGATCCTTCCATCTGTATTAATATTGTCTACCCTTTTTTTTCTTCAGATGTGACCACGTCGGCCAGCAGGACCCGACCCAGATCAAACGGCCCAGCGCGTGGGGGTTTTCGTAGTCTTGTGGGCTTTTGCAGTTAAAATAACCCGTTTAACATGATGACTAGGAGTGGCGTCCAGGAAAATCCAACATGATTACGAAACATTTATATCAGCAAATAAAAACTGATTTCATTTAAAAAACAGCAGTATATTTATTTAATATTATAGCGAATACAAATATAAAAAACAGAAGTAAATTAACTTGGGACGGCTAAACGGAAAGCGTCACCACGACAAGACAGAAAATAGCAAGTGAGAGTTACGCGACAGTGAGATTTTAGCCCCAACCAAGCTGACGCCAGACCATATCCGAAAAAGGGAAAATAAAAAATATCTTCCATTGCCAGGATTTGAACCCGGGTCGCCTAGGTGAAAGCAAGGTATCGTAACCGGACTAAACGACAATGGAAACACATGCAATATTTGGAGATAATAAATATATTCAATATTTCTCTTTGTCAAGTGTGCTTTGCTTACCCTGTAATGATACTGTCTGTACTCAATAATATGCTAATGAGACCTCGGGTGACTTGCAGTAAATTTTCAATCTGAAGAGATTGTTTGTATTCTTTATTAGCAGTTAGTCCCACAATCAATTAAAATGGTTGCGAACTACTCATATCGGTTTGAAATAAGTTATGCTAACATGTGGTATTTAAAAACCTATAGCTTAAACTCTATATATTTGGTAGAAAATTATTATTTTTCTACATTTAGAGCTAAAACAGTAAGGCTGCCCCCTCCCGCCTTTTCTTCGAAGCTCCGCCACTATATCTGCAACCTCATTTGGGCAATTAGTGTGAATGTGTCCAACGGGACAACAATGGAACAAGTATTATTCCTTGACTATTTATCAGATAGTGATTCCCATTTGTTGATGCAACAGGTACCTCTTTCTTGGGGATTCCATTGCATCATTTATATTAAATTTATTTGTTGCTTTGGATTTTTCCTAACACTGTATGCATGCTATATTATCTCTCTATGAATAATGGAAAAATCCGTTAGATGATTCTTTTTTCGTGTGCAAACAAAACAAGTAACGTATGGTATGTAAATAAAATGTATTGCGACGTTGGATGCCATTAACCCAAATGCGGAAGACTCATGGTGCTGGAGCAGGGCACCGCTCTTTGTATATAGTCGTGCTGCTATGCTCCTTACACTGACCACACATGTTACCTATATTTTGGTGGTTTTATTACCTGCATACTGCTTACTGTCTTCCTGACTCGGACGGCTTGTGACGCTGATGAACAAATACGCCTCTCCAAAGGCTCTGCTCCGATCTGCACTTTTGAGACGCTCGTGAGGTTTGTTCAGGAATGCACCAGGTTCAAAGAGTACACCACTATTGCAGTGGTTAAATAGCCCATCCATATCACCATCGTGCTATTTATGGGTCTTGTCTATAACCACGTTTGCTCTGGTTCCATGGCACTTAAAACATCCACTCGGACGGTGCTCCTGATGCCACCTATTTCTAAGTCTTAACACAAGGATCCTTGCTTTTATTTTAAACTTTTAACATTATTATGCATAGCATTTGCTTCCGACTGCCTGCATCTGCATACCAGCTGCCTATTGGGGGGCCTCTTATATGGATGTGTTAGGGACGGGAAGAAGGTCTGGGGTTCAGGCTTCAACAAAAAGGAGATTGATGGGCGGGGTATAACGTTGCACTTATTTATTCTCGATCAATCTCATAGATGAGTTTGTACTATATATCCACACTCATCAATAACATTAATTTCCATTCATTTTCTCCCTTGATACGTTGAAGATGTGGGTCACAAGTGAAGATGAGCTATTTAATTTAATGCTACACATTGGTTGATTTAACATATAGATCTTGTGTATTAAAAAAGAACCTAAGATCTTCTGCAATATGACCTCTATATGTATAAGTTAGGAAGAGGAAGATCTTCCGCCATGTGTCCATACGGAGGGGCACACATCAAAAAGCACAACACACACACTGCTTGACCTTACTCCTAAATGGACTACTCGAGGACCCGCCATTACCCACACCCTTGCTTCTCGCTTGATCAGACCAAGCAACTGTTACTGAACACGGGTCATTCGATGCCCGCTTGTTGGATTTGTATTGTAACCCTGTGGAGCCATGCATGCTTTATGCTGATTCTCGAGCTGCCACTTGTATAAGCAGACGAATGGAAGGGCATGCATCTTCACTATCTGCGTAGTTTTCAGCTGGTCACTGTGTTTGGACGAGAAGATTGTTCTCTGTGCGAAAAAAGGAATATGGAACATGTGTTGTGGTGCTAGCTCCTGAACCATAGACGAGAGAGGCTTGCAAAAGCAGGGGCATGCATAGGCGCTCGATCTTTGCAAACAGAAGCCCCTGATGCTATGAGGTACAACGTACATACAGCAAAAGGGTCATGAGCAACACAGCAGAATCACGGAAAACTGAAAGTGCATCTAGGTAATCCCCGTGGGTTTTGGTTGATTGATAACGACAATTAAGATGCTAATAAGTTTCTACTGAGTATGAGCACAGGTGTTTATCAAAGAAATGGATATGGAGTCTCTCAAGAAGCAAAAGGAAAAGAAGAAGACTTGAAAGAGTAGAAAATAGCATTTTCTATTAATCTTCACATTTTCTAGTTGTGTATAGGGTCTTCTCTTTTAGAGTGCTTGAGAATCACTAGAGAGCTCAAACGAAGGGTAGAAAGTTAGAATCATGAGACGAAGTAGTCATAGATATGAAGAAAAGGAAAGACCAGACTTGTCCGTACAAATGGCCGGACTAGTCCGTTCATACCCGGACTAATCCGCTTTAGACCGGATAAAGAGTCTCTGAGTCAGTTCGGACTTGTCTGTTAAAGGCCGGACTAGTCCGTTGTTGTGTGAGTCTGAGCCGTTATGAGACTATGTCTCAGAAGGCCGGACTAGTCCGCTTAGCGGACTAAGCCGCTTATGTCCGGAGAAGAAGTCTCTGAGTGCCATCGGACTAGTCCGCTCCACGGGCCGGACTAGTCCGATCTTTTCAGACTAGTCCGAACTAGGACCGAACAAAGGTTCCTGTGTGAGCTCGGACTAGTCCAAGGTTGGCTGGACTAGTCCGCAAATCCAGTTGATAGAGTTTTTAGACTAAGTCTGGTAAGACCGTACTAGTCCGCCCTGTGGGCCGGACTAGTCCGCCCCTACCAGACTAGTCCGTTCTCATACGGAACAAAGGTTCCTGATTGAGATCGGACTAGTCCGCTCTTGGCCGGACTAGTCCGGGGTTTCATGACCGTTTGAATCCAACAGTCACTAAAACTTTATTTGGTAAGCTGTGACGTGAGTGGTCCCTTAAGATCGGACTAGTCCGGGGTTGGGACCGGACTAGTCCGGACTTTAGTTGATAACGGCTAAATGCCGGGATTTCTATAAAAGGAGACCCCCTGGCTGAGAATTGGAGAGACACGAACCTAAGCGCTGAAAACTCATTCCTAGAGCTCTTCTAAGCCTTTTTCCTCACCTTCTAGACCCCTAAGATTGGATCTTAAGGAGTTAGTGGTTGTTGTGAGAGGAAAGACGTGGTGATCGACGTTTGAGCTCTCGGTTTGATTCCTTTGCATTCTAAATGTTATTTTGAGTTTTTAACAATTGTACTTTGAATTCTAGAACTACTTGGTTGGTGTAGGGAGCCTCAAAGTGTGAGTAGCCCCTAAGATCATTGTATTCACATTCGATTGATAGTGAAAAATCCCGGGCTTGATCTTGGTGATCGCTCGGTGAGGGAAGGGTTAGAAAAGACCCGGTCCTTGGTGGACTCCTCAACGAGGACGTAGGTTCCTGTGTGGAATCGAACCTCGGGATAAATCGCGTCTCTTGGTCTTTCTACTATTTAAATTGCTCACTAAAATTACTTGTCAAGCTTTCATTGTGTTATTTCTCACAAATTGTTCTATTATTTTGTAATCTAATCATTCTCAACTAATTAGTGATATCACTTGACTACCACATATTTTCTGCTCAAATAAACTTAAAAGGAAAACTAAAACACAAATTGGGCTTAGACCGGACTAGTCCGATCTCAGACCGGACTAGTCCGGCCTGCTCTGGTTTTATCCGCTGTTTATTTGAATTTCAGGTTTTATTAGCCTATTCACCCCCTCTCAAGGCAACATTCAAAAACCGCAGCTCCTGTTGGGTAACTCTTCCATTGGTTTCTGACAGCTCCCGCATGACATACTCCTCTCTCCCCCTCTCTCCTTGTAATCTATGGTGAACGTGTAGAAACAGCAGATGGGTATGTTAGAGGGTCCCTAATGCATGGTTTTCTAAGAGCTAGTTCACGAAGGATTCCAATCCTGTATGGAGCAAGAGGAGAAGGAGAGGAGAAACTGAAGAGACAGCTCTTCATAAAAAAATTAGAAGACACTAGCATTTACAGAGCTGTTGAGATGCGAGAACAGCAATTAATTTAGACTTAGAATGAATTCGTATGCTAACTTTCAGATGGAGTGGACAAAAGTAAGTCAGACAACTGACTCTACATTTGGGGAAGCTCTTGGGCCTCGACCTGTTCCTTGGGCATGAATCAATAGCGATTCTCACGTCAGGAAGAGATCATATATAGCCTCCATATTGGTTGTGCCGATATCACCTTGTAGCTGTACATGTATAAATACTAATCCTGCGGTTTCCATGTCCTAGAATGCAACAGTTCGGTCCAAAAGATTTCTCGAAACAACTGAATAACTTTATTAAACCTCTAGTCAGAGTACGGAATTGGTAAGTGGGGACTGCAGTCACATCTTGTTCTTATGATCGTAAACCTGCCGTTAAGAACTCGAGGCACCAAGTGCCTCCTCCTTCAAAGTGCCCTCCTTAATGAGTCGCCGATGAATGACGTTCATGGTTCGGTACAAAGAACTAAATACATGAAAAGAGACATTTTCCACAAGACGCATTCTTCATATGGTTCTGCTCCTTGCATCGACCACACATGTCATGTTTGCCCAGGATCCCATCTGTATGCATACTATCCATGTCTCATTGGTTTCTCCTTGACGGGATGGTGTGATGCCGATGGGCAGATATGCCTCTAGTGGCTTCCATCCACTTATGTTTAAGATGGCATGTACATTCAGTTCAAGCACACAATTTTCTCCCAGATATAACCGCTACTAATGCTCGGTTTCCACGGTGTTTCTTGAATTCTTGTACAGCCATCCTCCCTTGTCTATAACCGCATCCACTTTGGATGCATTGTGCATGCAAAATCTACCAGGGTGTGTTCCCTGATGCCTCCTAATTCTAAGCGCTCCGACACAATGTGTCATTCATTCATTTCAACTTTGTCACTATATATGTTATGTCAGCATCTATCTAATTGCAAGCCTAGGTGGGCTTTTTATGCTCGTGTTATTTAGGACTTCTATGGTTTAATGTAATGGCAATATTCTCTTTACAAATGTCAAATCTGTCTTCTTTGCCAATACGGCCGTTGTGTGGGGTCTGATCCGGGCCAGAAGAATGCGATTAATGTCGTCAAACATCAGCTCATCGACAACGACCCGCCCGGCCGCAATCCAATCTACATAAGAGATTAATTAGAGTACTAATGTGAATTTATAAAAAAGTACTAGTCTACCACTCTTACTTTTTCTGATATGACCCTTGACTTAACAAAATACTAGCTAGTACTGGTGGGTTCAAGATAACAGATGTACACCATCAGATCAAAGTGATTTTGGGGGAATACTGATTACTTTTTTGGGGGAGGGGGGTTCGGACTTCAATACTTTCATTCATGTTTTATCTTGAAAATCTTGTAGATATAGCTAATTAATGCGGAGTGAGATGAATTGTGCTCAATTTGTCAATTTATCACCATTGATGATCTTGTATATACTAGAGAAGAGCACAGGATCTTAAACCGATATGGCCTCAGCATGTGTAAGAGGGTGGAGAGGAAATTGATGAATATGTCAGTATTTTTTGGGGACCTTCATGATCCAACAAATCTAGATAAGTCAGCCTCTAACCAGTAATACTTACTAGTGTTATAGAAAGAAGAGGAATGGTAGGCAAGCAGTTGTTTCTATTGAAAAGGTAAATTTATTATCAGAATTAAGATTAGGGTTACAAAGCAAAATGATTTCTCCACCTTGTATGCACACTACTGTCACCCTTTATTCTCCTTCTCATCAAAATAAATAAAGACTTCAATTCCAAATGATATCAAAAAATAGTACCTCCATTTTGTTGTTGTTGACATTAGGACGCCTAGTCGTCTAGCCTAGCATCGCATCCTCTCCCGCCACCGATGTGAGCTGCCATTAGAAAGAAACAATGGTTATACCATGGTTATTGTCAAGCAATGAATTGGTATCATGTTAATCGAATAGAAGAAAGTATATATTCCATGTAAACTTGAGGGCAGATGAGAATGTTTATATGCTTTAAGGTGTATAGTAATTGTTTTGTCAAGCTTGTCATTGCTATGAAATTTTTTTAAACAATTGAATGGTCCATGTTTCTACGCAGCTAGAATCAATAAATCAGATATAATAGTATAGCTATATCTAAAATTATATTATATTTGATGTCTCTATTTTTGTATTATTATATCACTATTATTTTTTCCATTGTATTCCTGTTGGTAGTGGCAGATAATTTACAAATATTTAGCTAATTTAGATTATTTTTTGGTAATGATAATGATGAGTAATTTAGGAATATACGGAGGGTAATTTAGTCTAGTATTTGACTGTGTGGTGAGTAGTTTTAATTTTTTTTCAGGTATTTCATTCTATTTTTTATAATAGCAATGACGGGGTCATTTTATAATTACATAAAAATGTATTGTTTACTATTTTTCATAATGATAGTGGTAGGTACTTTTTCTTTCTGTCCTCTAATTAACGCGAGAATTTCTAGCCCTTGAGAACGAACGTGGAGTCTTATTTTATTGGAGACACACACACACACTATAGATTAATATATAAAATACATATGCATAGTTTCCATCGTGACATACAATAGAATAGAGTGAAAGAAAGGTCTTTCACGCGAATTTTGTACCAGGCATGAACATACATGTGGTTAGTAGCTCTTCTCCCATGCATGTCATCCACGTACTGAGGATCCCGTTGCCATCATACCGTGTGAGTCTACTCTTTCATCACCACGGCCTATAATGTGGATAAACAGGCATGACACTAGTAGCTCTCTCCCCTAACTTTGCTCTTCGAGATGCTTGCATTCTCAACCCGGTTACACCCTGATTTCAACAACGTCACCACTAGTGCTCTGGTTACATAATGCATTGAAATCTAAGTTGGTGCCAATTTTTACACTTGGATGTCACCCCATTTGCTCTAGCTTCATGGTACCAGCAATACTTGTCAGAATGCAAGTTCTGATACCTCCTATTTCTATGTTCTAAAACTATGATGTCTCTGTCCATTCTAAATCTTAAATTATTATGTGTAGTGTTTGCTTCCTACTGCTTGCCTATCTACGTCTTTTATATGCATTGTTCGGGAGGGGAGGAGTTCAGCCTTCAACAAGATCGGTTAATTGGTGTGCATGTACACCAGTGAAATTACTCTTTGTCAACCTTATAAATGAGTGCACTCATGGTAGAACTTGTCCATGAGCTTTAATATTTTTGTTGAAAGAGCCAAAACATTACTACCATATATTAATAGAACAAATTAGAGTTTGATGTCTGTCATTGGTGCAAAACATGTCCCTGCACAATCATACTGTTTGGTAACCCAAAATGCAGAAAGAGACTACTCACATCTGTATGATCTGACTAAATGTGCTTGGTACTTTATTTTGCACATTCCATGATCTAGTTGTCATTTTATCTAGTTTCTCTGAGACGATGGACTTCAACGATGTTGATTGTTTTCTTGAGAAATCATCTCACTCGTCCCTAATTGCCAAAGCATAAAGCTACCAGTGTTCTTCCTTCTTTGCACATTGAAAGTATAAACTGTTTCATGCCTTTTTTCACCAAATTTCCTGTTTAAGGATCAGACTCGAGATGTTATGCCTGTAATTGAAATGTCTTATAAATCAATTTAATTACCAAATAAAATAGATGTGCATATGTGTAATTAAAAATAATAAAAACATTATGATAAATAAGTTAAACTAATAACTATGTGCAATAGTACCTCACATGAAAAATGCAATCGAATCATCTGTTTCTATCTGTTAGAACACAGTTGGGTGGTCTGTAGACCGATAGTCCCTTGGTTAGTCGGTTGAATCGTATAAATCATGTCAAGGACCGGTTCGTGTATCAACTAATCATGAAAACCATACGGCCACTACACTACAGGAAAAAGAAAAATTTACGACGGCCAAAGTTATTAACAACGGTACCATCTTTAAGTAAAATGTTCACGACGGTGTCCGCCATCGTAAATAAGCACATTATTCACGACGGTTGACCTAGACCGTCGTAAATAAGCACATATTATTTACGACGGTAGGCCTTGACCGTCGTGAATAAGTTCCTTATTTACAACAGGGCCAGTTCCCGTCATAAATAACAACTTATTTACGACGGCCAAAGACCTGGCCTTCATAAATAAGGGGTACATACCAGCCTGGCCCCGACACTTCCGCCGCCGCCGCCCTCTCGCACCGTCGCCGCCTCCCTCGCTCGCCGCCGCCGCCGGCGAACAGCGCCGCCGCCGCCCCGTCCTCCCCGGTCCTGCGCGCACGGCCCGTGCGCCCCGGCCTGTCCCAGCGCGCCCCTGTGCGCCCCGGCCGGCCACCCGCTTCCAGCTCTGCCCGGACCCGGCGCCGCACCGCCCCAGCGCGCCCCGGCCGGCCACCCGCCGCCGGCTCTGCCCCGACCCGGCTCAGCGCCGCCCCGACCTGAGGTTTTTTTGAATAGTTTTAGTTAATTAACTTATTTTAGTTTAGTTTAGTTTACTAATTGTAATTAGGTTATTTTAATTAGTTTAGTTGATTTTATAATTAGTTTAGTTTAGTTTGTAAGTATGATTTAATTAGTTTAGTTTAATTACTTTAAATTGGTTTAGTTTAGCTTATTCAACCCACCTAGGTCGGGGTTGGCGCGGGCATTCACGCCTGCGCCGTCCCCGACCGGTTCCGCCGCCGCCGCCGCCCACCCTGGCTTCCCTGCGCGCCGCCGCCCACCCCGGCCTACCCGCGCGCCGCCGCCGCCACCCACTCTGGCCTCCCTGCGCGCCTTTGCCGCCGGCCACCCCGGCCTCCCTGCGCATCTTTGCCTCCGCCCACCCCGGCCTCCCCGTGCGCCTTTGTTGCCGCCGCCCCGGCCGGCCCTCCCGCCCCCGATTGCCCTGCCCCGAAATGATCAGCCCCGATTGCCACGCCGCAGACCTGGCCCCGCCCCGACCCGCCGCCACCCCGGCCCGGTCCATTGAGTTTTTTAGTTATTTTTAATTAATTATCTTATTTTTTAAATTAGTTTTAATTAATTAGCTCCCTAGCCGCCGAGTCCCTGCTCTGCCCGCCGGGTCCCTCCCCTACCCGCCCCGCCCGCCGGCTCCTTGCCCGCCATGCCCGCCAGCATGCTATTGTTTAAATTGTTTAATTATTTATTTTGTTTCAAATTCTCAATTAGATTATAATTATTTAATTGATTGATTATGAGTTTGTACTATTTATACGTATATTAACGGGTTTCGAGCCGGTCCGACCAGGCACGGCCCAATCCGGCCCAACCCGGCATGGCCCAACCCGGCCTGACCCAGCAAGGCCCAATCCGGTCCGACCCGGCACGGCCCAACCCGGCGCGACCCAATCTCGCCCCAACCCGGCACAGCCCAATCTGGCCCGACCTGGCAAGGCCCAATCCAGCCCGGCCAGGCACGGCCCAATGCCGCCCCGACCCGTCACGGCCCGGATGGTTTTAGTCGCAACTTATGTGTCGAGACGAGCACGAAGGTGAACAGCGACAATGACTTGTAACTTTCAACATTTACTCGTCGCCCCTTTGAACTTTCAACTCTGACCAACTTACCTCCTCTTTCTCGTTCTTTCATATCTTGTAAATGACTGAAAAATGAAAATGAGTAACATAATCTATAGAAATTTATTACCCGTTTCGAATCTCTACGTCTGACATGCGATAGGAATGTGAGGCGTGCAGGTTCAGAATTGTACCTTTTTGGACAGCCTGAGAGTGACCGAGGATGTGCTTTTTACGAGTTAGGTACGGGGTCTGGATCTGGATGTTATTTCGACAGCATAACCTTAATGTTCTCTGCTGCACCATTTTTTGGCATGCATTTAGAGAACAACGGGGTTATGCTGCTGAAATTTCGTCCAGAGTTTGGACACCGTGTCTCGTCATAATCACGTTACCTTGGTCACTCTTAGGTGGGTTTAGGACCTATCTGCCTAGTTGTAGTGGCTGGGATAAGATATAAAAATGTACTAATAATGATTTATGCGCTTTGAAGGTATAACCTAAAACATGGCGAAAGACCGAACTTGGATGTGTTCTGGTTGAAAAAAGAATGGGCATCACTCAGAGGAGTGGTTCACCAAGACAGATGCTTTTATACAACAAGCTTTTTCGTTGTGCAACAGCGACAAGGTGCGGTGCCCATGTACCAAATGTCAGAATGCAAAATTTTTCGACAAGGTGACATTGACGTTTCACTTATGTAGAAACGGTTTCATGAAAAAGTATGAGGTATGGTATTTTCACGGTGAGATAAATTCGGAAGCTGTAGAAGATGAAGTGGTGGATGATAGCATGGGAGTCGATGGGATGGATGAGATGCTTGAAGCTATAGATCCTGAGTTGACGGAGGATGCTCCTACAACACAGGTTCAAACGTTCTTTGAGCTTCTCAAAGCTTCAGAAAAGCCGTTGCATGACCACACAAAAGTGACTCTTCCTAATTTCATGACCAGACTTATGGCAATTAAGTCTAAGTATTTCTTCTCCAACAAATGTTACAACGATCTCATCAAATTGATCAGCGACATCCTTCTCAACCGCATAAAGTGCCGAAAGATATGTACCAGTCCAAAAAATTGATTTCGGGTCTTGATATGAAATATGAGAAGATTGATGTCTGCCAAGGCAACTGTATGCTTTTTTGGAAAGAGCACACCAACGAGAAGAAGTGCTTACAATGTGGCAAATCGAGGTTTGTCGAGGTTGATAATGACAAAAGAGAGCGTGTACAGACTGAAGTCGCACATAAGCAGCTTCGTTACTTGCCTGTCACAACTTGGTTGAAACATTTGTTTCCCTCGAAAAGAACTGCTAGACATATGAGATGGCATAAAGAAGGTGTACGTGAGAACCTCGGAGTCATGGTGCACCCGTCCGACGGTGAGGCATGGAAGGCGTTGGATTGCTTCGATCCAGATTTCGCCAACAATGCAAGAAATGTTTCCATCGGGTTAACGATGCAAGAAATTATTATGGAATCATTAAAATATCCTTGAACTTAGTTTTGCCGGGAATAAGGAGCTTAAAGTAGTCTTGTTTGATTGCGAATGGTTTGACAGCAATAACGGAACTCGACATAATCAATTTGGCATGATAGAAGTCAAACACAACGAACGGCTACGAGGCCACGACACCTTTGTCCTTGCTTATCAAGTCCAGCAAGTGTATTATTTACATTATCCATACAAAAAACTACACGCTTGGTGGGTTGTACATAAGGTGAATCCTCGTGAGCAGTTATATACACCAGATGATGCTAGGTACCAAGATAGTTTGTTGAATGTTGAGATTGATGAGGTTTACCAAGAACAAGAGTTGTAGGACTCTTTTGTCATTGAACCTGGTGTAGGTCTCGATGAGTTAGTTGGAGATACTCAAGATTTAGAGACTCGTGAAATGCGAAAACAAAAACAAAAAACAATCACAACAGAAGATTGGTTGTCCTGATTAAGGAGTAGATTTCATGGTCGTGATACTGATAAATTTTGAAACAGATTTCGAGTGACGTCTTATAGATTTTCAAGTAATATCTTATACCTTTTCTTTCATCTTATATATTTTCCTTTACATTCATTAACAATTTTTCATTCAATAGGATGTCGTCGAGCACTGGTAGAGGAAAGGGAAAGGCGAGGAGACTAGCTAGAGGTTTCTTACGTAGGGCAGCTGACGTCTTTCAGGGCAGTACGTCTAGCGGACTTTCTGCTAGACCGAACTTGGATGTATTCTGGTTGAAAAAAGAATGGGCATCACTCAGATGAGTGGTTCACTAAGACAGATGCTTTTATAAAACGAGATTTTTCGTTGTGCAACAACAGCAAGGTGCAGCGCCCATGTACCAAATGTCAGAATGTGAAATTCTTCGACAAGGTGATGTTGACGTTTCACTTGTGTAGAAACGGTTTCATGCAAAAGTATAAGGTATGGTACTTTCACGGTGAGACACGTTCTGAAGCTGTAGAAGATGAAGTGGTGGATGATAGCATGGGAGTCGATAGGATTGACGAGATGCTTGAAGCCATAGATCTTGAGTTGACGAAGGATGTTCCTACAACGGAGGTTCAAACGTTCTTTGAGCTTCTCAAAGCTTCAGAAGAGCCGCTGCATGAACACACAGAAGTGACTCTTCTTAATTTTATGACCAGACTTATGGCAATTAAGTCTAAATATTTCTTCTCCAACAACTGTTACAGCGATCTAATCAAATTGATCAGCGATATCCTTCTCAACCGCATAAAGTGCCGAAAGATATGTACCAGTCCAAGAAATTTATTTCTGGTCTAGGTATGAAATATGAGAAGATTGATGTCTGCCCAGACAACTGTATGCTTTTTTGGAAAGAGCACGCCAACGAGAAGAAGTGCTTACAATGTGACAAATTGAGATTTGTCGAGGTTGATAATGACGAAGGAGAGCGTGTACAGACTGAAGTTGCACATAAGCAGCTTGGTTAGTTGCCTGTCACACCTTGGTTGAAGCGTTTGTTTCTCTCGAAAAGAACTGCTAGACATATTAGATGGCACAAAGAAGGTGTACATGAGAACCTCGGAGTCACGGTGCACCCGTCCGACGGTGAGGCATGGAAAACGTTGGACCACTTCGATCTAGATTTCGCCAACGATGCAAGAAATGTTCGCATCGGGTTAACGATGCAAGAAGTTATTATGGAATCATTAAAATATCCTTGAACTCAGTTTTGTCGGGAATAAGGAGCTTAAAGTAGTATTTTTTTATTGCGAATGGTTTGACAACAATAACGTAACTCGACATAATAAAATTGGCATGATAGAAGTCAAACACAACGAACGGCTACGAGGCCACGACACCTTTGTCCTTGCTTATCAAGTCCAGCAAGTATATTATTTACATCATCCATGCAAAAAACTACACGCTTGGTGGGTTGTACATAAGGTGAATCCTCGTGAGCAGTTATATACACTAGATGATGCTGGGTACCAAGATAGTTTGTTGAACGTTGAGATTGATGAGTTTCACGAAGAACAAGAGTTGTCGGACTCTTTTGTCATTGAACCTGGTGTAGGTCTCGATGATTTAGTTGGAGATACTCAAGATTTAGAGACTCGTGAAATGTGAAAACAAAAACGAAAAACAATCACGACAGAAGATCGATAGTGTGGATTAAGGAGTAGATTTCATGGTCGTGATACTGATGAATCTTGAAACCAATTTTAAGTAATGTCTTATATATTTTCAAGTAATATCTTATATCTTTTCTTTCATCTTATATGTTTTCCTTTACATTCATTAACAATTTTTTTATTCAATAGGATGTCATCGAGCACTGGTAGAGAAAAGGGAAAGGCGAGAAGACTAGCTAGAGGTTTCTTACGTAGGGTAGCTGACATCTTTCAGGGCAGTAAGTCTAGCGGGCTTTGTGCTAGATGGGCTGCTTTGATGAGTCAGCTACCGGAGCTGAGAGGCGCAGCAGTCGCCTTACAGCGTTCAGACGAGGTAAATAACATTTCCTGAATCTTATAATGTTAATAATTACTTCATTCATCTACATTACGGTTCTTTTAAATTATCCAGGAGGACTCTAGGTCCGATGACTCAGAGATGAGAGGTCCTCTGCAGCCAGCACAGGCTGACCATCCTTCGGGGTTGGGTAACCAGCCTGTGGACCCACCTATGAACTCTTCTGGTGACCGCTCCTCCGGGTCACCTGACGTCGAGCCACCTCAGAGGCGTCGAACAAGGAAGAGTCACTATGTGGCTCCTACTCCAGCTTCTGCAAACCCAGATTACCGGATAGTTATTCGTCCGGTTGGCGATATGTAAGTAAATATCTAGCTCTTCAATTTAGATTATTTTAGCGTTCTAGATGTATTGATTTATCATTATTTATCAGGTCTTGGTACGCGACTCGTTCACGGGTCAAGGACGCCACAAGCAAATGAACAGTGTCCTCGGGCGGCTTATCCGTTTTCACTACCCTGGTGTAGTGAACGGTGTCCCCGCCACGTCGTGGGACGATTACGCCACCGCCCACCACGTTGCTCACAACAACCACCAGGAGGCTGTGTGGTCCGACTTTATGGTAAGCATGAATTATATATGTCTGTAATACAAGTCTATAATATGGTTAATACCAGTGATGTATAAATATGCTTTTAGGCACGGTACCATTTAGAGGACGAGTCCGAGGTGGACTACGCCCGAGCCGTGTTCCAGAAGAACGCTCGGAAGCTCATCACGCAGTCGCTATTAATCGCAAGAATTCAAGCGACGAGAGCGTACATGAAGCTGCATCCGAAAGAGGGCGAGCTGGGGGCATTCAGAAACGTGGCATCCAGATACTTGACGGCGGAGCAGTACACAGAGGTAAATTGTAAAATATTTATTTTAAAATATGGAAGAATCACAATAGGTAAATAGTCTATAACCTAATAATAAATGTATGCAGGTTGGTGTAGTGTGGTTAGATGGCCGTCTGGAGGACTACCGTGCCCTGTGTGCTCTGTGGGCGAGTCAGGAGTTCCAAAAAGTTTCTAGGACCCGTCGACAGAGCAGAGGGACAGATGGGAAGCACACGTTTGGTGCAAACGGCTACTTACGTCTGGCTAAATGCATGGTAAGTGTGATTACTATTATTTTGAAATATGTTAAAATTATTCATTGAACTAACACATATACATAGGAGCGCAAGAGCGGTTAGAAGCCGACTCCGATTCAGGTCTAGAAGAGGGGTCACAGGGGAAACGACCCGTCACAGCCTGACCAGTTATGTTCTCAGGCGGCGGCAGACACACTGGTGAGTTATTTTGTATTTGTATATTGGATTTTCTTAAATGGTTTTGATGATATTATCTTTCCATCTTTGCAGGCAAGGTATGGGCAAGAGGCGGAGCGGCTTCACGGTGAAGGCTTCGATTGGCAGAGCACGCCAATTATCCTGGAAGTCACGTATGCAACCGGAGGTGAGAAACCTCACAGACGGTAAGTTCTCTTTTATTATTTAATGTTACTGAATTTGAGATTCATAAATTTAATAATCTTTCTTCTTTCGTAGGTTCGCCATCTTCGATGGAGTTGTCGACTCGAGTGAGGCACGACCTTCCTCGAGTGGCTTTTCATCGCGGCAGGTGGAATCGAGACAGCTGAGCTCCCTGGAGCTCCAGAGTGTTCGGGACGAGCTCCGTAGGACACACGAGGAGCTCCGGCTAGAAAGGGAGCAGCTCCGGCAAGAAAGGGAGCGTCAAGCCGCGGTAAGTAGGGCTCAGGACGAGTATCAATCCTCGTTCATGCTACAGATACAAACGGCAATGCAGGTATGTAAAGGTCGTTTTAATTAATATTTCTAACATATCAATGATGGTTGTATGATAATGTTTTCTGTTCACAGGTTATGGTGGCAGGGCAGCCGGTCCTCTTTCCACAGTGGTAGCCCCACAGGAGCCACAGGCCCCGTTTACAAGAGTAGAGGTACAACCATAGCCATATTTGATGAAAGTTAGCCAAATTTATTAGAATATCACCAAACTTAGTCAAACATAGCCAAAACTAACTTGATCAATTCTAAGTTATAATAAGCTCACTTATGGAAATATGTATTTTAAAACTTATAACTTATCTAACTACACTTATATATAACAGGGCTCCGCGATCGAGTCTCACACGCCATCGCCGTAGCTACCTGGAGGACGAAGGCTGGAGGACGAGTTCCCGGGTTCTGGAGGTAGTGCACGTGGTAGTGTGTAGTGTGGTGTGTGTCTAGCTAGTGTAGATGTTTATAATATTTTTTCTGCATATTATTTTTGTTATTGTTGACTGCATGTGTGAGCTGGCCATCGAGCCAGGACAGCATATTCTAATTTTAAAAAAATACCAAACTTATTTGCGACGATTTCCTGATGCTGGTCGTCATAAATAAGCCATTACTATTTACGACGGCCAAGACCACCCGTCATAAATAAGCCGCTACTATTACGACGGCTGGTGTCAGCCGTTGTAAATAATGGGTCTATTCACGACGGCCAAGATCAGCTCGTCGTGAATAAATCCCCCAGCCACGTGGCAGTCGGGGGGAGGTTATTCGCGACGAGATTATTTAGCCGTCGTAAATAATCTTATTTACGATGGGAGCCATCGTTAACAAACTTATTTACGACTATTTATCGGTGACGGCCAAAAAACGTCGTGAATAAGTCTTCCCCGTCGTAAATAACTTATTTAGGACGGTTTTTCCTTTATTAACGACGGTTTCCAGCCGTCGTTAATTGTTTAGATTCCCGTAGTGCTAGTCAAGTATGGGCGCAGCCTGATCTAGTAAATGGTGGGTGCCAGTTTTGTATGTGTCAGGTGGTGCGGAGATGCAGGTATATGCGGACACTACAGGAAACATAACAATTAACGAGGGTGAAAAACCGTTGTAAATAAGCACATTACCCTCGTAAATAAGCTATTTGCGACGGTATTTACTTATTTACGACGGCTAATTTTAGTCGTCGTGAATAAGTCCACGCGCCACGTGGAACGGCGGGAAATTTATTTACGACGGGGTGGTTGTACCGTCGTAAATAACAGGAGCATTATTTACGACGGTGGCTCCACCTCGTCGTAAATAATAGGGGCATTATTTACGATGGGTGGTTGTACCATCGTAAATAACAGAAACATTATTTACGACGATACTGTGTAAACCGTCGTAAATAAGTTTTTAAAAAAAAACAGAGAATGCTGACCGCTGGCTCTATGGCCAGTCCACTAGCTCGATGGGCAGCAACACAAACAGTCATAAATCCATATATAAAGTATAATAGCGCACGATATTAATCATAGAAATTATATTACAAGTCCATCATAAGACACAATACAAATGAAGCTACACATTACTACCACGGCCGCTACCTCCGGAGCGCGCAAAATCATCCTCAAGCCGTCTGCTCACTCCTGGCACGTGCGGCGATGGAGTGTGAGCCTCCGTTCCTGATGCCTGTCATGTTTTAGCACATATTATTAGAATTTAGCAAGTTGAACTAGTTTTGACTTTATTTTAGCAAGTTTAACTATATAAGACTATATTTGAGCATGTTCAAAGTGTTTTAGTTATATTTGATAAAGTTTAACTATGTTTGTCTATAATAGAATAATATTAACTTAGTTTAGTTATATTTGAGTAAGTTTAGTTATAATTGACCAAGTAAGTCTAAATAAACTCAAGAGAGGTTTGTTTTTGCCTGAGCTCCTGTAGTTGGCACCTTTGGCTGCTCTGGCTCGATCATCGGTGGTGGCTCCCACCGTGGAAGCTCAACCTGCTGTCCAGCCGTCATAGCCTGCAAATACAAACTATTAGCATATTTTTGCATTCATAATTTTGAAACATATACATATTTGAACGACAATTACTTACCGCCATGCCGCCTGAAACTGTAGCATGTACGAGTTGAGATACTCGTCTCTGGCCCTAGTGGTTGTGGCCTGTCGCTCTCGCTCTAGTCGGAGCTCCTCCTGAGTCCTCTCTCTCTCCGGAGCTCCTCCTATGTCCGACGGAGCTCGTCCTGGACACTCTGGAGCTCCAGCAAGCTAGACCGGCTGGAAGAGCTAGCCTGCTGAGAGGAAAAGGACCTAGAGGGTCGTGCCTGCCTGGAGTTGACCACTCCTTAGAAGATGCCGAACCTACATAAAGATAAAAGTTTATTAGATTTTCATCGACCACTCCAACAAAGTCGTACATAGTAATTGTAGAAGATAAAAACTCATCGGCCATGAGGTTTTCCGCGTCCACTTGCGTAAGCTGCTTCTAGGATGATTGTTGGCGCGTTCTGCCAATCATACTCCTTGCCGCAAAGCCTCCGTGCCTCCTGCCCATACCTGGTCTATAAATAAGAAAACAAAAGAATATTAGCTAGTTTGATTAAGAGAGTTCAATACATGTGATGAGACAACTCACCAGTGCCTCTGTCGCCAACTGAGAGCAGAGCCGTGACTGGTCAGGCCGTGCCGGGTTGGGCTGTGACAGGTCAGGCCGTGCCATGCTGGGAGTTGGGCCATGTGCCGGGTCGGGCTCTGCCGTGCTGCCGGGTTTGGCCGTGCCGGGTCGGGCCGTGCCGAGTTGGGTCGTGCTATGGCGGGTCGGGCCATGCCGGGTCGGCCCGAAACCCGTTAATATATGTATAATAAGTAAACACTCATAATCAATTAATTAACTAATTCAAAACTAATTGAACATTTTAAAACTAAATCAACAATTAAATACTTAAAACTAATAAACTTATGACACTAATTGAACAATAAAAAATAATTAAACAATTATATAATAGTTAAACAAACTAATTACAAACTAAACTAAATAACTAATTAAACAATTTAAACTAATTAAATAACCTAATTAAACAATTACAATCTAAGTAAACAATTACAAACTATTTAAAAAATCTTATCTAATTCAACAAACTAATTACAATCTAATTATAATCTAATTACTACACAATACAAACTAGAATAAACTATTAAATTTAAACTTTTTACAAACAAAACTAAATACCTAATTAAACCAAAACTAATGACAAACTAACCTTACTATATAGGCAGGGGCCGGGCGGCGGCGGAGGGCGGCCGGTGGTGGCAGGGGGCGGCCGGTGGCGGCCGGGGGTGGCCGGGAGCGGCCGGGGGCGGCCGGTGGCGGCCGGGAGGCGGCCGGGGGCTGCCGGGGGTGGCGGGGGCCGGCCTGGAGCGGCCGGCGGCGGGCGGGGGCGGCGACGCGGCGTCGGTGGCGGAGGCAGCGGTCGGCGGCAGCGCGGCGTCGGGGGCGAAGGCGGCGGTCGCGCGCGGTAGGGGAGTGAACCGCTCCCCTCCCGCGCGCGCGGCTGTATATTTATAAGCTTATTTACGATGGTTCTCGGTACCGTCGTAAATAAGCTACTTATTTACGATGGTTAGGTCAACCGTCATTAATAAGGCCGTTATTATCGACGGTGCCTAGTAATCATCGTAAATAAGTAGATTATTTACGTCGGTAGGTTAACCTGTCGTAAATAATGGCCTTATTTATGACGGTGTCTTTTCACCGTTGTTAATATACTTATTAACGACGACACCGTCGTAAATAATTACCCCCTCGTTAATTTACTAGTTTACTGTAGTGGGAGACCATGGAAGGCACACAGAGGTCCTCTAGGGGTGAAGGGAGTACTTTTCTTACGGGTGAAGCCTTAGAGTATGTAAGGAGCTAGAGAAAGCTATGAAAAAGTCTCGAAGTGATCTCTTCGTTTCACAGCAAAGAAAATGAGAAAGTGGAGACTTAAGCCATCTGACAACAGAGACAAAATCGCTTCTTGTAGGAAATGTGTACAAGCTCTATGGTGTGTTAGTAAACCGCTGCACTCACATACTCTTGATCAGCCTCATAAATGATGGTCCTCGTGGTAAAAAAATGTCCACGAGCTTCAATATGTTTTTGTCGAAACATCAAATCATAATGGGCAGCTCCTGATCGAATGTTTTTCATACACATAAACAAAATGCACGGGTTCTTGAAATAATCTTAAATTAATTCCGAACAAGGCATAACACACTAGTACTCAGAAAACTTTTGAGTACTCCTGGCGATACATGTTGATAAGTACATGTCATAAGATAGATGTTATATATTTCATCATTTAACGAATCGGAATCTTCTTTTCCTTAATTATTCATGTTTGGTGAAACTTATTCAAAAAGTTCGGACCAAAAGTTTAATAAAATGTTTGGAGCAAAAATTTTGTAAGAAGATTTTCTTTAAATAAAGTTGCGGAGAGGAAAATTTTCCTAAAAAATATGGTGGGTGTCCAACGGGGGGGCCACGACTTGGCTCATGGTGCGCCGGCATGGAGTAGTCAGCCCCCCAAAAAACTGGATTTATGGGGAGAAGCCTTATGCAGTATCTTACGCTCCATAAAGCTCTGTTCATGGTACTGATCGCATGCATGTTATTTGTGCACCGAGAGTTACGTAGCCTGCATATATCATGTAACACAAATAATTCAGTCAAAACAACTTTATACACGCAAACAATGCATTTAGATATATAAGTTTACGTAATATACAATCGAGGGATCTCCGTGTCTATTGTTGTATAGAACTCAGTACAAGGAGAAGAGAAGCATTGTACTGCATGAGACTCATGCTCTGTCACACTGACACTCCATTCAGGCGATAGAATCCTCGTTATGACCAAGCGTGTCATCCATGTTCTGAGTATCATGTTGCATACATGTCACTCCAGTCATAGTCACCCATATTTTCCAACATTTGTTGACTCTGATGAGCAACCAATAGAAAGCAAATATGCTTCCAAAGTCTTTGCTCACATACTCTACACTTTAAGTTGCTTGAGAGGATAGCACATATGTCAATGGGCAAGCTACTAGTGCACTTGTTACATGGGGATTTCAGATCCGAGATCGTGCCAAGTTTTGCTCCTGTCTATAACTGCATTTTCTCTGGTTTATTGGCATCGCCAACATACACTAGGACAGTGCTCCTGATTCCTCCTATTTCTAACTCTCAACACAATGAGCCATTGGTATATATTATTTCAATCTTTGACATTGGTATGTGTACAGTATTCGTTTCCGACTGATTGTCTAAATCTATGCGCTTTTATACGCGTGTGGACAGGAGGCGGTTCAGGCTTTAGCCATAAAGAGGTTGGTGCTGGATTACAATTTACAACCTTGCACTTTTGATTCTTGATCAACCTGACAACCTCATAGATGAGAGTATCTCGAGGTGATACAGAAAAGTAACTGAGGTTGAACATCCACATTCATGTTCTCTCTTGATACTTTAAGATATAGGTGAGATGAGTAGATAGATACTTAGTGCTAGATTGGTCCATTTCACATCTATCTTGTGTATTAGAGAAGATTCAGGATCTGAAATCAATGTAGCCTGTAGATGTGTAAGACGGGTGATGAGGAAAATAAAAGGACGATAAGTTGTTTCTTTTTCTTGAATATGTAAAAGATTTGTGCCATTGTTTGAGTTATGTTGCAGTTTTGAAGTACAATTGGTCATGCGCACCCGCGCGCGTGCCCCTCAAAGAGAGAGAGAACACATACTCCCTCCGTCCTAAAATAAATGATGTTTAGAACAAGAAATCTAGTTTATTTTGAACTAAATTAGTCAATGTAGCCTGTAGATGTGTAAGACGGGTGATGAGGAAAATAAAAGGACGATGAGTTGTTTCTTTTTCTTGAATATGTAAAAGATTTGTGCCATTGTATTATAAAAAAACCATAGTTGATTGTTGAGTTATGTTGCAGTTTTAAAGTACAATTGGTCATGCGCACCCGCGCGCGTGCCCCTCAAAGAGAGAGAGAACACATACTCCCTCCGTCCTAAAATAAATGATGTTTAGAACAAGAAATCTAGTTTATTTTGAACTAAATTAGTTGTCCTAAACGTCACTTATTTTAGAACAGAGGGAGTACTGTTTAAGCCTTACCCTGAAATGAGAGCTACCGATCGAGCTTTGCAGGCCCGCCATTACCCACACATCTTTGCTTCTTGCTTGATCTGACCAAATAGAAATTGTTACATAACAAGTTGTGTGATGATGCCTGCTTGCTGGCGCCGTAACCGTAGAACTATTCTGCTGATTTTCCAGGTACCGCTTGCATTCATTTGGGACGTGTAGCGTTAGGTTTTGCATGCTTCAGTGTGGGTGATTATGGGTTTAATGCTCCGACTGAGCCATATGTTTTTTTATTCTTTTACTTGGGACATATCTGTATAGTGACATCTGTAATATATCTCCTAACACGCTTTGAATGTAATCTCTCTAATGAAGATGTCTCTTTGTGCAATTATGTGATAGTGTTTTGAACTACATTTGATTGAGATGAACTTCTATTATCTTCTTTTTTACATGAAAAAAAATAAGAAATAAAGAAAATGTGCTGTGGCGTTGGATGGTCCTGCACCAGAGGCAATAGATGCTAACCGTCCCAAAAGCAGGGGCACAGGCCCTCGTTTGCATCCAGCCCTGCTCACACTACTACAATAAGTTTCATCTCACGGCTCTAAACGTAATATCACACGTGATTTTCAAAACCGCCTAAAATGAAGAGCCTATAATAATCAGTAATTTTCACAGGCGGAAACTTAAACCGCATGTAAAAAATATTATCACAGGCAGTTTGTAACGTAAGAGTATCCGCCTGTGATAACTCTATTATAATGCGAAGGACAACAGCAAAAAGGCTACGACAAACACGACATAGTTAAAGGAACTCCACAAGGAAATGAAGATTTCATCTTACACATTTCCACATCTTGTTTTTTTTCCTGAATATAAGAGGGAATATATTACGTATGTAATGGTGGGTTGTGCTGCATTGTGATTCTCAATCAATATATATATAAAGTACATGAGATATAGTGGCAAGATACCTTCTAGATATATATGATAGTATATGATATATAATATATAGTCTATCAAATATATTATAACCACATTGTATATGTGTGTATATTATAGGATGTGTTGATCATCACTGACATGAGAATAGAACTGAGAAGAGCACATACTTGCTAATGGCGAGAAGAGTTAGTCGTTGGGTGCTTGATTGTAAATATCCCATTCTGAGCACATATATTGCTACTTGATGAGATTCGAGCAATTCCGACTGCACATTTTGCTATGAGTCTTACATTGATTTCACAACATGGTATAACGATCGGTCAAAAAATAAACTTTGGGTACACTTCTGGTCATACACGTCGACGAGCATATATCACAAGCAAAAGGATGTCCCAATTGTCGTATAGAACTAAGTATAGTGAAAGTGAGGTGTGTTTGATGAAAGTATAGTGAAAATTGTTAACTGAGCATTGCTTATCACACCAGCCATGCACGCCATTCGTGTCCTGAGTATCTTATTGCCATTACACTGCCAAAGCCATCACGTTGGTTGTGGCTTCCCCATTGGAGGTGTTGAGGATGAACAAATATGCCTCTTACGGCTATGCTCCCACCCTTTTATTTTCAAACTGCTTGCGGGATCAATCCAGTTATGCACTTACATCAACTACCTAGCCACTAGTGATGTGGTTTCATATCACACTCAAATCCAAATTAGTGCTGGTTTTTACACTTGAGTATCACCACGTCTACTCCAGCTTCAAGGTACCCACAACATTCGTTGGGATGTAACTCCTGGTGCCCTCCTATTTCCATGTCCCAACTCTATCAGCTTTGCATCCATTGCTACTCTATTATGTATAGTGTTGGTTTTTGTCAATGCTTGCCTATATATATCTTTTATTTGCATTTTAGGCAGGGGAAGAGTTTCATGCTTCAACGAGACTGGTTGGTCTGTGGGTACACCGCTGCACTTACTCTCAATCACCCCATAATAATGAGCAGCCAACAGGGCTGAGGACAGGGCCCACGCTCCTCCACTTGCACGAGCCCAGCCCGGCTATAGAGAAGCACTTGATTTCCATGTCTCTACTGGGCCTGGGCTAAAGGGGTGTTTTGCGAGCTGGATCTGGGTCATCTGGCTCACGGGACTATATATACAACCATCCAACAAGCGGACCTTGCATGCTCATTATTCAAAACGGAGGGAGCATAATTTCTTTTAGATTGAAAAGAACATGCATATTCCACAGCATAGCGCTGCACATGCACGCCGTACTCAATAACATCGCAGTAGTGCAAATTACTCGAACGATTTTATAAATCACTCACAAATGCTATTATGAAAAAACAACCTAAAATACCTAAATATAAGTATATATATTTGGCTAGCTAACAAAATGAGCCTCTCTCAAGACATAGAAACCCCCACATTAATTATAAAAAATAAAAATACTCACTATTTTGTACTCCCTCCGTTCCAAATTATTTGATGCTGGGTAGTTCAAAATTGAACTAAACAACGTCAAATAATTCGAAATGAAGGGAGTAATAGAAAAAAATACCCTTATATATAAGGTGTGCATGTGTTCATATGAACAAGAAGTACGTATTTGCGCGCGTATGTAAGCATATATGCATGTAGTATCATGTCTCACGATAAAAAAGAAGTTAGCTGAGGTAAGTTGAAAATAAGAACCGTTAATCAAATAATGGCGCGGGTATGTGTGACAACCTTCAAAGTCACCATCAATTAAACTGTGTGATAAAATTGTGTGCTCCTGGCTCAGCTGCTACTTTAAAATCTTTTTTTTTTCTTTTGAGAGAGCGTGCAACTTTAAAATCTAGGACTCTCGCAGTCGTGAGCAGGGCATGTCACATCAAGATTTCGATAATGGGAGTAGGGTTGTGTATTAATTATGCCTAACCCGAAAATGTCCTAATCATGGGCAGAACACACACGGTTAGCTAGCAAGCTGTACTGGGCCTAATAAAAGCCAACAACCTTACTTCCTCGAGGCACCATTTAGGCTCATCGCGTCTCCATGTGCCTTTCTCGCCCTGCTACACTAGTTTAAGTTCCTGATGACGACCTCAATTATTAAGCTAAATGATCTGTGAACGAGGATGGACTTCTTCGAGGGCTACCACCGCGAGGAGGTTTCACCGATCGGCATAGTGTCGTCGGCGACCAACTGCGGATCAACACCACCGTGCGCAACGCCATGGTGCTCGAGAACCAGATCCCCCGCGTTGTTCCTCCTCGCGCAGGCCCTGGCGCTCCGGCGCACCTCCGAGCATGCAGGCTGCCGCCGATGCTCTGCACGGCGTGCTCGACCGCTTCATCAACGAGTCCGACGTCGCCAGTGCCAAGCACGCGCACGTGCTCGAGCTGCTCTACCATTTCCTCGCGCGTCCCGGGCGGCGCCGTGTTCAGCAGGAGCCGCCGCGGATGGTGCCGGCCGGAGGAGTTCACCACCGACATGCTGGACCCGTCGCAGCACCTCCCGGACTACGACGAGGTGAAGCGGGCGTGCGTGGAGATGTCCAGCCTCGACGTGGCGCCAGTGCGGTTCATCCGGCAGAACCCCATATATCTCCCGGCCGACGAGCATTTGGCGTCGAGCCTCCTGGGGCAGATCATATTTTGCGTCCGAATCATATTCTGATTTTCATCTTCAACAAATGTAAGTTAAGTAAGTGAACGTGCATAGAGAGATTGGCGCACGTGTTCGGACAGAAAAAATAACTTACTTGCCTAGTTGCTCGAAACGGATGACGTGTACCAGTAGTTCCCGCTACTCAAAATTCGAATTCAAATGGTATACCCAAGTTTGGTGGGCCGTTACTTCCAAAAAAAAATGTTTGGTGGACAGTTCCGAACTCTGAAGTCCGTGCGCGTGGCAGCGGACAGGCAGGCAACTGCTCCGTTTCTTGGTCCACACGACGAACGAGCTCCTCCTCCGCGTTGGTCCGACGCAGGTCAACGCGAATCTCCAAGCCTTCACAACGAGATAGCAGCGGCTAGAGGTGGGACATGGGCCGGGCCAATTTCGGGCGGGCCGAAGCCCGACGGGCCGGCACGGCCCGGGCACGAAATTGGCCCGAAATAGTTTCGGGCCGGGCCGGCCCGGCACGGTATTTCGGGCCGTGTCGTGCCCGGGTTCCGACGCTTCGGGCGGCCCGGCCCGGAAATCTATTTCGGGCCGTGCTCGGACCGGGCCGGCCCGAAATTGGCCCATCGGCCCGAAAAGGGCCCGAAATTGGGTCACCGGCCCGAAACGGCCCATCGGCCCGAGATGGCCCATCGGCCCGAAACGGCACGAAAAGCTCAGAAAAAGCCGGAGCCCGCTGTCCGCACCGTGCCACACTCGCAGTCCCGCTGCTCCCGCACCCGCACAGCCGCCCTCCAGCCCGCCTGCGCCTCGCCGCTCGCGCCGTGCCCGCGCCCGCGCCCGCCAGCCAGCAAGCAGAGTGTGGCCGCGCCCCCGCCCCTGGCCGGACTGCCCGCGCCCGCGCCCGCCAGCCAGCCAGCAGCCACAGCCGCCGCTCGCCAGGCCGAGGCCCGAGGCGCCAGCAGGCCAGCAGGCAGGCGCGGCAGCCAGCAAGCAGAGGGCCAGCGGCCCAGTGCGCCAGCGGCGCCAAGCAGCCACGCCCACGCGTGGCCGCGCCACTGCGCCAGTGCGGTGGCCCGCGCCGTCGCCAGCTAGGCGCCAGGCCGCCTGGCCCCGCCGCCCCCGCGGCATCCTGTGCCATCGGCCCATCGCCACCGCACGTCGTCTGCCCCCGTGTCGCCGTGCACCTGCCCCCTTGCCCCGACTCCCGAGGCTACCCGAGGGCCGAGCCACCCCGCGTCATCTGCCCATCGTCTCTATTCTGATTTTTGAATATGCTTCCTAATCGAAGAAAAGCGTTGGTGTGTCGTCGTGCCCGTGGATCCGGCTCCCAAAGTCGTGGTAATTATGATCCTAGCTTGCCGTCCATGCCAGAGGATATAGATCCACGTCGCCTATCTCCAAGCATGGGAGATTTTGGAATGAATGATATAAATATAGAGAATGAACCATATGATTATGAGGTGGAGGTCGAAGCTCAAGTTGGAGCACATGTAGATGCAGGTATGGTCCGTTTGTATGATAAGTTTGTGTTTGCGTGTATCTAATACATATGGTAATTCCGTTTATTACTCCGTTGTTCAATTAATGCAGGTTTAGGAACGGGAAGCTTCTCTGTCGATGCACCCCCTAGCAATGAAACTATACAAGCATCCTCCTCCACGCGGGGTCGCAAAAGTACTGCGACATGTTGGCAACATTTTGAGAAGAATAAGGAATTTCGTGATGGTAAGTGGATTGTTATTTCTGCTACATGCAAGTATTGCAAAAAAACTCTCACTGCAGCTTCTAGTGGTGGCACGGGTCATTTGAATCGACATTATACGGGATGTATAAAGCGGTTAGCTTTGCGAGAAGGTGCAGCGGTTCAAACTCAACTTAACTTTAATCCGGATGGTTCAGTAAGTACTTGGGTTAATAATCCTGAAGTTGCTCGTTCTGAAATTGCTAGGTATATTGCAGTTGATGATCAACCTATTTGCATGGGTGAGAGTGTTAATTTTGAAAGAATGGTTCAACATGCATTTTGTCCACAATATCATAATGTTTCTAGAAAAACTACTAGAGGTGACTTGCTTAAAAGATATCATGATAAAATGGATATATTAAAAGAAGCATTTAAGACTATGCCATTTTCTGTTGCATTAACATTTGATATTTGGTTATCATCACACCAAAGAACAAACTATTTGAGTGTTGTTGCTCATTACATAGATCATGAATATAAGCTTAACAAAAGGATATTAGGATTGCGTCTTATTGATGAGAACCACACTGGTGAGGCTATTGCATCTCATGTGCATGAGGTTATTAATGAATATGGCATTGGAGATAAGATTGCTTCTATTACTCTTGATAATGCATCGGCTAACACTAGAGCTATGGAAATATTGATGCCACACATAGAAAGCTACATTGGTGGGTATGTTCTCCATCAAAGATGTGTGTGCCACATCATCAATCTCATTGTGCAGGCGGGATTGTTAAAGGCAAGTTCATGTATTGATAATATTCGTAGTGCTATTCGTTATCTTTTGAATTCTCCACAGGTTTACAGGAGTTTCAGGGAGTATTGTCGTGTAAAGGGATTGAAACCCAAAAAGTTTTCACTTGATATGAAAGTGAGATGGAACTCGACATACACGATGTTGAAGCAATTAAAAGGGTATGAGGAAATTTTCACTACTTTTATGAATGCTCAAGGTGCAGGTATACTACTTAATGAACAGGATTGGGATACTGCACGACGCCTTCGTCGTCTCTTGAAACCATTTTACAATGCAACAACGTTGTTGTCTGGTATTTATTATCCTACATCTCCTCTCGTAATTGAATGGCTTATGACTTTTGCTGAAACGTTTAAGACATATGAGTATGATTCAGTACTATGTCCAATAATTGAAGAAATGAAAGCAAAATACCTAAAATATTTTGATGCTATACCACATTTGTATTGCTTTGCTCTTATCTTTGATCCACGAAAGAAGTTAGAGCAATTAGAAGGTGCTTTACAGTTTATTGGTGATAATCTAGATCTTGATTACTCTGGGGCTTACTCACATGTTAAATCGGAGATATTTCGAGTTTTTGGTATGTATCAGCAGAAATATGGTCAAACTCGCTCTAGAGGTGAAGTGGCACCAACCGAAAAGAGGAAAAGTATGGCAGCTAACATGTGGAAGAAATTGAAGTCTAAAGAATCTTCCACAACGACGTCCTCTAGGTCCAATTGGAATCCAAACGCCGAGTTGTCCCACTACCTTGACATAGATCATGCGGCGCATGATCCAATGCTTCAGGTATATATCTATATTGTAATGTTTGATTTATAGTTTTTGAATTATTATGCTTATGTTTTCTGTTTGTTTTAGGATGATAGTGCTGAGCTAGACCTCTTAGGATGGTGGAAAGACAATGAACGTCAATTTCCAGTGCTCTCACAATTTGCACGTGACGTCCTACTCGTTCCAGTTTCCAGTGTGTCATCTGAAGCCATATTTAGCTCAGCAGGAAGAATTATTGAAGAGAGAAGGTGATTGTTTTAATATATCGACTTACCTTAGTATCTTGTTATGAATCAATATATATTTATCTTAATATCTTGCAGGTCATCTCTTACACCGAAGATAGTTGAGTGTCTTACATGTCTTAAAGATTGGGAGATGGCAGAATCTAGAGATCAACACCGCCTTGAAGATCCAGAAATATTGAAAGCATTAGAGGATCTTGAGCTTGATGAATCCGAATGATGTGATTGATAACAAAACAAACTGTACTCTTTTCCTTACGGGGGAGCTCACTATGAGTGTAAGGTTTTTAACGAGGCAGTTTGTAACAAAACTTTAAACTTTAATGAAATATTTCCCCCATACTTTGTGTGCTTTTGTGCGCTTGAAACATATGTCGTGAGATGGTATATTTTGTGACTTGTGAATTGTGGCTCATGTGTTTGAAAAACATCAAATAGTTCATATTATTATATGTAAAAGTATATGTTTTTGAATGTGAAATTCAAATTCCATTTTTTGGAATTTTTTGGAATTTTTCTGGATTTTTTAGATTTATTTAGAATTTTTTTGGAATTTTTCTGATTTTTTATGTATTTTCTGATTTTTTTTCGGTTTCACAGATTTTCTGAGATTTTTTATTTAACAGATTTTTTTGGATTTTTTTTTATTTTACAGATTTTTTTTGGATTTTTTTAAGTATTTAATTGTTTCTACCGTTAAATGGGCCGTGCTCGGGCCGGGCCCGGCCCGAAATAGGCCCGCCGGGCCGCGTGCCGTGCCCGGGCCGCCACTTTTATAATTCGGGCCGGCCGGCCCGGCACAAAAAGGCCCGGCGTGCTTTCGGGCCGCGGGCCAAATCGGCCCGAAGCACGAATATTCCGGGCCGTGCCGGCCCGCGCCGAGTCCCACCTCTAGCAGCGGCTGCGGGAACCTGCCTGCCCTCAGCGCGCTGACTCGTTGACTTTGAATCCCTCGCCCAAGAAAAGAATCCGATTTGGAAAATTTCGCGTGTCCACTGTCCACGCCGAATTTTGTCGGGAATGACGATTGTTTGTCGGAAAAAGAAGAGCGGACTCGAAATTTAATGGTTCGAAGTAGTAATGTACAGCGGCGTCACAGATGAGCGACCTCGGCAAGCAAGATGGCCGGCGTCCGGCGACAGCAGAGCGCCGTTTCTTGAGAACGGAGCGGGAGGAAAAGGAATCGAGGGATGGAGCTACGCGTGGAGCACGACGAACAGAGAGCCGTCACCGCGAGCATGATGCCGCGGCGAGCGAGGGGTCGGGTTGTTGGGGTGTCTGGGGAGGGGTTGACGACGCCGGCTCGTCGTCGTCGGCCGCCGCGGAGAGGCGGCTGGGCCGCGGGCGGAAGGCGGCGCCGCGGCCGCGAGGTCGGGCGGACGACGGTGGAGGGCGGAGAGAGCGCGCAGCGGACGGTGGAGCCGACCCTCGCCGCGGCCGGCGGGCCCGCCGTCGACGGCCGCCGAGCGGCGCTCGGGCTCAGCCCGCCCGACGCCGACAAGCAGGAGGGGTCCCGTCCCCTGTGCAGTGCGCAGCGGAAGGAGCCTAGGTGCGTCGTGGGCGAGCACGGGTACGCCCGCTTCCGCGGCGGGGCCGGGGCGCCGGGGAGCGCGAGGAGGCGGACGGGCGGCGCGCCGGTCGGCGGGCGCGTGCGCGCGCTGGGCCCGCGGGCGGCGGCCGACCGTTTCACTGCCGCTACGGAGCTAGGAGTCGGCGCGGTGGCTGCTCGCGCCATTACCCGGGGCTCGACGCGCGGAGCTTGGTCGGTCAGGGACGGAGAGCTTGTCTCGGGGGAAGCGAGTGTGGTTACGGCGGGGGATGCCAAGGCCAAACCTAACGTGCTTGGCAGTGAGGGAAGTGAAGCAGATAAGGGGTTTGGTACATATGCTTAATATTTCGGGTGTTACACATTAGAAAGAAACAATGGTTATAGCATGGTTATTGTCAAGCAATGAATTGGTATCATCGAATAGAACAAAGTATATATTCCATGTAACCTTGAGGGCAGATGAGAATGTTTATATGCTTTAAGGTGTATAGTAATTGTTTTGTCAAGCTTGTCATTGCTATGAAAATTTTACAAACAATTGAATGGTCCATGTTTCTACACAGCTAGAATCAATGAATCAAATATAATAGTATAGCTATATCTAAAATTATATTATATTTGATGTCTCTAATTTTGTATTATTATATCACTATTATTTTTTCATTATATTCCTGTTGGTAGTGGCAGATAATTTACAAATATTTAGCTAATTTAGAATATTTTTGGGTAATGATAATGGTGAGTAATTTAGGAATATATGGAGGGTATTTTAGTCTAATATTTGATTGTGTGGTGAGTAGTTTAAAACTTTATCCAGGTATTTTATTCTATTTTTTATAATAGCAATGATGGGTCATTTTAGAATTATATAAAAATGTATTTTTACTATTTTTTTCATAATGATAGTGGTAGGTACTTTTTCTTTCTATCCTCTAATTAACGCGAGAATTTCTAGCCCTTGAGAACGAACGTGGAGTCTTATTCTATTGGACACATATACACACATATATAATAGATTAATATATAAAATACATATGCATAGTTTCCATCATCACATCCAATAGAATAGAGTGAAAGCAAGGTCTTTCACGTGAATTTTGTACCAGGCATAAACATACATGTGGTTAGTAGCTCTTCCCTGTTGAATATTGTTGAATGGCGTAAGGCTATCCCACCAGCCACATGTATTTACATATATATAGTGGTACATCAAGTGTTACATGCACAGCCCCATAAAGCCTCATAATACACACCATTATCACCTATCAAAAATAGAGGGGTACAACCTCATAATACAACCCCATAACAGCCTCATAATGCAACCCCATAATCAAGAGTGTATGGCACTTTTCTACTGTACATAACCCTTCCAAATATAGGTAAAGTTTATATCTTTAACACCCCTCAATCTGAGCGGTATGTAATTAAGTTCAGATTGTTACAGACTTTTCCAAAAGCTAGACCAGATAATGGCTTGGTCATAATATCAACAACTTGATCTTTGGAAGATATGATCCGGACATCTAATAGGTGAGATGCAACCTGCTCACGAACAAAGTGATAGTCGACTTCGACATGTTTGGTGCGACGATTCGCCGTCATATAAGTAGCCCCAATGTTATCACACCAAAGAGTCGGCGGTCTAGTTTGTTGTATGCCAATTTCCCGGAGTGGTGCTTAAACTCAAATTAATTCTACGGTAGTATTGGCAACCTCCTTATATTCATCCTCTGTACTAGAGCGTGGGACGGTTGGGTGTTTCCGGGAACTCCAGGAAATGAGATTGCCGCCAAATAAAACGACATAGCCGCCAGTACTATGACGATCATCCGGGTTACCAGCCCAATCCGCATCAGAAAATGCCCAAGATGGACTTAGTGATAGAGAGCCCCACATCTGAGGTGAAGTGAAGACACCGCAAGATGCGTTTCACCGCCTTCCAATGAGATTCAGTTGGTGCGAACATATACTGACATAATCTATTAACCGAGAAGGATATATCAGGGCGTGTGAAGGATAAATACTGTAGTGCACCAACCACACTGCGATAGCGCGTAATATCATCTGGTGAGAGAGGTGTACCATCGTGGAGAAAGAGTTTGTCAGTAGGCAACATCGGTGTAGTGACACCTTTAGAGCTCTCCATGTTGGTGCGCAACAGAAGATCCTTGATATATTTGCGCTGTGTGAGGATCAGTCCGGTAGTTGTATGATGAACTTCAATGCCTAAAAAATAACTGAGGCGACCAAGATCCTTCACCGCAAAATCAACTCTAAGTTGTTGGAGGAGGCGATCGGTAGCCGAAGATGAGGAGCTCACAATGATAATGTCATCCACATAGATAAGTATATACATGTGGATGTCGGCTTGAGTGAAGATAAAGAGCGAGACATCTGCCTTGGATGCTTGAAAACCCAACCGAATCAGGGTGCTACTCAACCGAGAGAACCAAGCCCGCGGTGCTTGTTTAAGACCATATAAGGATTTATCAAGTTTGCAAATATAATTTGGATAAGTGGAGTCTTCAAAACCTGGCGGTTGCTTCATATAAACGTCTTCGTCAAGAAATCCATGAAGAAAAGCATTTTGGATGTCAATCTGTCGAAGTGACCAGCCTCGAGAAACCGCCAAGGATAATAAAAGACGAATGGTGGTCGGTTTCACAACCGGACTGAAGGTGGCATCATAATCAATCCCATATTGTTGTTTGAAACCTTTTGCGACTAGGCGGGCCTTATAACGATCAATATTTCCATCTGACTTATATTTGAGTTTGAAAATCCACTTATAATCAATGATGTTGAGATCAGCACGAGGAGGGACTAGATGCCAAGTCTTGATTTTCATGAGTGCATCAAATTCTTCTTGCATTGCACGATGCCACAAAGGATGCTTCATAGCAGTAACATGAGATGATGGTTCTTCAATAGAAGTCCGAGTAATAGAATATGTGAGCGTACCATCAGTACGTTGTTTTGGTTGTCGCATATTATTTCTCAAACGTGTACCATAAGTGTGTCCTGTGCTATGATTTGAAATAATGGTTTGATCAGCAGGCCCGACAGTATCAGGTAGTACCTCCGGATTGAGTGCTGTGGCATCATTATTTGTAGGCCCCATGCTGCCTGCTACGATCGTGGGCGCAGAAGAAACAGCCGGTAATGCCGCGCCCGAGCCTGGCTGATTAATGGGCGGAGTGGTCAAAGCTTCGCATGCTGGCAGTTGTCCTGAGGCCAGGGCTGATTTTGTGCCACACATGGGGTGCGCATTTCCAGCAGGATTAGATTCCATGAATGAGGATTGAATGCCATGCATGCTAGCAGCAGGCACATCAGTGCCGCATGAAAATCCTGGCATGGCCCCCAGCTAGACTGCATGCTCATCTGCATGGCATGCAGGCACGTCCGTGTCGTGCACATATCCGGGCATGTCCCCCGATTGTGCCGCGCGCATTGGGAGAGCGTCGCCCGAAATTACTCCTGAGGTCGGGAGACAAGATCGGCCTCCTGCCGTTTTTGTGACGTGCACGTCGGGTGAGGATCCTGCTACGAGCCCCGCCTGCACCATAAATGTTTGGACGGGACTTGAATTTGCTCCTCCCATGCAGCGCATGCCACGCGGAGATGCAGGTCTGGGTGCCGGATTTTCAACCGGCGTGGTTGTCACGCGTGAGGAAGATCTGCCTGCATTTGTTAGTACCGTAGGCATTGAATAGGAAAACAAATTAAACAATTGGTTAGTAGTCCCATCAATACTATTATTGCCCGAAGGATGTGGATCAAAGTTGGATGAAGGATTTTTTAATGGAAAGACATGCTCATCAAAGATAACGTCTCTGGAAATATAGACACGTCCAGTATCCATGTCCATACATTTGTATCCTTTATGAATAGCACTGTAACCAATAAAAACACATGGTTTAGAATGAAAAGATAATTTGTGTTTATTGTATGGACGAAGGTTTGGCCAACATGCACAGCCAAAAATACGAAGCATGGAATAATTAGGTGGTGCGCGAAATAATCGTTCTAGAGGGCACAAATTATCAATAACACGGGTAAGGAGATGATTTATGAGGTACGTGGCAGTGGTGAAGGCTTCATCCCAGAATTTGAGTGGCATGCCAGCATGAGCAAGGAGGGCAATACCAGTTTCAACAAATATGACGGTGTTTGCGTTCAGCTGAACCATTTTGTTGATGAGCATGAGGACAAGATACCCTATGTGTGATGCCCATTTTAGTGAAGAATTGGTTATTAAGTTTTTGATATTCTCCACCCCAATCGGATTGTACGCATTTAATTTTGGTGTCAAGGAGACGTTCTGCATGAGCTTGGAAAATCAAGAAAATGCATTGAACGTCAGTTCGATCATTCATGAGATAAATCCACGTGAATTTGCTAAAGTCATTAATAAAACTAATATAATATTTGAAGACAAACAGAAATGGGAGCAGGTCCCCAAACATCAGAATAAATGAGTTCGAGTGGTTTCATGAACCTGTGACATGAAATATTATATGGTAATTGATGACTTTTTGATAACTGACACGCATTACAAACTGAGGAAACAATAGACTCCTTGAGACACGGAAGATTATGAATACGTAAAAGGGACCTAACAACTTGGGAAGATGGATGACCGAACCGAGCAATGCCACTGATCTGGACGCGCAGAATAGCTCACAAATGCCTGCTTGATGAACTTAATATCATATGGCTTCAAGGGATAAAGACCACCTTCACATTTGCCTTCCAGGAGTAGATTCCGAGTTGCTCGATCCTTTATGAGATAATATGAGGGATGAAATTCAAAGAATATATTGTTATCACGAGATAATTTATGAACTGAAAGAAGATGCTTAGAAATTTCGGGAACGTGAAGGACATTGTTGAGAGTAAGAGGGCATGTATTAGTATTGATAGAACATGAACCAATATGTTTAATTTGCAAACCTGCACCGTTGCCCACTTGTACTATGTCACCACCATGGTACTGATCCCGCACAACTAGGCGATCAAGATCACTTGTGATGTGATCTGTGGCACCTGTGTCGTTGTACCAGTTGGGATTAATTTTGTAGGAATTTGTAGACACCAAAGCCGCCGAAGGAACGTCCTCCTGGTAGGATTCATCCATCCTATGCCAAAAGCGAAGCGCGGTGTGACCCACCTTGCCACATATTTGACAAGTGGAGCGTGAAGAAGAGGAGCCTCGTCGATCGTCGTTGGGACGAGGAGGCGCACCACCGCGGGAACGACCGCGCCCGCGGTCAGAGCGGCCGCGCCCCCTATTGTGGCCACCGCCGCGCCCCACGTAGTTGTTAGAAGAGCCAACGTTAAGCTGCAGTGCCGCCTGATGCTTCAGCTGGCGAGCTTCAAAGGCGATGAGGTGGGAGTAGGCGTCGTCGAGGGTGATGGAGTCCTTGGTCTTCATCGATGTGACATACGGGTCATACTTGGACGGTAGCTCAGCCAGGAGATATGTGAGGATCTCATCATTACTGAGGGCAGCGTCAGCCGACGTCATTTCAGTGGCAAGATTTTTTATCTTACTGAAATAATCTGCTGCCGACATATCTCTTTTCTGTGCGGTGACGAGTTCAACACGGAGTTGAACCGTGCGTGCGCGAGTCAACGAGGAGAACTTCTTCTGAAGAGAGTCCCACACCTCCTTAGACGTCTTTGCGTCGACGACATCGCGGAGGACCTCCTTGGACAAGGAGGAGAGGAGGCCACTGAGGACCTGCTGGTCCGTGTTGTACCAGGACGCGTAGTCCGGCTTGTTGATGGGCTCAGCGCCAACGGTCGTCGACGCAGGAATCTGCTGTGCCGGCACAGATTTGGTGCCGTCGAGGTATCCCATCAAATTGGTGCTCCTGAGATAGGGGAGCAGTTGAGCGCGCCATAGAAGATAATTTGTCTTTGTGAGTTTGATGGTCACTACGTGGTGGAGAGGGATGGTGTTGGAAGTCATCGTGGACGCAGGAGCTTCTGCAGTGGTGGAGAGAGGGGAGGTGGTGGAAGGAAAATTGCTAATGGATCGATTAGTGTCTTGGCTCGGATACCATGTTGAATATTGTTGAATGGCGCAAGGCTATCCCACCAGCCACATGTATTCACATATATATAGTGGTACATTAGGTGTTACATGCGCAGCCCCATAAAACCTCATAAAGCCTCATAATACACACCATTATCACCTATCAAAAATAGAGGGGGTACAGCCTCATAATACAGCCCCATAATAGCCTCATAATGCAGCCCCATAATCAAGAGTGTATGGCACTTTTGTACTGTACATAACCCTTCCAAATATAGGTAAAGTTTCTATCTTTAACACTCCCATGCATGTCATCCACGTACTGAGGATCCCGTTGCTACCATACCGTGTGGGTCTACTTTTTCATCACCACGACCTATGATGCGGATAAACAGGCATGACGCTGGTAGCTCTCCCCCCTAACTTTGCTCTTCGAGATGCTTGCATTCTCAACCCGGTTACACGCTGATTTCAACAACGTCACCACTAGTGCTCTGGTTACATAATGCACTAAATCTAAGTTGGTGCCAATTTTTACACTTGGATGTCACCCCATTTGCTCTAGCTTCATGGTACCAGCAATACTTGTCAGAATGCAAGTCCTGATACCTCCTATTTCTATGTTCTAAAACTATGATGTCTCTGTCCATTCTAAATCTTAAATTATTATGTGTAGTGTTTGCTTCCTACTGCTTGCCTATCTACGTCTTTTATATGCATTGTTCGGGAGGGGAGGAGTTCAGGCGCTTCAACAAGATTGGTTAATTGGTGTGCAGGTACACCAGTGAAATTACTCTTTGTCAACCTTATAAATGAGTGCACTCATGGTAGAACATGTCCATGAGCTTTAACATTTTTGTTGAAAGACCCAAAACCTTAATAGCATATATTAATAGAACAAATTGGAGTTTGATATCTGTCATTGGTGCAAAACATGTCCCTGCACAATCATACTGTTTGGTAACTCAAAATACAGAAAGAGACTACTCACATCTGTAAGATCTGACTAAATGTGCTTGGTACTTTATTTTTCACCATCCATGATCTAGTTGTCATTGTATCTAGTTTCTCTAAGACGACTCGCTTCAATGATCTTGATTGTTTTCTTGAAAAATCATCTCACTCATCCCTAATTGCCAAAGCATAAAGCTACCAGTGTTCTTCCTTCTTTGCACATTGGAACTATAAACCGTTTCATGCTTTTTTTCACCAAATTTCCTGTTTAAGGTTCAAACTTGAGATGTCATGCCTGTACTTGAAATGTCTTATAAATCAATTTAATTACCAATTAAAATAGGTGTGAATACGTGTAATTAAAAATAACAAAAAACAATATGATAAATATGTTACACCAATAACTATGTTCATTAGTACCTCACATGAAAAATGTAATCGAATTGTCTGTTTCTATCTGTTAGACACAGTTGGGGGCTCTGTCATGGGATAGACCGGTAGTCCCTTGGTTAGTCGGTTGACTCGTATAAATCATATCAAGGACCGGTTCGTGTAGCAACTAATCATGAAAACCGTATAACCACTAGTCAAGTATGGGCGCAGCCTGACCTAGTAAATGGTGGGTGCCAGTTTTGTATGTGTCAGGTGGTGTGGAGATGCAGGTATATGCGGAGACCATGGAGAGCACACAAGAGAGGTCCTCTAGGGGTGAAGGGAGTACTTTCCTTAAGGGTGAAGCCTTAGCGAGTATGTAAGGAGCTAGAGAAAGCTATGAAAAAGTCTCGAAGTGATCTCTTCGTTTCACAACAAAGAAAATGTGAAAGTAATTCGTGACCACATGCGAGATGGAGACTTAAGTCATCTGACAGCAGATACAAAATTGCTTCTTGTAGGAAATGTGTACAAGCTCTATGGTGTGTTAATAAACCGCTGCACTCACATACTCTCGATCAGCCTCACAAACTCATGGTAAAAAAAATGTCCACGAACTTCAATATGTTTTTGTCGAAACATCAACTCAAAATTGGGCAGCTCGCGATTGAATGTTTTCCGTACATAAACAAGATGCACGCGTTCTTGAAATAATCTTAAATTCATTCTGCAAAACAAGGCATATATAACACACTACTACTCAGAAAACTTTTTGAGTATTCCTGGCCATACATGTTGATCAGTGCATGTCATAAGATAGATATGATATATTTCGTCATTTAACGAACCATATCCTTCTTTTCCTTAATTTTTCAAGTTTGGTGAAACTTATTCAAAAACTTTGAACCAAATGTTTAATAAAATGTTTGGAGCAGAAGTTTTATAAAAACTTTCTTTAAATAAAGTTGTGGAGAGGAAAATGGTGGGTATCGAACGGGGGCCACGACTTGGCTCCTGGTGCGCAGGCGTGGAGTAGTCAGGCCCCAAAAAAACTGGATTTTTGGGTAGAAGCCTTCTGCATTACTCTTATGCTCCGCAAAGCTCTGCTCATAGTACTGATCGCATGCATATTATTTGTGTGCTGAGAGTCACATAGCCTGCATATATGGTGTAACACAAACAGTTTAGTCAAGATAACTTTGTACACTCAAACAATGCATTTAGATATATAAGTTTATGGAATATACAATCGAGGGATCCCCGTGTCTATTATCGCACAGGACTCTACAAAGAAAAGAGAAGCCATGCGCATGAGACTCATGCTCTATCACACCACTGCTCCATGTTCTGAGGATCATGTTGCCTAAATATCACTCAAGTCATCGTCACTCTTATTTTCCGATATTTGGTGACTCTGATGAGCAATAAATAGCAAGCAAATATGCTTCCAAAGTCTTTGCTCACATACTCTACACTTTGAGTTGCTTGAGAGGATAGCACATATGTCAATGGGCAAACTACTAGTGCACTGGTTACATGAAGATTTCAGATCCGAGATCGTGCCAAGTTTTACTCCTGTCTATAACTGCATTTTCTCTGGTTTATTGGCATCGCCAACATACACTGGGACGGTGCTCCTGATTCCTCCTATTCTAACTCTCAACAGAATGAGTCATGCGTATATATTATTTCAATCTTGATATTGGTATGTGTAGTATTCGCTTATGACTGATTGCCTAAATCTATGCGCTTTTATACGGGTGTGGATAGGAGACGGTTCAGGCTTCAGCCATAAAGAGGTTGGTGGTGGTTTACAACCTTGCACTTTCGATTCTTGATCAACCTGACAACCTCATAGATGAGAGTATCTCAAGGTGGTACATAAAAGTACCTAAGTTTGAACATCCCTGTTCATGTTCTTCTTGATACTTTTAAGATATACTCCCTCCGTTCTGAAATAAATGACGTTTACGATATCTAATTTAATTTAAATTGAACTAGATTTTGTGTCCTAAACGTTGTTTATTTCAGAAAGGAGGGAGTAGGTGAGATGAGTAGATGGATATTTAGTGCTAGATTGGTCCATTTAACATCCATCTTGTGTATTAGAGAAGATTCACGATCTGAAACCAATGTAGCCTGTGGATGTGTAAGAGGGGTAATGAGGAAAATGAAGGACGATGAGTTATTTCTTTTTCTTGAACACGTAAAAGATTTGTGTCATTGTATTAATAAAAAAGAGCAGAGTTGAGTTATGTTACAGTTTTGAAGTACAATTGGCCATGCGCACCCGCGCCCGTGCCCCTCAAGGAGAGAGAGAACACATACTGTTTAAGCCTTACCCTTAAACGAGAGCTACCGAGCTTTGCAGGCCCGCCATTACCCACACATCCTGTTAGAAAGAAATAGGCAATTTACTGATTAATTCTGAAAAACCACGACTTCGAACAGCGAGAAACACCAGCAAACGAGAAATCAGATTAGGCGTACCGATCTGAAACTGGAGTAATCGCTGCAAATGCAGATTTGACGACAGTCGGTCGGTACAGATGGTCATGGCGAGCTGGGCAGCAGCGCCCGATCTCAGTGGTAGGCGACCTGTGATTAAGAACTTGAGTAGTCGCGCAGAGCGCTTCCCAAAAACCTTATTCGCTCTCTCCCGGTGTAGACTCGCAAGGGCGAGCGGTTCTGGAGACATGCTCTCCCGATCGTCGGTGCACGCCGGTGCTCGGGATGGAGTAGACAATGGCGGCGCAAGAAAATGGAACGTGGGAACGATTTGTTTCGGAATATTTTCCTCTGTCGGCTCAGGCGGCTCTAAATGTATTATCACAGGCGGAAACCCAAACCTCCTGTAAAACAAGGTTATCACAGGCGGTCTTAACCTTCATGAATCCGCCTGTGTAGACTCTTTATCAAAGGCGGTTTTTGTAGTAGTCTTCGGTCCGGTCTCTAACTAATTCAGCCTAATTCGTAAGCCAAAAAACCCAACTGAATTTTTCTGCAGCAAAAATAAAAGTTAGCGAGGCGAGCGAGCAGTAGAAGGAGCGCGCGTGGGCCATCCCTCTCCTCTCTTCTTACCTCTCACTTAGTGAGTGGAAGAACAACCTCCCTTATATATAGGAGTTGCTTCCTTCAAACTTCCCATGTGGTACTAAATCAGTGGCTAGAATTATTGTTATTTCCTGCATGGGCCTTGGACCGAAATTCCAACACATCCTTGCTTCTTGCTTGATCTGACCAAATAGAAATTGTTACAGAACAGGTTGTCTGATGATGCCTGCTTCCTGGCACCGTAACCGTGGAACTATTCTGCTGATTTTCCAGGTGCCGCTTGCATTCATTTGGGACGTGTAGCGGTTAGGTTGCATGCTTCAGTGTGGGCGATTATGGGTTTAATGCTCCGACTGAGCCATATGTTTTTTTATTCTTTTACTTGGGACATATCTGTATAGTGTCATCTATAATATATCTCCTAACACGCTTTGAATGTGATCTCTCTAATGTAGATGTCTCTTTGTGTAATTATGTGATAGTGTTGTGAACTACATTTGATTGAGAAGAACTTCTATTATCTTCTTTCTTATGTGAAAAAATAAGAAATAAAGAAAATGTGTTGTGGCGTTGGATGGTCCTGCACCAGAGGCAAGAGGTGTTCACGGTCCCAAAAGAAGGGCACAGGCCCTCGTTTGCATCCAGCCCTCCTCACACTACTACAACAAGCTTTATCTCGTGGCTCTAAACGTATTATCACATGCGGATTTCAAAACCGCATGAAACAAAGAGCCTGTGATAATCAGCAATTTTCACGAGCGAAAACTTAAACTGCATGTATAAAAGGTTATCACGGGCAGTTTGTAAGGTAAGAGTATCCGTCTGTGATAACTCCATTATCATGCGAAGGACAACAGCAAAAAGGCTACGACAAACACGACATAGTTAAAGGAACTCCACAAGGAAATGAAGATTTCATCTTACACATTTCCACATCTTGTTTTTTTCCTGAATATAAGAGGGAATATATTACGTATGTAATGGTGGGTTGTGCTGCATTGTGATTCTCGATCAATATATATATAGAGAGAGTACATGAGATATAGTGGCAATATACCTTCTAGATATATATGATAGTATATGATATATAATATATAGTCTATCAAATATATTATAACGATATTGTATATGTGTGTATATTATATGATGTGTCGATCATCACTGACATGAGAATAGAACTGAGAAGAGCACATACTTGCTAATAGCGAGAAGAGCTGGTTGTTGGATGCTTGATTGTAAATATCCATTCTGAGCACATTCAATGCTACTTGACGAGATTCGAGCAATTCCAACTGCAAATTTTGCTATGAGTCTTTGATTGATTTCACAACATGATATAACGATCGGTCAAAAAATAAACTTCGGGTACACTTCTGGTCATACACGTCGACGAGCATATATCACAAGCAGAAGGATGTCCCCGTTGTCGTATAGAACTAAGTATAGTGAAAGTGAGGTGTGTTTGATGAAAATCATTCACTGAGCATTGCTTTTCGCACCAGCCATGCACATCACTCGTGTCCTGATTATCTTATTGCCATTACACTGCCAAAGCCATCATGGTGGTTGTGGCTTCCCCATTGGAGGTGTTGATGATGAGCAAATATGTCTCTTGGAGCTATGCTCCCACCCTTTCATTTTCAAACTGCTTGCGGGATCAATCCAGTTATGCACTTATATCAACTACATAGCCACTAGTGATGTGGTTTCATATCACACTCAAATCCAAATTAGTGCTGGTCTTTACACTTGAATATCACCGCATCTACTCCAGCTTCAAGGTACCCACAACATTCGTTGGGATGTAACTCCTGGTGCCTCCTATTTCCATGTCCCAACTATACGAGCCATGCATCCATTCCTACTCTATTATCTGTAGTGTTGGTTTTTTGTGAATCCTTGTCTATATATATCTTTTATTTGCATTTTTGACAGGGGAGGAGTTTCATGCTTCAACAAGACCGGTTGGTGTGTGGCTACACTGCTGCACTTACTCTCAATCACCCCATAATAATGAGCAGCCAATAGGGCTGAGGACAGGACCCGTGCTCCTCCACTTGCACGAGCCTAGCCCGGCTGTAGAGAAGCACTTGATTTCCGTGTTTCAACTGGGCCTGGGCCAAAGGGGTGTTTTACGAGTTGGATCTGGGTCATCTTGCTCAGGGGACTATACAACCATCCAAACAAGTGGAGCTTGCATGCTCAATTGCTCATTATTCAAAATGGAGCGAGTATAATCTCTTTTAGATTGAAAAAACATGCATATTCCACGGCATAGCGCTGCACATGCACGCCGTACTCAATAACGTCGTAGTAGTGCAAATTACTCAAACAATTTTGTAAATCACTCACAAATGCTATTAAGAAAAAACAACCTACAATACCTAAATATAAGTATATATATTTGGCTAGCTAACAAAATGAGCCTCTCTCAAGACATAGAAACCCCCACATTAATTATAAAAATAAAAATACTCACTATTTTGTACTCCCTCCGTTCCAAATTATTTGACGCTGGTTAGTTCAAAATTGAACTAAACAACATCAAATAATTCAAAACGGAAGGAGTAATAGAAAAAATACCCTTATATATAAGGTGTGCATGTGTGTTCATATGAACAAGAATTACGTATTCGCGCGCGTATGTAAGCATATATGCATAAAAGAAGTTAGCTGAGTGTAACGCCCACTTTTTTTACCGGCCCAGCCCACATTCCCCCCCAACCCTAACTCTTTTTTTTCCTTTTTCACTTTTCTTCTCTAACCTCCCGAGCCTCACCCCGCCGCCTCCATCGCCTCTGCGCATGAGCGCTCCCCGGCAGCCGCGCCCGCCCCCGCCTTCCTCTCCGCCTCCACCCGCTCGCCCCCCCACCCCACGCACCGAACAGCGCCGCCGCCCCTCTGGCCTTCCCCGCTCGCGTCGCCCCCCTCCCTCTCCCGAAGCCGCTCGCCTCAGCCCGAGCTCCGCCCCGCCCGCGCCCGTTTCCTCTGCGGCAGTGCCCTCTCCTCCCGAGGCCCCTCCACCGCCGCGCCTCCCTCCTCCTCCCGGGACGCAACCCCACGTGCCGCCTTCGCACCGCCCGCCCCGGCCAGCGCGCCTCGCCCTCCATCGCCGCCTCCTTGTCGTCCCGCTCCCTGCTCGCCCCCACAGCGCTGCCCCCACCCCCGCGCCTGCTGCCCGCGCGCCGCCCGCTCCCGCTCGCCCCACAGCCCGCGCTCCGCTCCCACTCCCGTGCATCGCCTTCGCGGTCCCCCACGGTGTTGCCTCCTCCTTCGGAGCCCCCACCGCCCGCTCCTCGCCTCTCCCGTGCATCCGTGCCCCAGCCGGCGACCCCTCCCACCACCTCTCGCAGTCTCCGCGTGTCACCTAGCCCCCCCCCCTGCGGTGAGCGTCGCGCCACCCAACCCCACCCTCCTTTTCCCCGAGTCAGGAAACTGATCCACTCTACATCACCTAAGGAGAATCGACGACCCCTTTTCTCGACCATTTACAGCGTGGATCGGCGATACACCCCACCTCCGATGAGATACGGTGAGCTTCCTCCACCCCCTCGGTGTTCCCTCACTTCCACCAGTTCTCCTTTCACACTAACCCCACCGGCGGTTGCACCGTGCATCAGGGAACCCCTACGGCCCAAAGAACACAAGGGAACACAACCTCTACCCCGGTTCCTACGAAGACCGAAGTTCTCCGCCGCTCTACCCGTCGCGAGCGTCGACACGACATTCCGGACCGTGAAAGACCCCTGAGTGAGTTTCCCTAGCCCTCCCCCTTCGTCCTAAGTAGCCATCTAGGGTTAGGTCGCGTTGTAAACGAAGATCCAGCAAGCTCCGACAAGGGTTCAGCCGCGCCCATGGCGCGCCGCCGCGCGGTTCAGCCATCGGCGAATGGTTTAGGCCGGGGAAAAACTCGGGCCCTCCGATCTCACATCGACGGTTGGAGAGAAGGCACACATGCCCTTTCATCGTTTCAAACCCCTGCCGTCGGATTCCGTAAAGGACAACTAATATTAGAATCCCATGTTCCGGTTCGTTTCGTAAAATCCGCACCATAGAAGTCCGCTCCGTCGGTCCCCGATTGAATCGGGTATTTTTCCGCAGCCCACTTCGCACCCAGCCCCCGTGACTATTCGGATTTTTACAGAAGTCCTGGCATTTGGTAGATTTGACCACTCGCTCTCGGGGAATTTGGATATTTTAATGCAAAATTTATCTTTAGCCCCTAAAACCCCCTGGAAATAATGGTTTAGCCCCTGTTAATGTTGTAAATAGCAGAACAGTCCCTGTAGGTAATAGAAAAATCATGATTTAGCCCTAAACTATTGCTGATTTTAATAAAAGACCCCTGTAACCCCCTGTAATAGCAATCTGGCCCCTGGAACTTTCTGAAAACTGACATTTCAGCCCCTGAACTAGTCTGGATTTTCATAAAAGCACCCCCCGCAATAAATCAGTTTTAGCATAAGTAGCCCCTAATACATGTAGTAAATTAGCAATTGAGGCCCTAGCTAGTGCTGTAATTACTAAATACCCCTGCCACAGTCTGTTTTAATATTTTAAACCCCTGTACCTTGCTGCCATTTAGCAAATAAAACCCTAGCTTGAGGAGTAATTTCCAAAACATCCCTTCCACTTGCTGTTTTGGCATCCCAGCCCCTAGGAAGTTCTGAATCTACTTTACATCTTTGCTTTGTTGTTGTTTTCTTTACAAAAACAACCCTACACATGTGCTGAATTGAATAGACACCTTCACTACATGTCGAGAGTCACACTTAGAGTTCTAATATTTCCTATCCATGCAAATAACCCTATAAAATGATGAGAACAAAGCAGATAGTTATTAAGAAATGAACTAAGTGAAGAAAACGTGCAAGATTAGTATATATGTAATAAAATTACCATAAATTGCTTGGGGAGTTGCTACTTATGGATTCATGTTATTTTTCTTTGCACCCGTTATGACGTGGATCAAATCAGCCCCCGAGCCTACGTTCGACCCGTGAGCGCAAGACCTTGAGGATGAAGAGGGTGGACTGAGCAACGATATAAGAAAAAGGCAAGTGCCCTTGACCATTTTGCTCCTTCTTAGGATTATTAGTTAGAATCTGCATGCATTGTCTTTAACATGAATCCCATGATAGGTTGTTTACTAGAATTTCCATATTATCTCACTTGTAGCCTGGGTATGGGTTAGCTAGGTTTTACTACATGTCGTTTATTGATGCTTAGCCCTGCTTAGTAGATGAGATGAGAGTAATTTACATTAATGTTTAATTATCATGATCATTGAGATGTGGTGTGGAGATATATATATGGTATATATGTGGGGGATGTAGAGATAGGGATCTAGCAGGCTGGTTGGTCTATGGTGGGTGTCGAGTGCACGAGACTCGGGTTTGTGGTTAGTGGCCTGTGTAGATCCTAAGGACCGGTTCGTGAGACCCGTCAACTGGCTTATACAGTGCCACCACAAGAACTGGTATGGGACAGAGTGACTAAGTAATTAGGTGCATTCCCGATGTAGTGTGAGTGTGTGGTAGGTGCGGGGAATGGGAGTCGGGCGGGACTACCCTGGGATCCGCAAGGCTCAAGAGGGGGCCACTGCAGGCGGAGGTGAAAGAGACTCCAGGAGGCCGCAGGGGTGAAACCTCAGTGGGCTCATGCTCGTCGGGATTCCCTTTGTAAAGGTCACATCGTGATCTCCTGGCCGCACACCTTAGGAAGTGTGAAATGTGGCTAGCTACCACGGGCAAAAGGGAGGTTTTAGTCCACCTGGCAACAGGGGACGGAATCACGACTTGTGGGTAAAGGGTACAAACTCTGCAGAGTCAAAACTGTCTAGACAGCCGTGCTCACGGTCAAGAGCGGGCTAGTAACTCTCTCATGATTAGTATGGTTTGGTTGGTGGTCTTGGATTGGTTGGTTTTGGTAGGTGGTTGGTGATTTTGGGAGATGTATACAGTTGGACTTGGAGATACTTGGATACTTGGTTGGGATGGTTGGGACTTTCACCTAGTAAATAGGATGCTTAATAAGACTAAGGTATAGGTTGCTTAGTGCATAAGCCGTGTTTAGCCTTTCTTGATTCTTGCCTCATCATGCATAAAACTTTCCCACACTTGCTGAGTACATTATGTACTCAGGCGTTTGTCTTTTTCCTCTTTTATAATTGTTGCTCAGTGAAAAGAAGATAAAATGAAGACGGTGTGAAGAAGGTCACGTAGCTGCCAGTCGATTCGCCTGTGGACGGCCCTAGAAGCTTCTCTTCTTCCGCTGCTATCCGAAACTCATTTTAAGGTATGAGTGTCGTTTATTTTCGATATATATAACTGTTTATCACTAGCTGTCCTACGTGTATGATGAAACCGATCCTGGCATACACGTAGATGGCGGCCGGTTTTGCTCTTTGTAAAACCGGGCGTGACAGAGTGGTATCAGAGCTATATATCGACTCTAGGCACGTGACCTTAGTTAGAAAAAAACTCGTAAGACTCCCTTTTGACCTTACTCATGAAGACGAAGAATCAACTGAACCAACATGGGCTTAAAGATCAACGTGCGAAGATAACTCGAAGCGAGAAGAGGAAATTCTTAAAGATTAGTATATGACACTCGCTTAGGTTCCAGAATTGTTCGACGAGTGAAGACCATGTGTTTGCTCACGACGAATTAGAAACACGTTTAAAAGCAAGAAGAAAAACAAACCAATAATAATAACACTTTTCTATTTAAGGGGGGTAGCACGACACGTTACCACACTTCTATTACGATTGGATTCGATAAACACCAGGCCAACAAAGTCAGTGAATAAGAAAGAATGACCGAGAAAACGCTCGACCAACGAAACAACAGGCTTTGTAGATTTTCATGGAGCCAATGACTTTGTGTAGGGTGCATTCTTGGTTATTAGAATCTAATCTACCGAAGCCTAGCTCACTAGAATCTCGGGACGAGATTCCATTTAAGGGGGGTAGTGTTGTAACGCCCACTTTTTTTACCGGCCCAGCCCACATTCCCCCCCAACCCTAACTCTTTTTTTTCCTTTTTCACTTTTCTTCTCTAACCTCCCGAGCCTCACCCCGCCGCCTCCATCGCCTCTGCGCATGAGCGCTCCCCGGCAGCCGCGCCCGCCCCCGCCTTCCTCTCCGCCTCCACCCGCTCGCCCCCCCACCCCACGCACCGAACAGCGCCGCCGCCCCTCTGGCCTTCCCCGCTCGTGTCGCCCCCCTCCCTCTCCCGAAGCCGCTCGCCTCAGCCCGAGCTCCGCCCCGCCCGCGCCCGTTTCCTCTGCGGCAGTGCCCTCTCCTCCCGAGGCCCCTCCACCGCCGCGCCTCCCTCCTCCTCCCGGGACGCAACCCCACGCGCCGCCTTCGCACCGCCCGCCCCGGCCAGCGCGCCTCGCCCTCCATCGCCGCCTCCTTGTCGTCCCGCTCCCTGCTCGCCCCCACAGCGCTGCCCCCACCCCCGCGCCTGCTGCCCGCGCGCCGCCCGCTCCCGCTCGCCCCACAGCCCGCGCTCCGCTCCCACTCCCGTGCATCGCCTTCGCGGTCCCCCACGGTGTTGCCTCCTCCTTCGGAGCCCCCACCGCCCGCTCCTCGCCTCTCCCGTGCATCCGTGCCCCAGCCGGCGACCCCTCCCACCACCTCTCGCAGTCTCCGCGTGTCACCTAGCCCCCCCCCCCCCTGCGGTGAGCGTCGCGCCACCCAACCCCACCCTCCTTTTCCCTGAGTCAGGAAACTGATCCACTCTACATCACCTAAGGAGAATCGACGACCCCTTTTCTCGACCATTTACAGCGTGGATCGGCGATACACCCCACCTCCGACGAGATACGGTGAGCTTCCTCCACCCCCTCGGTGTTCCCTCACTTCCACCAGTTCTCCTTTCACACTAACCCCACCGGCGGTTGCACCGTGCATCAGGGAACCCCTACGGCCCAAAGAACACAAGGGAACACAACCTCTACCCCGGTTCCTACGAAGACCGAAGTTCTCCGCCGCTCTACCCGTCGCGAGCGTCGACACGACATTCCGGACCGTGAAAGACCCCTGAGTGAGTTTCCCTAGCCCTCCCCCTTCGTCCTAAGTAGCCATCTAGGGTTAGGTCGCGTTGTAAACGAAGATCCAGCAAGCTCCGACAAGGGTTCAGCCGCGCCCATGGCGCGCCGCCGCGCGGTTCAGCCATCGGCGAATGGTTTAGGCCGGGGAAAAACTCGGGCCCTCCGATCTCACATCGACGGCTGGAGAGAAGGCGCACATGCCCTTTCATCGTTTCAAACCCCTGCCGTCGGATTCCGTAAAGGACAACTAATATTAGAATCCCATGTTCCGGTTCGTTTCGTAAAATCCGCACCATAGAAGTCCGCTCCGTCGGTCCCCGATTGAATCGGGTATTTTTCCGCAGCCCACTTCGCACCCAGCCCCCGTGACTATTCAGATTTTTACAGAAGTCCTGGCATTTGGTAGATTTGACCACTCGCTCTCGGGGAATTTGGATATTTTAATGCAAAATTTATCTTTAGCCCCTAAAACCCCCTGGAAATAATGGTTTAGCCCCTGTTAATGTTGTAAATAGCAGAACAGTCCCTGTAGGTAATAGAAAAATCATGATTTAGCCCTAAACTATTGCTGATTTTAATAAAAGACCCCTGTAACCCCCTGTAATAGCAATCTGGCCCCTGGAACTTTCTGAAAACTGACATTTCAGCCCCTGAACTAGTCTGGATTTTCATAAAAGCACCCCCCGCAATAAATCAGTTTTAGCATAAGTAGCCCCTAATACATGTAGTAAATTAGCAATTGAGGCCCTAGCTAGTGCTGTAATTACTAAATACCCCTGCCACAGTCTGTTTTAATATTTTAAACCCCTGTACCTTGCTGCCATTTAGCAAATAAAACCCTAGCTTGAGGAGTAATTTCCAAAACATCCCTTCCACTTGCTGTTTTGGCATCCCAGCCCCTAGGAAGTTCTGAATCTACTTTACATCTTTGCTTTGTTGTTGTTTTCTTTACAAAAACAACCCTACACATGTGCTGAATTGAATAGACACCTTCACTACATGTCGAGAGTCACACTTAGAGTTCTAATATTTCCTATCCATGCAAATAACCCTATAAAATGATGAGAACAAAGCAGATAGTTATTAAGAAATGAACTAAGTGAAGAAAACGTGCAAGATTAGTATATATGTAATAAAATTACCATAAATTGCTTGGGGAGTTGCTACTTATGGATTCATGTTATTTTTCTTTGCACCCGTTATGACGTGGATCAAATCAGCCCCCGAGCCTACGTTCGACCCGTGAGCGCAAGACCTTGAGGATGAAGAGGGTGGACTGAGCAACGATATAAGAAAAAGGCAAGTGCCCTTGACCATTTTGCTCCTTCTTAGGATTATTAGTTAGAATCTGCATGCATTGTCTTTAACATGAATCCCATGATAGGCTGTTTACTAGAATTTCCATATTATCTCCCTTGTAGCCTGGGTATGGGTTAGCTAGGTTTTACTACATGTCGTTTATTGATGCTTAGCCCTGCTTAGTAGATGAGATGAGAGTAATTTACATTAATGTTTAATTATCATGATCATTGAGATGTGGTGTGGAGATATATATATATATGGTATATATGTGGGGGATGTAGAGATAGGGATCTAGCAGGCTGGTTGGTCTATGGTGGGTGCCGAGTGCACAAGACTCGGGTTTGTGGTTAGTGGCCTGTGTAGATTCTAAGGACCGGTTTGTGAGACCCGTCAACTGGCTTATACAGTGCCACCACAAGAACTGGTATGGGACAGAGTGACTAAGTAATTAGGTGCATTCCCGATGTAGTGTGAGTGTGTGGTAGGTGCGGGGAATGGGAGTCGGGCGGGACTACCCTGGGATCCGCAAGGCTCAAGAGGGGGCCACTGCAGGCGGAGGTGAAAGAGACTCCAGGAGGCCGCAGGGGTGAAACCTCAGTGGGCTCATGCTCGTCGGGATTCCCTTTGTAAAGGTCACATCGTGATCTCCTGGCCGCACACCTTAGGAAGTGTGAAATGTGGCTAGCTACCACGGGCAAAAGGGAGGTTTTAGTCCACCTGGCAACAGGGGACGGAATCACGACTTGTGGGTAAAGGGTACAAACTCTGCAGAGTCAAAACTGTCTAGACAGCCGTGCTCACGGTCAAGAGCGGGCTAGTAACTCTCTCATGATTAGTATGGTTTGGTTGGTGGTCTTGGATTGGTTGGTTTTGGTAGGTGGTTGGTGATTTTGGGAGATGTATACAGTTGGACTTGGAGATACTTGGTTGGGATGGTTGGGACTTTCACCTAGTAAATAGGATGCTTAATAAGACTAAGGTATAAGTTGCTTAGTGCATAAGCCGTGTTTAGCCTTTCTTGATTCTTGCCTCATCATGCATAAAACTTTCCCACACTTGCTGAGTACATTATGTACTCAGGCGTTTGTCTTTTTCCTCTTTTATAATTGTTGCTCAGTGAAAAGAAGATAAAATAAAGACGGTGTGAAGAAGGTCAGGTAGCTGCCAGTCGATTCGCCTGTGGACGGCCCTAGAAGCTTCTCTTCTTCCGCTGCTATCCGAAACTCATTTTAAGGTATGAGTGTCGTTTATTTTCGATATATATAACTGTTTATCACTAGCTGTCCTACGTGTATGATGAAACCGATCCTGGCATACACGTAGATGGCGGCCGGTTTTGCTCTTTGTAAAACCGGGCGTGACACTGAGGTAAGTTGAAAATAAGAACCTGTTAATCAGATAGTGGCATGGTATGTGCAACAACCTTCAAAGTCACCATCAATTAAACTGTGTGGTAAAATTGTGTGCTCCTGGCTCAGCTGCTACTTTAGAATCTTTTTTTTTTCTTTTCAGAGAGCGTGCAACTTTAAAATCTAGGAGGACTCGCAACATGTCACATCAGGCTTTCGATAATGGGAATAGGGCTGTGTATTAATTATGCATAACCTGAAAATATCCTAATCATGGGCAGAACACACGGTTAGCTAGCAAGCTGTACTGGGCCTAATAAAAACCAACAGCCTTACTTCCTCGAGGCACCATTTAGGTTCATCGCGTCTCCATGTGCCTTTCTCGCCCTGCTACACTAGTTCAAGTTCATGACGACCTCCATTAAGCTAGATGATCTATGAACGAGGGTTGTAGGTTCCTGGAGCTGAGCAATCAGACTTCCGGCATGGATGATGGCCATCGACACGCGCTTCCTGCTGGACTTTCTCCAGGGCTACCACCGCGAGGAGGTCACCGATCGACATAGTGTCGTCGGCGACCAACTGCGGATCAACGCCACCATGCGCGACGCCATGGTGCTCAAGAACCAGGTCCCCTGCGCTGTTTCCTCCTCGCGCAGGCCCTGGCGCTCCGGCGCGCCGCCGAGGGGCTGCACAGCGCGTGCTCGACCTCCATCATCAAGGAGGTGTCTCGGATCTTTCTGAAGCATGCAAGAAAAGATTTGTTCACGGAGTTCTTCTTACCATTCGTTACACATTCGATGAACTGGATTGGAACTCTGAAGTGGTACAATCACGTGTTTCTGAAATGAGGTGCCTGGTAGAAAAGCTTCTTCAACTCATAATGCGTATTACTTCACTGGCACTGTGGGTGGTTTCGTCTGACGCATGGTACATGCCTTATGATATTGATGACATGATTGATGATGGTCCCTACCTCTCAGATATATATGAGGTCCAACTTAGTATTTCATCAGAAATTGAAACGACCGTAAAACCAGGGAGTAATGCCAAACCAGCTGAACATGTTGTTATGGTTGGTTGCTGGCTTGCTATGAAGGAGGTAATGAATTAATTCCTTGACATTTTTTTCATAAATATATGTATACTTTTCAGGAGCTTTTATTTTTTCCTCTTTTCCAGATAAGTTAAGCAACTATGCAGAATCCACTAGTTATGATATACTGTAATCGTAGTGTGGGTATTTTATGAGCAGTAACTTCCTAGTTGGTAGGTTTTGTATAAAATATGTTCTGGCCACTGAAAAGTTGTTTGTATGAAGGAAATCTTGTCCCTGAGATGTTAGATGCTTTATCTTGGTTTTACATCACTGTTGCAAAGCAGTTTTCTTTATAGGTTGTTTCTAAATGTCTTTCCTAGAATTTAACCCTTGTGTTTCACATTTCAGGTTAGTCTACTTTTCGGAACTATCATGCGGAAAATTCCTTTGCCTGGCTGTTCTCATTCAAATTCTTCCAAGAATGGCTTGTCTGACAATAATGAGGAGCCAAGCATGTCTGCAGAAATTCTTGATGTGGAGCAGTTAGAGACAATGGGTGAACATTTTTTGCAAGTTCTTCTTAATATAAAGCACAATGGAGCAATAGATAAGACAAGGGCTGGGCTTACTGCCCTTTGTAATCGTCTTCTTTGCTCAAATGAATCGAGGTGTGTTCAGTGCTAAGAGGGCAGTCATTGAATGTCTCTACCTAAAAGAATGAGACTTTATACACACAAAACCTGGTGCTTTTGTTAATTTTTTGGAACAATTTCTTGTATGCGGCAGCCTTAAACTTAAACCCCTAATAATTTCTTGTAAGGACAAAAACTATTTTTGTACCTTGTGGTTTTTACCAAACCAGATTCTTGATTTTTGTATATGTGGAATAAGATCATTTAACTAAACCAGAATATACAGTTGTGTATTATGTGTCATATAACTTTTGATAGCTTTTGTCCTTATTAAGGATCTTTCTTTGTTGTCATTTACAGGCTTTGCCGAATGACAGAATCATGGATGGAGCTACTGATGGATAGGACAGTTGCTAAAGGGCAAACAGTGGATGATTTGCTAAGAAGGAGTGCGGGAATTCCTGCTGCTTTTATCGCTCTGTTCCTGTCAGAGCCAGAAGGAACACCAAAGAAGTTGCTTCCAAGGGCATTAGAATGGTTGATAAAATTTGCCAAGACATCTTTGGCTAATTTTCAGAAGATTACAACCAGAAATCTGAAGTAATGAAAGATGATCTTGGAGAGCTATATGAGTCACAATCAGGAACTGCTGTTAACGTACATTCTAATATGAATTTTTCAAAAATCCGAGATGAAGGTGTTGTTCCCACAGTGCATGTGTTCAACGTGCTTAGAGCTGCCTTTAATGATGCAAATTTGGCTACTGATACTTCTGGTTTCAGTGCTGAGGCAACAATAGTTGCAATACATGCATTTTCGTCTCCCTATTGGGAAGGACGCAATGCAGCTTGCCTTGCATACACTGCACTGGTTCGTCGCATGGTTGGGTTTCTTAATGTGCAGAAACGTGAGTCAGCACGACGCGCATTAACTGGCCTTGAATTCTTCCACAGGTACGTTCATAACCTTTGTATGGTTCACTATATGATATCTTTTGTGATATGAATTTTATATTGTTTGCACCTTCTTTTTGTGAAGGACAAGATTTTCTATGTTGCAAGTATTAAAGCATTACCATTTCCTAGTCTAGCAGTTCAATGTTTTTATATAATGTGTGAGTAAACCAATCAGAAAAAAGTTGAGGGTCATTGCTGTTTTAAATTCAGTTATTACTTATGTTGACGTCTTATAGTTATGTTTATTTGTTGTCGTCTCTGTAATTGTGTGAGTAATATAGGGGTAGTTTAGTCATTAGTGAGGGATTAGGGTTAGGGGTAGTTTAGTCTTTTCTCCTCACCTAATCCATCTATATAATGGACCCTGTACCTGTTGATTTGAGTCATCTAATACAGCCTAGATCAATCCCTCTATTATGGTATCATTAGCTAGAAAATTAGGATCCTAACCCTAATGGCCTCACAGCCACCGCCTCCCTGGGTAGCCGCCGCCGGCACTGCTGTCGCGCCCCACGCCGCCGCCGGCGCCGGCTCCGCCACCAAGCCCCACGTCATCGTGCCCTGGGCTGCCGCACCCCATGCCGCCGCCGCCGTGCCCTGGGCTGCAGCGCCCCGCACCGCCGCCGCCCCTGCTGGCGCCGCTCCTGTCGCCGCGCGTGCTGGCACAGTCGCCGCCCCTGCTGGGGCTGCTACAGCCGCCGCTGACTCGCCATACCCCACCACCATATCTGTTGGCAACAGATCTACCGCGTCCTGCCCCAAGTCTTCCTCTGCACGCGCTGCTGCGCTACCACCATGGCATGTCTCCATCTTGTCGCCTCCCTAGGCTGTACCCAACACCAGATCGGCCTACGCCTCCCACCCCACGCCGGCAGTTGTCGCCACCGCTGCATCTCTGAAGATCGGAGCGGCCGCTGGGGAACCTCTCGTATGTATCACCGGCAAACCTTCCGCTGCAGTTGTGTTCATGGCAGGTACTACATCTGGGCCTCACGATCCAGCCACCACGTGCACCGGTCTCGACGACGACGGGAGCACCATGACCACCGTTCCAAAGGTGCTCCCATTTCCGGTTACTAGCGCTGCTGCTGACAACGCAGTTACTGCCTCCGTCTATGACACCGACAGGATGGGCACCTCCGACATCGCCACAGCTCTGGCTGCCTCTCGCGAGCGCGAGCGGGCACTCGCTCTCGCCCTGGAGCAGGAGTGTGCCTCCGTGGCCGCTCTATCTCACCAGCTTGAGGAGAGTGCTGCCCACGAGCCTCCCTCGGATGCTGGTACGTACTCGGCTTCACTTGTGGCTGCTCTTCATGCGCAGGCCGCCTCGATTCAGAACATATGGACGCTCATGCCGGTTGTTCTCAGCTCCGAGTCCACTTCATATGCCCGGTGATGTGACCTGGTGCTCCTCACGCTGAGGCGTTACTGCCTCGACGACCACGTCCTCCAGGACGATTCTTCAGTGGAGATCTCCTGGATCAGCATGGACAGCCTGGTCCTATCCTGGATCCTTGGCGCCTTGCCGGAGGAGCTACAGGACATCGTCAGGCAGCGTGGTGGCGGCACTGCTCGACGGGCCTGGCTGGTCCTTGAGCAGCGGTTTCTAGGGAACCGTGTGACTTGAGCCCTCCACATCAGCTCTCGGTTCTAGAACACTGTCCAGGGTGACCGCTCTGTCTCCACCTACTGCCGGGAGATGAAGGGCATGTCGGATGCTCTACGTGACCTTGGCGAGCCGGTCACCGGTAGCGCTTTTGTTCTTCGGGTCCTTCAGGGCCTGAATGAGCGCTATTGTCACCTACGGACGTGGCTACTTCGTCTGGAGCCACTCCCTACCTTCGAAAAGGAGCCACCCTCGACGTGGGATCGACAGTCGCTGGCCTCTTCCTTTAGCACCATGCACCTTACTCCACCAGGTACCGACTGGGTAGTTGACTTCGGAGCGTCATACCAGACCACTCCAAATGCTGGTATACTCTCTTCCACCCACCCTCCCAATCCCTCTTTTCCTTCATCTATCGTTGTTGGGAATGGGTCTGTTCTTTCTGGTCACCTCAGTAGGTGATTCCGGTCTCCCGGGTTCTTTCTAGCTTAAAAACATTCTTGTCGCTCCGGATATCATTCAAAACTTGCTTTATGTCCATCGTTTTACCACTAACAACAATGTTTCCATTGAGTTTGATCCTTTTGGTTTGTCTGTGAAGGATCTTTCTACCTGGTTACCTCTTTTTTGATGTGATAGCTCGGGGCCCCTATACACACTTCGACTTCCTGCTTCCGCTGCATCATCGCCTTTTGCTTTGACTACGACAGCTCCATCCACCATTTGGCATCGTTAGCTTGGCCACCCTGGTGCAGATGCTATGTCGAAGTTGTCGAGTAGTTCTGCTATCTCGTGTTCTAGGGGCACACATGACTCCATATGTCATGCTTGTTAGCTTGGTCATCATGTTTGGCTTCCTTTTCTCACTTCTGTGACTCATGTTGAGCAAGTTTTTAATCTTATACATTGTGATTTATAGACATCACCCATTGCCAGTGTATCGGGCTTTAATTATTACTTGGTGATCATTGATGATTTTTCTCACTTTTCCTAGATTTTTCCATTACGATTGAAGTCTGAGACTTTCGTTACTCTATCTCACTTCTTCGTTTGGATTTTCACTCAGTTTAGGCGCACCATCCGAGTTGTCCAGTGTGATAATGGACGTGAGTTCGATAACTCTGCGTTTCGTAACTTTCTCTCCGCACATGGGGTACAGCTACACATGTCTTGTCCGTATACCTCTCCTCAAAACGGCAAGGCAGAGCGCATGATTCGCACCACCAATGATGTCATGCGCTCGCTGATGTTCCAGGCATCTGTTCCAGCCCGATACTGGGTGGAGGCTCTCCATACAGTCACACTTCTGATTAATCGCCTTCCTACAAAGGCGATTCGTGCCTCCACCCCCTACTTTGCTCTATATGGCACCGATCCTCTTTACGATCACCTTCGAGTTTGCGGGTGCGCTTGCTACCCTAACCTTTCCGCCAATGCCCCGCATAAGCTTGCGCCCCGCTCGACACAGTGTGGTTTTCTTGGGTATTCCCTTGATCATAAGGGGTACCGGTTCTTAGATCTCACTACTCACCGCCTTTTGATCTCTTGGCACGTTGTCTTCGATGAGTCCTCCTTTCCTTTCTCCACCACCTCTTCTGGTTCCACCACAGAGCTGGATTCCCCTTTCCCCACTAACCCCGAGGCTGCTCCCCAGCTGCCTTGGCCTCTTTCTTCTGCAGGTTCAACACACGCTACGCCTCAGGTGCCCCCGACGTCACCTGCTGCACCACATGCGGCATCGACGCCTCCGGCGTCACCTGCTGCACCTCGGGTGACCTCTAAATCACCAGCTGAGCCACACGTGGCCTCGGCTTCCCCGACGTCACCTGCTGTACCTCGGGTGGCCCCGACGTCACCAGCTGCGCCACGCGTGGCATCAATGTCTCCAGCGTCACCTGCTGCGCCTCGGGTGACCCCTACATCACCAGCTGCGCCACGCGCGGCCTCGGCTTCCCCGACGTCACTTGCAGCGAGCCCGACGTCACTAGACGCTCCAGGCGCAGCACCGACAAGGACTTCTCGTTTCACCGACCCCGCACTTGTCTATCAGTGACGAGCGGGATGGGGCCCCTGCTCCAGCTGCGCCACACGCGGCCTCGAGACTCACTCTCTATGCCCACGACGAGAGAAGGTTGTTGTACCCGAGCGCCCGGTGTACATCCCTCCTCTTCTCCACAGGGATCCTGGTCACATCCACCCGATGGTGACTCGACGTGCGTCCGGGAGTCTCTGACCGGTTGAGCGCTTCGCCGGAGCTGCCTTTGTAAGGGCCTCGGTTTTTGGACACATGTTTGAAGTGTTCATCACAACACACACACACCTCATTTGAAGAAAGTTGATGAACACATTTGAAGAGCAAGTAACCACCATCAACATGCTCATTAGAGAATAAACTCACATATTGCAAAAGTGATATTTCCCACATGTAATATATAGGGGCTGGGCATATGAAAAACTCCTACACATTGCTAGGAATGTCCATGCCAAGTTTCACCCAAAATTCAAAACCTTTTGAGGTCAGTTTGGGCATAGCTAGAAAGAGGGCAGTTTGAAACTACATTCAAATTCAAACTGTTTTTATCCCATGAATTCAAAAGTGGGAGATATATTCTTACTCAGCACATTTTTGTGAGCTCACACTCCAATTTTCACTCCATTTGGAGTTGATCTTGACATGAGCTAAGTGGGGCAAATTCAAACTTTATTTGAATTTCAAACTGAACATGTGCTGAAATTTATCCGAACCAAACCCAATTTGAATTCTAACCAATTCAAATGGCTCAGAGGTGAATAATTCAAATCACAATGGGCAGTTTAGGGCTTACTGTTTACAACAGTGATTTGGAGTTAATTTCAGAGGTTAAAACCCCGGGTGGGACCCACATGTCAGCCACTGATTCAAATCAAACCGACTGAAAACCCAGCTCGGGTTCTTGCGCCGGACTGAGCAGCCGCCACGGCGAGGAGTCGATCGGGACAGCACCTGCTTGCCGCCCCGACCTACTGAACCGCCTCGCGGTCCTCTTATCTCCGCAGCTGCCCTGATCGGAGAGAACACCACACACTCTGCTGCTTCCTCGCACCAGAAACGCGCCATCGCTGCCGATCACTCGGAGCTGATCAGAGAAGCTTGATCACCGCCGCTCCGTCCCCTCCAGAGCTGCGGCAAGGTACTAGGAACCCTCCTCGTTCTTTCCCGTTGCTAGAACTCAGCTGAAACCTGACGAGCTCGGCTATACCGAGAGTTCAATTCGGTGACCTAAAACCGCCGCACTTCGGGCTCCCGCGGACAGCCCAACCGGGAGGTTGTCACGTCCGAGCCAGGGCACCCTTGGACGCGCTGGTGATCGGTGCTGATCACCCCCGAGCCACAGCCCGGGTGCTTGCTCACCGGCGGCGAATTTCCAGTTTTCCCCTTTCTGGGTACAGACTGACCTTCGGGTGCGGTTCTGTCGAATTCATACTCTAGAAAGGAGTAGGGGGCCTCAATCCGCTCCCACACAAACTAGACACGGTAGCGCACAAGTTGCCTTCACAACCTTTGGCCTGAGAACCTCGGTAACCGGCGTATTTTGAAGTTTACCGACGGCGGAGCATGCGGGAGGCATCGGGCGCACGGTGAGGGCCTACTTCGGACCTCCCCCGAGCTGCTTCAAGCTCATGCCGACCTTCCCTACGGTCCACTGATACTTCCCGACCGGTTGCTCAAGTGATTGGGGTGCTAAGGAGGTCGGCCGACACGGCCGAAGTCTTTCTGAGGCGGCGGCTCGTCGCCGACCATGCACCGGCCATTGTCATGACGAGCTGAGCCCAGAATCCTGTTCCCCGAGTGAAAGTAGGCAGAGGCGGCCAAAATCGTGAAGTTTGGAGCTCCACAGAAGCTGCCAGCGAGCTCTCCGGCGAGGTACCCCGGCGGCAGAGCGCGGACGGCGAGAGGTAGACGAAGGGGGTGGACCCCAGCTATCAGCGGCAGATATTTTAAATCGGGATCGGGCTGCGGCTGGGATTTGATGTGCTGGCACGCAAAAACCCTGAAGGCCTCAGTGTGCTGTCGCCTCCGCGCCCAACACGTGTCCCCGCGGGCCCCGGCAGATTTAAACTATTTCCCCGATCTTCAGATTTCATTCAAACTTAAAATCCTCATAACTTTGGCTAGGAAGCTCCAAATCGAGTGAACCAAATTTCGTTGGATGCAGCTCTCTGAGCACTTTCCAGAAAATCAAGTTCTACTTCATGAAAATCCTTTATTCTCCAGAATTAATTCCTCAAAGTTTAAACTGTTTGGAATTTTAACTGGACAACCCGTTGGAGGAAAATTCTGAAATTTTGCTGGGATGTTCATCAAAATATCCCTGAACTACCATACCAATTTCAGGTCCATTTGAGCTCATTTGATCCACCTAATGGTGTGATTAGTGAAACTGTTCCAGAGGAAATAGAAAATATTCAGAAACATTTTCAAAAATTTCCCTGAAATTGTTTAGCTCATATTCTTAGCTAGAAACATTCAAATGAAGTGAGACCAACTCCATTAGAACCCTCTGAAAATATAGTTTTCAGAAAGTCATAGTTTGTTTCATGAAAATCCTTAGAACACCCTAAAAGCCTTCAATTAAGGTCAAGTACATAATTAATTGTGGAAGGCTCAAATGAGCTTTGCTGCAACTAAAACTTGACCAGATCTCTGTTTAGGTTGTAACCAAGCCACAGTAAAAGTTTCACAGTCATTGGGTCTGTCTAGTAAGAGTTATAGACTTCACAAGTTTAAATTCAATCAAATGCATTTAAATTAATACATATCCTTGTATATCATGTAGTCGCTAAGGTCGAGGAGGAACCCGAAGTCCTAGACTTCGTTACTCCGGAGGAGCAGCTAGCCTACAACCAAGAGCAGCAAGGCAAGCTCCGGTTTGCATTAACCTTTTTACAAGTTTTTATTATTTTGAGCACATACTTGAATACCTTATTCCTTGCATTAGAGTCTTGTTTGGAAACCCAACTGCATAGTCAAGAAAACCATGGGTTGGGCTTAGGATTGCAAACCCCGTTAGCTACTGCGATGCTAAGATAGTGTAGGATTCGGTACAAGTCGAGTAGTTGGAACTACTCACGAGCATAGGCTAGAGGCACTCGACTCGGGTAGAGATAGCACATGATTCACATGACAAGAAAAATGAGACCGAGCGGAGAGTAAGGGCAGCAGGACTTTGGGGCCTCTGTGCTATAGCTTCGTTTGTGTCGATTGAGGACCGAGCCGTGTGCGGGCCTGTTGAACAAGCTAGAACAGTACCAAAGACCTACCGGCTATATGGGAACCGGGAAACCGATTTAACTCGGGTAGCTGGGTATTGAGGCATTGCCCGTCGTTCAGAGGGTAGGTTGAGAGCTTGAGGTGTAAATCGGCTGGCGGCACTAAGATGCGCGTGCAGAGACCTCTTTCTCGGGACGATGGGACCGGTTCAATATTTGGCTGACGGGTGAAAGGTAGTTGCGTACGGCGTCCGTGATGGTTGTTGTAGGCAACATCGAGTACGGGCGTACGTGACAGGTTATTCGGGTAACCCTGCAGGTGTAAATTGATGATAATCGCCGTCCCTCACGGTCAATGAGTACCACTTGTTCATTGTACCGTGACGTAGAAAGAACAATCTAGTTACATGTTAAAATGTTGCTGATTGAAAGACGGACTTGATTGTTAATGATATGCTGTAGTTTAGAGCTAATTAAAGTTCCTTCCAACTTTGGGCAAAGTGCATGAGAGAAATGCGTTTCTTGTTTGATTGCGGCTCTCTCATGTGCCTTAGCGTAAGGTTCTCCACAACCTGCTGCTAAAATTTGAAAGTAAGGTCCCAATAATTAGGCGAGTCCTTTGCAAATGGTTTTACCTCATGTACCCATCACCCCTCATGTAGAAGTTCCATGTTTAGGTGAGACGGGTCAGACTTGCTGAGCCATCGTGCTCACTGCTTGTGTTTGAAGCTTTTGCAGGGTTCTATGAGGAAGGGACTCCCGAAGAGGAGACGGAACCCCAGGAGGGAAACCCCGTCGAGTGGGAGTCATGCACGCCGCCGTGTTAGTGTGCGTGTGTCCTAGCAAGGACACGTTCACGGGATGAACGTGAACTTGATGCGTAGTCTACGCCCGTGAGTGTAGACTGGACATATTTTGCTGTAAAAATGTTCATAAACCAGTTTATGTAATAAAATGTTGCTTCTGCTTTGTACCTTTGATGTGTGTTATCCGGTGCTGTGCAACGCAGCACCCCTCAGCGTGATCCTGGCTCGACAAGACCGTGGGGTCGTGTCAGCGCTGGTATCAGAGCTCGCTTGAGGTTTAACACATTACAAAAGTCATCTTTTTCAAAAATCTAGTGAGGAACGAGTTAGTAACCCGTAAAAGGATGTTATTAGTATATAGAAAGTGGCATACTAACCTATTTGTCTATGTCGGAAAATCATGCATCTCGGGACGTTTATATATTGGGGGGTGCACATAAGCGCTGTCCACCAGTGCGCACAAGCTGAAGGGTGGAGCCCCACGGGTGGCAGGTAACCCGACCCACTTTAATATCCTCTATGACTCTTCATGTCGTTTGGGGTATTCGAGCAACGTCTGTCCCTGGAGTGCATGGTGCAATTTGGGAGACCCCGTCACGTGGTCTGAAACGTGAACACGTAGCTCAAGGTGTGCTTGGCTTGAGAACATCCGTGCGAGTGATGACGGCCGGGTGTACGAACTGTATGGATACCGGGCTCGGTGTGCAGCCGAGTCTGACGATTGTATGAGTTTCTGCAGGTAGTCTAACCACGAAACGGTAGATGTGTAGCATCCGTGTGTGAGTGACGTTTAGTGCCACTGAATTAACGAAGCCAGCTAAGTCCGGTATAGGTTTTTCTTTGTGAGGACGTAGTACCGACATGATCTGGTGACGCATCGACGTCACACCCCACTAAATGAACCACTTCATTATAAAACTTGAAAGTTTTAATCTGGAGCATTAAAACTTTTCTGTAACCTCTTCCCTTGATCAGGAGATTCAAAGTTAACAAGTTTTCAACTTATAGGTTGTTAAGGACAGAGCACTCTGTTTTCAGCTGAATTAAGGCTGAAGTTAATCAGAGGTTAGAGGTTGAGTTCTTTCGAGGTTGGGGTCATATGATACATTAGTTGAAACTGCCCAGAAAACAGGGCAGGGCAAAGACTCTCTGTAAACTCGCTGTAAATTGAGCATAACTTCCTGCATAAAATTCTAAAAATAGAAAATGAGGTAGTTATGGAAAGCTTATGAGATGGGTTACAACTTTGTAACAGAAAGTTTTGTCAGAATGGGAATATAATTGACTGGAAATCTTGGATCAAATTAGTACCAAAGCAGGGAGGTGCTGTCCAATTTTCTCCAGAAATTATGTTAACTTTGACGTCTCATAACTTTTGAACCAGGACAGATCTTAGGCCAAGCAAGTACTTTATGGAAAGCTATTGAAGTTAGATTTAACTTTGATGTTGAGCTCCAGAACTGGTTTTGCCTTTAGCATGGCCTAAATCAGGTTGAGATGGAAAATAATCAGGGCTGTCATGTTGAACAGCAGATCAGCAGTCAAATTTGCTGAAAATTTGAACTATGTTTCCAAGTTTATGGGTTCAATGACATGTCTTATGTTGTAACTCAATGGTTTACTGTTTAAATAAATATTTGACATTTATCAAATATATTTTTATAGATGACAGCAGATAAGCAGTTGGAGAACGAGTGGGTGGTGTCCCACTGTTCTCACCGCAGCGGCTATCCGGAAGCATTGAGGCATATGCTTCAATATTTCGGGTACAACCAGATGCCGCAGTACTTCGCCAAGGAAGAAGGCAAGGAGGGGAACAAGACGTGGACAATCCATGTCGAAGTCCCGGCAGGACCTACGCCACCCGGTTGGGTGCCGTTCACCGTCACGGTGAGAGGTAGACAACCAGAAGGGATGTGGCAAGTGGCAGCCCGTGACACCATGTCACGTTTCTGCCAGCTACACGTGGGAGCGATGGAGGGCACTCCATACGCGCTCGTTCCGGTGGAGGGACGGGCTCATCATGTGTGGGAAGGAAGGTACTGTGACGCAGCCGATCCGGGTTGCCCAAGGTACAGCCCTGCGGAGGCAAACCTCAGCCTCCAGATGAGGGCGGGAAACGCCGTGATGGACAGCCAAGCTGTTCATATGGAGCGTCTTGCCACAAGGCTCAAGGATAGCACAAGCCATGGAGACCATTTCGAGAGTGCTCACAGCACACTCCGCAATGTGCTCATTCCGACGATCAAGCGACTGAATGAACAGCATAATCAGTTGCATCGTCTGAAGAAGGCGAAAAAGAAAAGCCGTGTCGACATCGCGGCGTTGCAAGAGCTGGTGCAGACTCTAACCCAGCAGAATGAGGACCTTGCTCAAGAGCGGGACGACGCTATTGAGGAAGGGCAGGGCTGGGAGGAGGACTACAACCAGGCCATGGACGAGGTTCACGCGTTGCAGGACCTCGTACCTCCGGTATTGGGCATACCGGTGGTCTTGGGTCTTCCAGCAATGGGAGAACCCGAGATGGGAGAAGAGGTGGTAGATCTAGAGCCACCAGCAGAGGTACTGGAAGAGGACGACCCGCAGGAGGTCGAGTTCTACTCCGAGTAGGGGGTTACAGTTGCCAAGTAGTGTAGCTAGGGTAGTGTAACCCAACTTTTGTAATCGGTGACATGTCGTGTAGGCAGTAGCGTATGTATAGGTAGTGACAACATGAGCATGACTTCTCGAAGACCCGAGAATAATGTATCTTGTATAAAGTTTATGCTTTATCAATATATGTGAATGTTGTGCAAATTATTCATGTGTCACTTCAATACCTACTGTTGCATATGGAATTTTAAGTATGACATGTACTGATCGCTGCTGTTTTGAATTTCAGAATGACGCGTACTCGTGCCAACCCAGATGTTGGGGGTACTAGCCAAGGGGGAGAGACCTCCCAACAACCCCCTGAGGACTCCTCGGGACAGCAGCAGCAGCAGCAGCAACAGCAACAACAAACACCGCCACCGCCACTGCCAACGGTTACATTGGCCGACATCGTCGCGGCAATGGCGGGTTCACATCAGCAGCACACGGAGTTGCTGCAAACTCTTATCGCCAATACGTCTCGCCCAGAGAGACGTCAAGACCGTGAGGAGCATCAACAGAACTCCTACTCCGACTTCCTAGCGACTCATCCCCCGGTATTCTCAAGGGCGGATGAACCTCTCGATGCGGACAACTGGCTCCGCGCAATACAGATGAAGTTCGGGTTGCTTCAGATAAGTGAGCAGCACAAGACTCAGTTCGCGGTCCAGCAGCTCCAAGGGTCTGCGAGCGCGTGGTGGGCAAACTTTTGTGCTTCACAGCCCACCGACCGAGTTATGACCTGGACGGAGTTCCGGACGGCCTTCAGGGCCTATCACATACCGCCGGGTCTGATGAAGAGGAAGACGCAGGAGTTTCTACACCTGCAGCAAGGGAGCCGGAACGCGCTAAAATACTCCAGGGCGTTCAACGATCTCGCGCTCTACGCGTCATATCACGCCGATACCGACGAGAAGCGGCGGGACCACTTTTACCAGGGGCTTAACCCGCTTCTGAAGGACAAGTTGGTGATGTTCAATCGCGGCAGCCTCAACAACATCATCGATGCTGCGATTGTTCAAGAGGACTCCGGCATGGAGTTGGCAGCGGTGGAGAGAAAGCGAAGCGCGCCGCAAAGCAGCGGAGAAGTAAGCGGTCCTTCTCAGAAGTTTCGGATGGTGAATCGCCCACCATCAGGTCCACGCTGGCAGCCACCGCAGAGGTCGATGCCGTTCCGCAGTCGGCCGTACTCTTCACCAGCATTCAGGCCGGCACTGCCAGTACCACCTCCACAACAACAACAGCAGCAGCGGGCGATGCCGCGTGCATATGCACCTCAGCAGCGCATGCCGGGATTTCATCCCCCGAGCACCACATCAGCAGCGGCCACATGTTACAAGTGTGGTCATCGAGGACACTTCGCCAGCAGTTGTCCAGAGAGGCAAGGCGGCGGAGTTGCACCACAGTTTCCTGGGAGGAATCAACTCCGGAACCCTACTAATGCGCGGCGGGCAAACCCCAGGCCCGGCACCGTCCACCAGCTGGCCATAGAGGACGTACCGGAGGGTGAGCCAATCCTTGCGGGTATGTTCCAACTCCACCAGCATCCCGCCATAGTACTATTTGATTCAGGCGCCACGCATAATTTTGTTAGCCAAGCTTTCATTGCTAAACACAGCTTGCAAATACTACCCACCGATAGTCCATATTTGATTTGTTTACCTGGTGGGAGGATTTCAGCAAGCGTAATGGTTTCCAAAGCACCATTATGCTTAGCGGGTAGAGTGAACCCTACGTCTCTCATAATCTTAGAGGGACAAAAGGTCGATGTCATCCTAGGGATGTCGTGGTTAACCCACCACGGCGTTGTTTTAGACACCGTCCTTCGAGTCGTGCAATTAAACTCAGAAGTGCACGGATCTCACTCCTTATTTCTGAACAGTCCAGAAATAAAACTTCCAAGTATCTATCAGTCGACAACCATCAGATTGGAAGACATTCCAGTGGTCCGAGAGTTCCCTGACGTGTTCCCGGATGATTTACCGGGGATGCCGCCCGATAGAGAATTGGAGTTCAAGATTGAACTTGCACCGGGAACCATGCCAATATCCCGAAGGCCGTACAAGATGGCGCCCAAGGAATTGGCTGAGCTGAAGACTCAGCTAACGGACCTGCTGGAGAAGGGTTTTATTAGGCCGAGCTCCTCGCCATGGGGCTGTTCGGCATTATTCGTAAAGATGAAGGATGAGACGTTGCGGCTATGCGTGGACTATCGTCCCTTAAATGTCGTAACCATCAAGAACAAGTACCCGTTGCCATGGATCGACATGTTGTTTGATCCGTTGGTCGAAGCAAAGATCTTTTCCAAGATGGACTTAAGATCCGGGTACCATCAGATTAAGATAAGGACTGAGGATATTCCGAAGACGGCTTTCTCGACGAGGTACGGACTTTATGAGTACCTGGTCATGTCCTTCGACCTCACCAACGCTCCGGCTCACTTCATGTATTTAATGAACTCGATGTTCATGCCGGAGCTGGACAAGTTTGTCGTGGTCTTCATCGACGACATCCTAGTATATTCCAAGTCGGAGGAAGATCACAAGAAGCATCTGCGTATAGTCTTGCAACGGCTGCGGGATCACAAGCTATACGCGAAATTCAGCAAATGCGAATTCTGGATATCGCAAGTGCCTTTTCTCGGGCATATCATCTCAGCGGAGGGTATCGCTGTAGACCCGAGCAAGATCACTCAAGTGCTGAATTGGAAATCCCCGAGGACTGTTCACGAGGTACGGAGTTTCCTCGGACTCGCGGGATATTATCGGAGGTTCATTCTGAACTTCTCGAAGATTGCCAAGCCTATGACGGAGCTGCTGAAGAAGGCTACCAAATATGTTTGGAGTCCAACATGTGAAGCAGCATTCAAGGCTTTAGTCAAGCACCAACATCAGCACCGGTTTTGGCGCAGCCAGACACAACAAAACCGTTCGATGTGTACTGCGATGCATCCGGCATTGGGCTCGGATGTGTGCTGATGCAAGACCGAAGAGTGGTCGCGTATGGATCACGACAGCTTAGAAACCGTGAGCAAAATTATCCAACTTACGACTTGGAGCTCGCTGCCGTGGTACTTGCACTGAAAATGTGGAGGCACTACCGACTCGGTAACCTCGTACATCTATATACCGACCACAAAAGCCTCAAGTACATATTCACTCAGAAGGAGTTGAACATGAGGCAGCGAAGATGGTTAGAATTGATAAAGGATTACGAAATAGAGATCCATTATCATCCGGGCAAGGCAAACGTAGTGGCAGATGCGCTGAGCCGCAAGTCACACGTCAACAATCTGACCAACACACCGTTGGAAGAGAGCGAACCACTACTACATGTGATTCCACACGGAGCTCTCTACAACCTAGCTTTGATCCCCACCATCCGTGAAGAGGTAGCGGCAGCTTAGAAACATGACAAGGGCATGTCGCATTTGCGGAGACGTGTAGACTGTGGGGAGTTGAAATGTTTCCGGAAGGACGGAGACGGCGTCCTATGGTTCAAGGACCGGATCGTCGTACCCCGTAACCCGGAGTTACGGAAGAAAATTTTTGATGAGGCTCACTTATCAAAATTTTCTATTCACCCCGGCAGCAACAAAATGTATCAAGAACTCAGAAGCAAGGTTTGGTGGACACGGATGAAGCGGGAGATCGCAAAGTACGTGTCCGAGTGTGATACATGTCGAAGGGTGAAGGCAGATCATATGCGGAAACCAGGACTGCTACAACCACTGGGCGTTTCCGCCTGGAAATGGGAAGATGTGAGCATGGACCTCATCGTCGGTTTACCCACCACCTTTCAGAAACATGATTCTGTGTGGGTGATCATCGACCGGCTCACAAAAGTTGCCCATTTCATCCCGGTCAACACCAACTACAACACCAAGAAGTACGCTGAACTGTACATCTCACGGATCCTATGCTTGTACGGCGTACCCCGTACCATCATATCGGATCGGGGCACTTTATTTGTGTCCCATTTTTGGGAGCAACTGCACGCTGCCTTGGGGACGAAGCTGATCCGTAGTTCAGCATACCACCCGCAAACGGATGGGAAAACCGAGCGGGTAAATCAGATCCTAGAAGACATGCTACGAGCTTGCGCTATCAACCACGGCAAGAATTGGGATGATCACTTGCCGTTAGCCGAGTTCTCGTAAAACAATGGGTACCAAGCCAGCATAAGAATGGCGCCCTACGAGGCGCTATACGGGAGGAAATGCCGCACACCACTGAATTGGTGTGAGTCTGGCGAAAGGGTTACCTTCGGGATTGACCTTGTCAACAACGCGGAAGAAAAGGTTCGACTGATTCAAGCGAACCTAAAAGCCGCCCAATCCCAACAGAAACAGTATGCGGACCGGAGAAGACGCCCATTACAATTCGAAGTCGGGGATCACGTATATCTACGTGTGTCTCCAATGAAAGGCGTAAACAGATTCGGGGTGAGAGGAAAGTTGGCACCCCGATTCATCGGTCCATTCCAGATAACCGAAAGATGTGGATCGGTAGCGTAACGGCTGAAATTACCAGAAGCACTTTCCGGTGTGCACGACGTCTTTCACATTTCCCAGCTGAGGGAGTGTCTTAAGCTATCTACTACCGTTCAGCTGGAGGACATTGAAGAACTGCAACCGGATCTCACCTATCGAGAGGAACCGGTTCAGATTATTGACGACAAGGCCCGCACCACACGCAACCGCACGTTATGGTTCTACAAAGTTCTATGGAGTAATCACTCCGTGGACGAAGCGACATGGGAGAGCGAAGGATTTCTTCGCGCCAACTACCCTGACTTTTTCACGTCGCACATCCGGTCATTTTCTACCGTCCTCTCTCTCATTTTCACCTTATAATCTCGGGACGAGATTCTTTCAAGGGGGGGGGGGGGAATGTAAGGGCCTCGGTTTTTGGACACATGTTTGAAGTGTTCATCACAACACACACACACCTCATTTGAAGAAAGTTGATGAACACATTTGAAGAGCAAGTAACCACCATCAACATGCTCATTAGAGACTCACATATTGCAAAAGTGATATTTCTCACATGTAATATATAGGGGCTGGGCATATGAAAAACTCCTACACATTGCTAGGAATGTCCATGCCAAGTTTCACCCAAAATTCAAAACCTTTTAAGGTCAGTTTGAGCATAGCTAGAAAGAGGGCAGTTTGAAACTACATTCAAATTCAAACTGTTTTTATCCCATGAATTCAAAAGTGGGAGACATATTCTGACTCAGCACATTTTTGTGAGCTCACACTCCAATTTTCACTCCATTTGGAGTTGATCTTGACATGAGCTAAGTGGGGCAAATTCAAACTTTATTTGAATTTCAAACTGAACATGTGCTGAAATTTATCCAAACCAAACCCAATCTGAAATTTTAACCAATTCAAATGGCTCAGAGGTGAATAATTCAAATCACAATGGCCAGTTTAGGGCTTACTGTTTACAACAGTGATTTGGAGTTAATTTCAGAGGTTAAACCCCCGGGTGGGACCCACATGTCAGCCACTGATTCAAATCAAACCGACTGAAAACCCAGCTCGGGTTCTTGCGCCGGACTGAGCAGCCGCCACGGCGAGGAGTCGATCAGGACAGCACCTGCTTGCCGCCCCGACCTACTGGACCGCTTCGCGGTCCTCTTATCTCCGCAGCCGCCCTGATCGGAGAGAACACCGCACACTCTGCTGCTTCCTCACACCAGAAACGCGCCATCGCTGCCGATCACTCGGAGCTGATCAGGGAAGCTTGATAACCGCCGCTCCGTCCCCTCCAGAGCTGTGGCAAGGTACTAGGAACCCTCCTCGTTCTTTTCCGTTGCTAGAACTCAGCTGAAACCTGACGAGCTCGGCTATACCGAGAGTTCAATTCGGTGACCTAAAACCGCCGAACTTCGGGCTCCCGCGGACAGCCCAACCGGGAGGTTGTCACGTCCGAGCCAGGGCACCCTTGGACGCGCTGGTGATCGGTGCTGCTCACCCCCGAGCCACAGCCCGGGTGCTTGCTCACCGGCGGCGAATTTCCAGTTTTCCTCTTTCTGGGTACAGACCGACCTTCGGGTGCGGTTCTGTCAAATTCATACTCTAGAAAGGAGTAGGGGGCCTCAATCCGCTCCCACACAAACCAGACACAGTAGCGCACAAGTTGCCTTCACAACCTTTGGCCTGAGAACCTCGGTAACCGGCGTATTTCGAAGTTTACCGACGGCGGAGCATGCGGGAGGCATCGGGCGCACGGTGAGGGCCTACTTCGGATCTCCCCCAAGCTGCTTCAAGCTCATGCCGACCTTCCCTACAGTCCACTGATACTTCCCGACCGGTTGCTCAAGTGATTGGGGTGCTAAGGAGGTCGGCCGACACGGCCGAAGTCTTTCCGAGGCGGCGGCTCGTCGCCGACCATGCACCGGCCATTGTCATGACGAGCTGAGCCCAGAATCCTGTTCCCCGAGTGAAAGTATGCAGAGGCGGCCAAAATCGTGAAGTTTGGAGCTCCACAGAAGCTGCCGGCGAGCTCTCCGGCGAGGTACCCCGGCGGCAGAGCGCGGGCGGCGAGAGGTAGACGAAGGGGGTGGACCCCATATGTTTACTGACCATGTTTGTCAAAGATGTTTGCAAAAACTTGTCCAAAGAGGATCATATTCTTGAGCGAAAATTCAAATTATATGAATTTCAGCATATAGCGGACTAGTCCGCCCCATGGGCCAGACAAGTCCGGGCTGTCTAGGTCGGACTTCTTAGCGGACAAGTCCAAACCGGACTAGTCCACCTGGGAGGTCGGACAAGTCCGGCACCAGAGAAGTGCAGCTCTGGTCCGTCGATCGGACTTGTCCGTGCATCACGCCAGACTAGTCCAGCCCCTGGGGACTTAACCTCCCAGGGGCGGCCAGACCACCCCTCTCTCTCTCACTTTGAACTCCCAACTATCTCTCTAAGCGGGGACCGCCCCCCCATTGGTGATATTCGCTTTTCTCCACCAAAAATCTCGTCAAATCCACGGATTGGAGCCCTAAGAAGTGTGGAAATCCATCCTGTGCTTCGTTGCTCAAGTTGCGCCTCCGATTTCATCACATTTGGAGATTTGAAGAGGTATTCTTGACCTATCCAAAAATCTTGCCTTTTCTTCATTCTTAGGTTTTTGCTAGAAACCTCTTCACAAATGTTGTTTCTCAAGTCATTGCGATCGTAGTCTAGGAGTATTGCGACTTGATTCAAAGTCTTTGCGAAAAATTGTTAGGGTTAGGGTTCTTCCTGTGTAACCAGGACTAGTGCGGTTTATGAGCGGACAAGTCCATTCTCGGGCGGACTAGTCCGGCCCCTTAACGGACAAGTGCGGTTTACACAGGACAAACCCCAACTTTAGCCATTTTTAGTAAATTCTTTCGCAATATTCCACTTCCTTGACCACTTATCTCTTGTTTCTCAGGCAATATGTCGGACTCCGACCAAGGCTCCCCTCTTGCAAGACCCACGGCCAAGGAGGCTCAACAAGCCCTCCATTGGTGCATTGCCGAAGAGAGGGCTAGCAAAGTAGGCTCAAGCGGCTAAGGATGCCGTCATTCGAGAGCACAGACAAAGAAAAGACATGATCTCGAAGAGCAGGCACAGATTGCTAAAGTCGTGGAAGAATCCTTGGTGGATCAACGGAAGAATAAAAGAGTCGAACGTGAAGCCCATAGCTCCTAGGCTGCTAGTGTCGTAGAGCCCAAGAGGAAGAAGCTGGTCACTTTGGGAGAGAAAGAGTGAGAAAAATAGAAGGAGAAAGAACCCGAGGGTAGGGTTCTTCGTGACCCAAAAAAAGGTAAGGCTCCACTTCTTGAGGACCTCAAGAACAAAAAGGCAACTGCCAAGGCACCAACAAAGAGGGCAGGAGGCATTGTAATCAGGGAGAAGGGGCAACCGAAGCCCATCGGTCCCCTGAAGATCCAAATTGGCAGCCCAACAATCCAGCATATGTGTTCAAAGGAAAGGGTGCTGAGAAGGCGAGAAGGCTGAGAATGGATAAAGTCTATGATTATGAGAAGCACACAGCCAACCCTAGGTTTTGGTGTGACTTCCATTGCGACTACTACCGCCTGGTATACTTGAAAATGAAGACTCCAGTCGCTCAATCTCAATGGGTGGATTGGGACTACATGGCAAAAAGGAAGCATAAAGCTTTTGATGCTGTGGTTCAAGCCGCAGAGCGCCATGGAATCAATAAAATCATGAGTTTCAAGTATGATTGGAACATCGAAGTGATTGTGCAGTTTTACACCACCGTGTACTTCTCCACCTATGGTGACCGGAAAATCACTTGGATGACTTGTGGAGAGCAGTACTCAGCCACATATGAGGAGTTTGCTCAGATACTTGGCCTTGAGGAGCACCTGGACCATGAGATCATCATTTCCATCCTCAAGGCAGTGGATAGGGATCAACTCGACTACATGTATCCTAGTCATGTTCCCTATGAGGCTGGGCTTGCTAGGAACATCAAGCCATTTTATAGCATCCTCAACCGGATTCTGAGGAGAACTATATCCCCTAAGGATGGAGATGCAGGGGAAATTTAAGGCATCTCCTCCTGTTGATTGATGGTGAAGAGAAGTTCAACCTCGTTGAGCACATCTATGATGACATCTTCAACATCTCTCACACTCCCAACCGCTCATGTCGGTATGCACCATATATCATGTTCTTAATTGAGAAGGTGTCGGGGCTTGTCTTCGTCAAAGATGTGACTCATCGACTTCTCTGTCCCCAGCTGCCTCCAATTGTGCCAGAACGTTCCAGAAGGAACAATGCTCAACCTCCTTCCAGCACAGTGGCTCCTCCTAGCTCAGTGGCTCCTTCATCACCTCCTCCTCCGCAGTCGATGAGTGGATTCTTCAAGTGCTTCAACGCGCTCTTCGCCTCCTGTCGGCATGTGGAGGTCCGGACTCGACGCATGGAGAGGCGTCAGGAGAAGTACCTCAAGGCTGTGTGCGACAAGCTTGAGGTGCCTATGTCTCCTCCCGAGGAGAGTGATTGAGAGCTCACTCCTTATTGATAGTTCACTGCTATTTACCTCGCCCAGTTCACGGAAGATGGAAGCTCTTCCAAGGTCGTGCCTCCATCCACCGCCACCGACGACGAGGAAGATGATACGGAGGCCACGGAGAGCGAGTTTGAAGAACAAGATGATGAAGATGACGAGTAGAGTTAGGAGTCTCTTCTTCCTTTTTCCTTTTTGGTGCCTTGATGCCAATGGGGGAGAGATGGAAGAGGATTTTTTTATCATCTTCTAGTATTGTATAAATCCTTGGACATGATCATCTATGTTTTATGCATTGTGTCTATTTTGTGTAATACTATGTGTGGAACTTATGGCTTATATTTGATCTTATGGCTTATATTTGATCATTGTTGCTCTTTGCTATGTTTTATTGTATTATCACATTTTTTGAGCACAACACGTAGGCACCCCACCATAACATGTGAATGTATGTCAACTCCCCTCTTTTTACGTTTGCATACATCCAGGGGGAGTTATGCATACACACACTTGTTATGAAAATCAAATTTTTACCTCTTATGTTGAAACTTAATGTGTTGTCATCAATCACCAAAAAGGGGGAGATTGTAAGTGCATCTAGGTATCCCCGTGGGTTTTGGATGATTGATGACGACACTTAAGAGATTAATGACCTGAGATGATCGTAAGCACGAGATATTTCCAAGGTGGACACCTAAACTCTCAAAAAGGAAAAGGATGAAGAACGGCGTCGAAGACTCGAAGAGTAGAATTTAGGGTTTCATTTGAGTCTTTAGTTGGCTAGTCGTCTTAAAGTGAGAGTTTGTGTGTCAAGTGCATAGATATTATAGAAGAGAGCTCAAAGTGTTAGAAGTGTCGAATCCTTAGTGGAGAGTGCTAGTGAGGTAAACTCAAGTAGGCCGGACTAGTCCGGAGTCCTACGGCTTAGTCCGTTTTGGGGCGGACTAAGAGTTCCTGACTGAGTTCGGACTTGTCCGTTTGGGGACAGACTAGTCTGATTCTCTCTTGGTGGGAGTGTTTCGGGACTAAGTCCTGGAAGAACGGGCTTATCCCCCTCAGTGGACAGACTAGTCTGGGCTAGCCAGACTTATACGTTTTCACCCAAACAAAGAGTTCTTGTGTGAGTTCGGGCTAGTCCGTTCTGAGGCGGACTAATCCGTGTGGTTGTGAGATGAGAGCTCCCACTGCTAAGTCTTGGTGGACCGGACTTGTCCGCCTTAGTGGCCGAACTAGTCTGGGTCCTTCAGACTTGTCCGTTCTCACCCAGACAAAGAGTTCCTGTGTGAGACCGGACTAGTCTGTTGTGAGGCGGACTAGTCCGGAGATTTGTGGATGTTTGAAATTTGAACGTTGGGGAGTAGGTGGCTCTGTGATGTCAATGGTCCCCGTAGATTGGACTAGTCCGGGGTCCTGACTGGACTAGTCCGGACTTTAGTTGGTGGCAACGGTTGGCTGTCGGGACTTCTATAAAAAGAGATGCCCCGATTTTATTTATACCTCTCTGGAACCCTAGCGCCGCCACAGCCATCCTAGAGCCTCTCTAAGCCTTCTCTCTTGCCTACGCACCCTCTAGAACCAATTCTGGAGTGGATTTGGGTGTGTGAGGAGAGGAGAAGGAAGAACTTCATGTTTTGGCTCTTGGAGTGATCTCGTGCACTTGGTGTGAGTCTTTGTGATCTGTGGCTCGTGAGATTCGTTAAGTTTTGTGGACGTGTTCAGGTGGGAGCCTCAGATTGTGAGCAGCCCCAAAATCTTGTAAGTTCACCCTTGAGATAGTGGAAGAACCGAGTTGGCCTTAGTGGCGACTTGGTGAGGAAAGGGTTGTTAAACCCGGTCCTTTGTGGACTCCTCAACGGGGACGTAGATTTCTGAGTGGAATCGAACCTCGGGCAGAAACCTTTGTGTCACTTTTGCATTTACATTTCATTGATCATTAAATTGCTTAGGGTTCGTTTCGATCATTTCGCTCTTATAGTATTCCCCGTTACAATTTTGCAATTCAGTGCTATATCTTGTCAAACTTGTCACATTAAATTGCTAGATAGTTTACCTGCATTTTGTCAAACTAAAATTCGAAGAAAAACCCATAAAAATCAAGTTTTTAGGCTTTTCCAGCAGGCTGACCAGACTAGTACGCCCCTGAGCCAGACTAGTCCGGCTCTTGTGTTATAATATCATTTAATTAAGTCGTTTCAGGTAGTTTAGCCTATTCACCTCCCTCTAGGCAACTTTCAAGTGGTTCAACAAGATAGATGTTTTTATACAACGAGCTTTTTCGTTGTGCAACAGCAGCAAGGTGCGGTGCCCATGCACCAAATGTCATAATGCGAAATTTCTTGACAAGGCGACGTTGATGTTTCACTTGTGTTGAAACGGTTTCATGCAAAAGTATGAGTTATGGTACTTTCACGGTAAGACACGTTCTAAAGCTGTAGAAGATGAAGTGGTGGATGATAGCATGGGAGTCGATAGGATGGACGAGATGCTTGAAGCCATAGTTCCTGAGTTGACGGAGGATGCTCCTACAACGGAGGTTCAAACGTTCTTTGAGCTTCTCAAAGCTTCAGAAGTGCAGCTACATGAACACATAAAAGTGACTCTTCTTAATTTCATGACCAGACTGTTGACAATTAAGTCTAACTATTTCTTCTCTAGCAACTGTTACAACGATCTCATCAAATTGATCGGCGATATCCTTCCTCAACTGCATAAAGTGCTGAAAGATATGTATCAGTCCAAAAAATTGATTTCTGGTCTTGGTATGAAATATGAGAAGATCGATGCCTACCCAGACAACTGTATGCTTTTTTGGAAAGAGCACGCCAACAAGAAGAAGTGCTTACAATTTGGCAAATCGAGATTTGTCGAGGTTGATAATGAAGAAGGAAAGCATGTAAAGACTGAAGTCGCACATAAGCAGCTCCGTTACTTGCCTGTCACACCTTGGTTGAAGCGCTTGTTTCTCTCGAAAAGAACTACCAGACATATGAGATGGCACAAAGAAGGTGTATGTGAGAACCTTGGATTCATGGTGCACCCGTTCGACGGTGAGGCATCGAAGGCGTTCGACCGCTTCGATCCAGATTTCACCAACGATGCAAGAAATGTTCGCATTGGGTTAACGATGCAAGAAATTATTATGGAATCATTAAAATATCCCTGAAATCAGTTTTGCCGGTAATAAGGAGCTTAAAGTAGTCTTTTTGACTCCTAATGATTTGATGACAATAACGGAACTCGACGTACTCAATTTGGCATGATAGAAGTCAAACACAACAAACGGCTACGAGGCCACGACACCTTTGTCCTTGCTTATCAAGTCCAGCAAGTGTACTATTTATATTATCCATGCAAAAAAATACACGCTTGGTGGGTTGTACACAAGGTGAATCCTAGTGAGCAGTTATATACACCAGATGATGCCGGGTACCAAGATAGTTTGTTGAACATTGAGATTGATGATGTTTACCAAGAACAAGAGTTGTCGGACTCTTTTGTCATTGAACCTGGTGTAGATCTCGATGAGTTAGTTGGAGATATTCAAGATTTAGAGACTCATGAAATGCGAAAATGAAAACAAAAAACAATCACGACAGAAGATCGTTGGTCCGGATTAAGGAGTAGATTTCATGGTCGTGATACTGATGAAATTTAAAACAGATTTCGAGTAACGTCTTATATATTTTTAAGGAATATCTTATATCTTTTCTTTCATCTTATATATCTTCCTTTAGATTTACTAACAATTTTTCATTCAATAGGATGTCATCGAGCACTAGTAGAGGAAAGGGAAAGGCGAGGAGGCTAGCTAGAGGTTTCTTGTGTCGGGCAGCTGACGTCTTTCAAGGCAGTACGTCTAGCGAACTTTCTGCTAGACGGGCTGCTTTGATGAGTCAGCTATCGGAGCTGAGAGGCGCAGCAGTCGCCTTACAGCGGTCAGACGAGGTAAATAACATTTCATGAATCTTATAATGTCAATAATTACTTCATTCATCTACATTACGGTTTTTTTAATTATCCAGGAGGACTCTAGGTCCGAGGACTCAGAGACGAGAGGTCCTCTGCAGCAAGCACAGGCTAACCACCATTCGAGGTCTAGCCATCCTATGGACCCACCTATGGACTCTTCCGGTGACCACTCCTCCGGGTCACAGGCGTCGAGCCACCTCAGAGGCGTCGGACTACGAGGAGTCACTATGTGGCTCCTCCTTCGGCTTCTGCAAACCCAAATGACCGGATAGTTATTCGTTCTGTTGGCGATATGTAAGTAAATATCTAGCTCTTCTATTTAGATTATTTTAGCGCTCTAGATGTATTGATTTATCATTCTTTGTCAGGTCTTGGTACGATGACTCATTCACGGGTCAAGGACGTCACAAGCAAGTGAACAGTGTCCTCGGGCAGCTTATCCGTTTGCACTACCCTGGTGTAGTGAACAGTGTCCCCGCCACGTCATGCGACGATTACGCCACCGCCCAACACGTTGCTCACGGCAACCACTAGGAGGTTGTGTGGTACGACTTTATGGTAAGCATGAATTATATATTTCTGTAATACAAGTCTATAATATGGTTAATACCAATAATGTATAAATATGTTTTTTAGGCACAATACCGTTTGGAGGACGAGGCCGAGGTGGACTACGTTCGAGCTGTGTTCTAGAAGAATGCTCGGAAGCTCGTTACGCATTCGCTATTGAACGCAAGAATTCAAGCGATGAGAGCGTACATGAAGCTGCATCCGGAAGAGGGCGAGCTGGGGGCATTCAGAAACGTGGTTTCCAGGTACTTGACGGCGGAGCAGTACGCGGAGGTAATTTATAAAATATTTATTTTAAAATATGGAAGAATCACAATAGGTAAATAGTCTATAACCTAATAATAAATGTATGCAGGTCGGTGTAGCATGGTTAGACGACTGTCCGGAGGACTACCGTGCCCTGTGTGCTCTGTGGGTGAGTCAGGGATTCCAAAAAGTTTCTAGGACCCGTCGACAGAGCGGAGGGATGGATGGGAAGCACACGATTGATGCGGACGGCTACTTACGTCTGGCATAAAATATGTTAAAATTAATCATTGAACTAACACATATACATAGGAGCGCGAGAGCGGTCAGGAGCCGACTCTGATTCAGTTCTAGAAGAGGGGTTACAGGGGAAGTGACCCGTCACAGCCTGACCAACTGTGTTCTCAGGCGGCGTCGGATGCACTGGTGAGTTGTTTTGTATTTGTATTGGTTTTTCTTAAATAGTTTTGATGATATTATCTTTCCATCTTTGTAGGCAAGGTATGGACAGGAGGCGGAGCGGCTTCACGTGAAGGCTTCGATTGGCAGAGTGACACGACCCCACGGTCTTGTCGAGCCAGGATCACGCTGAGGGGTGCTGCGTTGCACAGCACCGTATAACACATGTGAAAGGTACAAAGCGGAAGCGAAATTTTATTACATAAACAAGTTTATGAACATGTTTACAATAAAATAAGTCTAGTCTACACTCACGGGCGTAGACTACACGTCAAGTCCACGTTCAGCCCTTGAACGTGTCCTTGCTAGCACACACACACTAACTCTGCGGCGTGCACGACTCCCACTCGACGGGGTTCCCCTCCTGGGGTTCCGTCTCCTCTTCGGGAGTCCCTTCCTCATAGAACCCTGCAAAAGCTTCAAACACAAGCAGTGAGCACGTAGGCTCAGCAAGTCTGACCCGTCTCACCTAACATGGAACTTCTATATGAGGGGTGATGGGTACATGAGGTAAAAATCATTTGCAAGGACTCGCCTAATTAGTAGAACCTTACTTTCAAGTTTTAGCAGCAGGTCGTGGAGAACCTTACGCTAAGGCACATGAGAGAGTCGCAATCAAACAAGAAACGCATTTCTCTCATGTACTTTGCCCAAAGTTGAAAAGAACTTTAGTTAGCTCTAAACTACAACAACCATTAACAAGCAAAGTCCGTCATTCAATCAGCAACATTTTAACATGCAGCTAGTCTGTTCTTTCTACATCACGGTACAGTGAACAAGTGGTACTCACTGACCGCGAGGGACGGTGATTATAATCGATTTACACCTGCAGGGTTACCCGAACAGCCCGTCACGTACGCCCGTACTCGATGTTGCCTACAACAACCATTACGGACGCCGTACGCAACTACCTTTCACCCGTCAGCCAAATATTGAACCGGTCCCATCGTCCCGAGCAAGAGGTCTCTGCATGCGCTTCTCCGTACCGCCAGCCGATTTACACCTCAAGCTCTCAACCTACCCTCTGAACGACGGGCAATGCCTCAATACCCAGCTACCCGAGTTACATCGGTTTCCCGGTTCCCATATAGCCGGTAGGTCTTCGGTACTGTTCTAGCTTGTTCAACAGGCCCGCACACGGCTCGGTCCTCAATCGACACAAGCAGAGCTACAGCACACAGGCCCCAAAGTCCTGCTGCCCTTACCCTCCGCTCGGTCTCATTTTCTTGCAATGTGTTTCATGTGCTATCACTACCCGAGTCGAGTGCCTCTAGCCTATGCTCGTGAGTAGTTCCAACTACTCGACTTGTACTGAATCCTACTTTATCATAGCAATGCAGTAGCTAACGGAGTTTGCAATCCTAAACCCAACCCATGGTTCTCTTGGCTATGCAGTGGGGCTTCCAAACAAGACTCTAATGCAAAGAATAAAGTAAACAAGTATGTGCTCAAAACAATAAAAATTTGTAAAAAGGTTAATGCAAATCGGAGCTTGTCTTGCTGCTCTTGGTCGTAGGCTAGCTGTTCCTCCGGAGTAACGAAGTCTAGGACTTCGGGTTCCTCCTCGACCTTAGCGACTACATGTTAGAAGAAACATATGTATCAATTTAAATGTGTTTGTATTAAGTTTTAAACTTGTGAAGCTTATAAGTCCCACTAGACAGACTCTATGACTGTGAAACTTTTACTGTGGCTTGGTTACAACCTAAACAGAGCTTTGGTCAAGTTTTAGTTGCAGTAAAGCTCATTTGAGCCCTCCACAATTAATTATGCCCTTGACCTTAATTGGAACTCTTAAGGTGTTCTAAGGATTTTCATGAAACAAATTATGACTTTCTGAAAACTAGATTTTCAGAGGGTTCTAATGGACTTGGTCTCACTTAATTTGAGGGTTCTTATCTAAAGATATGAGCTAAACAATTTCAGAGAAAATTCTGAAAATGTCTCTGAACATTTTCTATTTTCTCTGGAACAGTTTCACTAATCACACCATTAGGCGGACCAAATGAGCTCAAATGGATCTGAAATTTTTATGATAGTTCAGGAATATTTTGGTGAACATCCCAGCAAAATTTTAAGATTTTCCGCCAAAGGATTCTCCAGTTAAAATTCCAAACAGTTTAAAATTTGAGGAATTAATTCTGGAGAAATAAGGAATTTCATGCAGTGAAACTTGATTTGCTGAAAAGTGCTCAGAGAGCTGAATCCAGCAAAATTTATATCACTCGATTTGGAGCTTTCTAGCCAAAGTTATGAGGATTTGAAGTTTGAAGGAAATCTGAAAATCGGGGAAAAGTTTAAACTCGCGAGTGGGTCCCGGGGACACGCGTCGCACGCCGAGGCGACAGCACACCGCGGCCCACAAGGATTTTACGTGCCAGCACACCCGATCCCGGCCGCAGCCTGATCCCGATTCAAAATATCGGCCGCTGACAGCTGGGGTCCACCCCCTTCTTCAACCTCGCGACGCCCGCGCTCCGCCGCCGAGGGACCTCGCCGGAGAGCTCGCCGCCGGCTTCTGTACAGCTCCAAACTTCACGATTTTGGCCGCCCCTGCCTACTTTCACTCGGGGAACAGGATTCTGGGGTCAGCTACTCATGACAATGGCCGGTGCATGGTCGGCGACGAGCCGCCACCTCGAAAAGACTTCGGCCATGTCGGCTGACTTCCCTAGCACCTCAACTACTCGAGGAACCGGTCGGGAAGCATCGGTGGACCTCAGGGAAGGTCGACATGAGCTTGAGGCAGCTCGGGGAAGGCCCGAAGTAGGTCCTCACCGTGCGCCCGATGCCTCCCGTTTATTCCGCCATTGGTAAACCTCGAATTACGCCGGGTACAGAGATTCTCCGGCCAAGGGTTGTGAAGGCAACTTGTGCGTTACCGTGTCTAGTTTGTGTGAGAGCGGATTGAGGCCCTCTAATCCTTTCTAGAGCACGAATTCAACGGAATCGCACCCGAAGGTCGTTCTGCACACAGAAAGGGGAAAACTGGAAATTTGCCGCCGGTGAGCAACCACTCGAGCTGTGGCTCGGGGGTGAGCAGCACCGGTCACCAGCGCGTCCAAGGGTGCCTTGGCTCGGTCGTGACAACGCCCTGGTTGGGCTGTCCACGGGAGCCCGAGGTGCGGTGGTTCTAAGTCACTGAATTGATCTTTCGGCACAGCCGATATCAATCGGTTTCAACTGAATTCTAGCAGCGGGGAAGACGGAGGAAGGTCTCTAGTACCTTGCCGTGGCTCTGGAGGGTACGGAGGAAGCTGTGATCGGCGCTCTCCGATAGATTCCGAGCTGCGGCAAGTTTTTGCCGGCGATGAGTCCTTGCGGGGGAAGAAATGGGTGAGGCTTCGGCCGAGGAGGGGGAAGGCGCCTTAAGAAGGCTCTGCACCGCCTCACGCCCGCGCGTGGACAAGCAGCTGCTGGCGTGGCGGCTCCCCTCGGTGGAGATCGCAGCGGCGGCTCGGCTAACCGAGTGAGAAAGTCTCAGTCGGTTGATTTGGAGTAGTGGCTGACATGTGGGTCCCACTTCTAATTTTAACCTCTGAAATTTACTCCTAATCACTGTTGTAAACAGTGAGCCCCATAATACCCCTGGTAATTCAAATTATTCACCCATGAGCCATTTGAATTGATCAAAGTTCAAATTGGGTTTGGTTTGAATGAATTTCAGCACAAGTTCAGTTTTGAATTCAAATAAAGTTTGAATTTATCCCACTTAGCTCATGTCAAGATCAACTCCAAATGGAGTGAAAATTGGTGTGTGAGCTCACAAAAATGTGCTGAGTAAGAATATGCCTCCCACTTTTAAATTCATGGGATAAAAACAGTTTGAATTTGAATATGGTTTCAAACTGCCCTCTTTCTAACTATACCCAAAATGACCTCAAAAAGGTTTTGAATTTGGATGAAACTTGGCATGGACATCCTTAGCAAAGTGTAGGAGTTTTTCATATGTCCAGCCCACCTATATCACATGTGGGAAATACCACTTTTGCAATGTGTGAGTTTGTTCTCTAATGAGCATGTTGATGGTGGTTACTTGCTCTTCATTTGTGTTCATCATCTTTCCTCAAATGAGGTGTGTGGTGTGGTGATGAACACTTCAATTATGTGTCAAAAACTGAGGCCCTTACACAGAGCGCGCCAATTATCCCGGAAGCCGCGTATGCAACCGGAGGCGAGAAACCTCACCGACGGTAAGTTCTCTTTTTTATTATTTAATGTTAATGAATTTGAGATTCGGAAATGTAATAATCTTTCTTCTTTCGTAGGTTTGCCATCTTCGATATAATTGTCGACTCATGGGAGGCTAGACCTTCCTCGAGTGGCTTTTCATCGCGGCAGGCGGGATCGAAACAACCGAGCTCCCTGGAGCTCCAGAGTGTTCGGGACGAGCTCCGCAGGACACAGCAGGAGCTCCGGCTAGAAAGGGAGCAGCTCCGGTAAGAAAGGGAGCGTCAAGCCGTGGCAAGCCGGGCTCGGGACGAGTATCAAGCCTCGTTCATGCTACAGATGCAAACGGCAATGCAGGTACGTAAAGGTCGTTTTAATTAATATTTCTAACATATCAATGATGGTTATATGATAATGTTTTCTATTCACAGGCTATGGCGGCAGGGCAGCCGGTCGTCTTTTCACAGTGGCGGCCCCCATAGGAGCCACAAGCCCCGTTTACAGGAGCAGAGGTACAAACATAGCCATATTTGATGAAAGTTAGCCAAATTTATTAGAATATCACCAAACTAGTCAAACATAGCCTAAACTTTTTTATCTTGATCAATTCTAAGTTATAAGGCTGGAGGACGAGTTCCCGGGTTCTGGAGGTAGCGAAAGCAATCGTCGACCGAAACAAGATGAACCCACGTGGTAGTGTGTAGTGTGATGCATTTTAGCTAGTGTAGATGTTTATAATATTTTTGCTGCATATTTTTGTTGTTATTATTGACTGGTTGTGTGAGCTGGCCATCGAGCCAGGGCTGGCCTCGAACCCAGGACAGTATTTTCTAATTTTTTTAAAAAAATACTAAACTTATTTACACTACAAGAAACTAATAAATTAACAAGGGGGGAAATTATTTACGACAGTGTCATCGTTAATAAATATATTAACGACGGTGAAAAAACACCGTCGTTAATAAGGCAATTATTTATGACTGTTGACCAAACCGACGTAAATAAGCGCCTTATTTACTACGGTTAATGGTCACTGTCGTTAATAATTGCCTTATTAACGACGATTGACCTAACTGTCGTAAACAATAGACTTATTTACGACGGTATCGGGAACCCTCGTAAATAAGTACATAAATATACGGCAGTGCGCGCAAGAGGGGAGCGACGCGCGCGACGCTCTGCTCCCGCCGCCGCCGCCTACGCCGCCCACCGCCGCCCCCCACCCCCCATCGGCCGCCCCCGTCGCCCCCCCCCCTCCCACGCCGCCCCCACGCTGCCCCAGACGGCCGCGACACCCCACGCCACCCCCGTCACCGCCCGGCTTCGGGGCCGCCACCGGCCGCCCCTGATGCCGCCCCCGCCGGCATCCCCGACGCCGCCCCTGCCTCCGGCCGGCTCCGACGCCGCCCCGCCAGCCACCCCCGAGGTTTTTTAGTAGTTAATTAGTTAGTTAGTTGTTGTTTATTAGTTAATTAGTTGTTGTTAATTAGTTAAACAAATAATAAATAGATTAATTAGATTAATTAGATTCTTGTTGTTAATTATTTGTTTAGGTTGTTATTAATTAGGTTAATTGTTGTTAATTATTTGTTTAGGTTGTTTAGATTAATTAGGTTAATTAGATTCTTGTTTAAATTAGTTGTTAATTAGTTAATTGTTTCGTGTGTAAATGTGTTCTTGTGTGTTATAGCTAATATGTTAGGTTCATATCAGGGTTCCACAAGGCGCTAGGCGCTAGGCGGGCAGTGACCCTCCGCCTAGAGCTTAGGCGGCGCCTAGGCGTCCAAGGCGTTGCCTAGGCGCTATATAATATAGCAATAATTTATTTTAAAAATACAGAATTATATGCATATTTATAATATTGTGGGCTGATTTTGTTCGGCCCACTTCCACTCCCCTTCTCTCTCTCCCACAAACAGCCCAGCCCAATCTTCACTCTTCATTTACACAGGCTAGCCCATTCCATCACCCTCCGTCACTTCAAAAGCCTTCCATCACCCTCCTCCCCTCCTCTTTTGATGTGCCGCCCCCATCCCCTTCTCGCGTGTGATGCGCTGCCACCCTCCTCCCCCCGCCGCGTGCGACCGCGAGATGCGCCACCGCCCCCCTCCCCCTGCCGCGTGCGACCGCAAGATGCGTTGCCCTCCCCCTCTTCTTCTGACGCGAGATGCGCCACCCTCCCCCCTTCTCTTCCGAGGCGAGATGTGCCGCCGCTGCCTCGCCTTCACGCGACTGGGACTTGCGCCGCCTCCCCCTCTTCCTGTGTCGCGCCGCGGCCCTCTCTTCCTCGGGCGGTCACCCGCCTACCCCCCGAGGCGAGGCGGAGATGCCGCGTGGAGCGCTTCAGCGCGCCTAGGCGGCCGCCTCACAACGCCTTTCTGAACGCTGGTTCATATGTGTTATAGCTAATATGTGTTATAGCTACGCCACTCGCTGCTCACCGACGGTGCCCCGGGCTGGCAGTGCTTGCCCGAGGCAGCGGACGACAGGTCGAAGAACACCTCGGCCGGCGCATTGGCCTCCCCTTCACCATCCTCTCCTGAGACCTAGCTTGTATTCACCAAAACCAGCCGACTCAGCAGGAAATCCAAATCCTTCTCTTGTGTGCTACCCAGCGAGGGCCGATGATGCTTTGCCAATGGCGAGATGTTGGGCGGCGTGACGGTGAGGCGGTCGGCGAGATGCAAGGCGACACATGATGGGTCGACTGGGCTCGCCTCTTCTCGTCACCGAGACTGCTAGGAGAGAGGGCTCGGTCCCGGCGGGGGCGAGTTGGGCTGATGGTCTCCTTTTTGCTTAGATAGGCCCAAACATATTGGGCTGGATGGATGTTAGTCGTGCACATCAGACAGCCCATTGTTGCTCGGCTCGGCCTGGCCCGGCCCGGCTCCATCATCTCCCAAATATCCATTTTAGGCCCAGCCCGGCTCATCCCAGCCCGGCTCAGCCCGCCACTACCCATTTTAGGCCCGATTAGGGCAATTTAGTAGTAAGGTATTTGTCGAGATGTCTGGACACTAGCACATAACGCACGGTGACAATGAGGACGCTAAAGATCACCCGCATGTGAATGATGGACCTGCACTTCGAACTCTGACCAACTTTCCTCCTCTTTATCGTTCTTTCCTCTATCTTAAATGATTGGAAGATGGAAATGTTTAACGTAACCTATAGTAATTGATTACCCGTTTCCAATCTGCACGTTTCACATGCGATAGGCACGTGAAGCGTGCAGGATCGGAATTATCCCTTTTTTGGATAGCCTAAAAGTGATCGAGGAAATGCTTATGACGAGCTAGGTACGGGGTCTTGGTCCGGATGAGATTTTGACAGCATAACCCTGTTGTTCTCCGCTGCACCATTTTTGGGCGTGCAGTGGAGAACAACGGGGTTATGCTACCAAAATTTCGTCCGGATTCAGACTCCGTGTCTCGTCATAAGCACGTTGCCCCGATCACTCTTGGGTGGGTTTAGGACCTATCAGCCTAGGTATAGCGGTCGTGATATAAACTAAAAAATAAACTTATAATGATGTGTCTTCTTTGAAGGTATAACCTGAATCATGGCTGAAGACCGCACATGGATGTACTCGGGTTGGAAAAAGAATGGACAATACTCAGATGAGTGGTTCACCAAGACTGATGCTTTTATACAACAAGCTTTTTCGTTGTCCAACAACAGTAAGGTGAGGTGCCCATGTATGAAATGTTAGAATGCAAAGTTTTTCGATAAAGTGACATTGACGTTTCACGTGTGTCGAAACGGTTTTATGCAAAATTATGTGGTCTGGTACTTTCACAGTGAGACACGTTCTCGAGCTGCTAAAGAAGAAGTGGTGTCTGATAACTTGGGGGTTGATATGATGCATGAGATGTTTGAAGCCATAGATCCTAAGTTGACGGAGGATGCTCCTACAACGGAAGTTGAAACGTTCTCCAAGCTCCTCAAAGCATCAAAAGAGCCTCTGCATGAACACACAAAAATGACTCTTCTTAGTTTCTTGACCCGACTTATGGCAATTAAGTCTAAATATTCATGCTCTAATAACTATTACAACGATCTCATCAAATTGATCTGTGATATCCTGCCACAGCCTCATAAAGTGCTGAAAGATGTGTACCAGTCTAAGACTATCTGGTCTTTGTATGAAATATGAGAAGATTGATGTGTGCCCACACAACTGCATGCTTTTTGGGAAAGAGTATGCCGACGAGAAGAAGTGCTTACAATGTGGTAAGTCTAGGTTCGTTGAAGTTGATAATGACGAAGGCGAGCGTGTACAGGCTGAAATAGCACATAAGCAGCTTTGTTACTTGCCTGTTACACCTCGGTTGAAGCGTTTGTTTCTTTCAAAAAGAACTGCCAGACATATGCGATGGCACAAAGAAGGTGTATGTGAGAACATTGGAGTTATGGTGCATCCATCCGACGGTGAGGCATGGAAGGCGTTGGATCGCTTCGATCCAGATTTTGCCAGCGATGCAAGAAACATCCGCATCGGGTTAGCGACGGATGATTTCTCACCATTCAATACTAACGCCACCCCATACTCATGTTGGCCCGTGTTCGTTATTCCATACAATTTGCCACCATCTTTGTGTATGAAGTATGAGCTTATGTTCCTCTGCCTCATTTTACCTGGACCAGATCATCCAGGTTCATGACTCAACGTGATGTTGAAGCCGTTGATTGAGGAGTTAAAAATGTTATGGATAGGAATCGATGCGTACGACTGTTATAGAAAACAGAAATTCAACCTTCGAGTTGCGTACTTATGGTCCGTTCATGACTTTCTAGCATACGACATGTTTTCTGGTAGGAGCACTCATGGTCATTTGACATGTCCAATATGTGTTGCAGACACGGAATGTTTTTGGCTGAGTCATGGTGGCAAGATATCTGATACCAATCTGTGACGCCCTCAATTCTGTGGAAAACCACGGAACCGAGAACTGATGCATATGTGTGCCCAGGATGTTCATCACACATACACAAATGTTCCACAAACTGAATAAAGAATATATATAACCACGAATAACAGAGTTTATTACAATGTCCCATGAGTCTTAGACTCATGCTCACAGCGGAAGTCTTATTTCTATGCAGCGGAAGTCTTTATTCTAATGCGGAAGCAATTTAACTAATACGGAAGCAATTCTAAGCAGCAGTGGCTCCATCTCTACTCCATCCCCACAGGCAAGGTTGAGAACAGATCACACGCCTAATGCTCCACTTGATCTTCATAATAATCTTCTCCTGTTGCTGATGATGAAATAATAATGCAAGTTTGAGTACAATGATGTACTCAGCAAGTGCGGGAAAAATAGGATATGTAGCTCACAACAAGGTAGGTATAAAAAGGCTTATTGCAGAAAGCAAAGTTATTTATCAAAAACCATGATAAAACAGCAACTCATCTTTAAGTGAATATAATCCCAACATGTATTAAAGTACCAACCATACCTCTATTATGTTCATTACCTTTCATGTCACAACCAGTCATCAATCAACCTCATTCTTGCTCACGAATACCTCCTCGTATTCGCTACCATCTCACGAATACCATCTCGTACTCGCTACCATTTCATCTCATAATCAACTTCATCTCACACCGAGACCAATCTTGTTGTCATGACTCAACAGTCATGCAACCCATCTCATCACCCGGACTCAACAGTCCCAATACAAAACCAAAACCAAACCATAACCATTAACCATATCCAATAACCATCCCAACTAATCATGGAAGTTGGCCAGGCGCTCGTGACCGTAAGCTCGGCTATCATGATAGTTTTAGACTCTGCAGAGTTTGCACCTCTTTACCCACAAGTTTGTGATTTCGTCACCCGTCGGCGACTGCAGAACCTCCATTATACCAGTATACAACTGTCGGTGTATGGTCAAGAGATCACAAAATAGCCTTTACAAAGGGGCTACTAGATGTATGGACTCACTAAGGTTTCACCGGCAGGCTAGAATCTCCAATTCTCCCACCCACGGGCCCCCACTTGTGCCACGCAGTTCCCATGGCAGTCCTCACTCGACTCCCATTCCTCGCGCCTTCCACGGTCCATAACAATCTAGCAACTTACCTAATTACTCAGCTAAGCCGAACCCATACTTGGCCTTGTGGTGGCACTGTTATCCTGGCATGTGCTCGCATGAACCGGTCCTTAGATCTACGGCAAGTAAACCACCATTTCATGCTACCTCATTCACAAACCCAGTCCTGCCTAGATCTCCCTCCGATCCATGTTTATTAACAACATCAGTTTCTCATTATCATTACGAGTGCAGTTAGCTAGACACATCTATCTCGCTTCCCAATCCCCTGGACTCAGCGAAGCATAAAGCAAAAAACCATACCCGACTCATAAACTTCCCTGGTGACAAGGATGGTTTAACCAAAGCTAGTAAACTCCTATAAAAGGGTTTCCCATCATGTTTGACTTAGCACACACACCTTTTCACAAAACAAAACAGTTTTTTTCTAAAAACATAGGATCAATATGGTCAAGGAGCACTTGCCTTGTTCTTGCAGTTCCGGTTGCTCTTGGATCTCGAAACCTTGTTGTTGCAGCTCGTCGTAGACAGCTCCCTGAGCTTGTCCCTCTACACAGGATCGCGCACATACAAGATCCACAACAATCAATATCATGCACAATGTTTAACTAGATGCGAAGATGCATATGCATGCTATCCTATGATCAGTTTTTTTTATTAGATCGGTTTGTACGTGTTCTTGCATGGCTTGCATGGATTTTATGATGAACAGAGGTGTTCGGATCAAATGTGGACGTGGCGATGACCTTGTCTTTAGATCAACTCGATCAACAAGTGATATGTCCACGGGAAAGCTTTTGTTTGAAAGGAATCGAAGAACAGATGCGAAGAAAACACAATGATGGCGTAAGGTGATATTGGAGGCCTACCTTATGTTCTTCTTGGTCTTGGGGTCCTTCTCTGATCATACAGATCTTTGGGCTCCCCTTCTGGCGATCTTCCTCGACTGAACTCCGGCGATGGGCTTACTCGGCGAGTTGGGGCTAGGGCTCTAAGTCGTCGGCTCAGGAGTTGGAAAAGAAGTTTGTGGTTTCGGCCAGAGAGTTCTATTTATAATCAAGAGAAGAAGAGTCCTAATCTGATTGGATCTCGAATAAGAGTCCTATTCATATTATCGTTGAATCTTAACAACTTATCTTGAGTTGATTTGGTGCGGTAACATTGTGGAATTCAGGTCGGTTTCTCCTCCGTACCGGTATTTCTATGCGTACAGAATCCAAAAACCGTTCTAGAACTCGTTACCTCCTCGGTGATGAGCTCCGGAAGCACCACGTGTCCACCGGGGCCTGGTCTCCCCTTTTTCCGCAGAGACGAGCTCCGGTTGTACCGCGTGTCAAGCGAGCGAGACCTCCTTTCCCCTTCGGAGGTGAGCTCCACGTGCGCCACGTATTCTGGCGATCGGGACCTCCTCTCTTATTCGGAGGTGGCTCCGGGTGTGCCACGTATCCACTCCGGACCTCCCTCTCTTCGGAGGTGAGCTCCGTTAATGCCACGCGTCAAGTAGCATCGGACTCCCTTTTTCCTCAGAGACGGGCTCCGAGGTAGAGACGTGTCCAACAGTGTCGGACCTTCCGGAGATAAGCTCAGGTGGCGACACGTGTTCAATAGAACCGGACCTCTCGGAGGTGACCTCTGAGATCGACACGTATCCCGCGCGACGGGTTCTCTGATTTCCGCAGTGACTAGCTCGGAAGGTGACATGTGTCCTGCGGAAATGCCTTTGCTTCTTCCGCAGAGGCTAGCTCCGGGGGCAACACGTGTCCCATAGGGTCGGACCTCTCCCCCTTAGCAGAGATGAGCCCCGAGCCTGCCATGTAGCCAGTTTAGCGGCGGACCTCTCCCCACTTCACAGGGATGAGCTCCGAACACGCCACGTGGCCAGCGGGCCGTGGGTGTTATCCTCGGCGCTTTTTGTGAGCTGGATTCGGCTCTTTTTTGCTATCTTTTTAATTCTTCCTCTGTTCCCACTACCATTAAAATGTTTTCTTTTTATGAAACATGAATATATGCAGAAACCAGAAATGAGGGTGTCACAATTATCTTCCTTATTATTAATTAAATTTAATAAATAATAATTGTTCATTTAACAGGATGTCGTCAAGTAGGAGAAAGGGAAAGAGCAAGGGGGACAAGCCGCCGGCGAGGGGTTTTCTGCCCACCGCCTCGAGCAAGGCCTTTCGGGGTAGCCAAGTCAGCGCTAGTAAGAGGGCTGCGTTGTTGAGCCAAGTACCAGAGCTGCAAGGTAGAAATATGGCAGTAATGCGGTCTGCAGAAGTAAATAGCATCTTCTTCAATTTTCTTAAGTTCTTAAATTGCATAAGTACTACATTCATATATATACAATTTCTAGGACGACTCTTCGTCCGAGTACTTCGAGGAGTGCGGTTCACAGCAGCCACTAGTGGCTGACCACCCTTCGCAGCCGGCTTGTGGGTCCGGTGGTTCTGAGCCAGGAGGTTCCTCAACTGACCACTCTTCTGGGTCACCTGATGTGGAGCCTCGTCGGGTGCGCAAGACTAGGAGCGGTCACTTTGTGAGTCTTCCTCCTGCTCCAGCAAACCCATTGGATCGGATAGTTATCCGTCCGGTAGGCGATATGTAAGTAAATATCTTACACTTTAATTTAGAATTTTCTAAGCTTAAATATATATATATATCTAATGATTCATAATTCTTTATTAGGGGTTGGTACGATGACTCCTTCTCGGGTCAAGGACGACACAAGCAGGTGAACCGTGTCCTGGGTGGTCTGATCCGTTTGCAATACCCAGGTGTAGTAAACGGTGTCGCCACCACGTCATGGAACGATTACGCAACCGCACAGGACGTGACTCACGGCAACCACCAGGAGGCTGTATGGTCCGACTTCATGGTAAGCATATCAAATGTAGTCTATAATACGTTAAATACAATTATTTATAAATTTGTTATGTAAGGCACGATACCGTTTGGAGGACGAGGGCGCGGTGGACCACGCCCGGTTAGTCTTCCGCCACAACGCCAGGAAGCTCATGACTCAGGCGCTTTTGAGCGCCTGGATTCAAACTACCAATAAATATTTCAAGCTACATCTGGGCGAGCAAGAGTTGGGCCACTTCAGGGCTGCGTCTTCCACGTACCTGACTACGGAGCAATACATGGAGGTAAATTCTCAATTTTATTTTGTTCAATTATATCATTCTACTTAAAGTGGTTTCAACTAATAAGACATTTGTGTAGGGTCGTGGAGGAGTCCAATGGCTAGAAGGCAGGCCGGAGGCGTACGAGGCCCTTTGCTTACGGTGGGGGAGTGAGGAATTCCAGGCCCTCTCCCGCAGTCGTCGAGAAAGCAGAGGGATGGACCTGTCTCACTTTTTTGGTGCTGACGGGTATTTGCGGTCGAAAAAATGTCTTGTAAGTGTAACTTAACAAGTATAATATTTGTTTATGTTTCATATTTTTATTGTGCTGACACGTGCATCCATAGGAGCGCGCAACTGGTCAGGAGCCCCCACCGATTGAGGTATGGAAGAGAGGTCACAGAGGAAGTGATCCGTCACAGCCAGACCAGCTCTGCTCTCAGCCGGTGGTAGAGGCATTGGTGAGTTGTCTCATCACATGTATTGAATTCTCTTAATCAAATTAGTTGATGTTCTTTTCTTATTTATAGACCAGGTATGGCCAGGAGGCACGGAGGTTTTGCGGCGTGGAGTATCATTGGCATAACGCACCAACAAGACGCGGAAATCCTCACGGCCGGTGAGTTTTCATCTTCTACAATTACTATCTACGACTTTATTTGAGTGGTCGATGAAAATCTAATAAACTTTCTTCTTTATGTAGGTTCGGCATCTTCCAAGGAGTGGTCGACTCCAGGCAGGCATGATCCTCTAGGTCCTCTTCCTCTCAGCAGGATGGCTCTTGCAGCCGGTCTAGCTTGCTGGAGCTCTAGAGTGTCCAGGATGAGCTCCGCCGGACACAGGAGGAGCTCCGGAGAGAGAGAGAGAGAGAGAGAGAGAGAGAGAGAACTCAGGAGGAGCTCCGACAAGAGAAAGAGCGGCAGGCCGCAGCCACTAGGGCCAGGGACGAGTATCTCAACTCGTACATGCTACAGTTTCAGACGGCAATGGCGGTAAGTAATTGTCTTTTAAATATGTATATGTTTCAAAATTATGAATACAAAAATGTGCTAATAGTTTGTATTTGCAGGCTATGACGGCTGGACAACAGGCTGAGCTTCCACGGTGGGAGCCACCACCGGTGATCGAGTCAGAGCAGCCACAGGTGCCGACTAAAGGAGCTCAGGTAAAAATAAACCTCTCTTGAGTTTATTTAGACATACTTGGTCAATTATAACTAAACTTAGTCAAATATAACTAGACTTAGTTAACATTGCTCTATTATAGACAAACATAGTTGAACTTTCTCAAATATAACTAAAACACTTTGAACTTGCTCAAATGTAGCCTTGTATAGTTAAACTTGCTCGAATGAAGTCAAAACTAGTTCAACTTGCTTAATTCTAATAATATACGCTTGAACATGACAGGCATCAGGCACGGAGGGTCGCACTCCATCGCAACACGTGCCAAGAGTGGGTAGAAGGCTCGAGGATGATTTTGCGGGCTCCATAGGTAGCGACCGTGGTAGTAATGTGCAGCTTGGTGTGTATTATGTCATGTGATTGCTTGTGATGGACTTGTGATATACTTTCTATGATTGTGATCGTGTATCGTGTATATGACTACCTGTGTGCTGGCCATCGAGCTAGTGGACTGGCCATAGAGCCAGCGGCCAGTATTTTTTGTTTTTTAAAAAAAATAAAAAACCTTATTTACGACGGTTATTTATACAGTACCATCGTAAATAGTACTTCTGTTATTTACGATGGGGTGGCTACCGTCGTAAATAGTGTTTCTGTTATTTACGACGGGGTGACTCTACCGTCGTAAATAATGCTTCCGTTATTTACGACGGCCTACACCCCGTCGTAAATACATTTTCCGTCGTTCCACGTGGACCATGATATTATTTACGACGGTTGAATTCAGCCATCGTAAACAAAATTATTTACGCCGGTAAACGTCGTAAATAAAATTATTTTCGTCGACTTATTTTTGATGGCTACTAACCGTCATAAATAAGTAAATACTGTTGCAAATAGCTTAATTACGAGGGTAATATGCTTATTTACGACGGTTTTTCACCCTCGTTAATTGTGATGTTTTCTGTAGTGTTACGATGGTTTCCTGATGCTGGTCATCGTAAATAAGCCATTACTATTTACGACGGCCAAGACCACCCGTCATAAATAAGCCACTACTATTTACGACGGCTGGTGTCGGCCGTCGTAAATAATGGGTCGATTCACGACGGCCAAGATCAGCTCGTCGTGAATAAATCCCCCAAGCCACGTGGAAGTCAGGGGAGTTTATTCATGACGGGATTATTTAGCCGTCGTAAATAATCTTATTTGCGACGGGAGCCGTCGTTAACAAACTTATTTACGACTATTTATCTGTGACGGCCGAAAACCTTCGTGAATAAGGCTTCCCGTCGTGAATAACTTATTTACGACGGTTTTCCCTTTATTAACGATGGTTTCCAGCCGTCGTTAATTGTTTAGATCCTGTAGTGCTAGTCAAGTATGGGCGCAGCCTGACCTAGTAAATTGTGGGTGCCAATTTTGTATGTGCCAGGTGGTGTGGAGATGCAGGTATATGTCGAGACCATGGAGAGCACACAAGAGAGGTCCTCTAGGGGTGAAGGGAGTACTTTCCTTATGGGTGAAGCCTTAGAGTATGTAAGGAGCTAGAGAAAGCTATGAAAAAGTCTCGAAGTGATCTCTTCATTTCACATCAAAGAAAATGAGAAAGTAATTCGTGACCACATGCAAGATGGAGAATTAAGCCATCTGACAACGGAGACAAAATCGCTTCTTGTAGGAAATGTGTACAAGCTCTATGGTGTGTTAGTAAACCGCTGCACTCATATACTCTCGATCAGCCTCATAAATGATGGTCCTCGTGGTAAAAAATGTCCACGGGTTTCAATATGTTTTTGTCGAAACATCAACTCATAATGGGCAGCTCCCGATCGAATGTTTTTCATACACATAAACAAGATGCACAGGTTCTTAAAATAATCTTAAATTAATTCCGCAGAACAAAGCATAACACACTAGTACTCTGAAAACTTTTGAGTACTCCTGGCGATACATGTTGATAAGTAGATGTTATATATTTCATCATTTAACGAATCAGAATCTTCTTTTCCTTAATTATTCATGTTTGGTGAAACTTATTCAAAAAGTTCGGACCAAAAGTTTAATAAAATGTTTGGAGCAAAAGTTTTATAAAAGATTTTCTTTAAATAAAGTTGCGGGGAGGAAAACTTTCCTAAAAATATGGTGGGTGTCTAATTGGGGGCACGACTTGGCTCATGGTGCGCCGGGGTGGAGTAGTCAGGCCCCCAAAAAACTGGATTTATGGGGAGAATCCTTATGCAGTATCTTACGCTCCATAAAGCTCTGTTCATGGTACTGATAGCATGCATGTTATTTGTGCACCGAGAGTCACGTAGCCTGCATATATCATGTAACACAAATAATTTAGTCAAAAAAAATTTGTACACTCAAACAATGCATTTAGATATATAAGTTTACATAATACAATCGAGGGATCTCCGTGTCTATTGTTGCACAGGACTCAGTACAAGGAGAAGAGAAGTGTTGTACTGTACGAGACTCATGCTCTGTCACACTGACACTCCATTCAGGCGATAGAATCCTTGTTATGACCAAGCCTGTCATCCATGTTCTGAGTATCATGTTGCATACATGTCACTCCAGTCATAGTCACCCATATTTTCCAACATTTGTTGACTCTGACGAGCAACAAATAGCAAGCAAATATGCTTCCAAAGTCTTTGCTCACATCCTGTACACTTTGAGTTGCTTGAGAGGATAGCACATATGTCAATGGGCAAACTACTAGTGCACTGGTTACATGGAGATTTCAGATCCGAGATCGTGCCAAGTTTTGCTCCTATTTATAACTACATTTTCTCTTGTTTATTGGCATCGCTGACATATACTGGGACGGTGCTCCTGATTCCTCCTATTTATAACTCTCAACACAGTGAGCCATGGGTATATATTATTTCAATCTTTGACATTGGTATGTGTACAGTATTCGCTTCCGACTGATTGTCTAAATCTATGTGCTTTTATACGCGTGTGGACAGGACGCGGTTCAGGCTTTAGCCATAAAGAGGTTAGTGCTGGATTAAAATTTACAACCTTGCACTTTTGATTATTGATCAACCTGACAACCTCATAGATGAGAGTATCTCGAGGTGGTACAGAAAAGTAACTGAGCTTGAACATCCACATTCATGTTCTCTCTTTATACTTTAAAGATATAGGTGAGATGAGTAGATGGATACTTAGTGCTAGATCGGTCGATTTAACATTCATATTGTGTATTAGAGAAGATTCAGGATCTGAAATTAATGTAGCCTGTAGATGTGTAAGATGGGTGATGAGGAAAATAAAAGGACGATGAGTTGTTTCTTTTTCTTGAATACGTAAAAGATTCGTGTCATTGTATTATAAAAAAGAGCAGGGGTGAGTTATGTTGCAGTTTTGAAGTGCAATTGGCCATGCACGCACTGTTTAAGCGTTACCCTTGAATGAGAGCTACCGAGTTTTGCAGGCCCGCCATTACCCACATCCTTGCTTCTTGCTTGATCTGACCAAATAAAAACTGTTACAGAACGACTTGTCTGATGATATCTGCTTGTTGCTGGCACTGTAACCGTGGAACTATTCTGCTGATTTTCCAGGTGCCGCTTGCATTCATTTGGGACGTGTAGCGTTAGGTTTTGCATGCTTCAGTGTGGACGAATGGATTTAATGCTCTGACTGAGCCATATGTTTTTTATTCTTTTACTTGGGACATATCTGTATAGTGTTATCTATAACATATCTCCTAACACGCTTTGAATGTGATCTCTCTAATGTAGATGTCTCTTTGTGCAACTATGTGATAGTGTTGGGAACTACACTTGATTGAGAAGAACTTCTATTATCTTCTTTCTTATATGGAAAAATAAGAAATAAAGAAAATATGTTGTGGCGTTGGATGGTCCTGCACCTGCAGAGGCAATAGATGCTCACCGTCCCAAAAGCAGGGGCACAGGCCCTCGTTTGCATCCAGCCCTCCTCACACTACTACGACAAGCTTCATCTCACGGCTCTAAACGTATTATCACACGCGGTTTTCAAAACCGTCTGAAACGAAGAGCCTGTAATAATCAGCAATTTTCACAGGCGGAAACTTAAACCGCATGTGAAAAACATTATCACAGGAAGTTTGTAACGTAAGAGTATCCGCCTGTGATAACTCTATTATCATGCGAAGGACAACAGCAAAAAGGCTACGACAAACACGACATAGTTAAAGGAACTCCACAAGGAAATGAAGATTTCATCTTACACATTTCCACATCTTGTTTTTTTCCTGAATATAAGAGGGAATATATTACGTATGTAATGGTGAGTTGTGTTGCATTGTGATTCTCGATCAATATATACAGAGAGAGTATATGAGATATAGTGGCAAGATACCTTCTAGATATATATGGTAGTATATGATATATAATATATAGTCTATAAAATATATTATAATGATATTGTATATGTGCGTATATTATAGGATGTGTCGATCATCACTGACATGAGAATAGAACTGAGAAGAGCACATACTTGCTAATGGCGAGAAGAGTTAGTCGTTGGGTGCTTGATTGTAAATATCCATTCTAAGCACATATAATGCTACTTGATGAGATTTGAGCAATTATGACTGCACATTTTGCTATGAGTCTTAGATTGATTTCACAACATGATATAACGATCGGTCAAAAAATAAACTTCGGGTACACTTCTGGTCATACACGTCGACGAGCATATATCACAAGTAGAAGGATGTCCCCGTTGTCATATAGAACTAAGTATAGTAAAAGTGAGGTGTGTTTGATGAAAATCGTTCACTGAGCATTGCTTTTCGCACCAGCCATGCACGTCACTCGTGTCCTGATTATCTTATTGCCATTACACTGCCGAATTCATCACTCGGTTGTGACTTCCCCATTGGAGGTGTTGATGATGAACAAATATGCCTCTTGTGGCTATGCTCCCACCCTTTCATTTTCAAACTGCTTGTGGGATCAATCCAGTTATGCACTTATATCAACTACGTAGCCACTAGTGATGTGGTTTCATATCAAACTCAAATCCAAATTAGTGCTGGTTTTTACACTTAAATATCACCGCATCTACTCCAGCTTCAAGGTACCCACAACATTCGTTGGGATGTAACTCCTGGAGCCTCCTATTTCCATGTCCCAACTCTACGAGCCATGCATCCATTCCTACTCTATTATCTGTAGTGTTGGTTTTTTTGTGAATGCTTGTCTATATATATCTTTTATTTGCATTTTAGGAGGGGAAGAGTTTCATGCTTCAACAAGACCGGTTGGTGTGTGGCTACACCGCTGCACTTACTCTCAATCAACCCCATAATAATGAGCAGCCAACAGGGCTGAGGACAGGACACGCGCTCCTCCACTTGCACGAGCCCAGCCCGGTTGTAGAGAAACACTTGACTTCTGTGTTTCAACTGGGCCTGGGCCAAAGGGGTGTTTTGCGAGCTGGATCTGGGTCATCTGGCTCAGGGGACCTTGCATGCTCATTATTCAAAACGGAGGGAGTATAATTTCTTTTAGATTGAAAAGAACATGCATATTCCACAGCATAGCGCTGCACATGCACGTTGTACTCAATAACATCGCAGTAGTGCAAGTTACTAGAATGATTTGGTAAATCACTCACAAATGCTATTATGAAAAAACAACCTAAAATACCTAAATATAAGTATATATATTTTGCTAGCTAACAAAATACCTAAATATAAGTATATATATATATATTCGGCTAGCTAACAAATTATTTGACGCTGGGTAGTTCAAAATTGAACTAAACAACGTCAATATAATTCGAAACGGAGGGAGTAATAGAAAAAAATACCCTAAGGTGTGCATGTGTGTTCATATGAACAAGAAGTACGTATTCGCGCGCGTATGCAAGCATATATGCATGTAGTATCATGTTTCACGATAAAAAAGAAGTTAGCTGAGGTAAGTTGAAAATAAGAACCGGTTAATCAAATAATGTCACGGGTATGTGTGACAACCTTCAAAGTCACCATCAATTAACTGTGGTAAAATTGTGTGCTCCTGGCTCAGCTGCTACTTTAGAATCTTTTTTTTCTTTTGAGAGAGCGTGCAACTTTAAAATCTAGTACGGGCATGTCACATCAAGATTTCGATAATGGGAGTAGGGTTGTGTATTAATTATGCCTAACCCGAAACTGTCCTAATCATGGGCAGAACACACACGGTTAGCTAGCAAGCTGTACTGGGCCTAATAAAAGCCAACAGCCTTACTTCCTCGAGGCACCATTTAGTCTCATCGTCTTCATGCTACCATGCATTTCTCCCCCTGCTACACTAGTTTAAGTTCCTGATGACGACCTCCATTATTAAGCTAAATGATCTGTGAACGAGGGTGTAGGTTCCTGGAACTGAGCGGTCAGACGCTGGCATGGATGATGGCCATCGACACGTGCTTCCTGCTGGACTTCATCGAGGGCTACCACGGCGAGGAGGTCAGCGATCGACATAGTGCCGTCGGCGATCAACTGCGGATCAACGCCACCATGCGCGACGCCATGGTGCTCGAGAACCAGGTCCCCCGCGCTGTTTCCTCCTCGCGCAGGCTCTGGCGCTCCGGCGCGCCTCCGAGCATGCAGGCCGCCGCCGATGCTCTGCACGGCGTGCTCGACCGCTTCATCAAGGAGTCCGACATCGCCAGTGCCCAGCACGCGCACGTGCTCGACACTACAGGAAAAACAATCATTGACGACGGCCAAATTTATTGACAACGGGGCCGTCGTCTTTAATATTATTGACAACGGCTTTATCTAGCCGCCGTCAATAACTTAGTTATTGACGACGGCTAGACGAGCACCGTCGTCAATAAATTATTGACGACGGGTGCTGTCGTCTTTAAGTTAATTCGGGCCCACCAGAGGAGTTATTGACGACGGTGACCTAACACCGTCGTCAACAAGTTCCTTATAGACGACGGTTTCCTAGCACCGTCGTCAATAACGGGACATACAACCCGTACGCGAGCCAGGAGGCGGCCAGTGCCGCTTCCCGACTCGCGCTGGCCATCCCCGTCGCCGCCGGCCGTCCCCGTCGCTGCCGCCCGTCCCCGCCGCCCGTCTCCGGCCCGAGGTAAGTCCCCCTCCCCCTCCGACCTCTCCCCCGCTTTCCTCGCTCCCCGGCCGGCCTCGCCATCCTCCCCCCGTCCGGCCTCTCTGGCCCCTCCCCCGTCCCCCTCCGGCCCGGCCCCTCCCCCTTCGGCCCTCCCCCCGCTCCCCCCATGCGGCCGAGCCGCCGGCCACCCGGCCGCCTCTGTCCCGCCCCCTCCCCCCTTTGTCCCTAGATCTCGATTCCATAGTGGCAGCCAATATCAGCCTCCACAATGACCGACGATATATGTACTCCGGCCCGGCCCCTCCCCCTCCGGCCCTCCCCCCGCTCTCCCCCTCCGACCTCTCCCCCGCTTTCCTCCCCCCCTCCCCTCCCCCTCCGCCTCGCCGTCCTCCCCCCGTCCGGCCTCTCCGCTCCCTCCCCCGCCCCCCTCCAACCCGGCCCCTCCCCCTCCGGCCATCCCCCCGCTCCCCCTGCGGCCGAGCCACCGGCCGCCGGCCGCCCGACCACCTCTGTCCCGCCCCCTCCCCCCTCTGTCACCCGCCTCTGTCCCCTGCCTCTGTTAGATTAGATAAAATTTTAAAATCTCCTGATCCTGTACAACAAGCATCTCGTCTTATACAGTTCTCCAGCATCAGCGAGGACTGTGGTGACCTTCATTCACCACGCGGAGAGAGTTCTACTAGTGCCGTGTGCTGATGAACAGCATATAGCACCTCAGTCTCATCTGCTTCGTTTTAACATGGAGGCCGTCAGCAACGGCTATGGCTCCACATTCTTTTGTCTAAACCATATAAATTAAGGCATGAAATGCTTACATCTCTTGGTCACTTGGATATTTAGCTACAGTGATGGTCAGGCCTTATGCCAGGAGTGCAAAATACCTCTGTTAATGTTACATACATATTTATTGTCCACCCCTGAACTAAGTTGAACTGAGCGTCGGCCAGCTTATGTCGTGTATGCAGTTCTAGCGTGTGATTGACCCTTTTCTCTGTTCTTTTTCTCCCTTGACGTGCCTTGTATGTATTTACTAGATAATTAGTTTAGTTGTTAATTATTTGGTATAAATTAGTAATTATTTCTGATTTTAGTTATTTAATTTAGTTAATTTATTGATTAGTTGTTTAAGCACATTGTTTTTGCTTTACCCCCGGCCCGGCTGCCACCAGCCCCCACCGTCGCCGACAGCGTACCGACGCCTAGGCGTCCAGTCGGTGGCGGGGGGATGCCAGGAAGGCTCGCCTCGCCTGGCCGAGCGTCGCTGATGTCGGCGCCGCCTCCGCCCGCCGCCGTCGCTGCAAGGCGCCGCTGGCCCCTCGGCGCTGCCACCGCCGATGCCTCACGCTGGCGATTCCTCGCGCCGCCACGCCCCGCCCTGTCGCCGCGCACCACCGTCTCGCGCCCCGCCCCACTACGCACCGCCATCCCGCGCCCTACCCCGCCGCAGCCGCTGCCGTCCCGCCACAAGCCCCGCCTGGCCGCCCCTGCTCGCGCCGAGCCCCGGCAGCGCCTCGGCCGCCGCCGCTCGCCGCGCCCCGCCCCGAGCCCCGCCCTGCTGTGCCGCCCGGCCCCGCCCCAAGCCCCGCCCTGCCCCGCCGCCCGACCTTAGTTGATTAATTGTTTAATTAGTATTGTAATTGATTATTGTTTAAATAATACTTTGATTAATTGCGTGAATAGTTACTATATGTAAATAAATGGGTTTCGGCCCGGTCCGGCCTGACACGACCCATTTAGGGTCTGTCACAGCCCATTTATTGGTAATGTATTAGTCGACACAGGCACGGAGGACGGAAAGCTCCCGCGCATGGACGGTGGGCCCCGACGGTGCGGTTTCATCTTTGACCCACTTACGACGGGGCATAACGTACGACGGCTAACCCTAAAGGCGTCGTACGATAATGGCAGGCCCCTGCGGGGCATAACTTAGGACGGTTGACCCACTTCTTTGTCTCTCTCTCCTTCTTTCCTTTTCTCTCGTTCTTTCCTCTCTCTCTTTTAAATGACTAAAAAATGAAAGATTGACGTAAACCTATACAACATCCGTCACCCGTTTCGAACCAGCCCATCTCACATGTGTTATCCATGTGAGGTGTGTATGTTCGGAATTGACCCTTTTTGGACAGCCTGGGAGTGACCGAGGGGGTGTGGCTTGTGATGAGACGCGGGTTTAGATCTAGACGAGATTTCGACGGCATAACCCTGTTATTCTCGGTTGCACCATTTTCGGGCGTGCAGTGGAGAACATCGGGGTTATGCTATCGTAATTTCGTTCGGATCCAGACCACGCATCTCGTCATGAGCACGCTCCGCTCAGCCACTCTTGGGTGGGTTTAGGACCTATCCTTTCCAATAGATGTAGGGCCTTGACATAAATAAATTATAAAATAACTATAATTTCCTTGACATTAAACTGCAGATTCAAACATGGGTGAGGACCGTAGTTGGATGTATATCGGTTGGAAGAACAGTTCTGGTGGTCACTCGGATGAGTGGTTCGCCAAGACAGATGCTTTTGTAGATCGAGCTTTTTCATTGTCAATGATCGATAAGGTGCGGTGCCCATGCATGAAATGTCAGGGTGCAAAGTGTTGGGACAAAGTGAATTTGGCGTTTCACTTGTGTCGATACAGTTTCATGCAAGATTATGAGGTGTGGACCTTTCAGGATGAGACATCTTCTCAACCCTTACAAGTTTTAGATGAGGATGACAACACGGGGGTCGATAGGATGGACGAGATGCTTGATGCCATAAATCCTGAATTGATGGAGGATCCTCCTACAACGGAGGCTGAAGTGTTTTTCACGCTACTCAAATCTTCAGAAGAGCCGTTGCATGAACACACCGAAGTGACGCTCCTTACTTTCATGACTAGATTTATGGCCATTAAGTCTAAGTATTTCTTCTCCAATAACTGCTACAACGTTCTCATCAAATTGATCAGCGATATCCTTCCACAACCACATAAAGTGCCTAAATATATGTATCAGTCTAAGAAGTTGATTTCTGGTCTGGATATGAAATATGAGAAGATTGATATGTGTCTAGACAATTGCATGCTTTTTTGGAGAGAGCATGCCAACGAGAACAAGTGTTTAAAATGTGGTAAAGCGAGATTTGTCGAAGTTGTTAATGACGACGGTTCAAAAGTAATGACTCAAGTCACACAGAAGCAGCTTCGCTACTTGCCTGTCACACCTAGGTTCAAGCGTTTGTTTCTATCTAAAAAAACAGCTAGACACATGAGATGGCATAAAGAAGGTGTATGTGAGAACAACGGCATGATGGTGCACCTGTCGGACGGTGAGGCATGGAAGGCGCTTGACCCCTTCGATCCAGATTTCGCCAATGACGCAAGAAATATTCGCTTTGGGTTGGCGACAGATGGCTTCTCACCGTTTAGTACAAACGCCACACCATACTATTGTTGGCCTGTGTTCGCTATTCCGTATAACTTACCACCATCTCTTTGTATGAAGTATGAGTTCATGTTTCTATGCCTTATTGGGACCGGATCATCCTGGTTCACGAATGAACGTGATGATGCTGCCATTGATTCAACAGTTGAAAATGTTATGGGCAGGAGTCGAAGCGTACGACTGTTATAGAAAACAGAAATTCAACCTTCGAGCTGCGTACTTGTGGTCTGTTCATGATTTTCTAGCTTACGGCATGTTTTCTGGCTGGAGCACTCATGGTGTGGAGCCTGTTTCAGATCCTGCTTCGGATCCTCTTGAGGTTCCTGCACCACAGGCTTCAGACCCTGCTACGGAGCCTTCCACAGAGCCTGATGTGAAGCCGGCTCCACAGCGGCGTTACAGGAGGAGCCACTACTGGCTCCTCCTCCGGTTCCTGCACGGCCAGAAGATCGGGTCGTTATTCGTCCGATTGGCGATAGGTAAGTAAATCTATAACAAATCAATTTAGATATTTTAACACTTATATATGTACTAATTGAGAATCCTGTATTAGGTCTTGGGCCGATGACTCGTTCACGGGTCAAGTACGCCACCGCCAGGTCAACGCTGTCCTGGGCCAGCTCATCCGTTGTCACTACCCCGGTCTAGTGAACGGGCGGGCTGCTATGTCTTGGGACGATTACGCTACGCCCCAGGACATTACCTACAGCAACCACCAGGAGCATGTGTGGCATGAATTCATGGTAAGTAAATCGTCTATTTATTAAATGCGAACCTATTATAGGTTAAATACATTAACTTGTATATTTCTTCTTGTAGAAATATTACCGTTTGGAGGACGAGGCCCAGTTGGATCACGCTCGCCTAGTCTTCAACAACAACGCTAGGAAGCTCTTGACGCAGTCGATATCAACGGCTCGCATTCAGGCTACGAAGGCGTACTATAAGTTGCATCCGGACGAGGGTGAGCCGGGGCAGTTTAGGAATGTGGCGGACAAGTACTTGACGGAGGCACAGTACGCAGAGGTAAAATCTTTATTTTACTTTGCTTCATTATCCAATTTTGATCAATGTTTTCATCCAATAACAAATGTGTGCAGGTCAGCATATCATGGCTTGAGTCCTATCCGGACGCCTACAGTTCCCTGTGTGCTCATTGGGCAAGCCAGGGCTTCCAAGGCGTGTCGATGACTCGCGGACAGAGTCGAGGGACGGACGGGAAACACCGTCTTGGCGGGGACGGCTACGTACGCCTTGCTAAACGGATGGTAAATGATACTCGAATTTTATTCTAGTTAATTTCTATAGCTATCATTGTGCCGACCGCTATCCAGGTGTGGAGGAGAGGTCACATGAGAAGTGACCCTTCACAGCCTGATCAGCTGTCTTCTCAGACGGCGACGGAGACGTTGGTGAGTACTTTAGCTAACTTAATTGTATTCTCTTTAAAACTTCTGATGACTTTAATTTTCTGTATTTTCAGTAAAATTATGGGGAGGAGGCGCGGAGGCTTTAAGGCGACGATTATGATTGGCAGAACTCGCCGATCGTACCTGAAGCCGCCTATGCAAGCGGTGGCGGTAAACCTCACGGCCGGTGGGTTCTGTTGTTTTTTATTTACTTTCATGAAATTCAAGACATGGAACTTTAATACTCTTACTTCGTTGTGTAGGTTGGCCATCTTCGATGGAGTAGTCGACTCGAGGGAGGCGCGGTCTTCCTCGAGGACCTCTTCATCGCAGGGTGGATCCAGCAGGCGTGGCAGCCGAGATCTGGAGCTCCAGAGTGTCCAGGAGGAGCTCCAGAGGACGCAGGAAGCGCTAAGGCTCACGAACAAGAGGCAGGCAGCTGAGCTCCGGGCTAGGGATGAGTATCAACACTCATACATGCTACAGCTGCAAGCTGCCATGCAGGTAAGTCCAGATCGTTGTACTCAACGTTTCTAATATATGAATGACATGTATAATAATTTACTTCACATTTGCAGGCTATGGCCGCAGGACAGCCGGTTGTCTTTGCTCAGTGGGCGCCACCACCGATACAGCTATCATAGGGGCCGACGTCAGGAGCACAGGTACAAAATTTCTAATAATAGCTGCAACTAGTTAAACTTGCTCAAATTTAGTTGAATTTGATCAAACTTACTCAAACATAGGGAAAACTAGTTAAACATCTTCAAACTGAGTAAAATATGGTACAACTTACTCAACCATAGTCAAATATGAGTAAACTTACTCAAACATAGCCAAAACTAGTTGAACTAGCTCAAACTCAAACACTACTAGTCCATACTTTTCAAACTTAGTAAAATATAAGCAAACTTACTCAAACATAGCCAAATCTAGCTAACTTGCTCAATTCTAACTTGTAATGAGTTTATTTAGTCATATACACATTTGTGAACTTCTAATTTGTCTAACTATACATGTACATCACAGGGATCGGCGACGCGGGCTCAGGAAACTCCATCCCCTCAGCATCCGGCGTTTGGACGCAACGACTTTCTGGACTCCGATGACAGCGGTCGGGGTAGCGTAGGGTAGTGTGGCGTGCGTATAGTGTTTTTGTGCCTGCCTATGATGTATGTTTTGATTGCCTGTGATCTGGCCATCGAGCCAAGGCTGACCTCGAAGTCAGGGCAGTATTTTCTGTTTTTTAAAAAAAAATTGCAAAACTTATTGACGACTGTTTCTGGTACTTGGCCGTCGTCAATAAGCCATTAGTATTGACGACGGCCAGGTACCAGAAACCGTCGTCAATAAGCCATTGTTATTGACGACGGTGTAAGTTGGCTTATTGAGACAGTTGAACCCTGACCGTCGTCAATAAGTCATTGTTATTGATGACGGTACAAACATACCGTCGTCAATAAGTTGGCTTATTGACGACAGCCAAACACTGGTCATCGTCAATAAGCTGCTTAGCTTATTGACGACAACCAACTTTAGCTGTCGTCAATAAGCTTATTGACGACAGTTACCATCGTCAATAAGCTTATTGACTACTAATAATTGACGACGGTCATAAACCGTCGTCTATAACATTTAACCGTCGTCAATAAGTTATTGACAACGATACTGTGCTTATTGACGATGGTTTTCGGCCGTCGTATTGTCCGGATTCCTGTAGTGCGAGCTGCTCTACCATTTCCTCGCGCGTCCCGGGCGCCGCCATGTTCAGCAGGAGCCGCCCCCGATGGTGCCAGAGGAGTTCACCGCCAACATGCTGGACCCGTCGCAGCACCTCCCGGACTACGACAAGGTGAAGCGGGCGTGCGTGGAGATGTCCCGCCTCGACGTGGCACCGGTGCAGTTCATCCGGCAGAACCCCATATATCTCCCCGGCCGACGAGCATTTGGCGTCAAGCCTCCTGGGGCAGATCACATTTTGCGTCCGAATCATATTCTGATTTTCATCTTCAACAAATGCAAGTTAAGTAACTGAACGTGCATAGAGAGATTGGCGCACGTGTTCGGACAGAAAAACAACTCACTTGTCGAAATGGATGATGCGTACCAGTAGTTCCCGCTACTCAAAATTTGAATTCAAATGGTATACCCAAGTTTGGTGGGCCGTTATTTCCAAAAAAAAAGTTTGGTGGACAGTTCCGAACTCTGGAGTCCGTGCGCGTGGCAGCGGACAGGCAGGCAACTGCTCCGTTTCTTGGTCCACACGACGAACGAGCTCCTCCTCCGCGTTGGTCCGACGCAGGTCAACGCGAATCTCCAAGCCTTCACAACGAGATAGCAGCGGCTGCGTGAACCTGCCTGCCCACAGCTCGCTGACTCGTTGACTTTGAATCCCTCGCCCAAGAAAAGAATCCGATTTGGAATTTCGTGTGTCCCCACTGTTCACGCCGAATTTTGTCAGGAACGACGATTGTTTGTCGGAAAAAGAAGAGCGGTCTCGAAATTTAATGGTTCGAAGTAGTAATGTACAGCGGCGTCACAGATGAGCGACCTCGGCAAGCAAGATGGCCGGCGTCCGGCGACAGCAGAGCGCCGTTTCTTGAGAAGGGAGCGGGAGGAAAAGGAATCGAGGGATGGAGCTACGCGGGAGCACGACGAACAGAGAGCCGTCACCGCGAGCATGATGCCGCGGCGAGCGAGGGGTCGGGTTGTTGGGGTGTCTGGGGAGGGGTTGACGACGCCGGGTCGTCGTCGTCGGACGCCGCGAATGACGCGGCGGAGAGCCGGCTGGGCCGCGGGCGGAAGGCGGCGTGGTGGCGCCGCGGCAGCGAGGTCGGGCGGACGACGGTGGAGGGCGGAGAGAGCGTGCGGCGGACGGTGGAGCCGACCCCCGCCGTCGACGGCCGCCGCGCGGCGCTCGGGCTCAGCCCGCCCGACGCCGTCGACGCCGCGCCCCTGTGCAGTGCGCAGCGGAAGGAGCCCGGGTGCGTGGTGGGCGAGCACGCGCACGCCCGCTTCCGCGGCGGGGCCAGGGCGACGGGGAGCGCGAGGAGGCGGACGGGCGGCGCGCCGGTCGGCGAGCGCGTGCGCGCGCTGGGCCCGCGGGCGGCGGCCGACCGTTTCGCGTTCGCTACGGAGCTAGGCGTCGGCGCGGTGGCTGCTCGCGCCATTACCCGGGGCTCGACGCCCGAAGCTTGGACGGTCAGGGACGGAGAGCTTGTCTCGGGGGAAGCGAGTGTCGTTACGGCGGGGGATGCCAAGGCCAAACCTAGCGTGGCGGCCGGGGGCGAGCGGCGCGCTGTATTTATTCACGGGAAGGGAGGAGAGGCGACGCGGTCCAAGCCCAACCCGGCTGGGGGCCCGGTTTCGTTGGGTTGAACCGGGACTACTACACTTTCTGGACTTGGAATCTACGAATTTTTTACTTTTCAAACAGCCTGTATTATTTGTGAAAGCCGAGGCATATGATTTTTGTGGTATAAAAACAATGTGATTTGATTTCCAAATGATTCTAGGGCCCAAATGGAAGACCTGCAGAATCTCCCCAAAATGTTGGGAAATTTCTCCTGAATTCTCATGTCAAGCTTTCCAAGAAGACTTGCAAATACCTCATCTGCTAGTACAGTTCAGACACATGTTCCATTTTTTAAAAAAAAAAGCATTCCAGATACATCAGAGGCAAACTTCTGGTTATTTGGCCTTGTGACCTTGTAAGCATTTTCCTTTTATGTAAAAATTGAGCAGAATTCAGATCCAGGACTTGTACATGTATTACAAAATATGTGTTTCTCTACTGATTAAAGTGCTAAATGTTACATTACGTGTACATATATTACAGAAAAACTTGGTGAGCTTCCAAGAAAAAAAATCCGCCTCTCTTCTTGTTGGATTGCCTTGATGACAACGCAGGCATAGATATCTTGATCATGCATGCATATTGTTACAAATTTACACGTATAATTATCTGAAAGTGAGTGGCAGTAAAGCCTTTGAAGGATGATGTATCCTATGTTTCTGAGTATATACAACCACTGGGTGCGTGGAAACGATCCAAATGAAAAAATAATAACTCAATAGTCCTTGAGCAACGCATCCAATTGTTTCCTCCTCGCGGCATGCTTCAGCTTCTCCATTGCAACAAGTCCTACTTGCCTCACCCGCTCCCTTGACAACCCAAACCTGGGCAATACAATTTCCATGCCAAGATTAGATAATCATACGCTGAGAAATTCTGTTCAAATTCTCACAGATTGCTCGTGGTGTAGGTTGATTGTGTAAACTGATTTCAGAACCTTTTCATGTGAATACATAGACTTGATCACGAGTATAACAGAGTAATCTTCCGCAGTCAAGACTCAGAAAGATAAAACACTTACTGTCTGCTGATATCCTCCCATGTATGGTACTGTTTCCCTATACCATGATATAACTGAATAATGTCCCTCTCACGCTCGTTGAGAGCTGAAGTTATAAGTTTGTTGACTTCCTCCTGGCGTCAACAGAATATGATGTTAAAACATATTGATGTGTCTTTAAGAGAAGCATCTTCAGTGTGCGCTATATTGGAAACAAAGGTGTATTGGTAATTGTTATACTAATAATAAACAGTAACAAAAAGATAAAAGAAATGCCACTAATAACAGGTCTTCTCTACAGGTGAACATTACTATGCATACCTTGAGATACCCCTCCTCAAATCCGTGCCATGGATCATTTGCAACATTTTCATCCTCTATATACTGAAAATGATGAGAAAGGATGGCAAGCTTAGCTTATGGCATCACCAGTCAAAAGAAATAAAAGTGCTTCTATAACAACTTACACTATGCAGGGTCTCGCCAGGTAAGCCGTTTAAGGAGGGGAATGCCTGTTGATCCAGTGAAATAACCTTGTTCACGGCCTGCATTTAAGACTACGACAGTGATTTTTAAGAATGGCAGAGATGTCAAAAGGCACTGACCAGTGGAAATTATACCAGGAAGAAGATACCTCTGTAGCATTGTTTACTTTTCTTTCCGATATATTGAGTGACTCTGCGATGTTCTGAGGGAGATAATGAAAGGTTAATAAACCAGCACAAGAACTATGTTTGAAATCCCTATTTTCATGGGGAAAAGAAAAAACAAAATTGCCAGTTCAAATATTTTGCAGTTGCTGAAACAGAAGTAGCCAAAATTTCATGTACATATCTTCCTTTACCTCCACGGTTGGAGCAATTCCTTGATCTTCCAATGCATACTTTGCACCACGAATCGCAATCAGCCTCTCATGCAGATAGGTAGGAAGACTGAATGTTTTTGAGTTCTCAGCCAATGCTTTTGAAACGCCCTGGTAACAGACCAGTGAATGAAAAACCTCATTTGGTACTTTGATTTGATTTCATTGCGTAAATACATTAGTAGCTCCTTAGCCAGTTGTGGGATCACAAAATAACACTAATAAAGTGAGAACAGCTTCCCTCACCTGACGAATCCACCAGTAAACATAGGTAGAAATCCTAAATCCCCTTGAGGCATCAAACTTTTCGATCCCGCGGAGTAGCCCTATCAGACCACCCTGTAAAATCAATTAACAAACATGTTATGTCCACATGTTCCAAGCACACTAATTTACATAGTGCTACAAGACAAAAAGTTGGGAATAAGCAGATAAATTTCAGCTGGTCACATTATATAAAAAATCAGATGATCAAGACAGCTGGTGCCTTATACCATTTACCTGAATAAGGTCTGCCAACTCGACACCAAGGTTGTCATACTTTTGGGCAATGGATATAACCAAACGGATGTTGCTCATCGTTAGCATTTCCCTTGCGAGAAACGACTCACGCATCCTGACACGCAGCTCGGGGCCAGATATTTTAAGTGATTGTGCCAACTGCTTATATGACGGGTCATTCCCCAATTTCTCCTTAAGCCTGTAAAAATAAGTGAATAAAAATATGGAATTAGAATTTATTTGGAAACCGCTGACATACATCTTCATTATCTAAAATGCAGAACATGAGCATTTCCTTCGGTTCTCGGTGCGAAGCATTTGTGGAGTTCAATTTCAGGCTCATTGCATTGGAGTGTAATTAACTACTCCTTTTTGATAATGCAAGCACCCTGCATTTGTGAGATATTTGCAAGTGGTGATGGCGTTGTAATTGACGGGCATTTGTAATTACTTTGATCTTTGGTGCTGTAGCCAGATGCCGTCCTTGATCTTCTTGGACAGTTGGACGACCTGCTTGTGCGTGAGGAGCTCCTTGCTGACGGTGCCCCTGAGGTAGATGCGGTTCCTGCTCTGCAGCAACTCGGGGCTGATGCTGACGCTCTTCCACCCGCGCCGCCGTCCGGTCAAGCGCCGCTGCCGCGCCGACACGCCCGAACGCGCCACCATCACGGACGCCTTAAGTCTCTCCCGCTGGCCCTCCTCTTCTTCCTCCTGCTCGACGCTGTCGAAGTCCTCCGTGGAGCCGGCCTCGTCCTCGAAGGGGAGCTCCCACTGTTTCTCAAGCATGGAGCGCTGCAGCAGCACGATGGCGTCGAGGGACGAGTCGAAGTCGGCGGACTCCGCGGTCGGCGCGTCGCGGTCCGCCGGGGGAGGCGGCGGGGCGAGCGCGGGAGCGGAGTGGTTCCTGAGCGCGCGGACGGCGCGCGCGCGCGCGTGTCCGGCGGGGCAGGGGCCGACGCGCGGCGAGGACGAGGACGACGAGGCGCGGTGCGCGACGACGACGGTGAGCTTGGGCGCGAACTGCAGCGACGGGTGCGCGTCCGGGGGCGCGAGGTCGGCCGGGCCGAAGGAGGCGGGCAGGAGGCGGTTGCCGGCGCCCAGCCCGATCACCGACGTCATCTTCCTCACCTGCGCGTTTCCCCTCTCGAGCTGCAGCGACGGGTGCACGTCGAGAGGGTAAAGGAATAAAGAGACGCTGGCCGGCGTTACCTGCTCGAGCGAAGCGGCGGAGGCGGCGATGCTGGTGACAGCAAGCTGGAGAGGAAGAAACGACGATGGCGCAGAGCAGAGCAGCAGGCCTCGGGCGGCGAGGCGGAGACAGCAACCGAGGACCGAACCGCGCCGAGCCTGCGGGGCAGAGGGAACAAGAGAGGCCGGACAGGTGGAACCCTGGAAGCTATGGAGGCCACACGCCGAGAGAAAGAGAGAGAGAGGAGCCGGACCGCTAGTGTTGTGTTTTACTACTGTCTGTCGGACGGGTACTGTGCGGCGGGGTGGCGTTTACCGCGGAGGCGGAAGAGGATAGGGTGGGGTGGAAGCGCGAGGGAGGGCGGGCGGCCATTGGTGGGCGGGAGATACTGCGGTCGTCGTCGCTTTCCTCCTCCTGCGGCCGCGCCTCCGCCACGAGAGCAGCAGGAGCACGCGGACCGCACGCACGCCTCCTCTTCACGGGCCTCCGTCGCCTTACGTGGGCTTCTTTCTCCTTGGGCTCTCGTGCGGCTGTGGTCTCCTGACGCCCACGGGGCACTGGGCTTTCACAATCCTTCTGTGACGAGGAGAGTGGATTCTCCGAGACGGAACCCCATCCATCCGTCCATCATCGGAACGCGTGCAACGCTCATTTTCGAAATTCAAAATTCGAATCACTCCCCGTCGACCACGAGACGACGGCCGCGGTCGCCATATAAACCCGCCGCCCGGCCCCCGCCCGACCGTTCCTCCCCTCTCCTCTCCGCCGCCGCATTCGGTTCAGGGTCCATCCCCTTCCCCCTCCCGACACAGCCCCCGCCCGTCCGTCTTTCGCCGGCACCATGACGAGGAGCGGCGACGTCAAGTCCTTCTTCCGGCAGCAGAAGGCCCACACCGCTGGCGCCGCCGCCAAGCCCACCGGCGGCGTCTCCAAGAAGGCGGCGGCGCACCGTCACCAGAAGCCAGCGCCCGCCGTCCACGTCCATCCAGCCCCAGGTACGATTGTCCACGGTCGTTGTCCAGCCTTCGCATCAGCACACCGACCCGTCCATTGATCCGATTCGGTTCGTTTCTCTCCACCGCAGATCACGGCGCCGACGGCGACGCGAGGGGGCGGCAGGTGGAGGAGGAGGAAAGGGAGCGGGCGGCGCGGGAGTTCGACATGGACATGCGGTACGGGCCCTGCATCGGCCTTACCCGCGCCCAACGCTGGCGCCGCGCCGCCGCGCTCGGCCTCGCCCCGCCGCCAGCCCTCCTCGCGCTCTGCGCCGACGGCCAGTCCTGCCTCTGGGAAGGCCGCATCTGAAGCCAATAGCAGGGTCTCGTGCAAAGCGGCCGCGTCCGATCTGCTCTGCTGCTTCCGTCTACCGCACCTCGTGGTAGTACTCGCAGCGCCGATGTGTGTGCGTGTGTGTCTCTCTCTCTCCATGTCAGTCGAAGCTTATGTGACGCCATGCCATGTCATGTGGTGTGAGTGTGATGGTGTGTCCTTCATTTTAATGTATCCTTGTGTCTTGTGATCGCAGCAGAGAATGGCAGTTCTTCCATGTGTTCACAATCTCATTGCGGCATCAATCACTTTTGTATCTGTTTCGCGTTTCTTTTTCACTAACCAGCCTCAAATAAAAATAGCAGTTGCCAATCTCAAAACTTTCCGAGTAAAAAAGTGTTTGAACCCTAACAATCAAGATTCAAGAGACAGGGGAATCAACTTGACAAAATGGATGAAGGATGGTAACATAACTATGAAACAAGCACTGCATTCAATCTGAGATGTTTGTGTTTTCTTTGGTAGTACACTGATCGTGCTATAGCTGATAAAACAGTACGGGCACACTTGCATGGTCGATGTAGAATCAGGGAGATAATACCGGCACACGCAAATATAGAATCAGCAATGTCTACTGTCCTTTTTTGTCTAATAACAGGAACAACAATAAGCTCTATTCCAACTGTCACAAGTAGACTCAATCATTAGAGCACCGTTTGTACCATGAAGAGCACCGTATCAGCGTTTGTACCAACTCTTCCTTCTCAGTAAGGAACGATGATGGATTCAATGAGCTCCTGGAGTGGAGCCAGCTCTTTCTTGTCAATCAGGCCAAACTCCTGCATTATAGACCAACACAGGTAAATTTCAGTCGGCCAAGAATGTTGATGAGGAATTGTGTTTTATAGAAAATTGACTGATGTGTTGGATGATGCGACTATACATTTGTAAACAGAATGAAGTGCTTGAAGCAGGTGTTAAGATGAGCCTCCTCCTTAAGGCTGACAATCTTCTGGAAATGAGAGTGATATATGTGGGCATATACACGAAACAAGCGCTTGAAAATGGTCTTTACTACTTCCTTGAAGTTTGTTGGGAATGGTGTGCCTGGGCCAAGGGAAATTAAATCATCAGCTGCTATGCCAAATGCTCCGAGACTCCAAGTATTTATATGAAACTCATCCCATGATACAAGAACCATACCAAGTTTTTGAGGAAATATGGATTCATCGTCAAGCTGGCCTTCAATCCAATCCATCAGATACTCCACATATTTCGGTGCTGATACTTCTATGGGTTTCTTTATCTGTACACCATCAGCCCATCTGTACTCGTACCTACATAATGTTCATGTTTGCTTTGTTAGGATATGACCTAAATAATATTCAACTACTTCTAGAGAAAATGTCATGAGATTATGGACATGCAAAATCATCTTTATAACAGCCGGACTTATGGATATTGTTAACACTTTCCTTCCGGTTAGCACCATATAAGGCAATTATCACAGATGAGGTTTTTCTGCAATTTTTTCTTCTCTCAGGAAGGGCAGAACATGGCTATCAAACATCCATTGATGGCCAACGTTCAGTCAAACTTAACTATAGCAGAACACGTGGAAAGGAACCAGACACTGAACAGAAATGTGATTGCAAATGATAATGGGCAAGCCGTCGTGCATATTTCTTAGTGCAACTATCTTTTTGAACAATATGCTAACCTATAACATACTAATATTCGAAATCAGCAAAGTACAGAACCAAATTTTAACAACGGGTCAACTTTATTTTGATTTACATGATAACTTTACCTCATAGCTCCAGTACAGAAGTAAATAAGTTTTTCATGAAATATTGATAATTTTAGCGCGAAGGTAGAAAAAATATGAGCCACCTGCTAATCATTAGCATGGATTATGGAATTAAACATATGCTAAAGTTGGAACGGTTTCTCACATGTTAAGACACAGCCACACAGACTTGCCGTAAGAAACTTGTTTTAGACGAATGACATGCCCAATAATGAGATTTATGGATAGACATACTTTGGTCCTGCAGTCATTGTTGGGCAGCTCTCAGGGGTGCAGAATTCCGCGAGCGTTCCATAAAGCAGATTAACTTGGTTAAAGAAATCCACAGCTGAAAAGCAAAACAAACATGTTAGCTCTGATGAAACAGCTAGGTTCTAGTAAAATTCTAGAGGTTGCTACATATTTCAGTACTAAGCCATCAATTATAGATGTACATTCAACAAATTCCAGAAGGGGGGAATTGATCAAGGAAGAAACATACTATTCACAGCAAGCCATTCATTAATATCCTCTCCAGGAGGCAGCCTCACAGCTTCCCTAAGATTTCCACTGCCGAGAGTGGCATCTATGTGCTTTCGGAGCTGTGCCCCCTACAGACAAATCAGGAACACTATCATAAGCATGGGTAATAACAATCATGTACAGCATGCAAGCTATGCAAAATTCTTTATGTTTAAGTACATGTCCTTTATTTTGCAAAATGGTATATGTAACATGCAAGAACTGCAGAAACTTTTGAAGGAAACCTAAAAGTCTGTTCATAAACAGGGACATAGTAACCAAAGGTGTGCACGGATTAAGATTGGAGATCGAATTGCAAGGGCTTGCGCAATTACAAAAGCTAATCACAAAAGGCTAAAAAAGAAAGGGCAGCCCGGTGCATGTAGCTCCCACTTGCGCAGGGTCCGGGAAGGGTTCGACCTACTTGGATCTTTTGTACGCAGTCTTTCCCTGCATTTCTGCGAGAGGCTGTTTCCAGGACTTGAACCCATGACCTCATGGTCACAAGGCAACAGCTTTACCGCTGCGCCAGAACCCCGCTTCCAAACACAAAAGGCTAAATAACAAAATAAGAAATCTGGGTATATGGCATGTATAGAGTACAAACTCCCTAGTGCCTAAGTTGTAATATAGTTTAACAAAGAAGAGATGTAGCCCAACATGAATTACGAGACCCCTTCACATTTCTGGGACTGGGCACATGATCTGCGATGGATTGATCTAGAGAGGAAATGTATCAAAATGCTTCATACAGGGTGATTAAGAATAGATGAAAGAAGAATAAACAATGCATCAAAACTCTTTTTCATATGTAAAGAGGTGCTAACCGAAGCAATAGGATAATGTAGAATTTGGTATACATCAACAAGGAGCTTGGTTGAACAAGATGCCTTTGACTATGAGATTTGTATCGCTGCCATCTACTTTGAATATTCGATATAGAAATGATCGGAACCACAAGTGAAGTTAAAAACGATGATAGATCGATTTCTTGTTACACTTTATCGCTTCTTTCTGATTTGATTATGCACACTGTTGAAACTAGAGCGTGTCAAGTGGAAACAGATGCAACATGGTTTGTCACGTTCAAATTTACAATAGATGCACCATTCTCTAATTAGATCTACCGCCAATCAACGTACATTATATTTATTCCTGAAGTTGATCCAACGTGCTAAATTGAAACTGCACATCTTCTGGTGCACACTCTCTCAAGGACAATAAATAACATCCACTTTCCTAAAATGGTTCATGGTAACTGATCAAAGGATGGATGCAGCATTAGATTTGGAAAAAAAAAAGTGGCAACAGTTTAACATCTAGGCAAACTTCTCTTAAATACTCAATCATGCTACTACCAACCGCAACACCAATGCTTAGTCAAGCTATCATTCATGATCGTTTATATGGCTAGTCATATCAATTTCTACTGGACAGCCAGAGCAGCATGCCAGAATTCGCAATTTATACACATACTCTGAAGACAAAGCAGGATCTCCTTACCTTGCTGCCTGATGGAGCACTCTTCTTGGGACGGAAGGTCTTCTGGTTCCTGCCAAAATAGACAAGTTACTGATCCTAATTGAGCCACAAGCAAAAGGTAAGTAAAACCTCTAAGCAGCGCATGAACAAAGCAGATAGGCTAACTCAGCGTGATCTGATGCTCGAAAACTACTTCTAGCTAGGAGCAACCAGAAATGAAGGAGGGTAAGCGAATTGAGCATAGTAGAAGCTCGCGGGGTATACTAAACCCAACGAGAAAAATTCTCCTAGTTGTAGCGATTTGGTAGAGTGCCATACTACAGGTACGGATCAAGCAGTAATCGACCCTCGATCCTCGAGGCGGATCCGGCACGTCACCCTGCGAGCCCAATCCCAGCGTCCACCGCGCTGGATCTCGCCCTCCCGAGCTCACCCACCGGCCCGGGGAACAATAACATCGAAGCAAAAGCGAAGGAGCAGAGGAGTGGGGGCGAGGAAGGGTAGCGGGAGAATTCGGTCGAGATCGCGCGCGCTCACCGTCCGAGCCCGAAGAGACTCATCCCTTCTCCTGCTCCGCTGCGGCGGCCTTGGTCCGGCGGGGCTCCGCGACGGCGACTGCTGCTGCGGCGCGGTGGAGTGGAGGCTGCTCGCTCGCGAGGGAGCGTGCGCGACCCGGATGGAATGATTTGTTGGGGGCAGGGCCAGCTCGACTGCTCGAGAACCGCTAGCTCGCCAGTGGTGGCCCATCCGCGTGGGCCGGCCGGCTCCGCGCGGGGACGGCATCGCCAGCATGGCGCGGGGCCGTCGGATCGGGCAAGCGGACGGCGGATGGGCGGGGACGCCTGGCTGGCGCCCCCTGAATCCTCGAGCCAGATCAAGGTCAAGATCTACGTGTTCTGATGAGATGAATTAAAAAAATACATGCGTTTTTAAACGCTTGTTCCAGCGCAACAGGCTCCGGCAGTTGCTCGTCATAGTACAAGGTAGCGGACGTTACTGGGCCCAGCCTACCCTCTTAACCACCCGTTACTGGGCCAGGCCCACGCAAAAGGCAGGCCGGGGCAAGGACGGGTCGGTCGCTCTTTCGACTTTCTGATAACTACTAAGGCTCATAGACCACACAGGCCACAGCCCGGACCGGCCCGGCCCATATACTGTAATCCCACCCGCATCTCCGCAGCAAACCCTACCGCAGCGTTCCACGCCCCCACCTATAAAAGTTCTCCTTCCCCTTCGCTGCCTCCCCTCGCGCCGCCACTTCCCTCCCGTCCGACCCGCGCAAAACCCTAGCCTCTCGCGCACCGCTCGCCGCCGCCGCCGCAGCTGCAGGGAGCGCCTACTACTCACCTCCAACCATGGCGACCCAGATCAGCAAGAAGAAGAAGGTACGGCAACGCCTCGCGCCGCTCCCCCTTCCCCCTCGGTCGCGTCTAGCGGCGCGGATTGATCTAACGTAACCTTGTGTGCCTTCCGCAGTTCGTCAGCGATGGCGTCTTCTACGCGGAGCTGAACGAGATGCTGACCCGGGAGCTTGCGGAGGACGGCTACTCCGGCGTGGAGGTCCGCGTGACCCCGATGCGCACGGAGATCATCATCCGCGCTACGCGCACGCAGAACGTGCTCGGCGAGAAGGGACGCAGGATCAGGGAGCTCACCTCCGTGGTGCAGAAGCGGTTCAACTTCCCCGAGAACGGCGTCGAGCTCTACGCCGAGAAGGTCGCCAACCGCGGCCTATGCGCCATCGCGCAGGCCGAGTCGCTTCGCTACAAGCTCCTTGGAGGCCTCGCGGTCCGCAGGTATAATCACCTAACCACGTGGTTACTGACAGATGTTTGCTTTGCTGCCGTTGATGCATTATTAGATGTTCCTACGAGGTCATGTAGGCTTTGAGATTTTAGCAGCCGATGCTTTATTTTTCATATCGATTAGCATCGGTATATTACTGTGAACCACTTAGGATAATTTAGCCTCGTGTATTACTCTTGAGATATAGATGATGTAGCTGGAACTGTTGCATCAGTGCCTTGTTATTGTTCCGCCTTCTTTTGGTGGTGGTGGGGTATTAAGCTGATGCAGAAAGTGAATGCTGCTCCTTGAAGCAGTGGCGGCCAGACAACCGTTGAGACAGATCCACAGATGAATGACCACTGTTGTTTGTCTACTAATTCTTTCTCACATTTCTTTGCCACTGATGGTACACGTTTACCCTTGAACTCTAATTGAGTCCTTGCGAGTTTTTACAGGTTAAAAACTGTTGACCTATGGCTGTGTATAATCTTGCTGTTGAACATTTTTTCCTGACAATACAAACTTGTCTGGTGTCAACTGGGCGATATAAGTGTGAAATGCTGCATTAGTGCACCTGTATCTCTTATGTCCTACCTTCTTGTAATGATTGTGGGGCTATGAAACTCGTGCATAAAGGAAATGCTGCTTTCTAAGCAGCGGCGGCCAGACAACCGTTGAGAGATAGATCCACAGATGAACAATCCTTCTGATGTTTGTCTACTAAATCTATCTCACATTTCTCTGCCATTGATGTTAGTTGGTACCATTTTTTGTTTTTAACAGTTAGTAAAAAATTGCCATAGTTATCAGTCGCTGTGGCTAGTTAGTGTTTTTTTGTGGCTTATAGTATGTTGTTTTGCACTGCAATGAAGCATGTTGTTTTTAGGATTCTATTGCTGATTCATTTAGTTTTATGTTGTATTGCCTCTAGACTTGTATTATTGTATATATGTTCTTTTTACATTCTAACATTCTTGTTGACATGGCAGGGCTTGCTATGGTGTTCTCCGCTTTGTTATGGAGAGTGGTGCCAAGGGTTGTGAGGTCAGTGTTGCTGTGTGATCCATACATTCTTTTCTGGTGTTTGTTAGTGTTAACTGGTATGGTTGTCATTGTTTAGGTCATCGTGAGTGGAAAGCTCAGGGCCCAAAGAGCCAAGTCCATGAAGTTCAAGGATGGTTACATGATTTCATCTGGTCAGCCAGTGAATGAGTACATCGACTCAGCTGTGAGACATGTCCTTCTCAGACAGGTTTGTTGCTGTTACTCCACTATGTTCTTTTTTATTGAATTCTAGTCAGGCAGTTCTAATTTACCTTTAAGATCTAGTTAAATTAACCTTGTATTTCTTATCTATTTAACATGCTTGTTGATGTGTATCATGCAGGGTGTTCTTGGTATCAAGGTGAAGATCATGCTCGACTGGGACCCGAAGGGCAAGCTTGGGCCAATCACCCCTTTGCCAGACCTTGTCACCATCCATGCCCCCAAGGAGGAGGATGAGTTGCGCCCTCCGGTCTTGATCCCTGAGGTGTAAGCTCCTTGATGTTGGTGGAATGCAGTTTAATCGGTCCTAGCTAGGGTTCTATCATGCAGGGTTACCTTGTGTTTTATGGACAGCAGAGTTTATGTACTGGTGCTTGTTATTTTTGTCTAAACTAGTTTTTCTGCGACAAGTTACCTTGATGTGTATTTTATGCAAAATTGTGGTTTCATATCATTATTGCTCTTATTGGAGTTCGACGGTAAAGATTGGCAGCTGAGCAGGAGAATATCTGCATGATCATACTACTTGTTCTCTTCATCTTTCATGGACTCTCCTTGTGTGTCTACCTTGATTCTACTAGCCAAGAGTCACTAAGGGATGTTTAGCAGGCCTCTCGAATAGCCCACAAGGATGCGCTAGCTATTTGCCACAAGGAGCATCGAGTGCTTACATCAACTTGTCAGAAAAAGATCTATGGATTAGACTCTTTCTTTTTAGGGTTTGTTTTAAAAAATGTAACACCCTGTTCTGACCATATTGCACTATGTATTATCATTTGATAAATTGAGAAATACTTTTTTTTTCTCTAATTAAAATATTAGGAGGGGTACAGGACGACTAAGGTTGACCTGGGAGGAGGGACTTAGCTCATGATAGGACCGCATGGAAAGTAGCAATTCATGTGGCAGTAGTCTTATTTTTTTCTTTTTTTTCCTTTTTCTTATTTCTTTTCTCTTTTTCCTTTTTCTTTTTTTTTCCTTTTTTTCTTTTTTCCTTTTTTCTCTTTTCTTTCTTTTTTCCTTGTTCTCATATCTCTTCCTCTCTTTTACTTCATTGATATTGGGTTTCATGTCTAGCTGACCCAACAGGCTTGGGATAAAAGATTTGTTGTTGTTGTTGTTGCTTTTTTTCTCTAATTCAAGTAGAAATACAAATGGAAAAATTTGAAGGGTATTTAGAAAAATAGAAATCTCACCAACAATACTTCGCTTATCCACTTCTCTTTTTTTATAATTAGAACAAACATAAACTAATTAGATAGAAAAAAAAGTAGAAAAAGATCTATTGATTAGACTCCCTTTCTTTTCAGGGTTTGTTTTAAAAAAAATGTAACATCATGTTCTGACCATATTGCACTATGTATCATCATTTGATAAATCGAGAAATGTTTTTTTCTCTGATTCAAGTAGAAATACAAATGGAAACTTCGAAGGGTATTTAGAAAAACAGAAATCTTACCAACAATACTTCGTTTACCCACTTCTATTTTTTTGTAATTAGAACAAACATAAGCTAACTAGATAGAAAAGGAGTAAAAAAGATCTATGGATTAGACTCCCTTTCTTTTCAGGGTTTGTTTTAAAAAATGTAACATCTTGTTCTGACCATATTGCATTATGTATCATCATTTCATAAATCAAGAAATGCTTTTTTTCTCTGATTCAAGTAGAAATACAAAAGGAAAAATTCGAAGCGTATTCAGAAAAACAGAAATCTCACCAACAATACTTCGTTTACCCACTTCTCTTTCGACCTAAACACAAGTTACCTCGACCTTCATTGACAATTATTAATCATATGGGTGTTTGGACGAGTGGGACTACTGCAGGAATCCCTCTATTAAGAAAGATATACATACTCATCTTTTACCTCTCAACCTATATTTTGTGCATCTCCTTTTTCCTGTTTCATTTAAATTTTGTTCAACTAATTTTTTAGTTAACTAATGAACCTGTAGTTATGAGAACTGTTTTTAGAAATATGACAAAGACCATAGAGGGTCATAAGACACCTAATCAGTGAACATACTTGAGGCACCAGCTGCCCACCGCTAGCTTGTTCACCCAGAAACGAAGGCGCCTTGCACTTGAAGGAAGACCTCAAAAACCAACTCAACAGCTCCCGGAAGCCGAGAGCCAGGAGCGGAGCTGGTTTGGATGGTGTTTTCTTGCCATGCGATCATTATATTGACCCTCACCTTGGACACAATCAGCATAGACTTTTCCTGGTGCCTCTAAAACCTATCATATGTACGTCGAGTATTGAGGATCTATTAGAGACAAATGCACTGAACTGTAATCAGCACTCGAGAGAAGCAAATATATCTCTTCCATTGTGGAGGATAAGAACAAAACAGGGGAGACATACTAGGTGGAGTGTGGTTGTACTGGCTCAAGTCTCTACACAGCTGAAGATGAATAAATTAAAGTTGTGATTGGACAATATAGTTAAGAGGGTAAAAAAGAAACTACAGTAGTTGTGCAAGTACTGAAAGAATTAAAGAGCTAGATCACTAGTGCTACTTATTTTGACTTTGTCCTCACTAGGAGAAAGGATAGACGGGAGTGTCTAGATTGTAAGGTGATCCCGGGGAAGTGTGTTGTGACACAACATAAGCTTGTGGTAGCTGACTTTCGTTTCCATACATGTTCTTTGCGGGACAAAGGTGTCAAAATCACAAGAACAAAGTGGTGGAAGTTGAAGGGAGACAAAGTGGTGGAAGTTGAAGGGAGAATCACAAGAATCCTTTAAAAATAGGGTGATCACAGAAGGACCCTAGGCAGAAAATGGAGATGCAGATAGTATGTGGATGAAGATGGCAACTTGCATTAGGAAGGTAGCTAGTGAGGTGTTTAGTGTGACAAAGGGAAAAAAACTTGTAGATAAAGACACTTGGTGGTGGAATGAGGATGTACAAAAGGCCATTAAGGAGAAGAAAGAGTGTTACAAGAGTTGGCATAATGCTAGAAGCGCAAGCAACATGCTTAAGTACAAAGAGGCTAAGAAGAATGCAAGGCGGGTTGTGAGTAAGGCAAGAGGACAGGCCTATGATAAGTTATATGAGAGACTAGAGACAAAAGAAGGTGAAAAGGACATATACAAGGTAGCAAAAATCTGCGAGAGAAAGATGAGGGATCTCAATCAAGTTAAATGCATCAAAGATGAGACTGACCACATTCTAGTGAAGGATGAAGAGATTAAGAATAGATGGTGTGATTACTTTAATGGGCTATTCAATGATGGGAATGGGAGCACTATGGTTGAGTTGGATGACTCCTTTGATGACTCCAACAGGCGGTTCGTGCGCAGGATACAAGAGTTTGAGGTTAAGGAGGCCTTAAAAAGGATGAAAGGAGGAAATGCCCTCGGCCCTGACGATGTCCCTATTGAGGTGTGGAGATGTCTTGGTGACGTGGCAATAGTATGGCTCACAAAGTTATTCAACCACATTTTTCGGTCAAACAAGATGTCTGAAGAATGGAGAAAAAGTATTATTAGTACCTATCTTCAAAAATAAAGGAGATATTCGAAGTTGTACTAATTATCGAGGTATTAAGCTTATGAGTCATACTATGAAGCTTTGGGAGAGAGTGATTGAACACCGCCTGAGGAAAGTGACCAATGTCACTAAAAACTAGTTTGGTTTTATGCCTGGGAGGTCTACCATGGAGGCGATTTTCTTGCTTCGTCAGCTTATGAAGAGATATAGGGAGCAGAAGAAGAACTTGCATATGGTGTTCATCGACTTGGAGAAGGCGTACGACAAGATACTAAGGTCAGTCATGTGGTGGGCACTAGAGAAACATAAAGTGCCAACAAAGTACATTACCCTTATCAAGGATATGTACAATAATGTTAGGACAAGTGTGCGGGTAAGTGATAGTGAGACTGATGCATTTCCTATCATAGTAGGACTACATCAAGGATCAGCTTTGAGCCCATACATCTTTTCCTTGGTGATGGATGAGGTGTCAAAGGATATACAAGGGGATATCCCTTGGTGCATGCTCTTTGCTGATTATGTAGTGCTGGTAGATGAAACTAGAGATGGTGTTGATAAGAAATTAGAGTTATGGAGACAAACCTTAGAGTCTAAGGGGTTTAGACTTAGTAGAACCAAAAACTGAGTATATGAGGTGTGACTTTAGTGGTGTTGGTCGTGAAGAGGGAAATGTTAGTCTACAAGGACAAATAGTACCTAGAAGGGACTCTTTCCGATACTTAGGATCAATGTTACAAAGCAATGGCGATATTGATGAGGATGTTTGCCACAGGATCAAGGTAGGGTGGATGAAATGGCGACAAGCCTCTGGAATCCTATGTGATAGGAAAGTCCCACAAAAGCTAAAAGGGAAGTTCTATAGGACGGTGATCAGACCCGCGATGCTCTATGGGGCGGAATGTTGGCCAACTAAACGGCAACATGTCCAACAAATGAGTGTCGCAGAGATGCGCATGCTACGGTGGATGTGTGGGCACACGAGAAGAGACCGAATAAGGAATGAGACGATTCGTGATAAGGTAGGGGTGGCGCCGATTGAAGAGAAGTTAGTCGAACATCGGCTTAGGTGGTTTGGACATATCCAACGGAGACCTCCAGAAGCACCGGTTAACAGTGGGATTTTAAGAGGTAGAGAAAATATTAGGAGGGGTAGAGGACGACCAAGGTTGACCTGGGAGGAGGCGGTAAAACGAGATTTAAGAGATTGGAATGTATCCAGAGACTTAGCTCATGATAGGACCGTATAGAAAGTAGCAATTCATGTGCCAGAATCGTAGTCTTGTTTTTTCCTTTTTTCTTTTCTCTTTTTTTCCTTTTTTTCTTATTTCTTATTTCTTTTTTCTTTTTTTTTCTTTTCTTTTTCTTTTTTCCTATTTTTTTCTATTTTCCTTGTTCTTATATCTCTTCCTCTTTTTACTTCATTGATATTGGGTTTCATGTCTAGCCGACCCCAACAGGCTTGGGATAAAGGCTTGATTGTTGTTGTTGTTGTTGTTGTTGTAATTAGAACAAACATAAACTAATTAGATAGAAAAGGAGTAGAAAAAGATCTATGGATTAGACTCCCTTTCTTTTCAGAGTTTGTTTTAAAAAATGTAACATCCTGTTCTCACCATATTGCACTATGTATCATCATTTGATAAATCGAGAAATGCTTTTTTTCTTTGATTCAAATAGAAATACAAATGGAAAAAATTCGGAGGGTATTCAGAAAAATAGAAATCTCACCAACAATACTTCGTTTACCCACTTCTCTTTCGACCTAAACACAAGTTACCTCGACCTTCATTGACAATTATTAATCATATGGGTGTTTGGACGAGTGGGACTACTGCAGGAATCTCTCTATTAAGAAAGATATACATACTCATCTTTTACCTCTCAACCTATATTTTGTGCATCTCCTTTTTCCTGCTTCATTTAAATTTTGTTCAACTAATTTTTTAGTTAACTAATGAACCTGTAGTTATGAGAAGTGTTTTTAGAAATAGGACAAAGACCATAGAGGGTCATAAGACACCTAATCAGTGAACATACTTGAGGCACCAGCTGCCCACCGCTATCCTGTTCACCCAGAAACGAAGGCGCCTTGCACTTGAAGGAAGACCTCAAAAACCAACTCAACAGCTCCAGGAAGCTGAGAGCCAGGAGCGGAGCTGGTTTGGACGGTGTTTTCTTACCATGCGATCATTATATTGACCCTCACCTTGGACACAATCAGCATAGACTTTTCCTGGTGCCTCTAAAACCTATCATATGTACGTCGAGTACTGAGGATCTATTAGAGACAAATGCACTGAACTTAATCAGCACTCGAGAGAAGCGAATATATCTCTTCCATTGTGGAGGATAAGAACAAAACAGGGAAGACATACTAGGTGGAGTGTGGTTGCACTGGCTCAAGTCTCCACACAGATGAAGATGAGTAAATTAAAGTTGTGATTGGACAATATAGTTAAGAGGGTAAAAAAAAGCAACCACAGTAGTTGTGCAAGTACTGAAAGAATTAAAGAGCCAGATCACTAGTGCTACTTATTTTGAGGTGCATATATACTATAGTGGTAGGGTAAAAAAGAAACAACAACACTAGCTGTGCAAGTACTTATTTTGAGATGCATATACACTACATGTGATCACTAGTGGTAGGGTAAAAGGGCACCTAGACCTAGTTCAGAGGTTCGTATGAACCTAGAAACTTCCGTATTAAATCCACACACAACTTAAATACAAGTTCACCAAATCGATATACATGTAGAGAAGTGACCAAAGGTCAAGCTAGAATGCACAGGGAACCTATCTGTACAGGTAAAATCCATATTTTTAAAATTCAAAACACACAAGGAATCCCTTAAGAACAGCTGTTGACTCCGCTTTCATATGGCTAATGAAAATTAGACTTAAAAAATCAGAAAGGTAAAAACTAACTCCCAAGAAAAATAAGGTCAAGACGCTTGTATAACGCAACTCTAAAGAAAAAACCATCTTGTACATAAAGATCTAAATATGTCGATAAACACGGTTACTGACTTACAAACCAAGAGAGTTTATTGTCAGTTCTCACCAAGTGTTTGTGTTCTCCTATTCTACTACGAGTTCTCCCCCGATGAATCCTCATGTCATATTATGGATCCACCATAGCACCTTGAAGAGTCAAGCTAGCTGACAGCACTAGTTGAATCAGCATGCATGGTAAAATGATTGGGATTAGATTGTGTTTAGCACGGTTAGTGTTAGACTCACAGTTGCGTACCTTCAAGTGAGGATGCACACAAATTCTATCCAGGGTCTGAAATAAACACCTAAAGAACAACATTTTTATTTGATATCAGGAGAATTAGTACACCAACTCAAGGGATTGGGCTCAGGTTGTGCCATCATTATATGGGTTCCATACCTGGACTGGAAGCCAGTTCACTCTTTGCACACAAAGAAGAATGAATAGGAAATCTAAAAAATTCTACATGGTGCTCGCTACACAAGCCAATGAAATAGGTAGACGAAGAACAACTCAGAAAAAAACAAGAAGCAGCAAAAACAGAGCAGCGGCAAGGAAACCACGTACAGTGTCGTCAAAGGCCCATTCGTTCGAAGGCCCATTTCGTCGCAACCCTCTCGGCCCATTTACTCCGCGTCGTGGCGCCGCGAGATCTGGGCCGTCCAAACTAGGGCTCGCGGGGCTGGCGCGGACGCGGCGGCGCCACCCTTATAAGCACCCAACCCTAACCCCCAAAACCCATTCCCCCGCCGCGCGCCTCGACCCCGTCTTTCCCCCCACTCCCGCCGCCGCCGCCGCGTCGGCTCCTCTCTAAGGTACGCTCGCGTCACGACCTCTCTCTCCTGCCGTTCCGGCGACGGAAGCCTTTGCTGCTGCCCGTGAGCTGGTTGTCTTCTCGTTTGCTCGCGCCCGGTGCCGGTGAGTCGGTAGATCTCGCTGGCTGGGCGCCGTCGTGTTCTCGATCGGTGCCTCGTGGGCTGTAGGCTGTGTAGGTAGATGTGAGCTGGTAACTGCCATCGCTTGGGATCGTAGATCCGGTGCGCCGCATGTAGAGTACGGGTGTTCTCGTTGCGATTTCTTTTCCCCCTTTCGTCGTCTGGCATTGCTCATGGAGTTTACTTGTGCTGTAGGTAAGAAGAAGAGAAGGCGGGCGACGAAATGGTGAAGCACAACAACGTCATCCCCAACGGCCACTTCAAGAAGGCCTGGCAGAACTATGTCAAGACATGGTTCAACCAGCCTGCCCGCAAGCAGAGGCGGCGCAACGGTGGGCTCATACCCCCCATCCCCTCCCACTCCTTCCGTTATTGTCAGAGTGTTTATGCTAAAGTCAGATAATTCTATTGTTGCTAACGTGATGTTGAGTAGTTAGCGAGTGACTGCGTCCAGGGCAATAATATTCTTGTTCAGTGCACGACAAATGCTTGATTAGTTAGTCCATTTTGAGCAGCATGTTGGCTTCATTTTTCTTTACTGTTGGTCATGTACATTGCCAATGTTCAAGATTTTGTGCCAGCGGTTAAGTAGGGACGCCATATTGGTGGTGCACTGTTTTTATGCCTGTATCTGTGCACAAGAAGTCGAGCAGTTTACTTTTGTAATTCTTTCGAATTACCTGCCAATTGGTTTGTTGACACTCTTGTATTCGGACAGGTGTTACCAAACTTAAATCTTTGTTGCATCTGTGGCTTTTTGTATGTTAATATACTGGACACTACATTTGACAAGCATGTTTCAATGAATTTGTAATAGGGCCTGTTCTTCATGATTGCTGTTTTCAAAACACATTTGAGCTGTAGAAATATAGTGCTTTGCAGAGTTGGTAATTTTCTTGCTTTATAAGTGCTTCTGCAATTTGCAGCCCATGTGAAGTATTTTGTTATATAATAATTTTGTTGTAATTCTGTTGTGATTTGTGGTCTTCTGCTTGGTTGCAAGTTTTTAAAACAATTGTGTTGGTGTACTGCATTCAGCTCGTCAAAAGAAGGCTGTGAAGATCTTCCCACGACCAACTGCTGGCCCCCTTCGTCCAATTGTTCAATGCCCGTCTCTGAAGTACAACATGAAGTCAAGGGCTGGGAGAGGTTTTACCCTGGAGGAGCTTAAGGTGATATATCGATTTGTTATTGTTCATCTGTATGACACATCTTTTGGAGCCACGTCGCTCTGTTTACCACGTATTCTTGGCTATCTTGCTCATGTCAGCATGTTCTAACTGCAGGCAGCTGGCATTCCTAAGAAGCTTGCCCCAACCATTGGCATTTCTGTGGATCACCGTCGCAAGAACAAATCGCTTGAGGGACTGCAGGTTAATGTCCAGAGGCTTAAGACATACAAGGCCAAGCTGGTTATCTTCCCAAGGCGTGCCCGCAAGGTCAAGGTATGGGTAGATTTCTTTTCATGAATATATCTTATATGGTTATGGTTCATGGCTTATGACCTTTAATCATCTATTTTGGTTAGGCTGGTGACTCTACCCAGGAGGAGCTTGCCAATGCCACCCAGGTCCAGGGTGACTACATGCCTTTTGCTCGTGGCGAGAAGCGCTCCATCGAGGTTGTGAAGGTTACCAACGAGATGAAGGAATTCAAGGCCTACGGCAAGCTTCGCCTCGAGAGGATGAACAAGAAGCACCTTGGTGCTCGCCAGAAGAGAGCAGCAGAGGCTGAGAAGGAAGAGAAGAAGTGATCTGATCGACTCATAGTGCCTGTTTTGTTCTGTTCAGTCGCTAGTGAATTCTATCATCAAGGACTTGTTCTAAATTTTGTTTTCATGCTGGAAATAGAGACCCGATGCTTGTATGGTGTCCACCTCATCGTACTCCTGTTTGTAACCTGCCTGGTGCTCTGGTACTTGTTCAAATGCTATGCAATCTGAGGAGTCATCGAATTCTGTGCGGCCATGTGTTTGTGAATTTCTTAATCTTTCACGAGGTTGCTTTATACTTCAGTTGTCATGAATTCACCGTCGATCCAGGGTGTTTGATCGATGTGTGTCTATTTCAATTCTGACGCTATCTATATGTTTCTCTTTACTTTCTGAAAAATGCTCATGATCAGCATTGCTGGAAGGGAACCAGTAGCAATGAGCTGCTGAATCGGCCTCCTGGTGAAATCTATAGCAGAATGAAATGGTGCCTTAGCCTGTAAAGTAAGATTCAGAACTCTATCCGTTAGCCAATGCCTTTTCGATTTCTTAGCAGCTTCGGAGGAGGAAACTATGGTGCATACTATCATTAATTGGTGCAAGAAATGCAACTCGTAATGGTGAAAAAGTAGTACATCCCAGGTCAATTGGAATGCGAGTAAAAAGCTTATGCAGAGATGGCCTTGCAACACTTGGGAGTTGGGACTAAGGCTAAGGCTAGCTGAGCTCCATGCTTGCGCCCTCTTCTCCCCATGGAGAGAGCCCTCCCCCCCTGGTGAGTGTCCTCTCGTGACAGTACCGGTTCTCCCGGCTACAGCCATCTCACTACCCTGCAAACTTCTGTCAAGCACGTCCCAATGGCCGCTGTGAGCCTGTGACTCGACGACAGAGGTCGCACTAAACACAGTTAGGAATGACTGATTTTCTTCCCTCGTACAAAACACAAATGATTAGCCGTTCCCATCCGTCACTCCCTTGGAAGCATGGAGCTCCTAATTCGAACCCAGAAACCCAGGACCTTCAGGACATAAGTTGAAAGCACTACTGCTGATACCATAATACGAATAACATTTGTATTTATAAATATATATAACAAGCGCAATTAGCTGCCTCTTTTCTTTCTTTAGGGCTGAAAATATTCGGTGGAGATGATTACTGTTCAGGTTGTGGTCTAGTTTTGCACAGAGCATGTCAGTAACATCTATTTGTTTCAATACTGTTCTCATGTTAATAGTGAATCTCGATTTGGCCAAACATTTAGGCAGGGCTTTAAACGAAATGTGTGTAGCCGCTACCAGCTATTTTTGCAACGGAACGCTGGTAATTTCTCATCAGTTAAACTGTTCAAGCTTTCGATGCCACTTATCTCTGTCGCATACTAAGGCCAACGAGTTAAAAGATACTGGATCATCCCCCTCTCGGTTTAAGTTTCATATATTCATTTATACTATTGGTTAATATAGCTCATATAATTTTCGATTTCACCTTGATATTGTGTGGTATTCTCCAATGTAGAGTAGTATTCCTCAACGTTAACACGGAAAGCAGGGGAGGTTCCTCACTCCAACCATTCAAGATCTGCGCTGCATAAGCGGGTCAGATCGGATCGCGAGTCGTTGTTGAAACCAAGGAGTGAACAGCAGCTGCAGATCTAGGGAGAGAGAACCCGAAACTGAAATGTTTCTGACTCTGTTTTTAAAGTCATTCTATTTCAGTTGAGAAATATTTCTGCGTTGAAATTGAAATGTTTATGATTCTAGAAGAATCCGGAGTTGTACCAGACAGGGCCTTAGTAGTTGAACTAAGAAGCCATTGTCAGCTGAACTCGATGCTATATGATTACGAGGATCACTCTATCCACTGGGGATGTAAACCATTGTATTTTATATGCACTGTTTGTTGGCTAAGTTATCCATATATCTATGAAGACTTCACTATTCTAAACTTAGATCTGTATATATCTCGGACTTTTGGATAGTATGGAAAGCCGCTGGGATGACAATTCGTTTTTTCAGCTTGAACAAATGCCATATACCTGCCAAAAGGGAAAACCTGAAGAATAATATTTCATTGGCAAACAAAACAGACAAGTTTATGATCATTCATTAAGTTAGCATACCAATATTCATTTATACTCCTGTATCCCTGTGGTTATGCTCTTTGTACATACGGCAATTCTCATCCGGCATGCCAATTATCAAGAAGTGTAATATTGGTATTCTGGGAAACATGTTCAGAAGTATCCATGTCCCCAAACTTTCCCGCCCGAGAAGAGGTTGAGGCAGAGCAAGCATACGACCAGCAGCACGCCTGGTACCCACCAGCTGCCGCCGTCCTCGGAGAACATGGCGCACAGCACTAGGCACAGCACCAGCAGCATGTAGAACCCCAGCCCGGCGCCCCAGTCGCCACCACCGGCGATGCCGCCATACCCGCGGTCCGGCGGCCGGTAGTAGTATATCCCGGCGAAGTAGGCCGCCAGAAGCAGCAGGAGCGCGGCCACCATGATGTTCTGGAGCAGGAACATGACCACCACCAGCGCCACGGGCACGAGCACCACCTCGCTGCGGTCGCCGACGACGGCGGACGCCAGCAGCAGCAGCAGCAGCCCGGCGCCGAGGACGAGGACCGCGGCGTTGCCCGTGACGGTCACCTGCTCGTACCACTCCGTCAGGGTCTCGTTGCAGATGACCCACCCCAAGGCCACCACGATGAGGAGCGGCACCACCGGCGACGGCCCCCGGCTGGCCGCCCACGCCGGCGACGAGCCAGGTCTTCCCCAGTAGCTCATGATCGCCTCTTCCTCCTCTTTCAGTCAGCACCCTACGCTATTCGTGTCCTTCTACTGGTATATCAGAAATCAGTGGGGCGCTCTGTACTGTACTGTACCAAGTAGGACTTGCCTCAGAATGTAATGGACCTGTTATTGCAGATGCATGGCAATGCAAGCTTGATGATGGTCTGATAAGTCTGTCACATATATATGGATGCTGCTCAGCTCGTTTGGTCCCAACAAATTTGAACTACCTGTCTGCTGATGTGTACTGTCTTGGAATGTAGTTGAGGTAGGGCCCTACTTTTGGTCTGGTAGATGAACTGATCTAGAGAAAGATGACACAGAAACACAGTGACTTCAGGTCAGGTCATTCTCACTCTTGAGTCATAATCTTTCGTTAAACTGGGGGTTTAATGGGGAGAAAAATTCTTCTATATTGCCTCCAATTTAGACTTGGAAGCCGGTTCCTGCGAAGCTGAAAATGATGGCTGATATCATGAACGGTACCAGGGATCACCTCTACCACAAAAACTGGCCAAAGTTCAGTGGGAGCAGTTATGGGCTTGAGTAGTCCTCTCATTGCGACAGATAAATGATAAGGTCGGACAACGCTTACATAATCAGCCATGCACGAAAGTTGCAGCTCATTCAGATGCTAGGTTACAGCAGCAGTTAGCTGAGCTTTTTTTAAGTGCACAGCAGAACTGCATCTGACGAGGTGAGTATCCGATCCTATTGCAGGCCGTACACAAGCAAAGCCCCGACTCCAGCAATGCCGATCACCAGACTGATGATCACCGCGACAGGCGGCAACGCGCCACCAATAGCCTTCCCGGTTTGTGCATCGTACCTCGCAAAACGCTTCTTCGGTGCATTGCATTGAGGGCAGCCGTAGCCATCAGGCTGAAACGTTCAGAAACGGATAAAGGGTTATCAGAAAAAAAAACTGAAGCACAGGATTTCATACACAAATTATGCACTCCTCTAAACACTAGTTCTGCAAAGGGTTTAGGCAGAGTTGGGATTATCTTACCTGTTCTTCGAAAGGCTTGGGTAGGAAGTATATGTATCCACAATCGAGGCATATGTGTGTTGCTCTCTCCTGGACAAAAGGAACTTGCATGTTTTAACACACACAGATAGAAGCTTCAAGGTGGGAGAAAGTAGATGGTGGAAGCAATAGAAGCACTCTAAAGCAGTCGTTGGCTACTGCTAATCTTGCCTTTTGTGCGTCAGTCAACTTCCGGCCAAACCGAGGTGGCGCTGGCCGTTTCGGTAGACGCTTCACATCAACGTCAGCACCTCCCCTGAAATCACTCATCGAAATATATAAGGTTTGCCCGAAGATGTACTTAAACAAAACTACAAAAGGACTAAGCACTACCTGCTCACCACAAAGTAGACCGAGTCTGGCTTCGCCTGGATGGCTGTCTTGGTGAAACCCAGCTTGTCTGCAGGCCACAGTTCATCTCCAAAGAAGCTGCTTGTGTATAGCACCTGGTCACCGGCTTTCAGACCTGCCCTGGCTGCATTGCCTCCAGACTCCACAGACTAATACAGTACAAATGAATAACCACTATTAAGTAACAGCAGCTTTCTGAATTTTCAGTGCAGGCAACCATACTGGACAATTTGTCTAGATAGAAGCAGTTGGCATTTGGTCCCTCAATTTCAAATCGTTTCTGGATTTTCAATCACATTTCTTTTTATGAGCATAGTGGTTTTAAAATGAACTAGAATTCTTGTCCGAAGTATTATGTACTGAAACTACTGTTCGTGGATCATTCAGAGAGAGAACAACAGATGGCATGGAAATTGGAAGGGAACAACCAAGAGAAGACGCGACGCAAGTGTGCTGGCACTGACCGTGATGACGACGCCGCCACCAGGTTTCTGGCCCAAGGCCAGCCCGAGAGGCTTGTCAACCTCCACCTCGATGTTCTTCGCAGCAGCCCTCGCGTTCACCTTCAGCAGCCTCCGCCGCCCGCCTCCGCTCCGGGTGCCCGCGGTGGTCGCCCACCTCCTGTCCACCGGCGACAGGCCATGGAAGGCATTCCTCTGCTCCAAAACAGCATCAAGCCATCGGCAATGGCGATCATGGCAGCGATAATGGAGGTGTGCATAAACGTGCGGAGCACTCACAGTTGACGACGGGGCGATAGAAGGATGTGCCTGCTGCTGAGCTCTGACAATGGAACTGCGCCTGGAGAGGGAAGGAGCAGCCACAGAGGAGAGCGTGGCAGCCATGGTGAGCGGCTGGGAGGATGGCAGGTGGTGGCGGTGCTGTGGAGCTGGAGGAAGGTGGTGGCTGCCATTTGGATGGAGATGCTGTGGCTAAGGCAAGAGTGGTGCTCCTGGCCTCGGGGCCTGACGGAGGGTCGTGTGGAAACAGTAAGCCTGACGCTGACATGTAGGGACCCATGGCAAATTACCTTTTTTTTTTGGTGCCGCACGAGATGAGAATGAGATTACAGTTAGGCCACCACAAAAAATATAGGCGATCAGTAACGAAAGGACCAACAGAATAGGATGTCAATTGAAGGGAAACAAAGAACAGGTTTGATTTCAACAGAGGTTACATGTAGTTCATGGACAAAAGGGCAGAACTGAAACATAGACCAAACTTATCCGTTTCACGGTACATAAAATTCAGGAACCATCAGGCAACACCCCAGTTGATCCTTGTATCATATTTTCCAATCCAACATTTACCAAACTACTGTACATTTATCATCAGATATAGGCTCAAATGTCACTGTTGTCCAAGCATGCAGAATCCATTGTCTCCTGTAAAGGGTGCCCAAGAAATCGAATTAAAACGAGAGCCACAATAGGATGAAAAGCACTATAGAATTGTGATAAAACCTTATTGACAAGGTCTCTTGGTGCAATTGAATCCTCCTCTTTTTTCAGCAGTTCGATTCCAGCTTCCACGTCATTGTTACTTTCTTCAGCCTATCTTGTCATGAAAAGAAAAATAACTTGTTTAAAAGAATCAGCATTTTTACTCAATTAAATGTGCTAGTTTAATTTGACATAATGATATTCCAGGTCCAACAGTATTGAAATATTTTTCAGGAACAGCAATTTTATTCACATGCAGGTGTAGCTTGCCTCTGCAATAATATAGACTGACAGCACTCAAGATGTCATTCAAGCAGCACTGAAATGAACAAAAAATGTTCTTAAATTTTAAGCAATGACGATGTGAACCTTCAGAACCTTTGACTTGCATAATGAAGACTCCAAATATGACTACAAATGCTCAAACCCTTTCGTGATCAAGTCAAAACCCATCAGTTTACTTGAACCATACCAAAAGTAATGTTCATGTTATATTTTCACAGGGAAAAAATCAACCAACATAAAACCTCATATTGACAATTAAGAACCGAATTTTCTTTTTAATCAATAGTAGAGCATAAATGGTCCAGTTCTGATGATATGACTATGTTTGACACACACAAACTGTCAAAATCTACATGTATGACAGGATCGGTTTAATCATATATGTAGGGCAAATAGGGATAAATAGTTCTATATCGAATATAAACAATATTTATACCTTAAATGAGTTTCCAATATTAGCGGAAGACGGAAAACTTATAGGGCCGTCCACAACGCAAATCGACTGGCAGCAACATGATCTTCACACCGTCTTCATCTGATCCTCTTTTCACTAAGCAACACTTATAATAAAGGAAAAAGGAAAGCGCATGAGTACATAAAGTACTCAGCAAGTGTAGGAAATTTATGACATGCAGACATTTAACAAGGAAGGGCTGAAATCGTGGTTAATGCACTACGCAATTTAGTCCTATCACCTTAGCTCATTAAGTACCTATTTCACTACGTGAGTGAAATTGTCCCAATCCCATCATCCCTTCATCAATGTAAAGCTACTATAACTTTATTTTCATTGTTAAGCTCTGCGCTTAACATCCTCCTCCTCTCACTTCATCATCCTCTAATCATGAATAAGTCCAAACCGCTCTTGACCGTCAGCACGGCTGTCATGACAATTTTGACTCTGCAGAGTTTGCACCACTCTACCCACATATAGTGATTTCACCCCCCGTTGTCGGGTGGACTAAGAACCTCCATTATGCCTGTGGCCGCGAACCACGTTCACACTTCCCACGTGTGTGGCCAGGAGATCACTACGAGGCCTTTACAAAGGAATTCCCAACGAGTATGAGCCCACTGAGGTTTCACCCCTAACAGCATCCAGGAGGCTCCATCCCCCGCTGCAGTGGCCCCCTCTTGAGGCTTGCGATTCCTTTGGTAGTCCAGCTGACACCTATTCCCCGTACCATCCAAACACCCACATTACGTCGGAAATACACCTAATTAATTAGCCAATCTGCCCCATCTCAGCATGTGGTTGGCACGGTAAAGCCAGGTTACATGCTCCATGAACCCGTCCTTAGAACCCAGGCAAGAACTAAACATGAACCCGAGTCTCGTGCACACAACACCAACCATAACATCCAGCTTGCTTAGATTCCTATCTCTATAACAACATATATATGTCCACAACCAAATCCACAATGATCATAATGATAGAATAATAAATGTATGTTACTCTCTTCCCATCTACTAAGCAGGGCTGAGCATGAAAAACGATCAAAAGTAAATCCCAACCATCCCATAACCAGGCTTCAAGGAATAATAAGGAAAATCTAGTAAACTTCCTAGCATGAGATTCAAATTTAAGTACATGCATGTGAATACTCTAGCTAAGTTCCTAACGTAGGAGCAATATGGTCAAGAGCACTTGTCTTTTTCTTATATAGTTGCTCAATCCATTGGTTAAACTCTTGATCTTCAAACTCTTCATGTTTTTTCTTGATCGTCACTTGTACACGCATACCCTAGAGGGTTTGTGCGGCACGGGAAGGATAGGAAGATGGCTCGTGGCGTGGAGGAGCAGCAACGTTCTTCGGGCATCGTCGAGATCACCGTTGGGATGTCCTTCCCGCGTGTTCTCCAGGTCCGGGACGTGTTGCGGTGAATGGCAAAGATGTTAGCGTCGTCAGGGGCTACGAGAGACGAATGAAACGAGAGGACGTTGGCAAGGGCGAAGAAACTTACCGGTGATCGGCAAAGACAGGGTTGGGGTGTCGATCCGCGCCGAGGAGTTTTTGGGAGAGCTTTCCAACAACTCGAGCGGGCGGGCGGCGGGGACAGAATCTTGCGGAGGATCACCCCTAGATTTTGTTTCCTTTGCACTCATCTTTATCATCCTCACCGGTAGCAGGAGCAGCAGGTTGGCCACTGGGAGCATCAGATTTATAAGAAAAGGCAGGAGCCAATTCTGATCAATGGAAATGCATACCAAAATGCTCTGGTTTTCTTAGATGTCAAAGCTTCATGGGATTCTTCAGGCATAACTTGACTGCCACTAGCGAGACAATTTGTGTTCTGTACCACTTCCTAAGATGTCAAAGCTTCTTGGCATTCTTCACGCATAATCTCCACTGCCATTAGGAACACTATTTGTGTCCTGTATCACAGGACCATCATCACTCACAACAAGGTTGTCTTGTTCCTCTTTATTTGTTGCTCTCACTGTATCATGTGACTCTGATCGAAAACTCTGACGACATGGAGTTTCCTCCATTTTGGAGGGTGAATGGATTTGCGAAGCCTCAAAGGAAACAAATCCATCAACAACATTGTCTACAATATCATCTATAGGTTAAGGACTCTCATCAGTTCCTCTTCTTCCTCAGCATGTTTACTCTCTTCTGTTGGCTTCCCTGATTTAAACTCAGCAAGCCCAGAAGCAAAAACATTGTGGGATTTTGATCTAATAGCTGTAGCAATTTCAATATCCCAAGGGTCCACTATCCATCCATGGTATAGAGGGATATCGAGAAGATCAAATATAGCACGCTCCCGTGTGAACTCAAAGTCATTAATCTTCTTGAACATCACATTCACGTCAATTCCTATCGTGAGGCATGGCAGAAGATCGGTCGCGTCAGCCACATTCTGCTCTCCGTTACAAACGTACTCCTCATCTCTAATCTGCAAAGTTTAGAATAAATGAGGCGCTCAGCAACAAGCGATAGCAGCTTCTGCTTCGGCACCTCACTGGCGTCCGGGTTCAGGCTGATCACATTGTTCAGCAGCAGGACATTATCTGGCGAGGAGTGGGTAGGGGCTGTTGTCGTTCTGGTAGACGATGGGCGTGTGGCCACGGCCGAGTGAAAGTGCATCTAGGTAATCCCCGTGGGTTTTGGATGATTGATGACAACAATTAAGATACTAATAAGTTTTACTGAGTATGAGCACAGGTGCTTATCAAAAGGAATGGATGTGGAGTCTCCCAATAAGCAAAAAGGGAAAGAAGACTCGCAAGAGTAGAAAATAGAATTTCTCTATTGAGTTTTACATTTTCTAGTTATGTATAAGGTCTCCTCTTTTAGAGTGCTTGAGAATCATTAGATAGCTCAAACTAAAGTTAGAATCGTGAGAGAAAGTAGTCATAGGTATGGCTGGAAAAGGAAGACCGGACTTGTCCGGATAGGGTCCGGACTAGTCCGTTCTAACCCAGACTACTCCGTTTTAGACCGAACAAGAAGTCTTTGAATGAGTTCGGACTTGTCCGTTCTCGAGTGAGTCTGAGCCTTTACGAGACTAACTCTCAGAAGGTCGGACTAGTCCGCTAAGCGGACTAAGACGTTTAGGTCCGGAGAAGGAGTCTCTGAGTGACCTCGGACTAGTCCGCTCTATAGACCGGACTAGTCCGGTCCCTTCAGACTAGTCCGGTTTAGGATGGAACAAAGGTTCCTGTGTGACCTCGGACTAGTCCGGAGTTGGCAAGACTAGTCTGCAGTCCTAGATTAGAGAGTTTTTGAGACTAAATCTGGTAAGACCGGACTAGTCCGCCCTTGGGGCCGGACTAGTCCGCCTCTACCAGACTAGTCTGTTCTCATACGGAACAAAGATTCCTGACTGAGATCGGACTAGTCCGCTCTTCACCGGACTAGTCTGGGATTTTATGACTGTTTGAATCCAACGGTCATGAGACTTTAGTTGGTAGCCTTGTGACGTGAGTGGTCCCTCAAGAACGGACTAGTCTGGGTTTCGGACCGGACTAGTCCGGACTTTAGTAGGTAACGGCTAGATGCCGAGATTTCTATAAAAGGAGACCCCCCGGCTGAGAATTGGAGTGACAACAATCCTAGCGCTGAAAATTCATTCCTAGAGCTCTTCTTAGCCTCTTTCCTCACCTTCTTGACCCCTAAGATTGGATCTTAAGGGCTTGTAGATTTGTGAGAGGAGAGACGTGGTGATTAACGTTTGAGCTCTCGGTTTGACTCTCTTGCACTCTAATTATTAATTTGAGTTCTTGACAGATGTATTTTAATTTCTAGAACTGCTGGGTTGTTGTAGGGAGCCTCAAGTTGTGAGTAGCCCCTAAGAGCATTGTATTCACAATTGATAGTGAAAGAGTCCGGGATTAATCTTGGTGATCGCTCGGTGAGGGAAGGGTTGGAAAAGATCCGATCCTTTGTGGACTCCTCAACGAGGACGTAGATTCCTGTGTGGAATCGAACCTCGGGATAAATCGTGTCTCTTGGTTCCTTTACCTTCTCGCTCGCTCACTAGAATTACTTGTTAAGCTTTCGTCTTGTTAACACTTGTGAATTGTTCCGCTGTCTTGCAATCTAATCATTCATAACTAATTAGTGAGATTGTTTGACTACTACATATCTTCCGCTTAAACAAACCTAAAAAGAAAACCTAAAACTCAACTTTATAACTAGACCGGACTAGTCCGCCCTCAAACCGGACTAGTCCGGCCTCCTTCAAGTTTAATCCGCTGTTTGTAATAGTTTCAGGTTTTATTAGCCTTTCACCCCCTCTCTAGGCAACTTTCAATTGGTATCAGAGCCTAACTCTTCACAAAAGCTTAACCGCTTGGAGAGGAGATGGGGGACAAGACCGGTAGTCAAATTGATCTCATCAAGAGAAAAGAAGCAAGTACGAGCAACTTTGAAGAACAAGGTTCTAACCCGCCTCCAACGATTACTCCTCCACAAGACATTTCAAACTCAGAAGAAGATGAAGAAGTTCTTCGTCTCATGGTGAAAGTGCATCTAGGTAATCCCAGTGAGTTTTGGTTGATTGATGACGATAATTAAGATGCTAATAAGTTTCTACTGAGTATGAGCACAGGTGTTTATCAAAGAAATGGATACGGAGTCTCTCAAAAAGCAAAACAAAAAGAAGAAGACTTGAAAGAGTAGAAAATAACATTTTCTATTAATCTTCACATTTTTCTAGTTGTGTATAGGGTCTTCTCTTTTAGAGTGATTGGGAATCACTAGAGGGCTCAAACGCAGGATAGGAAGTTAGAATCATGAGACGAAGTAGTCATAGATATGAAGAAAAGGGAAGAGCGGACTTGTCCGGACAAATGGCCTGACTAGTCCGTTCATACCCGGACTAATCCGGTTTAGACCGGATAAAGAGTCTCTAATTCAGTTCGGACTTGTCCGTTAAAGGCCAGACTAGTCCGTTGTTGTGTGAGTCTGAGCCGTTATGAGACTAAGTCTCAGAAGGCCGGACTAGTCCGCCCAAGAGGCCGGGGGTCTCCTTTTATAGAAATCCCGGCATTTAGCCGTTACCAACTAAAGTCCGGACTAGTCCGGTCCCAACCCCGGACTAGTCCGATCTTGAGGGACCACTCACGTCACGGCTTACCAAATAAAGTCTTAGTGACCGTTGAATTCAAACGGTCATGAAACCCCGGACTAGTCCGGCCAAGAGCGGACTAGTCCGATCTCAGTCAGGAACCTTTGTTCCGTATGAGAACGGACTAGTCTGGTAAGGGCGGACTAGTCCGGTCTTGCCAGACTTAGTCTAAAAGACTCTCTCAACTGGAGCTGCGGACTAGTCCAGCCAACCTCGGACTAGTCCGAGCTCACACAGGAACCTTTGTTCCGTCCTATTTCGGACTAGTCGGAAAAGATCGGACTAGTCCGGCCTGTGGAGCGGACTAGTCCGATGACACTCAGAGACTTCTTCTCCGGACCTAAGCGGCTTAGTCCGCTTAGCGGACTAGTCCGGCCTCTTGGGTGGACTAGTCCGGCCTTCTGAGACTTAGTCTCATAACGGCTCAGACTCACACAACAACGGACTAGTCCGGCCTTTATCGGACTAGTCCGAGCTCACTCAGGAACTCTTTATCCGGTCTGAAATGGATTAGTCCGGTTCTTAACGGACTAGGCCGACCATTTCTCCGGACAAGTCCTGTCTTCCCATTTCTTCATGTCTATGACTACCTCATCTCGTGATTCTAATGTTCTATCCCTCGTTTGAGCTCTCTAGTGATTCTTAAGCACTCTAAAGGAGAAGACCCTATACACAACTAAAAAAATGTGAAGATTATAGAAAATGCTATTTTCAACTCTTCCAAGTCTTCTTCTTTTCCTTTTGCTTCTTGAGAGACTCCACATCCATTTCTTGATAAACACTTGTGCTCATACTCAGTAGAAACTTATTAGCATCTTAATTGTCATCAATCAACCAAAACCACGGGGATTATCTAGATGTACTTTCAGGGTTATAAAAGACTCGATCCTTGGTGGACTCCTCAACAAGGACGTAGGTTCCTTTGTGGAATCGAACCTCGGAATAAATCGTGTCTCTTGGTATCTCTACTATTTAAATTGCTCACTAAAATTACTTGTCAAGCTTTCATTGTGTTCATTTCTCATAAATTGTTCTATTATTTTGCAATCTAATCATTCTCAACTAATTAGTGATATCACTTAACTACCACATATTTTCTGCTCAAACAAACTTAAAAGGAAAACTAAAACACAAATTAGGCTTAGACCGGACTAATCCGACCTCAGACCGGACTAGTCCGGACTGCTCTGGTTTTATCCGCTGTTTATTTGAATTTCAGGTTTTATTAGCCTATTCACCCCCCTCTAGCCAACTTTCACATGGCTCTCCTCAAGAAGAAGAAGAAGAAGGATGCTAAGAAGAAAAAGAAGGAGAAATTAGAGAAGAAGCTCAAGAGTAGTCAACAAGACTACTCGCGATATACTTTTAATATGAACGCTTAAATTCTCACTCTAGTTATTTATCAATTCCCCTAGGCAAACCACCTCACTTTAATGGAACTAACTACACAATGTGGAAGCACAACATGAAGTTGCATCTAATTTTCTTGAACCAAAGTCTTTGGCATGTTGTGTGTACAGATATAGATATTCCCGAAGACGAGGATGAACTCACCCAAGAGCAAGAACAACAAATCCACCGCAACGCACAAGCGGCAGCCGTGCTCAACTCATCTCTGAGCATTGAAGAATTCAACAAAATAGATGGGTTAGAGCTCTCCAAAGATATTTGGGACACCCTCAAGATCGCATATGAAGGAAACCGATCCGTGAGAGAAGCCAAGATCGAGATGATAGAAGGAGAGCTTGGAAGGTTTCGCCATGGAAGATCTTGCAATGATAAGGGAGAAACTCAAAGTGTCCTTAAGAAATTCTTGAGGAGAGCTCAAAATGAGTTTTCCTCAAGAATCAAGAAAATAAGGAGTGATAACGGCTCCGAATTCAAAAACACTCAAGTAGAAGAATATTTGGATGAGAGGGCATCAAGCATGAGTTTTCGGTCCCCTACTCTCCCGAACAAAATGGGGTGGCCGAAAGGAAGAACCGAACGCTTATAGAAATGGCAAGAACCATGCTTGATGAGTACAAGACCTCGGATCGGTTTTGGGCAGAAGCGGTCAACACCGCTTGTCATGCCACAAACCGTCTCTATCTCCATCGACTTTTGAAGAAAACCCCATACGAGCTCCTAACCGGTAACAAACCCAACATCTCTTACTTTCGAGTTTTTGGAAGTAAATGCTACATTCTCAACAAGAAGCCTAGGACTTCGAAGTTCGCTTCGAAATCCGATGAAGGTTTTTTACTTGGTTATGACTCAAACACCTACGCCTATCGTGTTTTCAACAAGACCTCCGGTTGTGTTGAAATTGCACGTGACGTGGTGTTTGATGAAACTAATGGATCCCAAGTAGAGCAAGTTGATCAATGTGTGCTGGATGAAGAAGAAGCATCATGTGAAACATTAAGAAGAATAGTGCTAGGAGAAGTCCGTTCCCAAGAAAATATAGGACAAGATGCTACAAGCTCATCACAATCGGCACCTATCATTCAAGATCAAACTCAAGAGCCCTAAGATCAAGACGGTCAATTTCAAGAAGAAGAAAATCGAAACCATGATGTTAATCAAGGGGGAGAAGAAGAAGAAGAAGAAGAAGAAGAAGAAGAAGAAGAAGAAGAAGAAGAAGAAGAAGAAGAAGAAGAAGAAGAAGAAGAAGAAGAAGAAGAAGAAGAAGAAGAAGAAGAAGAAGAAGAAGAAGAAGAAGAAGAAGAAGAAGAAGAAGAAGAAGAAGAAGAAGAAGAAGAAGAAGAAGAAGAAGAAGAAGAAGAAGAAGAAGAAGAAGAAGAAGAAGAAGAAGAAGAAGAAGAAGAAGAAGAAGAAGAAGAAGAAGAAGAAGAAGAAGAAGAAGAAGAAGAAGAAGAAGAAGAAGAAGAAGAAGAAGAAGAAGAAGAAGAAGAAGAAGAAGAAGAAGAAGAAGAAGAAGAAGAAGAAGAAGAAGAAGAAGAAGAAGAAGAAGAAGAAGAAGAAGAAGAAGAAGAAGAAGAAGAAGAAGAAGAAGAAGAAGAAGAAGAAGAAGAAGAAGAAGAAGAAGAAGAAGAAGAAGAAATCAAGTGCCTCACCTAAGGGTTCATCAAAGCATTCAACGGGATCACCCCGTTGACAACATCCTTGGAGATATCACAAAAGGGGTAACAACACGTTCTCGAATAGCTAACTTTTGTGCACATTACTCTTTTGTGTCGTCCTTGGAACCATTTAGGGTTGAAGATGCACTCAAGGATCCGGATTGGGTGGTGGACATGTAGGAAGAGTTGAACAACTTCACAAGAAACCAAGTATGGGACATGGTGAAAAGACCAAATGCAAATGTGGTAGGCACCAAGTGGGTGTTTCGCAACAAGCAAGATGAACACAGAGTGGTGACAAGAAACAAGGCCCGACTTGTGGCAAAGGGATATGCTCAAGTCGAAGGTTTGGAGTTCGATGAAACCTTTGCTCCTGTAGCTAGGCTTGAGTCTATTCATATTCTTTTGGCCTATGATACTCACCATGACTTCAAACTCTATCAAATGTATGTGAAAAGCGTCTTCCTAAATGGTCCAATCAAGTAGGAGGTGTACGTGGAGCAACCACCCAGATTCGAAGATAAAGAATATCCTAACTATGTGTTTAAATTGCATAAAGCTCTCTATGGACTAAAACAAGCTCCTAGAGCTTGGTATGAGTGTCTTAGAGACTTTCTTATTGATATTAGGTTTAAGATAGGCAAGGCAGATTATACTCTTTTCACAAAGAATGTAGATAATGATCTCTTCGTGTGCCAAATATATGTCGATGACATTATATTTGGTTCTACTAACAAATATTTTTGTAATGAGTTTAGTAACATAATGACGGATAGGTTTGAGATGTCCATGATGGGAAAGTTGAAGTTCTTCGTAGGATTTCAAGTCAAGCAACTCAAGGAAGGCACGTTCATTAGTTAAACAAACTACACACAGGACATACTCAAGAAGTTTGACATGGACAAGGCCAAATCCATCAAGACACCAATGGCAACAAACGGGCACCTTGACCTCAATGAAGATGGGTCAAGCGTGGATCAAAAGATATATCGCTCTATGATTGGTTCATTGCTTTATCTTTGTGCATCTAGGCCCGATATCATGCTTAGTGTATGTTTGTGTGCAAGATTTCAAGCATCACCTAAAGAATGTCATTTAACAGCCGTTAAAAGGATCCTAAGATATCTTGTTCACACACCTAACCTAGTATTATGGTATCCAAAGGGATCTAACATCTAAGTTTAATCTCATCGGATACTCCGATGCGGATTACGCGGATGTAAAATAGATAGAAAAAGCACCTCAGAGACTTGTCATTGGGTAGGTCCCAGGTATCATGGTGATCCAAAAAACAGAACTTCATTGCCCTCTCCACAGCCGAGGCGGAGTATATTACAGCCGGAAGTTGTTGTGCTCAACTTTTTTTGATACGACAAACTCTAAGTGATTATGGTTACAATATGAACCACATTCCACTTCTTTGTGACAATGAGAGTGTCATTAAGATAGTCCATAATCCCGTTGAACACTCTAGGACCAAACATATAGACATCTGGCATCACTTTTTGAGAGATAATTCTATAAAAGGGGACATAGCTATCTCACATGTAAGAACCGAAAAACAACTAGCCGATATTTTCACCAAGCCACTAGATGAAAAACGATTCTTCAAAATGAGCTAAATATTCTAGACTCTAGGAATGTGAGTTGAAATGCTGTGCATCTGAATGCTAACAATTAGAAGTCTTCTAAAATTTTCACAAATTTCAAAAATATGCACGATTGTGAAAAACTTGTTTCCTCATTAATTCTTCTCTCATATTATTTTTAGCTATATATGGTCATCACCGGCAAGAAGCTTCTCGGCCACCCTACTCTGACTTGATTAGCTACTTACTAGTAACTAGGATAGTTCAAACAGTCAGTCAGCAATGCGTACTTCTTTCCTAGTTGAGTGGATCTGTGTAGCATAATTACACTGTCAAAAACCCTTTGTTGAGGGGCTCTTTTACCGACTTGAACGGATGAATGAAATGGGAATGATGAAAGCAGCACCTCGGGACATCGAAAAGGAAGAAGGCCGAGGGGATAGCTGCCTTCCTTCGAGCTTTGCGCTACCTTGACTCTTCTTGTTATTATCCAGACCCATCAAGTCATTCAAAAGCAAAGAAAGAAAGATGAATAAGCAAAGCTCTTCCACCGTCCGGGTTCCCTTTCCTCTCTATGCTCCCTGGCGCAGGCCCACAACGCTTCGCGCCTGCGGCGTTTTCGGCCAAGCGAAAGCTCAGGATAAAAGAAGGACTTAACCACCAGCGGAAGCAATTAGAGCTTTGGAAAGGAGAGAATTTGAATAAAGTAACTCTTGGAAACTCTTATTGGACGAGAGAGAGAGTCAATATGATATTGGCGTGGGTTCTACTTCCTGTCGTTGTATGGTTTGTACTATTCCTTGACTGATCCCTTAACGGAAGAAACAAGAAAAACAAATATTTTTTATCACTGGAAATGTCTTGTCTACCCCCAGGGCCCCCTTCAAAAGGGGGTTTGCACTGACAGGGCTCCGGTGATCAACCATTAACAAGCAATCCTAATGTGGGAGGGTTTGGTCAGGGGGATGCAGAAATAGTGCTTCAGGATTCATTACGCGTCCAAGGCCTTTTGTTCTTTTTCGCATCTGTTATTTTAGTCGATGAAGTGGAAGCGAGAATATCTGCTTGAGTAACGAAAACATTGGTGAGAATCTAATGCCCCAAAAACCCAAGGTTTCCTCCACAAATAAGTAGTTTGAAGTTCTCTCATATGCTATATCCAAAAAAATGAAGGCAGGCAACGCGCCCTCCCTTCTTCTACTACCAATCTATCCATTTTTCTTCAGCTTCGCCCTTGTACCAGTACTTCCTTCAGATACCTCCAGTGCACCATATCATATGCTTTTGTTCTAAATCCAGTTTCACTGCTACCCCCTTTTCTCTTCTTTGCTTACACCAGTGTAGCACCTCTTATGCAGTGACAACACTATCCGGGATATACCTTCCGCTTATAAATAAATAAGGTTATTCCCCGCCTACCTTTACTTTATTTGAATCCTATAAATTTTGTTTATTATGAATCTTTCTATTCTGAATTCAGTTAATGACGAGATTTAGTATCCTTTCTTGCACTTTCATAACTCGTGAAATGCCGAGTAGGCACGTGTATATATATATATATATATATATATATATATATATATATATATATATATATATATATATATATACACACACACACACACACACCATAGATACCTAATAGAAGGTGCAAGTAAATTCACCGCAATCACGGGCAAAATTGTAATATATAAGAATTTCTCAGTCTCTAAGAGCCGGACAAGTCCGCGTATCCTAAATAGTCTGAGATGCAGCAGACAAGTCCATAACGCACTAGTCCGGACTGCATCTGGACAAGTCCGGACGGTGGACTAGTCCGGACTGAGGACCGGACTAGTCCGGCCCTTGGAGACTTAACCTCCAAGGGTCGGGCTGACCCCCTTCCTCTCTCATTCACCTCTTCTCCACTCCTGTCCTCCAAAACTCGCCCCATTGGCGATTTTGGAGCTCTCCCTCAAATCCCTTGAAGGAATCCTCGATTCAAGGCTTGTGGAGTGCGGATAATCTTTCTCCAACCATCTCCGCCCCTTCGATCCGCGGATTTTATCAAATTTCTTCACACTAAGGTACTTTTTGACCTAACCTTGATTTTTCACGAAACTCTTGTTTCTAGGTCATACCTTTAGTGCCTTAGGCCTTCCCTGATGTTCCTACGCCATATTGCTGCAATCCCTTGTAGCATTGCCTTTAATTCGCTGAATTAGTGATCAAATCACTTATGTTAGGGTTTAAAACTGTAGAATCCGGACTAGTCCGGACTCCAACCGAACAAGTCCAGTCAGGGCGGACTAGTACGCCCCTAGCTCGGACAAGTCCGGCTGATGCAGTTTTAGCCCCTAACTTTGGGAATGTAAACTATTTCAAACGCAATGCTCTCGTATCTAAGTCTTTCCTTTCATCTATCACCAGATCATGTCAGGATCCGGCGATAGTCCTCTTCCAAATCCTGAGGCTGAAGCGGCTCGCTAAACCACTTATCATGCGGCAGCCGAGGCAGAGGCAGGAGAGGCTGCAGCAAGAGAGGCTCGGACAAAGAAACGGGCTGACAGGGAAGCACAAGCCTCTCAGTCCGTTGATCCTCCAAGGAGGAAGAGGCTAGTAACATTGAAGGAGAAACAACATGCTGAATCCCAAAGAACAATCCAAGACAAAGGAAAGGGAAAAACAACTGATCCTCTCAGAAAAAAGGCTTTGGCCAACAGGGGACTTGTCATTCGTGACAACCCTAGACGGGGAAGGGAGAACCCTCCACAAGGACCTATTAGGCCACTTGAGAGGGCACCTCCTATGCACAATCCAAACCGCCAACCCAATTTGGCGAGTGCAACCTTCAAAGGGAAAGGAGCTGACAAAGCCAGAAGGTTCAGAGAAGAGGAGGTTTACAAATATGAGAAGTCCACACCAGACCCTCGTTTCTGGTGTGACTTCCATTATGACTACTACCAGCTCGTCTATCTCCCAATGAAGATGTCGGTAGTCGATGCTCAGTGGGTGGATTGGCCCTGCATGGCAAATAAGAAGCATCAAGCTTTTGATGCAGTAATTGAAGCAGCATAACGCCATGGGATCAAGGATTTAATGGCTTTTCAGTATGATTGGAACATCAAGGTGATAGTCCAATTCTACACCACCTGCTACTTCCACACCTATGGAAACAGAAAAATCACTTGGATGACAAATGGTGTGGTATACTCAGTGTTGTATGATGAATTTGCTAGGATTCTTGGACTTGAGGAGCACTTGAACTATGAGATCATAGTTCACAATGAGAGGACCTTGGGAAAGGATGACTTGGACTTCATGTATCCCTCATATCTCACCTATGAGCCATCCTCAACCACAACATCAAACCCTTCTTTGGAGTGCTAAATAGAATCCTGAGGAAGACTCTAGCTCTAAAAGATGAAGATGCAGAGATGATACAAGGGTATCTCAGAAACTTGTTGAAGCTACTCAATGAAGAAGAACGATTCAACGTCTTCGACTACATCTACAATGATATATTCAACATCTCCTACACCCCAAACAGGTCATGTGGATATGCGTCGTACATCATGTGCATGATAGAGAAAGTCACAGGCCTAGAATTTGCAAAGGATGTGAAGCACAGGAAGCTTCGCCCACAGATGCCGATTCCCCTTCCTCGCCCTCCTGCGTCTTTGGGCAGGAGCTCCTCTGCAGCTCCATCCTCCTCAGCTGGGCCATCTGCTCCTTCATCATCGAGTGGCTCCTCTAGTGGGCTACTCAAAATATTCAAGGTCATTTTCTCCTCGTGCCGAAAAGTGGAAGTTCGCACGCAGAAAATGAAACAACGCCAAGAGAAGTATCTCAAGGCAATGTGCGACAAGATGGAGATACCTATGTCTCCACCGTCACCGAACGATGACAAAGTGACAGAGTTTCCCACTCTCACCGAGGACGAGCTTGCCTACTTTGGTTCCTCCTCAGCTGCTCCTCCTACCTCCCACGCTCATCAAGAGGATGACGATGAAGACGAAGATGAGGACGAGGAAACTCAGAGTGACCAAGACGAAGATCAAGATGGAGATGCTAGCGATTAGGTCTTTCTCTCTTTTCTTTCCCTTTTTGGTGCTTTTATGCCAAAGGGGGAGAGAATAAGGGGGAGTAGTCTAGTCTAGCTCTTTAGTCCTTAGTCTCGCTCTTTAACACTCACTTTATGTTGGTTTGTAATATCTATGTCACATTATGCCACGTTATGTTATTTTAATGACTATGCCATTTTATGTTTTCATATTATGCCATACTGAGATGATTTTGTTCGTAAATGTTATATCTTCCTTAATGCGTTTAGTACTCACTTTATCACATCACACTTAGCCACCCCACCATAACACGTGTATGTATAAAATCCCCAAAGAACTCACTCTTGTGCATATTTTTCCTTGACAATCTTTTGTGCACACATTTAAGGGGAGTGAATCATACACGCATGTGTTATGAAAACAATCTATTATATCTATTTATTAAGAATCTTAATGTGTTGTCATCAATCACCAAAAAGGGGGAGATTGAAAGTGCATCTAGATAATCCCCGTGGGTTTTGGATGATTGATGACGACAATTAAGATACTAATGAGTTTTACTCAGTATGAGCAGGAATGGATGTGGAGTCTCTCAAGAAGCAAAAAAGGAAAGAAGAAGACTCGCAAGAGTAGAAAATAGAATTTCTCTATTGAGTTTTGCATTTTCTAGTTGTGTACAAGGTCTCCTCTTTTAGAGTGCTTGAGAATCATTAGAGAGCTCAAACTAAAGTTTGAATCGTGAGAGGAAGTACTCATAGGTATGGCTGGAAAAGGAAGACCGGACTTGTCCGGATGGGGTCCGGACTAGTCCGTTCTAACCCGGACTACTCCGTTTTAGACCGGACAAGAAGTCTCTGAGTGAGTTCGAACTTGTCCGTTCTAAGCCCGACTAGTGTCGAGTGAGTCTGAGCCTTTACGAGACTAACTCTCAGAAAGCTGGACTAGTGCGCCCATGTGGCCGGACTAGTCCGCTAAGCGTACTAAGCCGTTTAGGTCTGGAGAAGGAGTCCCTGAGTGATCTCGGACTCCGCTCCATAGGCCGGACTAGTCCGGTCCCTTCAGACTAGTCCAGTTTAGGACGGAACAAAGGTTCCTGTGTGAGCTCAGACTAGTCCGAAGGTTGCAAGACTAGTCCGCAGTCCTAGATTAGAGAATTTTCGAGACTAAGTCTGGTAAGACCGGACTAGTCCGCCTCTACCAGACTAGTCCGTTCTCATACGGAACAAAGGTTCCTGACTGAGATCGGATTAGTCCGCTCTTCACCGGACTAGTCCGGGATTTTATGACCATTTGAATCCAACGGTGACGAGACTTTAGTTGGTAGCCTTGTGACGTGAGTGGTCCCTCAAGAACGGACTAGTCCGGGGTTCGGACCGGACTAGTCCGGACTTTAGTAGGTAACAGCTAGATGCCGGGATTTCTATAAAAGGAGACCCCCTCCCCCGGCTGAGAATTGGAGTGACAACAACCATAGCGCTGAAAACTCATTCCTAGAGCTCTTCTAAACCTCTTTCCTCACCTTTTTGACCCCTAAGATTGGATCTTAAGGGGCTTGTAGATTTGTGAGAGGAGAGACGTGGTGATCGACGTTTGAGCTCTCGGTTTGACTCTCTTGCACTCTAATTGTTAATTTGAGTTCTTGACAGTTGTATATTGATTCCTAGAACTGCTAGGTTGTTGTAGGGAGCATCATGTTATGAGTAGCCCCTAAGAGCATTGTATTCACAATTGATAGATAGTGAAAGAGCCCGGGCTTGATCTTGATGATCGCTCGGTGAGGGAAGGGTTGGAAAAGATCCGGTCCTTTGTGGACTCCTCAACGAGGACGTAGATTCCTGTGTGGAATCGAATCTCGGGATAAATCGTGTCTCTTGGTTCCTTTACCTTCTCGCTCGCTCACTAGAATTACTTGTTAAGCTTTCGTCTTGTTAACACTTGTGAATTGTTCCGCTGTCTTGCAATCTAATCATTCATAACTAATTAGTGAGATTGTTTGACTACTACATATCTTCCGCTTAAATAAAACTAAAAAGAAAACATAAAACTCAACTTTATACCTAGACCGGACTAGTCCGGCCTCCTTCAAGTTTAATCCGCTGTTTGCAATAGTTTCAGGTTTTATTAGCCTATTCACCCCCCCCCCTCTAGGCAACTTTCACCGAGGAAGACGACGACCCTCGTCCGGTGCATCACCTTGGCTAGCTCGGCGTCCGGTACAGGCACGTCCAGCACCATGGGCTCCGGAATCACGACAACCTCTTGAGCTGCTCCACGCTAGACGGAACAGCGGCGCTGCCGGAGCGCGATGGAGCGGCACCGACGGGTGGAGGAGGAGGCGCGCGAGCGGGAAGGCTAGGGAGAGCCACTGGCAATGGGGAGAGCGGGGCCGGCGGAGTGGAACGGGTGCAGGCGCTGAGGAGAAGGAGGCGGGGAGGTGCTCACAGGTCGGGGCCGCTGGCTGGTTGGGGGTGGCGGCACGGGAGCGTGTGCACCGACCGAGGCTCGGTCGCGGGGAGCGGCAGCCGCGGGAGCGGCGCTCGACGCAGCGCCAGGGGCGGCATGCGCCCGCACCGATGGTCGGACACGGAGGGAGGAGGCGGCACCGTGGGGAAGGAGGTCGGGGGTGGAGGAGCACCTCGGCGCAGGAGACCGGCGAGCGCAACGCTCGGCGCCGTGACGGAGGAGACCGGTGGGGCGAGCGGCAGGTGGCGCGAGCGGGATCGAGAGAGAGGGGCGGCGCTCGGGGAGGACACCGGAGGAGCGGGGAGGAAGGAGGGGAGGGCGCTGGCCAGAGGATGAGCGGTAGGCGGCGCTGCCGGGGCAAGTGAGGAGGGCGGCGGTTCCATGGGGGTGCAGCCTCAGGAGGAAAGGGAGGCGGGGGCGCGGCGGTTGCAGCCGCAGGCGTGGGGCGAGCAGGAGTGGGGAGGTAGCGAAGAGGAGGAGGGAGAAAAGAAAAGAAAAAAAAAAGAAAAAAAAACTGTTGATGACATGTGGGCCCTACATGTCATAGAGGGAAAGAGGGAACCTTAGAGCTCAGTTGGGCTGGGCTGCTAGGCAGGCATATGGGTTTTCGGCCCGAGTCCAGTCTGTTTTCTATTTTGATTTTTTTTTCAATTCAAACGAGTTTATACCATATTTTGAAATTTAAGTTTTCCCTAACATTTTGTACAAAGTAGGGTGTTACAACACTACCCCCCTTAAATGGAATCTCGCCCCGAGATTCTAGTGAGCTAGGTTTCGAAAGTTTCGTTGACGGAATTTTTTATTCTAGTAACCTAGAGTGCACCCTACAAAAAGGCATTGGCTCCATGAACATCCTCAAAGATTTGTCGTCTTGTTGGTCGGGCATCTTCTTGATAATTCTTCCTTCTTCACCGACTTTATCGGCCTAGTGTTTAACGAATCCAATACTAACGGAGATGTTTGAACGTGTTGTGTTACCCCCCCCCCCTTAAATATAAAATTGTTATCATATATTTTTTTTGAACAACGAGTTTCTAATCCGTTATGAGCCAAGGCATGGGTTTCACTCGCTGAACAATCCGAAACCTAAGCGAGTGTCATATACTAATCTTCAATCAATCTTCTTCTCACTTCGAGTTATCTTCACACGTTGATCTTGAACCTCTCGTCGGCTGAATTGAGTCTTCATCTTCATAAGCGAGGTCAAAAGAAAGTCTTACGAGTCTATTCTAACTAAGTTCACGTGCCTAGAGTCGATAACCTGACTCTGATAGCACTCTGTCACGCCCGGTTTTATGTAAAGTAAAACCGATCGAAATTTACATATATGACAGGATCGGTTTAATCATATATGTAGGTAAATAGGGATAAATAGTTCTATATCGAATATAAACAACATTTATACCTTAAATGAGTTTTGAATATTAGCGGAAGAGGAAAAACTTGTAGGGCCGTCCACAGGGCAAATCGACTGGCAGCAACGTGATCTTCACACCGTCTTCATCTGATCCTCGTTTCACTGAGCAACATTTATAATAAAGGAAAAAGGAAAGCGCATGAGTACATAAAGTACTCAGCAAGTGTGGGAAATTTATGACATGCAGTCATTTAACAAGGAAAGGCTGAAATCGTCATTAATGCACTACGCAATTTAGTCCTATCACCTTAGCTCATTAAATACCTATTTCACTACATGAGTGAAATTGTCCCAATCCCATCATCCCTTCATCAATGTAAAGCTACCATAACTTTATTTTCATTGTTAAGCTCTGCGCTTAACATCCTCCACCTCTCACTTCATCATCCTCTAATCATAAATAAGTCCAAGCCGCTCTTGACTGTGAGCATGACTGTCATGACAGTTTTGACTCTGCGGAGTTTGCACCACTTTACCCACATGTAGTGATTTCATCCCCCGTTGTCGGGTGGACTAAGAACCTCTATTATGCCTGTGGCCGTGAACCACGTTCACACTTCCCAGGTGTGTGGTCAGGAGATCACTACGAGGCCTTTACAAAGAGATTCCCGACGAGTATAAGCCCACTGAGATTTCACCCCTAACAACATCCATAGTCTCCAACCCCCGCTGCAGTGGCCCCTCTTGAGCCTTGCGGTTCCTATGGTAGTCCAGCTGACACCTATTCCTCGCACCATCCAAACACCCACACTACGTCAGAAATACACCTAATTAATTAGCCAAGCTGCCCCATCTCAGCATGTGGTTGGCACGGTAAAGCCAGGTTACATGCTCCATGAACCCGTCCTTAGAACCCACGTAAGCACTAAACACGAACCCGAGTCTCGCGCACACAACACCAACCATAACATCCAGCTTGCCTAGATTCCTATCTCTATAACAACATATATATGTCCACAACCAAACCCACAGTGATCATAATGATAGAATAATAAATGTATGTTACTCTCTTCCCATCTACTAAGCAAGGCTAAGCATGAAAAACGATCAAAAGTAAATCCCAACCATCCCATAACCAGGCTTCAAGGAATAATAAGGAAAATCTAGTAAACTTTCTAGCATGGGATTCAAATTTAAGTACATGCATGCAAATACTCTAGCTAAGTTCCTAAAGTAGGAGCAATATGGTCAAGGGCACTTGCCTTTTTCTTATATAGTTGCTCAATCCATTGGTTAAACTCTTGATCTTCAAAGTCTTCGTGTTGTTTCTTGATTGTCACTTGTACACGCATACCCTAGAGGATTTGTGCGGCACGGGAAGGATAGGAAGATGGCTCATGGCGTGGAGGAGCAGCGACGTTCTTCGGGCATCGTCGAGATCACCGGTGGGATGTCCTCCCCGCATGTTCTCCGGGTCTGAGACGTGTTGCGGTGAATGGCAAAGATGTTAGCGTCGTCAGGGGCTACGAGAGACGAATGAAACGAGAGGACGTCGGCAAGGGTGGAGAAACTTACCGGTGATCGGCAAAGACGGGGTTGGGGTGTCGATCCGCGCCGAGGAGTTTCTAGGAGAGCTTTCCAACAACTCGAGCGGGCAGACGGCGGGGACAGAATCTTGCGGAGGAGCACCCCTAGATTTTGTTTCCTTTGCACTCATCTTTATCATCCTGACCGATAGCAGGAGCAGCAGGTTGGCCACTGGGTGCATCAGATTTATAAGAAAAGGCAGGAGCCAATTCTGATCATTGGAAATGCATATCAAAATGCTCTGGTTTTCTTAGATGTCAAAGCTTCATGGGATTCTTCAGGCATAACTTGACTGCCACAAGCGAGACAATTTGTGTCCTGTACCACTTCCTGAGATGTCAAATCTTCTTGGCATTCTTCACGCATAATCTCCATTGCCATTAGGAACACTATTTGTGTCCTGTATCACAGGACCATCATCACTCACAACAAGGTTGTCTTGTTCCTCTTTATTTGTTGCTCTCACTGTATCATGTGCCTCTGATCAAAAACTCTGACGACATGGAGTTTCCTCCATTTTGGAGGGTGAATGGATTTGCGAAGCCTCAAAGGAAACAAATTCATCAACAACATTGTCTACAATATCATCTATAGGTTAAGGACTCTCATCAGTTCCTCTTCTTCCTTAGCATGTTTACTCTCTTCTGTTGGCTTCCCTGATTTAACTCAGCAAGCCCAGAAGCAAAAACATTGTAGGATTTTGATCTAATAGTTGTAGCAATTTCAATATCCTGAGGGTCCACTATCCATCCATGGTATAGAGGGACATCGAGAAGATCAAATATAGCACGCTCCCGTGTGAACTCAAAGTCATCAATCTTCTTGAACATCACATTCACGTCAATTCCTGTTGTGAGGCATGGAAGAAGATCGGTCGCGTCAGCCACATTCTGCTCTCCGTTACAAACGTACTCCTCATCTCTAATCTGCAAAGTTTAGAATAAATGAGGCGCTCAACAACAAGCGATAGCAGCTTCTGCTGCGGCACCTCACCTGCGTCCGGGTTCAGGCTGATCATATTGTTCAGCAGCAGGACATTACCTGGCGAGGAGTGGGCAGGGGCCGTTGTCGTTCTGGTAGACGATGGGCGTGTGGCGGCCGAGGAAGACGACGTCCCTCGTCCGGTGCATCACCTCGGCTGGCTCGGTGTCCGGCACAAGCGCGTCCAGCGCCATGGGCTCCAGAGTCGCGACAACCTCTTGAGCTGCTCCATGCCAGACGGAACGATGGCGCTGCGGGAGTGCGCTGGAGCGGCACCGGCGGGTGGAGGAGGCGGCGCGCGAGCGGGAAGGCTTGGTAGAGCCTCTGGCGATGGGGAGAGCGGGGTCGGTGCAGTGGAACGAGCGCCGGCGCTGAGGAGAAGGAGGCGGGGAGGTGCTCACAGGCGGAGGCGTTGGCTGGTTGAGGGCGGCGGCGCGGGAGCGTGCGCACCGACCGAGGCTCAGTCACGGGAGCGGCAGCCGCGGGAGCAGCGCTTGACGCAGCGCCAGGGGCGGCATGTGCCCGCAGCGATGGCCGGACCCGGAGGGAGGAGGCGACACCGTGGGGAAGGAGGTCGGGGGCGGAGGAGCACCTCGGCGCAGGAGGCCGGCGAGCGCGACGCTCGGCGCCGAGACGGAGGAGACCGGCGGGGCGAGCGGCAGGCAGCGCGGGCTGGATCGGGAGATAGGGGCGGCGCTCGGGGAGGACACGGGAGGAGCGGGGAGAAAGGAGGGGAGGGTGCCGGCCAGAGGACGAGCGGCAGGCGGCGCTGCCGAGGCAAGTGAGGAGGGCGGCGGTTCCATGGGTTGGCGGCCTCGAGAGGAAAGGGGGGCGGGGGCGCGGCGGTTGCATCCGTAGGCGTGGGGCGAGCGGGAGTGGGGAGGTGGGGAAAAGGAGGAGGGAGAAAAGAAAAGAAAAAAAGGAAAAAAATTGTGGATGACATGTGGGCCCTACGTGTCATAGAGGGAAAGAGGGAACCCTAGGGCTCAGTTGGGTTGGGCTGCTAGGCAGGCATATGAATTTTCGGCCCGAGTCCAGTCTGTTTTCTATTTTGATTTTTTTTAAATTCAAAATCAAATTCAAACGAGTTTATAGCATATTTTGGAATTTAAGTTTTCCCTAACATTTTGTGCAAAGTAGGGTGTTACAAAAACCGATGCAATACCTTCTTCAATGAATCAGCCAGATATTCATTTTCATCTTTCTTTATCCTTGACATCTTTTCGTCGATGGTGTCAACACTAGTCCCGCGATTGAATGAACGATCGACTGGGTGAATTATCTGGGTCACTCTGAACAGATAAAAAGTCACGAAACAATATGCTAACTTTCTAGAAAGAATGTCTTCTTGTATCCATATAGTTCGGAGACAAATGAGGGACGCTGAAGTATAGAATTCATCACTTATCTGATGAATATAGTTGATCCAAATTATGCTCTTCAATGTACTCTTCTATCTTATCAAGGGAAGCAGCAACCTGAAGGGACAGCAGTGCTGCTATTAGACATAAGACTGAGCGCACTGGTAAGCGCTAAAGCTTCTGAGCCGGTTAATTCCCAGGCCAGGGTGTTAGCAGTCGTCCGCAGCGCACTACATAGCGTCCACGGTAAACTAGCGGCTTCTACAGCCAGCCGCTAGTCCTAGAGAGTTTCTGTAGCACCTGTACAGAGAAAAGAGAGGAGATAGGAAAAATGAAAAAAGAAAAAAAAAAGAAAAAAAAAGAAAGGAGAAAAAAAGAAAGAAGGGAAAAGGGAAAAAAGAAAGGAAAAAAGAGGAAAAATGGAAAAAGGAAAATAATAAGAAAAGAGGGGGAAAAGGGGGTGAAAAATATTTTGGTGATTTTATAAGTTTTAATATAATATTATATATATAAGTAGTTATATAAAATATTATAAAATATAATATAGTTGTATTATCTAATATAAAATAAATGATAGTTGATATAGAGGTCTGATTTAGAGGTGAACGAGTGCGGAGAATTGAACTGTAAATGTAGGAATCTTTTAGAGTTGACTGTAAAATGCTATTAATATTCTTTTAGAGATCCGATATAGAGGTCCACGAGTGCGAGCAGCCTAAGGAAATACAGTACCCTCTACCCTGCACGCTAACAGAATAAATCTGTTTAACCGTGCAAGTCAGCAGCACAAACATCATGATAGAAAGACAGAATAATTATAGTGGGCGGCGGACATTAGCAAATTAGCTCAGGATATAAAAAAGCACTGATTGCTGAATAATAAAATTTTCAAGTTTTAACATTAGGTAATCGTTAGCTCATAATTTTGCTTTTATAACCTCTTAAAAGTCATTGTTACTACTTCGTGTTAGGAATGTAATGCCAACTAACCTCGCGGGGATCGAGCGGACGCCGTGGAGGCACCACCGATGGTGTTCTTAAACGACTTCTGGTGGGCGTAGCTGTAAATATCCACGAGATCACAGCTATATATACGAAATCAATGAACATAGACAGGATGAACAGCAAATTTGGCAGATCACTCTCTTCTCACTTTCTCTCCCGAAGATCCCATGAGCCAGACTCCCGCCGCGACCAACTCGTCACAACCGGCTCCCGCCAAATTTTGTAGAACCGCAGCGACAGCGTCTTGTGTCGTTTCATACAACCGGGTAGGGGTCGTGACAGTAGTACCTTACCCGCCGCGGCGCGGCGAGATCCGTCGCCGGCGGACTCCCGGTGGGGTTGAGGAGATGATGGCGCCGGCCTTTCGAAGAGGTTACCTTCTTCCGATTTTTTTCCCGCCTTTTGATTGTTTTAATTTTCCGCCTTTCGAAATGGAGGAGGGGCGAAATGGTTTGCTTTAACCCGTGAGGGAAAGCTAAGTGGGCTCGTTGGGCCGGATCAAGATGGGCCCAAATCGGCCCTTTCTATGTGGGTCAAGGATATTGAGTCCACCTGTATGTAAGCCTGGTAAAAGGGCTCTGATCAAGTGATCATAGATCCTTTCATAAATTACTCTCTCCGTTCTGAAATAAATGATATTTAGGATAGCAAATTTAGTTTTATTAAACTAGATTTTTTATTTTAAACGTCAATTTATTTTAGAACGGGTGAATATATTAATGCTTATTACATATTAAATTAAAAATAATAGAAATTTTAGCTCAATCCTAATTGGATCCAACCCTCCACATAGCTAGTTCATTTTTTCCTGCAACCTATGTGTATGTTTCTTTAGGTTAAGGTAGTCTTGTGTTGTTTGGTGCGCATGTGTTCCTAGATTAGATTGTGCTGAGTTGGCGTGTGTGAAGATTGAATATGAGAAGAAAAATCCAAGATTTGTTACCTGATTGAGTACAATGTAAAACATTTTCAAGACGTTGACTAAATTTTTAGTGTTTAGTCTTTTTCTAAGTGTTTATATTACCTCTTGGTGGTACAAAAGGTAAACAAATACAATCCATAGTCTCGTTGCATTTATAGATGTTTGTTTTGATAATGTAGTTGAAACGTTTTACCATCAATTGGACAAACAATCCGTGGCTTGCGGGCTCAACAGTGCTAGGCCGTATCCGACGGAGCTTGACCTTGTTGGAAAAGCAGTTTATTTGAAAAGCTGGTGAAAAGTAACTTGTGGTTATATTCTACTTTTAGTTTATTTTTAAAAACAACTAAACTAATAAACTGTTGTAAACGCTTATTGTTTAGCATAGATGTGACAAACAAGAGCATAGCCCGTCACGTGAACCCAATTACCTTTCTGACCTCCGACATAGTATTCCACTCCGTCTTTCTCGCAACTGTTTTTATTATTTACCTTTCTAAGACTAAGTTTTATTAATAACCTCTTAAAATTTATATTTACATAATCTGACCTATTTGAGCCACGTTGGAGGATCACCCTGAGTCAAGTCTTTTTTCTACAGCTACTTGGTCACACCGATCATTTTGACGTGACTATATATATATATATATATATATATATAACTAGAATGAAAAAATGAGTTTGGTGCAAAAATGCAAAAAACAAGCCTGGATCATTAGATGACCATCCTATGGTTGATGTTATTTTTTAATTACCCCCTCCACCTGGGTGTGTAGATTAACAAAAAAAAAACACCTGATTGTATAACATATGCCCCAAACCCATCGAAGGAAGCCCATCCTTCCGAGTATATATGCAGGAGCCGGAGCTGATCCCTCGGAAAGCCGATCGTTCGACACTCGAGCTACCACGGCGCCGCCGCCCGACGCACCAGAGGCCGACGAAGCCAAGTTCCGATAATCCTGTGAGTATAAAACAGAACCTGCCGATCGTCCGACTACGAATCCCGAGTAGAATATGGAGGGGTGCCGCCGATCCTGCCTTTACGTACAATTCTGCTCGAGCAAACAAGGATGCATGTCTATGCATGGAGTATATACCAAGGGTCATGCTTCATGTCATCATCAACATCGAGTACCACTGATTCAAGTACTTCACTGCATGCTTTAACGTACAGTCCGTGCCACAGGCTAACACATGCATGGCTAATGCAACCTGTCGCCGATCCTGCAAGGAGTATGTACGAGGATGTACCACCCCTCTGAGCCTGCTCCGTGGCGCCAAAGTCCTCGGCCGTGGAAGCACACGAGCACGCACAACCGAGCATCAATTTGTATGAGCCGAGAGAGCCACAAGATAGAGCACATATGGTAATTGGAAATTGGAATGAAAGATAGGACATATATTTTCTTGAAAATATGGTTTTGACAAGTATAAAAAATGGAAAGAAGTGTAACATGCTGCTTCTATCATCTTCTTCAATTTTCTTGTCCACTCACTTTCTTCGGGCAATCACGTGTATCATGTCCGACATCTTTGCATGTCTTGCATTTGCGTGACCCTGATTCTTTATTCTTTTTTTTTTCTTACTCTTATCTACATGTCCCAATATTCTCTTGCACCTTCCTCTTGAACAAATATCATTAGGCGGGAGTATTTGCACTTCATTTGGAATGGTACAACCAATAAAATCTTCTTGTTCTTCTTGTCTGGTGTGAGAGCGAGGTTAAAACAATAAGGACAATGCTTCCAAATTTTGTAACAAAAGGTCCATGTGTTCTTCGATGTCTTGGGCATCTGATAAATATCTAGAAATTGTTTATGGGCACTTGACATCTTTCTTTTCATGGATTCATCCATGGAGGTACTTGCCTTCTCCACTAATAAATCGCCTTCTGTATCATATGTATTATATCTAAAAGTTAGACAACAATACATTAGTTGTGAAAAAATAATTTAACAAACATAATTGTACTTAAGATTACCTTTTACAGTTTTTCATCCACCTCTTTGTGATGTAGTGCATTGGCAGACTATTTATTCTTGCACCTCTGAACATACGTATGATATGACGACATGGTGAAAGCATCTAGGCCCCCGTGAGGTATGGTTTCGCTGATTAATGACAAACCGTTCGTTATTACTAATGAGTTTGTGGATGCGAGGTTTCACGTATATCACATCAAACGTTAATGAACTATCTATTCACACCATCTACTGCTCATTGGATACAAATGGAGACCCCTCAACGATCTATTCTAAGGGGTTATTCGATACTCATGAAGACTAAATGAAGAACTCATACAACGACTCTATTCTATCAAAATTGGCAACACAAGAAGCTTACACTTCATCATAATATCATTTCAAACAAGTGTCAAAGAGGTCACTCAAGAAGATTCCAAAAGATCAACTCAAAACAACTCAAAGCAAACAAGTTGCACTCACCGGATCATCCGATGTCTTGCAAAATGACTACATCGGTCGAGTTTGAGTTGGCAGAAGAAGAAGACCTCAGAGCCCAGTACACACCGGATCATCCGATGTGAAGGAAGTGGCACATCGGTTGATTTCAACAGAAGGATGATTTCTGAGTTATTCTGAAGAAGTACACACCGGATCATCCGATGATGAATTGAAGTAACATCGGTCGATTAAACAGTCAGATCCAACGGTTATATCCAACGGTCACATCTGACACATGACATCAGCTAATTTGGAATTCGACCGATGCTCATATAAAGGGGTGCATCGGAGGATCCGATGTTCACTGAAAAAGTCTGCCTACTTTTCCAACGGCTATCTCGTGTGGGCTGGCTATAAATACCCCTCCAACCGGCCATTTCGAAAAGTCTTGATCACCAGAGCCTCACTACACATCCTAAAGCATTCAAGACCAAGAGCTACCACTTCCACACTTCAAAACCTCTTGTACTCCAACTATAGGTTATATCTAGCTAGAGAGAAGCTTGTGTGCGTCCATTCTTGGTGATTGGAATCTCTAGGCTAGTGAGAGAGAGTGTCTTGGTGACTTCTCTCACCTTGTAAACGTTGGAGGAAGAAGAGATCGCTCCGGAGCTTACCAAGGCGTTTGTGGAAGCCCGGAGGATCACCATTGTACAAGGCTTGAGCTCCACCTTGCTGGAGAAGGCGAACGGAGAAAGATAGTGGATTCCCTTGTCTTGGTGACTTGGGAGTGGCTATACCCTTCGGTGGGTGCCACAACGTGGACGTAGGTAGATTTTTGTGATCTTACCGAACCATGGGAAAAATCGCCGTGTCTCCGAGTCTCCGCGGGAGTTTGCATCTCTCTCCTCACCCCATTACTATTACGCATTTACTATTCCGCACTTAACACTCTTGCTTGTGTAGTTAGTTCGCATAGGGAATTGGTCTTCAACCATTAAGTTTTAAATTGCTCTAAAATTTGAAAAAGCCCAATTCACCCCCCTCTTGGGCGTTTCGATCCTTACAATTGGTATCAGAGCAAGGTTGCTCATTGGATCATTCTAGCTTCACCGCTAGAGAGCGAAAATGGCCAAGAATGGGGGTTCGGTTCCTACCTTCGAGGGCAAGAATTTTGCTTATTGGAAAGCACGCATGCGCGCTTACCTTGAGGCAATTGCTCCCGAAGTGTGGGAAGCGACCCATGCGGGGTTTGGAAATCTTGACTATGTTGGTGACCAATTAAAATGGGATGCTAAGGATAGAAATGCCATATATGAATGCATTAGTCAAGATGTCTTTGCTAGGATTGCTAGTAAGGAAAAAGCATGTGAAATTTGGGCATGTCTAATTGAAATACATGAGGGCTCATCTCGTGTTAAAGAACTTAAATATCACATGCTTAAATCAAAATATGATAAATTTAAGATGTTTCCTCATAAGAATGTTAACCAAATGTTTTCTCGTTTAAATGTGCTCATTGAGGAAATTAACGCACTTGACATTGCTTCTCTTGGCAAGGGACTTATCAATCGCAAGATCCTCATGCTTCTACCCAAGCCCAAGTACAACATTATCAATTCAATGCTCCAAAAGGAGTCACTAGACAACATTGAAGTTTCGGAGCTCATTGGAGAAATCCATGCTCATGAGATGAGCGTACTTGGAATGATGGAGGAGTCATCATCAAAAACCATTGCTCTCAAGGCTTCAACCAAGAAGACAACTCCCAAGAAGAAGAAAGTGGTTGAGCCTAGCTCAAGTGAAGAAGAGCAAGAAACAAGCGAAGATGATGATAATGAGCTTGCTTTGATGATGAGGAAATTCTCACGCCTCAACTCCAAGATTGCAAAGAAGGGATACTCTTATGATCCCAAGAAGAAAGCCTTCTTGCCAAGAAAAGATGAAAACAAGACGTGCTACAATTGTGGTGACATAGGCCACATATCATATGATTGTCCAAGACCGGACAAAAGGAAGGATAATGGCAAGCATCATAAGCTAGAAGAAAGTGATGATGAAGAGGAGGTCAAGCTCAAGCGCTCTTTTGGAAAGAAGAAATTTGACAAAGGCAAGAAAACCAAGCTCTTTCCAAAGAAGAGAAGAGGGCCTCAAAAGGTCTTCATGTGTGAAGCCAATGAGTGGATCACGAATGAAGAGTCAAGCGACGAAGATAGTGAAGATGAAGAAAACTTGGCGGGCCTCGCCATCGTCAACAAGGATGACTCACCTCTTCGTCCACCTCCTATGTGCCTAATGGCGAAAGGTAACTCAAAGGTATGTGAAGATTCTAGCGATGATGATGATGAGCTTTCACCCGATGAATTAGCATCTATGATTAATGAATATCATGTCATTATAAAAAGGGAAAAGGCTAAGGTTAAGGCTCTTGAGCTAGCTCGTGCTAAGCTTGAAAGTGCTAACCTCGATTTGCATGACAAGTATGTAACCATACTTAAAGAGCATGACACGCTCAAATCAAATGTCAAGCAAATCGAGGAGGAGAATGCTCAAATCAAGCTTAAGTATCATGAGCTTGACTTAGCTAACTTAGCACTCTTGGCAAAGCACAATGAGTTGGTCCAAGAACATGAAGTGCTTAACCTTGCTTATGAAGCGATTGAACTTAAATTGAAAAACACAAAGAAAGAAACCCTTGATGGCAAAATATCATCTAATTCACATGCCACTAATATTTTGGATAAGTCTTTGCCTTTGAAAGCAAGCCCTAGGGAGAAGGAGCTAATGGACGAAATTGAAAGTCTTCGCACTAGTGTGGCAAGACTCTCTAAGGGGGAGGACAAGCACAAGGAAATCCTCTACCAACAAGCTAAAAGCTTCAACAAGAGGGGACTTGGATCCTTCCCGGTGCCCAACAAAGGAAAGGTGCCCTCACCGGAGCTTAGGACAAGCTTCATCAAGGAAGTTGGTTCCTATTGCCAACATTGTGAGGTCACCGGACATCACACGAGGGAGTGTCCTCTTCCCAACCGTCCTTCTCCAAAATTGCCTCCTAACTACAAATCTACTTTCAATGATTATCACTATCTATTGAGCAAAGTAGGTGGAAAGGTGAAGGCAAGGTTCATCGGCAAAGACATCAAGGGCATGAAGGGGAAGCTCCCCAAGCAACTTTGGGTCCCAAAATCACTTGTATCACACATACAAGGACCTAAGTTGGCTTGGGTTCCTAAACTCAAAAACTAACTTCATGTGTGTAGGTGAACTACAAAGCCGGAGGAAAGCATTGGGTACTCGATAGTGGGTGCACTCAACATATGACCGGCAATGATGGTATGTTCACCTCCATAGAGAACCCCGACAATCATGAACAAGTCACCTTTGGTGATAACTCAAAGGGGGAGGTAATTGGTTTGGGTAAAATTGCTATTTCTCATGATTTGTCTATCTCCAATGTGCTTTACGTTAAGTCTCTTAGTTTCAATTTACTCTCTATTGCACAATTATGTGATCTTGGACTAACGTGCAGATTTGACAAGAATGGTGTTGTGGTGACTAGTGAATCAAGCAAAGAACTAATATTCAAAGGTTTTCGGCATGGACATCTTTACTTGGTGAACTTCTCCAACAAGGATGCTAGTTTGACCACTTGTCTTTTCACCAAGACAAGTTTGGGATGGCTATGGCATCGGCACATTGCTCACATTGGGATGAGCAAGCTCAAGAAGTCATTCAAGCTTGGGATGGTGACCGGCGTGAAGGATGTCACTTTTGAGAAGAACAAGCTTTGTAGCGCGTGTCAAGCCGGGAAGCAAGTTGCCTCACACCATCCGATGAAGACAATGGTGTCAACCTCCAAGCCACTTGAACTACTTCACATGGACCTCTTCGGACCATCCACATACCAAAGTCTTGGCGGTAACCTCTATTGTCTTGTTATTGTTGATGACTACTCTCGCTATGCTTAGACATTGTTTTTAGGTGACAAGGGTGAAACTCCGGAAATCTTCAAGACCTTCGCTAAACGAGCTCAAAGGGAATTTCAACTTCCCATTTGGTCTGGAGTGACAACGGCACCGAGTTCAAGAACTACAACATTGGGGAGTGGTGTGATCGTGAAGGCGTGAAGCACGAGTTTTCGGCCACATACACCCCTCAACAAAATGGTGTCGTTGAAAGAAAGAACAAGACTCTCATCACCCTTGCAAGAGCAATGCTTGATGACTATGGCACGTCGGAGAAGTTTTGGGCCGAAGCAATCAACACGGCGTGCCATGCCGCAAATAGGGTCTATCTTCATCGACTACTTCAAAAGACCCCATATGAGCTCCTCATTGGGAGAAAGCCCAACATCTCCTACTTCCGAGTCTCCGGGTGCAAGTGCTACATCTACCGCAAGAAAAGACTCGGTAAGTTTGAAAGAAGGTGTGATGTTTGTATCTTTCTTGGTTATGCGTCAAACTCAAAAGCATATCGAGTATTCAACCAAATCTCCGGGTTAGTTGAAGAAAGTTGTGATGTTGAGTTTGATGAGACTAATGGCTCCCAAGAGGAGAGTTTTGGTCATGATGATATAGATGATGAGCCTCTACGAGAAGCTATGAAGAACATGACCATAGGAGACATCAAGCCCGAAGTTGAGGAGAGCCATGATCAAGGGGGAGCCTCAAGTTCCAACATCAACACCTCCATGGCGCCTCAAATTGATGAAGAAGAAGAGAAAGATGATCCATTGCCAATGCAAGATTCACATGCCACACAACACCAAGAAGAAGAAGAAGTCCAAGGTCAAGTCCAACCACAAGACGAGCAAGATGCCTCACCACCACCAAGTGCCTCACAACCTCTTATGAGGCATGGGCGCATCTCCAAGGCACATCCGATGGATCAAATCATCGGAAGTCCGTCACGGGGAGTAAGTACTCGTTCTCGCTATGTTGCTTCATTTTGTGAGCACTACTCTTTTGTTTCGTGTGTAGAACCCACAAATATTGAGGAAGCACTCCAAGATCCCAATTGGGTGATGGCTATGCAAGAAGAACTCAATAAATTCACCCGCAATGAAGTTTGGGTATTGGAGGAGCGACCTAAGGACAAGAACGTCATCGGAACGAAGTGGGTGTACCGCAACAAGCAAGACGAGAATGGCGTGGTGGTCCACAACAAGGCAAGGCTTGTGGCCAAGGATTTTTCACAAGTTGAAGAACTAGATTTTGGAGAGACATTCGCCCCGGTCGCACGGTTAGAAGCTATTCGCATACTCCTTGCTTTTGCTTCGCATCACAATATTATGCTTTATCAAATGGATGTTAAAAGTGCCTTCCTCAATGGTTATATTAACGAGCTTGTTTTCGTTGAGCAACCTCCCGGGTTTGAAGATCCGAGGAATCCTAACCATGTGTATAGGTTACACAAGGCGCTCTACGGGCTCAAGCAAGCACCTAGGGCGGGGTATGAACGTCTAAGGGATTTCCTAGTCATGCAAGGATTCAAGATCGGGAGGGTGGATACCACACTTTTCACCAAGGACATCAACGGGGATTTATTTCTTTGTCAAATTTACGTTGATGACATTATTTTTGGCTCAACTAACAAATCTCTTAGCCTTGAGTTTGGCACCATGATGTCTAGGGAGTTCGAGATGTCAATGATTGGAGAACTCAATTTCTTCCTAGGATTTCAAATCAAGCAACTTCAAGAGGGGACTTTCATCTACCAAGAGAAGTACACCAAGGACCTCTTGAAGAAGTTTGAAATGGAAGATTGTAGCTCAAGAAGTACTTCAATGGCGATAAATTGTCATCTCGACGCGGACATGGACGGTAAACCTATTGATCAATCTCATTACCGTTCCATGATTGGTTCATTGTTATATCTTACCGCATCTAGGCCCGATATCATGTTTAGTGTGTGCTTGTGTGCTCGCTTTCAAGCAGCACCTAAAGAATCGCATCGTAAGGCGGTCTTTAGGATACTTAGGTATCTCAAGCATACCCCAAGTGTAGGTTTGTGGTACCCCAAGAACGCTAGTTTCCATCTCTTGGGTTACTCGGATTCGGACTTTGCCGGATGCCGTGTGGATCGCAAGAGTACCTCCGGTGGGTGCCACTTACTTGGGCGTTCCCTAGTATCTTGGTCGAGCAAAAAGCAAAACTCCGTGGCTTTGTCCACCGCGGAGGCAGAGTATATAGCGGTCGGTGCATGTTGTTCCCAAATTCTATATATGAAGCAAACCCTTTTGGACTTTGGAATTAAGTTTGATTGTGTGCCTCTCCTTTGTGACAATGAAAGTGCGGTTAAGATAGCCAGAAACCCCGTTCAGCACTCCCGCACTAAGCACATTGATATTCGCCATCACTTCTTGTGGGACCATGAGGCTAAAGGAGACATCTCTTTGCAAGGTGTTAGGTCCGAAGAACAATTGGCGGATATCTTCACTAAACCACTTGATGAGAAAACTTTTTCTAGACTTAGACGTGAATTAAATGTGCTAGATGCATCTAACGTCATGTAAGTTGCCATGTTCATGTAAGGTTGCATATCAAATAGGTCTTGTCTAACTCCCAAAGGATAGGGGCAAGTTAGAAATAGTTTTCCCTGAGGAAGCCTTTGGAAGGTTTAAACTTAGCAAGATAGATTTACATTACGCCTTGCATGATTCCTGCCATATAGACTTGCACTCATTTAATATCTTGCATTATTTTGTTTGGCATTGCATACGGTAGATTGTCACAAAGGGGAACCCACATCATGAGAAGGAGACTTGTTCAAAATGCAATATCTCAACTCATAGGATGTGGATAGAGCAAAATTCTAAAGGTACATGCTTTAAAGAGATAGAAGTTTTCCATACTCTAGCTCACGAAGCATGTGCCTTACATTTTCGTGGTTTCCCTCCTAACCTTGTGTGTTCTCTTTGCTTAAGGGCTTAGCCAATATGTGGCACTATATTTGAAGTCTTCTATTAGAGGTTAGGAGTTGCCCAAAAGGTCCTAGGACCCATCCTTATCTTTGTGTGTTTAAGTCCAAGGACACATATGGGCAGTCTTAGGTTTTCTGTAGTCATCGGATTATCCGATGCTAGGGCCAGCAGATCATCGGATCAATTGGTGCTTCAGTTCAGTGCTCAAATCAAGTCAGATGTCACAAATCAACCGATGAGTTCATTTCAGAAGACATCGGAGCGTCCGGTGTTCAGTTTTCTGGTGCCCTGCAGAAATCGACCGATGATCGCCACCTCAACGTCGGTCCATCCGGTGCTCAAAGAGAGTTTTTGGAACAACTCTCTGTTGAACTCGACCGATGCATCTTCCGATGATCATCGGTCCATCCGGTGTTTTGTGCGCGGCTAGGGTTTGCCCGTACGGTTTAAAAAGCGGTTCGGCCGCCCTTCGTTTTTTTCCTTCTTCTCGACCTCCGCCGCCGCCCGTCGCCCTCGCCGTCGTCCTCGCGCCCTCCGGCTACCCCCGCGCCCGCCGCCGCCTCCCAGGCGCCGCCGCCGCCGCCCTTCGGCCGCCGCCGCCTAGGCGCCGCCTCTCCCGCGCTCGCCGCCGCCTCTCACGCGCTCGCCGCCGCCGCCTCCCAGGCGCCGCCGTCGCCGCCCTTCGGCCGCCGCTGCCTAGGCGCCGCCCGTGCCCGCGCCGCCGCAGCTTCCTCCTCCGCCGCGCCTCCCTCGCCGTCTCCCCTCCACCACCGCGCATCACCCTCTCCGCTAGGGTCTCGCCGTGCTTCGCCGTTCGTCGCTAAGGTTTGCTCCGTGCCGCGCGACGTCCTTCGTTGTTTTTCGTCGTTCATCTTCACCGTCGCTAACCCTAGCTCTCAATTGCATCAAGATGGGTCGCGATCGCAAAGGAAAGGGCAAGGCTATTGAGGAGCCCGCCGCGAAGAAGCGCAAGATGTCCAAGGACGCTCGTCGTGCGGAGTTGGCCGCTCGCGCCGCCGAGGAGCGTGAGCGCGGCCATCGCGGTTCCTTACGGATCCGCGAGTCCCGGCAGAGGCAGGAGCAGCCTCCGGTCCAGCCGGTGCCTCCCGAGGGCTCCGACGAGGAGGAGACCGAGGTGCCACCTCTCATCCGTCGGCGCACCCCGAGGACTCGTGGGGGTGGACAGACTCCTACGGTAAGTCGGCGCCCCTCTGCGGCTGACCGCGCCGAGGACAGAGAGGCCGAAAGGGCCATCCACCTGATGGACACAGCAGTCCGAGTTGCCGAAGATGTCAGACTCACCGACTACAGGAAGATGAAGGCAAGGCAACTGAAGAAGCTCAGATGGTCAGCGTTGCTTGAGGAGTGGTTCCCGCGGCCTAGGGACGCTCGAGTTGACTCCCGCTTCTGGACGCTGACACAGGCGTCCCTGTACGAGACTTACATGCGTCGGGGCCACAAGCTCTTCCAGCATAACAGCATCGACTGGGATCAGCTTGCAGTGGCAGCGGGACACGGGATCAGGCCACTTTTTGAGAGATACAGAGGACTGGTGGACTTGCTCTCGCACCAGAGGAGTGCCTACGTCGAGGAGTGGGTCAGGGTGTTCTACGCGACACTCTACGTCTCTGAGGGCCGTCGCTCGATTCACTTCATGTTCATGGGGCGGATCCACGACGTGTCTCGAGACTTGTTGGGCAGACTGCTTGGTGTGGAGCTCTCTTCTACGTGCCTGCACCAGATAGTCTACGGAGACGCAGACCCGCCGAGGAGGCCACTGACTGGAGGAGTGGCACCGCCTCTCGAGGAGATCAGAGGTCTGTTCACTCAGCCGTTCACTCCTGACCAGCCAAGGGTGCCAGCGCTTCTCACCCGAGCAGCTCGGACAGTTCACCACGTCCTCAGGCGTACCCTACTACCGAGGTCTGGCTACTTGGAGGGCTTCACGAGCCTTCAGCAGACCATCCTGTTCTATGTGATGAACGGGATGGAGTTCGACATCGTAGATATTCTGATCTGCGAGATGGAGGACGTGATCACCGACGGAGTTGGGATGCTTCGACAGTTGGTCTTCGGTCACTGGATCTGTCACCTTCTCCACCAGCTGGTTCCAGAGGACACTCCAGGAGTTTCTCAGCTGACGGAGATGCACGTGACCCGGTTCAGCCACTACCGAGTCCCCACTCCAGGAGACCGCCGCCTTGGCCGTCCCGTCGAGCGTGAGGTTCGAGCCAGACTGTCAGAGGAGGACTGGGTAGAGCTGACTCAGGAGGACGCAGAGCTGGCACAGGCAGAGGCTCAGGGAGGAGATCTACAGCACATATGGTCGGACAGCGACACCAGCGACAGTGTCGAGGAGTACTTCCCTCCTGCTCCTTCTTCACCGAGGCAGCACGACGCAGAGGCAGGAGGCTCAGCAGCTCCACCACCTACACCTCCTCCTGTGTCAGAGGCTCAGGTGACTCAGTCGTCAGAGCTCACTGCTTTACTTCAGCGGATGGCTCAGCAGCAGGAGCAGCAGGCAGCTTGACAGGAGCAGCTTTAGAGGCAGCAGCAGGAGATGCAGCTGGAGATCGCCCGTCAGAGGCGAGAAGACATCGACAGGTACATCAACCTTATCGACCAGATGACGAGACGCACTCTGGACCAGCAGCAGCAGACTCAGCAGATGTTGTTGGGCGTCCTGGGGTTGGTCACCAACCTCTACCAGCAGACGGGAGTCGCCCTTCCACCTCAGCACTCGGGACTCAGTCAGGCTCCAGGTGCACCCCCACTGGCACCAGCTCCAGTACTGCCGCCGACGTCGTTCCAGTCCTCACCCCTTCCGGCAGTACCTTCCCCACCGGCGCCAGCAGTCTCATCGGATCCCCCAGCAGCTCCAGCTCCAGCTCCAGCTCCCCCCGCTCCAGCTCCAGCGCCAGCGACCTCCACCTCCAGCAGCTCCGGTGACAGCACCGTCGACGCCGACCGCTTCACCATCGCCAGAAGCGCGCCTGAGTCGTAGGCACTCGACTTCCCTTTTTGGTGTCTTGATGCCAAAGGGGGAGAAGAGTTAGAGTCAGGGGGAGGGTTAGCTCAGTTCTAGGGGGAGTTCCTGGTTTTAGGGGGAGTGTCGATCCTTTTGCTACTTTATTTGAGATTGCCTGTTATTATTATTTGCTATTATTGTACTCCGGGTGCTACTTTGTGCTCTTACGCTTTATTGTTTATTATTTGAGCCTTCGAGCCACTTGTGTTGCAATTTGTACTTGTTATATTTCCTTTTTGAGCATTGCGTTTTAATTCCATTAATTCTATGCTCTACTCGTTGTGTTGTCATCAATCACCAAAAAGGGGGAGATTGAAAGCATCTAGGCCCCCGTGAGGTATGGTTTCGGTGATTAATGACAAACCGTTCGTTATTACTAATGAGTTTGTGGATGCGAGGTTTCACGTATATCACATCAAACTTTAATGAACTATCTATTCACACCATCTACTGCTCATTGGATACAAATAGAGACCCCTCAACGATCTATTCTAAGGGGTTATTCGATACTCATGAAGACTAAATGAAGAACTCATACAACAACTCTATTCTATCAAAATTGGCAACACAAGAAGCTTACACTTCATCATAATATCATTTCAAACAAGTGTCAAAGAGGTCACTCAAGAAGATTCCAAAAGATCAACTCAAAACAACTCGAAGCAAACAAGTTGCACTCACCGGATCATCCGATGTCTTGCAAAATGACTACATCGGTAGAGTTTGAGTTGGCAGAAGAAGAAGACCTCAGAGCCCAGTACACACCGGATCATCCGATGTGAAGGAAGTGGCACATCGGTTGATTTCAACAGAAGGATGATTTCTGAGTTATTCTAAAGAAGTACACACCGGATCATCCGATGATGAATTGAAGTAACATCGGTCGATTAAACAGTCAGATCCAACGGTTATATCCAACGGTCACATCTGACACATGACATCAGCTAATTTGGAATTCGACCGATGCTCATATAAAGGGGTGCATCGGAGGATCCGATGTTCACTGAAAAAGTCTGCCTACTTTTCCAACGGCTATCTCGTGTGGGCTGGCTATAAATACCCCTCCAACCGGCCATTTCGAAAAGTCTTGATCACCAGAGCCTCACTACACATCCTAAAGCATTCAAGACCAAGAGCTACCACTTCCACACTTCAAAACCTCTTGTACTCCAACTATAGGTTATATCTAGCTAGAGAGAAGCTTGTGTGCGTCCATTCTTGGTGATTGGAATCTCTAGTCTAGTGAGAGAGAGTGTCTTGGTGACTTCTCTCACCTTGTAAACGTTGGAGGAAGAAGAGATCGCTCCAGAGCTTACCAAGGCGTTTGTGGAAGCCCGGAGGATCACCATTGTACAAGGCTTGAGCTCCACCTTGCTGGAGAAGGCGAACGGAGAAAGATAGTGGATTCCCTTGTCTTGGTGACTTGGGAGTGGCTATACCCTTCGGTGGGTGCCACAACGTGGACGTAGGTAGATTTTTGTGATCTTACCGAACCATGGGAAAAATCGCCGTGTCTCCGAGTCTCCGCGGGAGTTTGCATCTCTCTCCTCACCCCATTACTATTACGCATTTACTATTCCGCACTTAACACTCTTGCTTGCGTAGTTAGTTCGCATAGGGAATTGGGCTTCAACCATTAAGTTTTAAATTGCTCTAAAATTTGAAAAAGCCCAATTCACCCCCCCCTCTTGGGCGTTTCGATCCTTACACATGGTATTCCTATAGACTCAAAAAGCATGCATGAGCACTTATATACGTGATCTGTAGTGAAACAAATCACCTCTCTAACTCTGTTATAGTTGTCGGTGATGGTAACAATTTTTCTATCCTCCATTTCAGTTGTGCTCTGAACATCACAATGCTCCCTTGCAGCTAGCACCTCTTTCTAGAACTTTGTAAAAACCTCATGTGTGAAAACAATAGCTCCATGTTTTTCTATTTCCCATGAAGTAAATAGAACAAGGTTCGTATACAGAGACGTGTTATCATGTATGAGTTCCTTCTGTCGCTGACATTTCAATGCTGTATCAAACCATAGCCAAAACTCTACAAATGCAAGGTTACTACCTATAAAGCGATTGAAAAAGGAATTTGCACTCTCTGACCTTGACGTTGTTTAAAGAATACCTCCAAGCCAAATGTACCTAAAATATACTGGTATCCATGACTCGCGGATGTGATATTTTCTCTCCAACCATTCGTTGTCCTCCAAGTGATAATCTGTTATTATAGCTTGTCATCTGCCCTCAAACTCTTCTGTTGTTTCTGAACCCCATACACATGAGTTAACTCTTTTCCAAAACTCCTTATCCTCTATTAGCTTAGGACTAATTTTCTAAGGAATTTTTTTCATGATATGCCACATACACAAACTATGGATGGAGTTTGGAAAAATAGTAGCAATAGCAGCCCTCATACTAGCATCCTCATATGTTACAATAAGTCCAGGAGCCTTCCCTCCCATAGCTCGTAAAAATGTCTCAAATAACCAAACATAGCTTTCAATCTTCTCATCGGCTAAAAAAGCAGCACCAAAAAAATAGAACGCATATGATGATTGACTCCAGTGAAAGGTGTGAATTTCATATCATACTGATTCGTGCTATAAGTAGAATCAAAAGTCACCATATCACCAAAATAGACATAGTTCTTCCTACTAGTTGTATCAGCACAAAATACACGAACCAACCGACCATCATTCACTTCATATTCAAAGAAAAAACCTTGATCCAATTCCTTAAGCCTACCAGATTGGTCAATACACATCTGAGCATCTGCATCTTTAATTTTCTTTCTGAAATAAGTATAGTAGTTTTGCAAATCCTTTTTTGTGCAATCCACATACTCAAAACCTCACGCACCCACATGAAGTAGTTTGTATGCTTGTGATGTTCCTATGCTTGCTTTGTGGCAATTGAAAAGTGTTGTTTCTGCCTTCTCACTTACATGGCGCTTGAATCTAAGAAGATGAAGTTTGCTAGGTGTCACAAGATCATGGTTATGTCCCTCATAGAGTGTTGCAATTTGATACTTCCCTTGACTAGTTCGCTTAACATAAATAAAAGCTTAACATCCACATCTACTCTCCCTAGTCAAGCGCATATTAGACAAATCATTAGATTTAGTACATTTTTCTGATCTATATCCTTCCCTTGCGCATAAGAACCATTTCCATTGAACCACTCCATTGTCATCTAGTTTTTGTTGTCCAAGACGAACAGAAAAACCAATGTCATGTGCATAATTCTTATAGAATTTCTCTACAGATTCAACATCATCAAATGAAGCCTACCTGTAAATATCCATAATGTTTGTATTTAATCATACGAACAAATTGTAAATATATGAAAATATAAATATAAAAAATTACTCACCTGAGGTACATTTTTTTCCTTGGCATCCTAAATCCATCATCCATATTGATATGCCCGACACCATTCAAGGTAGAAGAGAGTAATCCATTGCTAAAACATAAGGGCACCTTGCATTGCTAAGAGAATTATAGTAAAGCTATAGTACAAATACAGAAGAAGTAGGAATGAGCTAGTACCTATCATTTGTTGTACCCTGACAAATGATAGTGACAGTTGGAAAGTTAAGATGGTCAGTAGCAACTTCCTCCATTATAAGATGATCAATCACAAGTTTGGATAGGGCAATACTGCGAGCTAGATGAATATAACTGAGCATATCACATACATGTATATGCACTTTTAATGGGTGATTAGAAAAGAAAATTTGTGCGGTAGTACCTTTTTTTCGGATGAAGATTGTTCTCTAGCACCCGTCGATTGTGTACGCTGGGACAATCTTGTACGATGGGATGATCTATTACACGGCCAAGAGACCCGATGGCACCATCGATCATAGTGGGCGATCTGTTACATGGAATTGAAGCATGCAGTGAAGTACTTGAATCAGTAGTACTTGATGTTGATGATGACACAAAGCATGACCCTTGGTATATACTCCATGCATATACATGCATCCTTGTTTGCTGGAGCAGAATTGTACGTGAAGTTTTATATGATTTTGTGGTTCAGTTTTCAAGCCATACGTGGATCTGCCGTGTATAACGGGGATCCAATCAGCTGAAAACAATGATCATATCACTTGAAGTGCGTGTACCTTGCAATATTAACAGCTGCACTGGTAGTAGGCGACGAGTCCTTGATGCCGAATGCGCGAGCGACGATCAAATCAGACAGGATCGGCGGCACCCCTCCATATTCTACTCGCCATTCGTAGTCGGACGATCGGCAGGTTCTATTTCCCATGAAGTAAATAGAACAAGGTTCGTATGCAGAGACGTGTTATCATGTATGAGTTCCTTCCTATATTTTTCATCCTAGACTAATTTCATAATAAAAAGAGGTCAGACACTATAAATATGCATTCAGAGGAATTATTAATAAAATATTAATTTTAAAAGTTTAAATAATATAATAATGCTCCCATCCTCATCATCCCCGCTTCCTTCCTCGCGAGCGCGGGAGGCAACGGTCGTGCCCGAAGTACAAAAAAATCGTGCGGGCACGTGAGCGTATGCATGTAGCATGCGCTCGTTTTCGTACGGTGTCCAGCACACACAGGTGCGGCCCAAATTCGTGGGAGTAACGCCATTGTATAAAGTTTTTGCATATGTAACATATGAATGGTGCAAAGTATATGCATATGTATGTATCTATCTTACAGACGTGTTATTTAGATTTGTTGTGTCTTTGTTATATATATATATATATATATATATATATATATATATATATATATATATATCATCCTAGACTAATTTCATAATAAAAAGAGGTCAGACACTATAAATATGCATTCAGAGGAATTATTAATAAAATATTAATTTTAAAAAGTTTAAATAATAAAATAATGCTCCCGCCCTCATCGTCCCCGCTTCCTTCCTCGCGCGCGCGGGAGGCAACGGTCGTCCCCGAAGCGCAAAAAATTCGTGCGGGCACGTGAGCGTATGCATGTAGCATGCGCTCGTTTTCGTATGGTGTCCAGCACACACAGGTGCGGCCCAAATTCGTGGGAGTAACGCCAGTGTATAAAGTTTTTGCATATGTAACATATGAATGGTGTAAAGTATATGCATATGTATATGTATCTATCTTACAGGATTTGTTGCGTCTTTGTTCTAAATGTGACCAGTACTATTTCTCAATACTTACATTTAAAAATGTTGCAATTTTAATTTCACAACATCCGAATTTTATTTATTTGCAATTTCTGAAATATCTTCAGATGTATCAAATCTTCATAAAAATTAATGCCTGCCAAAAGTTTCAGGATCGATGCATATCTTTTTAGGTAGAAAATAAATGGTTTCCAGGCAGGACAACAAAAACGACGAAATAAAAACCCAGCGGTTCTCCCCTGTTCCTCTCTGCGCTTCCTCCGCCGCCGCCTCGCAATTCCAATCCACTCCGGCTCTTCCAATTCTCCCAAAATCCTCCGAATCGGAATCCTCTCCCGTCCCGGTTGCCTTCTACACGGTCGAATCCCCGAATCAGTTTCATATGCTCCTCCGACGACTCTCCACCGCAAGACTCGCTCATGGCGCGTGAGCAAAACCCCACCCCCCTCCAAGATCCCGGCGGATCGCGTCCGGCGCTGCGAAACTCCGTGGTATTTCAGTAGGTCCGTGCCAAAAAGATTAATTTTTTTAGGTCCTTATCAGTCGTGTGCAGATCCGTACGCTCTTCCTGCTGATTCCGCCGTTCCGCGGATAGTAAGCCTGTTCTTGCTGTTATTGGATTGTTCCCGTTCCATGAATTGATTTTTTTTTCATGTGTAGAAGTGTGTATCCCGTCTGATTGGTCGCTGTGCAGCAAGCAGCTTCAGCTGTTGATCGGACATGGCGGACGATGAGGCTGCGGAGGGAAGCCGGAGCAGGAGGCGGGTGGATCTAAACATGTACTTCGGCCTCCCTCCGTTGCCGCGGCCTCCTGGCTTGATTGATGCCGCGCTCGACTGTCCGGTGTCGTTGCAGAATTCGGCCGGCCCAGCACCGGTTGTCCCACGAGCTGATGAGCCGGTGGAATTGCTCACCCCGGTGGCGGCATACTCGCCGTCGAATGCTCTCTCTACCCCCGACGAGCAGTCGATGCTAGATCCTTTTGTTTATGCGTGGCTTGATGGGCACAGCACCGATGGAGAAGAGGGCATTGATGCTGCTGACCCTGTGGTTCTTGGCTCGTCGGTGGACGGTGCCAATACCTCATCGTTGCCGTCGAGGGTGGCTGCTGGGCTGGAAGGGGACGATGATCTTACACCGTGGGTGGAAAGGTTTGTGCGCCCTGGTAGGGTGACTGGTGGTACGGAGATGGTCAACACGATGAGCTTACTAGGTCCTGGTTCTGTCATTCAAGGGGCTGTTGACATTGAAGCGAGGACTCCTGAGCTTCGTTTTCAGAGGTTGATCCAGATTAGCCAGCAACACAGCATTGTGAGGACAGGGTCGACGAATCGCAGTCAACGTGCCAGTAGTCCGGAAGTGGATAGGCTGTCCTGTGCCATCCAACGCTCCCATGATTCTAGAGAAATGGCAAGGCGGGAAAAGTTGGATGATGCTAATACTGTGGGAGGAAAAGGTGCTGTTAACAAGGATGGGTCCTGTGGATGCAACTCCAGCTTTGAGTGCAACATCTGCCTTGACACAGCTAAAGAGCCTGTGGTTACGCCCTGCGGTCACCTCTTCTGTTGGCCATGTTTGTACAAGTGGCTTCATGCACATTCAGTCCATTCTGAGTGCCCTGTCTGCAAGGGCGAGGTGCTAGAAGTGAATGTCACACCGATTTATGGAAGAGGTAGTGTTCAGAGGGATGCTTCCGTCCTTGGTATGCCTCCCAGACCTCGTGCAAATAGAACACAGAGCCTGAGACAGCAGCTGCAAATAGCAGACTCGAGAAGAATTGCAACAGTGGTGAGGCAGTTGATAGAAAACCAGGGTATAGTGAGGGGCCGAGACAACCCGGTAGAGGCGCCTGCGGTTCCTGCAAGCCAGTCAAGGGCTAGGGTTCGGAGACAACAAAGGCAGGATTCCATATCTGCAATAATGCTGAATACGGGCAATATTGCCCCTGAGAACAGCAACCAGGTCCCATTGCCACCCTCTGATGCTGATAATACTACACCAGCGGTACCTGTAGCTCCAGAGCAGTCATCGTCTATGGAGCAAACATCGGCTTCTAGCACTGCAGCTGTTATAATGGGGGAGCCAGGGTCAAGTAGGAGGTCAAGGCCTGCTGAATCTGCAACCACAAGAAGAACCAGGAGGAGACAGCCATAAGTGCTGTCATTCTGTCCAATAAAAACCTGTCTCATGCTGTGTTCCCATTCGTTACCTTGACTAGGTTCCGAAACATCCAAGGTTCATAAGATAAGAATGTATATGTCATCGCTCATTATCTTATCTCTTACATACCCATGTATGCGCCATTTTCATGGCAGAGGAATGGAACTGTCCGTCTCGTGTGTTCTTATTCCCTGTATGCTGGAATGAAAATGTTCAGATTTTGCAACTGTTTCTGGTACGGCGAAGATATGAAGTGTTTAGTGTTTTGAATGGGCCTGTATATGCCGTTCTAAAATTATGTACTTGGGTGGGCATTCATTTGCAGCTACGATTCTTATTCACTCCGTATGTCCTTTATCCAGAGTCTGGTAGTCTCTGTTTTCCATCCAAATTGGCAGTGCCATTGTGAATGAGATCGGAAATTGGCTGTGCCATTGTGCCACAGCAAAACATGAGTACTCCTTGTTGTCACTGCCATTGGCTGTTTTTGTACTAGTATTCCATAAAAATGGATACAACACAGGTAGGTTACAATATATTGCAGTGGGACGCGCAAACTGCTCTATGTTTATATTGTAAACAAGATAGCGTTCAGTTTGTGCATAACCAGCCCCTCACGAAACAGCTATTCATGCGGTAAATTGAGAAATATGCCACACGCAAACGTACAAGTATGTCATTACATTTCAGAACCGTTGTTTGAGTATCTGAACATTCATAAATATTACTACAGGTCTCATGATAATATTGATGGCAATTTCTTCATGATCTCCAAAATTGTTCATGCATAGCGACAGAGAAAACAGCTAGAATCTCCGAGATCAAGGTGGCCCAACAGGAAGCAGAGCAGTGATGTGGAATAGTCAGGCTCCTTCAACGTTGCTTGCAAATTGACAATATCTGAAGCATTTGGAAGCTGGTAATCAATTCGCGTACTTGTGAAACTGTCTGTCCACTACCCCTGCCATATGGAAAGCATGGGTATGGTTTGCTTCCATGAACTATTACTGTACATCAAAAATGCCAGATGGCTGATGTGCAACCAGCTATTGGAGTCAGATGAGTTCGGGTGTTCTCATCATGCCTGGTGGTGCATGGCTGGGGTTGAATCCTTCTGTCGTTGGTTGTAGCCTCCTAGTGGTTTTGACTGTTGGAGAAAAAAAAAGAAGTGTTCTTATCATGAAGCCAGACGAACAGTACAATCCTATTTTCTTGTTATGGTATTCTTGAGAAGCTCTTCTGGCTTCAGAAATGCCATGAATTTGGCAGTGAGCTCCAGGAGGCTTGAGTAATCAACCTCAGTGAGCTTGTAGGGCCTCTCTCTCTCATGATCCATTCCATGAGCTGTGAAAGGAAACAGTTTCAAAATGCCGTGTCACTTCCTGCCTGTACAAGATGTGGGAACTGCCGTATATGGGCTAGCCACGGCAGGTTTCGTGTTTCTTAAATAAGCAAGTACAAGAAGATCTGTGGTTATTACAAATGTGATTAACACAACCAACCAGGGATCAAAAAGATAAACAAAATAGAAAATAAACAAAAGTTGTTACACAATAGAATCTAGATGCTAACAACTATATCTACAAGGATCTTGATGCACGTTGGTGCTGTTATTTTATGAGGCTGAATCTCCATCTTCTAACACTCCCCCTCGATCTAAACTTCCCATGTTCAGATTGTATTGAAATTCAGCATGTTTTGAAGAAGATAATGATTTCGTGAACCCATCTGCAACTTGATCCTTTGATGAGATAAACTTGACCTGCAACAATTTGTTTTCAACTCTCTCTCTTACAAAATGATAGTCTATCTCAATGTGTTTAGTGCGTGCATGAAAGACGGGATTTGAAGTCATAAAAGTTGCTCCCAGATTATCGCACCATAGAGTTGGAATGCCTTCTTGTTTTATACCTAATTCTTTTAGAATTGTCTGTACCCAGATTATTTCTGATGTTGCATTTGCAATTGACTTGTATTCTGCCTCAGTACTTGAGCGTGAGACAGTAGGTTGTTTCCTTGCATTCCATGATACAAGATTGGCTCCAAGGAAAATAGCAAAACCCCCTGTAGATCTTCTATCATCGGGACAGCCTGCCCAGTCTGCATCTGCAAAAGCATTTATTTGAAGAGAACTGTCTCTTGTAACGGAAATGCCCCAATTTAAGGTTCCTTGTATATATCTCAGAATCCTTTTGACCATAGTCAAATGAGTTGTTTTTGGATTATGTAAGAATTGATAGACTTTATTTACAGAAAAAGCTAGATCTGGTCTAGTAAGGGTAAGATATTGTAGTACCCCCACCAGACTCCTGTATCGAGTAGCATTTTCTGTATCCAATTGTTGTCCTTCATGAGCTGAAAATCTTCCAGTAGAAGATATAGGAGTTTTGATTGATTTGCACTTTGTCATACCTGCTTTTTTTATGATCTCCGTCGCATATTTTTGTTGGCAAAGCAGGATCCCTTCTCTAGTATTCTTTACTTCAATTCCCAAAAAATAATGTAGAGCACCTAAATCTTTCAAGGCAAAGTCTCTTCTTAGATCTGTTAGCAAGGCTCCAATTGCTGGTTCAGAAGAACTTACTACAATGATGTCATCCACATAAATTAACAAGTACATAGTAATTCCCTCTTTTTGAAAGATAAATAGAGATGTGTCTCCTTTTGATGGTATAAAGCCAAGGTGCATGAGTCTAGAGCTTAACTTTGAGTACCATGCTCTAGGAGCTTCCTTTAAACCATAGATCGCTTTATCAAGTTTACAAACAAAGTTTGGATACCTTTGATTTTCATATCCAGGTGGCTGAGCCATGTAGACTTCTTCTTCCAAGTTTCTATGAAGGAATGTATTTTGCACATCAAGCTGCCTGAGACACTAATTTTTGACATGGCAATAGATAGAACAATCCGAATGATGGCTGCCTTTACTACTGGACTAAATGTATCTTCATAGTCAATACCATATCGTTGCTTAAAACCTTTTGCAACTAACCTGGCTTTATACCTGTCAATGGAGCCATCTGCTTTTCTTTTGATCTTGTACACCCATTTAGAATCTATAATATTGGTCGCACTTTGTCTAGGAACAAGATGCCAAGTCTTGTTTCTTTCCAGGGCCTGAAATTCGATGCCCATCGCTTGCTTTCAATTATCATCGTGCAATGCCTCTTCGAGATTCTTGGGCTCTCCTGCAGTAGTAAAAAGACATATAAAGTCATCATTGAATTTCTTTGGTTCGAGAATATTATTCTGTAATCGTGTTCTGGGGCAAGGAATCATAGCTTGATTATGTGTAGTATTTTCTGGTAGATGACCCGACTGAAAATCCCGAGATGAATCTGATGGGCCAGTTTGTCGCAATACTCCCCCGTGACCCATAGACGCGTTGCATGGAGAGATATGCGTCTCTGGGTCAGAATGTCGAAGACATGGTGAGGCAGAATCGGAGTTCGGAAGCTGAGGTGTAGATGAACTGACTCGCGCAACTTCTGACAATGATTCGATGGGGACCACGGGCGCAGGCGATTGCTGTCTCAGTGAAGCGGCTCTGGGTCGCGCATCCTCGATGCACGTGGGGTCGGACAGAAGCCGCGCGGATTCTTCCCGTGCTGACTCCAAAGTTGATGGCTGACGTATTGCTGCAGGAGGATCAGCATAGGATCCCAAGCCAACGACCACAATCGGTTGGATATTTGCGCCTGGATCTGCTATGTGTGGGAACTCTGTAGCTTCTTCTATTTCCTGTACAGATTAATTTTCTCCACATACTTGCTGGTCAGAAAAATGCAAAGGAGCTGCAACAACAACACAACAACAACAACCAAGCCTTTATCCCAAGCCTGTTGGGGTCGGCTAGACATGAAACCCAATATCAATGAAGTGAAAGAGAGGAAGAGATATAAGAACAAGGAAAAAAGAAAAAAAAAAGAAAAAAAAGAAGAAAAAAAAAGAAAAAAGAGAAAAGAGAAAAGAAATAAGAAAAAAGGAAAAGAAAAAGAGAAAAGAAAAAAATAAAAAAACAAGACTACGATTCTGGCACATGAATTGCTACTTTCCATGCGGTCCTATCATGATCTAAGTCTCTGGATACATTCCAATCTCTCAAATCTCGTTTTACCGCCTCCTCCCAGGTCAACCTTGATCGTCCTCTACCCCTCCTAATATTTTCTCTACCTCTTAAAATCCCACTGTTAACCGGTGCTTCTGGAGGTCTCCGTTGGATATGTCCAAACCACCTAAGTCGATGTTGGACTAACTTCTCTTCAATCGGCGCCACCCCTACCTTATCACGAATCGCCTCATTCCTTATTCGGTCTCTTCTCATGTACCCGCACATTCACCGTAGCATGCGCATCTCTACGATACTCATTTGTTGGACATGTTGCCGTTTAGTTGGCCAACATTCCACCCCATAGAGCATCGCGGGTCTGATCACCGTCCTATAGAACTTCCCTTTTAGCTTTTTGGGACTTTACTATCACATAGGATTCCAGAGGCTTGTCGCCATTTCATCCACCCTACCTTGATCCTGTGGCAAACATCCTCATCAATATCGCCATTGCTTTGTAACATTGATCCTAAGTATCGGAAAGAGTCCATTCTAGGTATTATTTGTCCTTGTAGACTAACATTTCCCTCTTCACGACCAACACCACTAAAGTCACACCTCATATACTCAGTTTTGGTCCTACTAAGTCTAAACCCCTTGGACTCTAAGGTTTGTCTCCATAACTCTAATTTCTTATCAACACCATCTCTAGTTTCATCTATCAGCACTACATCATCAGCAAAGAGCATGCACCAAGGGATATCCCCTTGTATATCCTTCGACACCTCATCCATCACCAAGGAAAAGATGTATGGGCTCAAAGCTGATCCTTGATGTAGTCCTACTGCGAGAGGAAATGCCTCAGTCTCCCTATCACTTACGGGCACACTTGTCCTAACATTATTGTACATATCCTTGATAAGGGTAATGTACTTTGTTGGCACTTTATGTTTCTCTAGTGCCCACCACATGACTGACCTTGGTATCTTGTCGTACGCCTTCTCCAAGTCGATGAACACCATATGCAAGTCCTTCTTCTGCTCCCTATATCTCTCCATAAGCTGACGAAGCAAGAAGATCGCCTCCATTGTAGACCTCCCAGGCATAAAACCAAACTGGTTTTTAGTGACATTGGTCACTTTCCTCAGACGGTGTTCAATCACTCTCTCCCAAAGCTTCATAGTATGACTCATAAGCTTAATACCTCGATAATTAGTACAACTTTGAATATCTCCTTTATTTTTGAAGATAGGTACTAATATACTTTTCCTCCATTATTCAGGCATCTTGTTTGATCAAAAAATGTGGTTGAATAGCTTTGTGAGCCATACTATTGCCACGTCCCCAAGACATCTCCACACCTCAATAGGGACATCGTCAGGGCCGAGGGCCTTTCCTCCTTTCATCCTTTTTAAGGCCTCCTTAACCTCAAACTCTTGTATCCTCCACACGAACCGCCTGTTGGAGTCATCAAAGGAGTCATCCAACTCAACCATAGTGCTCCCATTCCCATCATTGAATAGCCCATTAAAGTAATCACGCCATCTATTCTTAATCTCTTCATCCTTCACTAGAATGCGGTCAGTCTCATCTTTGATGCATTTAACTTGATTGAGATCCCTCATCTTTCTCTCGCGGATTTTTGCTACCTTGTATATGTCCTTTTTACCTTCTTTTGTCTCTAGTCTCTCATATAACTTATCATAGGTTTGTCCTCTTGCCTTACTCACAACCCGCCTTGCATTCTTCTTAGCCTCTTTGTACTTAAGCATGTTGCTTGCGCTTCTATCATTATGCCAACTCTTGTAACACTCCTTCTTCTCCTTAATGGCCTTTTGTACATCCTCATTCCACCACCAAGTGTCTTTATCTACAAGTTTCTTTCCCTTTGTCACACTGAACACCTCACTAGCTACCTTCCTAATGCAAGTTTCCATCTTCATCCACATACTATCTGCATCTCCATTTTCTGCCCAGGGTCCTTCTGTGATCACCCTATTTTTAGAGGATTCTTGTGATTCTCCCTTCAACTTCCACCACTTTGTTCTTGTGATTTTGACACCTTTGTCCCGCAAAGAACATGTATGGAAGCAAAAGTCAGCTACCACAAGCTTATGTTGTGTCACAACACACTCCCCCGAGATCACCTTACAATCTAGACACTCCCGTCTATCCGTTCTCCTAGTGAGGACAAAGTCAATCTGGCTAGAGTGTTGGGCACTACTAAAGGTCACTAGGTGAGATTGCCTCTTCCTAAAGAGGGTGTTAGCTATCAACAGATCATAGGCTATGACAAAGTCTAGGATGTCCTTACCCTCTTGATTTCTATCGCCGCATCCAAAACCTCCATGTACTCCCTCAAATCCTAGGTTAGTTGCACCCACATGACCATTAAGATCTCCCCCTATGAGGAGTTTCTCGGTTATCGGTACACTACTAACCATATCCTCCAAGTCCTCCCAAAATTGCCTCTTAGCACTCATGTTGAGCCCAACTTGTGGGGCATAAGCACTAATGACGTTCAAGACAATGTCCCCAATTACTATCTTGATTAAGATGATCCTATCCCCTCGTCTTCGAACATCCACTACTCCATCCTTAAGACTCTTATCTATAAGAACACCTACACCATTCCTAGTCCCAGCCGAACCAGAATACCAAAGCTTGAAACCGGTATTCTCGACTTCTCTCGCCTTTTGACCCGCCCATCTAGTCTCTTGTACACAAAGGATATTTACTCGTCTCCTAATGGCAACATCTACTAACTCACGTAGCTTCCCCGTCAAGGATCCTACATTCCAACTACCCACCCGAAATCTATGTTCCTCGGCTAGCTTCCTTACGCTTTGCACCCGTCGAGTAAAATGCAAAGACCATTGCTCACTTATCACTACATCCGGGCGATGATGTAGCGCGCCACTAAGGTGGTGGCGATCCGGCCATTGCTCATTTAACACAATATCCGGGTTCCGATATGGCGTGCCACTAAGGCGGTGGCGACCCGGCCCTTGCTCACTTAACACCATACCCGGGTTCCGATATGGCGCGTCGCTAAGAGGGTTACGCCCCAACGAATTTCTATTGGGTTTCATTTCCATGATAATGGCTAAGTGTAGTTGTTGGCTCTCCAAGCCTATCACAACCCCCTCCTCTACCCGGGCTTGGGACCGGCTATGTCATTACAACATAGGCGGAGTTACAAAGGAGCTGCAGGGTTATAAAAATAATTTTGTTGAGTATTTCCACCTGGGAAGGGTAACAACGTCGGGTGAAGGAGAAGAATCTCAGATTTCAGTTGGGCTCCGGCATTTGGATGTAGATGATGAAAGGGAAATTTTGTTTCATCAAAAACAACATCACGAGAAATATAAACACGTCCACTACTGATGTCAAGACACTTGAACCCTTTGTGCACCGGACTATACCCTAAAAACGCACACTGTTTGGAACGGAAAGCAAGTTTGTGGGTGTTGTAGGGACGTAAATTTGGCCAGCAAGCACATCCAAACACCCTGAGTTGTGTATAGTCTGGTTTGTTGCCAAATAATTTTTCAACGGGTGTTTGGTTGCCTATAACTCGGGATGGTAATCTGTTGATTAAATAGGCTGCTGTAGAGAAGGCTTCATCCCAGAATTTCAATGGCATTGAGGCATGAGCAAGCAATGTTAAGCCTATTTCAACAATATGTCTATGCTTCCTCTCAGCAACTCCGTTTTGCTAATGTGTGTGTGGACATGCAACAAGGTGTGTAATGCCAATTTGTTTGAAGAAGGAGTTGAGCTTTTGGTACTCACCCTCCCAATCGGTTTGAACAGAAAGTATTTTGCGGTTGAACAACCGTTCTACGAGAGTCTGAAAAATATGGAATTTGTGAAACACCTCAGATTTATGACGAATTAAATAAATCCAGGTAAATTTGCTGAAATCATCTATGAAGCTAACATAGTAGTTAGCATGACCAATAGATGTGGGTGTTGGACCCCATACATCGGAGAAGACTAACTCAAGAGAAGCTTTAGAGATGCTATGCGACTTAGGAAATGGGAGTTGATGACTTTTTCCTAGTTGACAAGCATCACAAACACTCTCATTATTGAAGGGAGCTGAGCATGGTACTTTATTTTCACTCACAACTCGATTGACTATAGCCATAGATGGATGTCCTAGTCTTAGATGCCATCGTTCACAAGATGGTTTGGAGACTGTAAGGGCACAATGCATAGAGGAATTTTCCAGAGATGGCCATGGGTAGAGACCACCTCTACACTTGCCTCGTAGAAGAACCTTCTTCGTATCCCGGTCCTTGACCAAAAAATATTGTGAGTGAAATTCAATGAAAATAGGATTGTTAGTTGCAAGTTTATGAACGGAAATGAGATTTTTTGTGGTGGTGGGAACATGAAGGACCTGCTGTAGATGAAGAGGGTGGGTAGGGGTGGGAAGAGTGGAAGTACCAACAAAATTAATTTTCATACCTGAGCCACTTGCCATGTGGATTTTTTCTTAACCGTTATATTTCTCTTTTGTAGTCAACTTGTCTAGTTCTCCCGTTATGTGGTCCGTGGCCCCCGTATCTATATACCAGTTGGTGTCGACGCCATAGGACGCTATTGTGTTGTTGACAGATCGTTCTTCAAGCTTGAACTCTCTATCAAATCTCTTATAACACCTTGCAGCTGTATGACCAATCTTTTCACAGATTTGACATATTGGCTTGTTGCTTTGGTCTCCTTGCTGTTGTCCTCTACCACGGCCGAAACCACCTCGACCAAAACCTCCTCTATAGCCTCGACCTCCCCTACCACGTGATCCACCACGTGATGCAAAATTGGCACTGTACTGATAGTGCATATTCCACCTTTCAAGCCTTGTTTATCTGACTTGTTTGCACAACTCCCTGGTGGAAAACGTAAGTACAAGATCCCTAGTGGAAAACGTAAGTAGGAGATGACATCATCAGCAAGAATGTAGGAGATGACATCATCATCCTCTAGCCTTTTTCCTGCTGCTGCCATTCCATCAGCAAACTCTTTCATCTTGGAGAAGTAGGCCGCAATGGAGAGATCACCCTTCCGGGTGCTGGACAACTTAGCTCGGAGATGCATAATTTGCGCTCTTGATTGTGACGCGAAGCTCTCCTGTATTGCTTTCCACACCTCTACGGATGTGGGATACATTGCAACCTGCGCCAAAATTTCTTTGGACAAGGTAGAATTTAGATAACTTAGAAGTTGATCTTGAATAACCCAGCTCGTGTAGGCCGGATTGATGATCTTCTCTGTCGTCTTGTCAGGCTTCTCGACGATCAGTTCTTCTACTGGCATCTTGAGGCTTCCATCTAGGAAACCGAAGAGCTGCACTCCACGCACAGCCGGTAGAACCTGCGCCCGCCACAGTAGATAATTTTCTCGGGTCAACTTCTCAACCGGATGGCTGAGAGTATTGATCCCAGTGGAGGCCGGCGCAGCCGAAGATGATGCCGAGTTGCTCATTATCTCGTTGGAGATGTAGAGGCTCTGATTACCATGTAGAAGATGTGGGAACTGCCGTATATGGCCTAGCCACGGCAGGTTTCGTGTTTCTTAAATAAGCAAGTACAAGAAGATCTGTGGTTGTTACAAATATGATTAACACAACCAACCAGGGATCAAAAAGATAAAGAAAACAGAAAATAAACAAAAGTTGTTACACAATAGAATCTAGATGCTAACAACTATATCTGCAAGCCCGGCTCATTTATCTTCAGCATTCTAGATGATATCCAGGATCTTGATGCACGTTGGTGCTGTTATTTTATGAGGCTGAATCTCCATCTTCTAACACTGCCCTCTTGAACAAGTGGTAGGTGAAATCTTGTATCAACATTTAGTCAGCACTAATAATAAAGAGTTGGAGATTAAACAAGGGAAAGCTAATTGCACGGTTACGAGCTAAGTATTCGATACGAACAATGGTAGAACTAAACTATCAATCATTCAAACAACGTCAACATCTTCTCATCTCTACACAGATAACCAACAGATGTGCAGGAATGCTCCAAGTTTCTTTCACCGCGTTCAGGCACAAGTACAGGAGTCAGTAGATGAGTGTGCATGAACGGGAGAACGGGAAAGCCGCAAACTTGAATCGATCAGTAAATTGAATTCGTTAGAGGCCCAGAGAATCCAGATCAGGAAAACCGCGACACGAAAAAGGCAGGAAGAGAGTGAGGGATGGCACCTGGAGGGCCGTATACGCGTTCAATGAACAGAGGTTTTTGGAAAATACCACTTTCTGCTCCCTCGGACTCTTTGGCAAGCAAGCATCCCATTGATTCTTCAGAGGCAGATAAATACAAGATCACTGGCTAGCCCTTGTTTCGGCGGCATCAACACTGGAGGTTTCGTCTGGTGGATCCAAGTAAAGTATATAGGAAAAACTGATATGCTGCCTTGATCTTTCTTTGTCTCGAACCCCATACCCCGGTTAATTTCCTCCCGCACTTGCATAGCATTGTCGAAAAAGAGGCTATCCCTTCCGTTCTCCATATACTCGAGCCATTCTGCCTGAAGGTGTTTGTTTCAACACAAGAAGTGCCGATCCAAGCTTTAAGAACTCAATCGTCCGTCCGACTCTGCGAATTGAGCTAGTTCCAATTTTGATTTGCCAGCTACTTGTTTCATGGCTTTAATTTGAGCTGCGGATCCTACTCCGGAAACAGAAATACCCACATTAATAGCAGGTCGAATTCCGGCCTTGTAGGCTCAGTTGGAAGGAGACATAGACCCTTGTGGAAAACTCAAAAGTTGAAGCAATTGCTTGGACTAGAACAGACGATGATATTAGCTGGATTTTATGTGGTTTTCTGGCTCCCACTTTAGGGGATGGGGGTGAAGGGGGGTTTACATACAACCGGGGCAAAGTGGTTTATGATTGAATCTCAGAGGCATTCTTATCATTTGGTAGATCCAAGTCCATGGCCTATTTCGGGTTCACTCGGAGCTTTGGCAACCACCGCAAATCAGGAAATAGATGGTAAAGCAACAGATCAGCATCAGTGTTCTGGCGAATCAAATTCTGAAAATGGGAGACGTAAAACTAAATCAAACCATCTCAAGACATGATCTAACCTGCGCCCATCAAATCAACCCAATATGGTGGAATTTGTCATCACAGGCCACACAAAATGTCACCATCCAGCATGCCAACATATCTTTACACTACAAATAGCTGCCCCAATAACAGGGCAGAAATAAAGAACAACCTAAGGTACACCTCTAAGCTGAGCAGGAAAAGCTTTACAAAAGGAGGGGGGTCAGCATTTGGGGGGACCGAAAAAAGAACCAAAAACTAGCTTAGCCATGTCATCATCAATCACCACCTGTGCTGCTACCACAATTGGAGAGATGCTGTAGGCTTGATACATATAACTTCATCTCATAAATCTAACTGTTTCTTCTTTCTCCCTATCTCCTACAGTCCTACCATCCTTTGGCCTAACGGATTCCGGTGTCGCAGAGTCACCTCGTTGCCTGATCGGATGCCTGGTTGCTAGCTGCTGACGGCGCTGCTGATATGGTCGGGTGAGCTCCGTTGTCCTGAGGCGGTGCTGTTCCCCACTTCGGATCCCCGTCTAGTGGCTCCACCACATGGATTTTACCATTGCTCATGCCGAGTGCTATCTGGTTGGGGTCTATGGGGTGTGCAGCAATAACCATGGGGTAAACGCGTCCGCCGCTGTAGGATAAGATGAATTAAGTGTGAAACAGCAAGTAGGATATCGGTCGCTTCAAACAGGGTTCATACTGAAGTGTAGGAGGCCCATACGTACCAAGATAGTATTGAAGGTGGAATATAAGCAGAAGGTGCAATCCTGCAACGCAACCTCAGAGATTCCGCTTCAAAGACTCCAATAGCTCCATCGCAGAATGCAGCATAGATCAAGAGACCATCGCATGAGTATATTGCACTTGAGATTGGAGCCGGGAGTGCGTCTCTTGGAGACCACTGCATATATTCAAATATCAAGGGAAAATCAATGGGACGATCACACAGCATCCAGTATTATTCACAACAGTCACATCTAGTAAAACTGGGTCTGGTGTTGTAGTGGCAAAATATAACAGAATATGCTTCCAACATACTGCATGAATTCTAACTTATTATCACAGATACATTGTAGCTGGTAAAGGAAAAACTATCACCATACGAAGATAAGAATATCCAGAACAGAACTAGATTAATGAATGACCGAGAGGACTAACCGAGAACAAGCATTCAAGATTCCCATCATAGATTGCCAATTGGCTCTCATGAACTACCAAAAGATGCTTTTGATCATTATGGAACTGAACCCTTGTATCGCCAACCAAAGTGCCTGATCGGTTTGCGGGGGGTTGGATATATCTTGATTTCTTCTTCTCCCAACCATCAATGCTCCAAACACATAGCTGCAACATTTTACACCAGAAATCAACGATTTAGAAACAGATACATGTGTCTACTTATACATATAGTTCAATGCCCATTAGTGTTTGACACTGTTGAATCAATATAATCATACCTGAGCATCAGCACCTGATGATACTAGCACATTCATTTGTTGAGAAAAGGCCAGCCCGGTAATCTTTTTCTGATGGCCCCTGAGCCTACTTTTAACCTGATGTAATTTCATTGACATTAATTACAGCACATTGAATTTGTACAAAAGAAAGGGCCACAAATGCATTCAAATGCGTACGATTCAATATAATAAAAACCAGCTATTAATAAACAACAAATCCCCATAGCTATAAGCCTATAACTATGCAAGGTTAGCTAGTTATACTGAAAGTGCTGTAATACTTGTTGTCTCACTATAAAAAATATTTCGAATAGATTGCTTTGAAAATAACATTCCTTAGTGCTATGTCAGCAAAAAGTAACTGTTACAAGCCTTAAAGCACTATTCATAACATTGTCTTAACTATTTGTCACATATTATATGATCAACCCAGTTTTGTATATGCCTTAAACAGATTTAAAGTTTGGCCACTAAATTAAAATGTTGTAAATTTTGAGTGCATGGAAGAGGCAAAAATACTTCATTCCAAAAAAAAAAGTTGAAAACCCACATCATCTATGCGAACGTTGTAGATTTGTATGGTAGAGTCCTCCATTCCAATAGCAATGATATTGTTGTCTTGTGGATGGAATGCGAGGAAAGTTGCTGCGGGCGGAGGCGACATGAAAGTAGTCATGACCTGTGAGACCCCAGATTCAATCCAAAGAGTCAGAAACTGATACAACAATGGAATGACACTTTCTATTTCAGGTTGTCAGCATAATATGACTCGCTACAATAACTGAAGAGACAGAAATGAAACTAACATGATACTGTGATTTTGCACGCAAAAGGACGTGTTACCTTGAATGTCATCATATTGAACAGCGAGACTTTGCCACCAGATGCAGACATAACATAGGAATCATTTTTAGATAATGCAATGCAAGCAGTTGCTTCTTCAGGGTTGCTGTCGTTAGTGTCGTTCGTCATTAGAATCCCATTTGCTGGTTGCCACAATTGAGGCGCAATAGATGCAGTGGACTAAAAAGAATACAAAAATAACAGTCAAAAAGTGATCAAACAAGATTGCAGTTGAAGTGAAGCAAGTAAAATTCTCTGCTAACCTTGCCATATGGATTTCTTTCACTCTTTTGCCATTTCCATAATTTATGAACAGCATTGGACCCAAGAGCCAACAGTGCAATCCCATTATTTGTATATAACAAACGGACAACCTGTGGAAGAAATAATAACATCTCATCAGGGAAATCATTTGCCCAGAGCATCAGCATACCTACCTACACCTTCATACAAATTAATATAAAGTCACAAAAAAAGTTATGCAACAGAAAGCCAAACAGATCATTGGGATATAACCAATCCCAACATCAAGGGTGTGTTTGGTTTGGTGTATGAAGAGGGACGGGAGGAGGCAGCCACTTTTTTGTTAGTGTTTGGATGAATCATGCAGGGGCTAAGCGGACTCCAGCCGACCAAAGGAAAAAAGAAAGTGATTTTTTTAAAAGTTCATCAATTTCTCATTGTAATCACCAAAATTTGTGTTTCATGGCAATGAAGAGGTAAACCCAGCAACAAATTCGTGTTTTCTTACTTGATTAGCATATCAATATATATCATATGGTATAATGTAGAGAGACCTAATAGCTTTTAACTAAAATAGAGTAAACTAATGGAAAGAGAAAACTATATTTATTTGTTCTAATTGGCAGGGGTAAACTGACCATCTCCAAGAGGAACTTTTTATCCACGTCCATCCGTCCAAACAAAAACTGGGGCGGCCTCATCCACAATTCATCCCTCGTACCAAACGAGAAATGGCTCGCCCCGTCCCTTCAGTCAAACACTAACAGGGTCTGCCCCACACCAGAAACATAGGGATGACCCCGCCCATCCCAATTTGACCCCAAACCAAACACACCCCAAATGGATAGGTTCACTTATCCCTACTTTTAACATAAAGGTCAGCACACATGTACGATGATTACGCACAAACAAGTCCAATTCAGTCAAATATGTAAAGACTAAAGACGGCAGTAACATACTTTGCTTGGGTTTGTGTCTGTGTCCTGCAAATGCAGTGCTCGAAGATGTCCAGAATCACCAATGTCTGCCAACTTCCAGGTCTTAATCTTTTCAGATTCATCTGTTAATCTTGGTTTAACATCCTGAGTTCTGCCAGCATCCATAGGTGCCTGCTATTAATTGAACTATTAGTATACACATCAATATTGAAAACACTGCTAGCGGAAAGCAAAGGCAGGAGAAACTAACCAAGGCACTTGTCGAAACTGACGGTAACATCCTGTCTGGTCGTTCTGCGTTCACTGCTATAGGACTCGAGACATTCGAAGGACCCAGGGCAACAATTGGAAGCTGCAACAAAAGAAAAGTAATTAAATCGTAATAACAGACCCTCTTAACATCAACTTCCTTCCTAGCGAAAACTGAAAGAAGAAGGCAGCTAAGAGGGGGAGTAAAAATTCCTTCCAGTGTGTCTTCCCAATGAACAGAAAAGCAAGAAAGGCAACTAATGCTTTTGTCCACCACAAATGTGGTAACAAAAGCAAAGAAATAGTAGCTGAGCACAATTCCAAAAGCACTAGTCTCAGCACAACAGAAAAAACAATTGTGACAAAATTGTAGCACTGGACCAAGTATGATCGTAATATATAACAAAAAATTTAGCGTTAAACAAAAAACAGGAGAAAACACCAGAAGACAGAGAAGGATGAATAGAACCAAAACATGTATATTTCGTGGAAGTTTATATAAAATACCTTGGTATTTATTTGTTGAGCAGGTCCTCTAGAACCCTCAAACGCTCTGCTCTCAAAAATCCTAAGCAAGTGTTGTCCGTCAGTGTTAGCAAGTATTTTTATTCCATTATCGCTTGTTGTAACAGCAAGCAATGAACCTTCTCTGTTAAACCTCAAACGAGGGCTTGCCTGAAAATTATCAGCCAAAAGTTAAGAAAAAAGTCTTCCGTATGGGCAGTTCAGATAATAAAACAAGAGTCGGTACTAACTGGCAGTCCACCATCACAATCTGTTGTTGTTAGTATGTTGGTGCTATCCATATCCCAAAATTTAACAAGAAATTCGTCCCCAGCAGCCAAGAATCGGTTTCTGGTTGTGTCAAACTGAACAACACCAAGTGACCGTTTCCTGAACCCATTGTATGTCCTCTTAATTGCCCCTTCAGTTTCATTCCACTCAACCAAGTGGGAATCACCTTCTTTACTAGTACCGCAAGAAAAAAGCCTGCAAGGAAAATTCATTATTGAACAGCTGAAATGGGAGAAATCTGAAAATGGATCAACACGCTCTAGGTTTTTTACTCTTCAGCAGCTATTATACTTAATAAAACAACTACTTCTAACCTTGTCCCATCAGCACTGTAAGACATGGTCGTACACCAATGACCAGGAGCGTCATAGTCGACTCTCGAGCCCAAGCAATCATACAGCCATGCCTTGATTTTTCCATCAATGGCAGTAGAGAAGATAAACTACAGAGCAATCAAGCAAGCATTGTAGTTAATTAACATGAATTCGCCGATACACAGGAGCGCAAATGTCTTTTTATCAAGAAAATGGCAACAGGATGGAAAATAACCATAATAATAATAGTACATAGATCTGCAAGACGGTGGCAGTAGAAAACAAACAGAAAAATAACTCAAGAATATCAGCTTTGAAGCCATCTCAAGGGTACCTGAATAGATTCCTTGTAGTGTGGGCATACAGAATACACTGGAGCTTCATGGCCTTCAAATGTGTACTGCTTTTGTCCCGTTTGAGCATCCCACACCTGATAAATAAAATGTGCAAGCATGATTAAGATGTCCGTGACTGTTTTGAGAAGAAAAATGATCATATGAGTACCCTCACCTTAATGAGTTTGTCATCACCACATGTAATGATTGAAAGAGTTTTGTTTGGGTGAGAGAAGGCTATGTCATTGACTCCACCAATGTGAGCATCAATCTGTTCCATATGCAAACGTCAAGAGACCTAATCTCAACCTCATTCCTATATCCATAAGCAATATAAACTCACCTCTGCTTGCTGCCGTAACTCACCATTAGGTACGAACGCGTACGTCTGAACAATGTGCTTTGAAAAAGCAACACCTGGGAGCCAAACCAAACTTATATGAGCCAGGAAGATTTCAATGGCACCATTGAAAAAGATCCAACCAAAAATAGAACATCCTGAAGTATGTAATGATGGGCAAATGCCTTTTTCTTTTAACATTGGCATGCTCAGATCTGAATTAGCACTGAGATGAACCACTTCCATACCTAGAATAGTCCCATCAGGGCTCCACAGGCATCTGTTAACAGCTATTGCAGCATCTTTCATTAGGGCAGCCTGCGCATAGAGCAACACAAAAATACGCATGAGAGCACATCACGCAAGGAGCGACACAGCTTCTTCCGGAACCAGAAAATACAGTAACAACAAAATAACTGAAGTAGCCACCTGCAAAGGCAAGGTGCAGGAACTAATATCCCAAACTTTAAATGTCTTGTGAGCTATCCTTTCACGAGAACCAACTTCCCATATTGCGATGTCACCAACATTTGTACCAACTGTGTAGAACGGGAAATTGTAAATATAATGGACAGGTTGCCAAAGTAATTGTTGAACAACAAAGGGAACACGTTTAGAACAAGTACCTAAAAGAATAGTTTGTTGAACAGGATGGAAATCCAGGCTCATGACATTAGAACCCTGATTAAGTGTACGAATCACTTGTTTTGGAAGGTCCTCTTGGGTATACATATTCACAGGATGGCTTGCACCAGAGTATGATACCTGCCATTGTTTTTAGTAGCTCACAATTTACCAAACATTGTTTCAATAAATCATAACTTATAATCGTTATTTACAATAGGATAAGAGTCTTGAGTTCATCCAATACCTCATCCGGTTGCCCCACACGCATTCGTTTCATGAGATGTTCTGAATCTGCAGACTGGTAATCAATGCCAGGTGCACTTGTAGGAGTTCTTGGATGCTTTAGAAATGCCGCTGTAAGCAAAAACATTTAAGTTCAGAAAAGGTCAGTAAGGCAAAGACTGCCACAGGGGGCAAACGCCGTTTATCTTAATTACTTTAAACATACCCGTGTTTGGGGCCTGAACAAGACCAGGAGGTCCTTGCGCAACAGCAGCATGTGGCATAGAAGGGTTGGCATTTGTCATCCAACCAGCAATTGCATTTGGAGATGGTGACACGACGGGTTGAAATGGCTGCAGGATTGAAGCATCATGAGTAATTTATGATCAGGATAGGTGAAACTGCATAGTTATAGCAATACGTACAGCATGGGCACCCATTGGTGGAAATCCAGCTGACTTTGGGATAGGTCCAACAAGAGGCCCATTTGCAGGTGGAGGAGCTCTTGCTCCATTGGTAGGAGCAGCACAAGAGTGATCAGTGAAGAGTGTCTTGATGTCGGGGTTCGGTCTGGGGTTCTTGCAAAGCTGATGTTGCCAGTTCAGACTAAAAAGCATAAGAAGCAAACGAAACTGAATTAGGGACACTTTGCCAGCACAAAATGTCTTTTGCGTAAGCAACTTTTGACTCGTACATCATAACAAACAGAAAATGCCAAACACTGGATATGTGGGTAGAAGCTTATGTCAAACAAGTATGGTGCATAGAAAGGTAGAGCCGTTGTTAGAAGAGACACTTGTCATAATCGATGAGATTTTGCCAGCCAGGATAAAAAAGGAACACACAAACCAAACGAAACAATCTCAAAAGCAGATACCATACCAAAAGGAAACAGTGGTACTGGAAAAAAAAAAAACAGGTGTTCCAACAGAAAGAGTCATGCATTGACTACATTTAGGGAACAGAAAGGGAAACATGAACTACGTCCAGGCTCCGTTAGTGCAGTTGCAGTGAAGTGCCTAAGGATGCATGTTACATTTTAGCCTGTGAGACAGCCATCCCTCTTACTTCCCCCATACATTGGAAAATAAATAACCAGAACATACTTCAAAGTGGTTCGGTGAGTTGACAATCATGCTCTTTCTGTCTTATTCATCCAACATTATTTCGGGAATATATAGGTAAGTTATTTAGCGGCAAAGTGGACTGGACAGAAAAAATATAAAGGCCAGAAATATAATACATTCACATACAGCAGCTATATGTTGGAAATATTTAAGTGACTTTCTTTGTACATGTGAATGCATAAATGCTATCACACAATGTGCACAGATATCTTACTTGTAACTAAAAAAGGATACCATAGAATTTTAATAAACAAAATACATAGAAGCATATCAAATTAAAATCAACGGGGCACCTTTGGTTGATCAATGTTCGAAGCCTAGAGGCTTTAAACGGTGGGAAGTTCAGCTTGTCCCGGAATAATGGGTTCGCCTCAATGAGTTTCTTGAGCTCCATGAGCATGATATTTCGGGCTGACTTTGTGTCCCCATACTTGGACAGCTGCTCATTTTGTCTGTTCAATCAACATCAATGCACAATCACATCCACACAGGCCCAATGCAGTAAACATTTTGCTACCGAATAGACCAGTACCGTACCTAAAATTCTCCAAGGTCAGCAGCTGTGTTATCTCCTTGAACAGCTCCTCATTGAAGGAGGCGAACACCTTGAGGTCCTTGACGAGAATTTCCACCGCCTTGGCCCTATCATGCCTGGGGAGCCAACAACAATCTCAGCACAAGTTGACCGCCTCAACAACGACAAAGGACCCAAAAAAAAAGCAGCAGCTTTGAACACGCGTCACCACCTATCAAGGGCCTCGAGGTACTTCTGCTTGCGAATCTCAAAGAAGATCTTCATGGAGTAGCGGTTGTCTTCCACCTTGGTGAAGCCGCTGAGGTACCTCTCGACCTCATCCCACTCGCCGCCGGTCACAAGGTCCTCGAAGTGCTTCATGTTGAAGTAGAACCCCGACTCCTGCTCCAACCTGCACGACAAAACAGAAGGTACATCAGAAATCCCAGGCCGCCAACACACCTGGGCCTCCAAAAAAAGAAAAAGAAAAAAGCATTCACGATCACCGCCGACACTCACTTGTGCACCGTCTCCTTGAACTTCTCCTCGTCGAGGAACTGCAGGATGAGGAACACCAGCTCCCTGCTCAGCGACGACATGGCTCCCCCGATCCCAGCCAGAGCCTCCAGCTCTCAAGCCCCGGCTAAACCTCCGGCCTTCCCGGCAGATCCCCTCCCCCGGCGGCAAGCGCCTCGGAACCCACACAGCGGACGACGCGCCGGCGAGAGCCCGACACACCCCAGCGCGCGAGCCCAGGGTCCGAACCCGCAGCACTCAGCCAGCTCGCGACAGGCAGGGATCTCGGCCGGTTCCGGCGGGGGCGCGGCCGCCGATCTGCAGCTGCCGGCGCCGGCGGGCCGAATCCGCCCGCCAGAAGCTCCCTCCTGTGAACGGGACCGCCGCCGCCGCCGTCGCCGTCGGCTAGGGTTTAGCCGAGCCGCCGCCGCCGCCGCAGCCGCCTGCTATACTCGCCTCAAGCTGCAGCCGCCGCGCTTCCCTCCTTATTATCTCCCCCTTTCCCTTTCCGAAAACTCCTCCTCCCACTAGAATTTTCTCCTCCGCCGCTTTTGGTTTTCTCGTGGGCCGCGTTTTATAGCCGCCGCGCTCAGTCTCCCGCATTTATAGGCTCCCAGACAACCCGGACAGTGACGGTAACGCCCTCACAGAGCTGCTGTATCCACGCTGCTGCCACCGGGGGGGAGGGGGAGGGCAGAAGCGTAAGCGGCGGCCGCGTGGGGTCGGGGGGGGGGGTGCCCGCGGGGCCCACGGTGGGGGAGAGGGGGGCGGAACGGTCATTTCCGCGGCGGCCACCGTAAGCCAGCCCCCCCTACCCTGCTGCTGCCGCTGCCTCCGCCACGTCACCCTTCCTCGTACCCCCATCAACATCTTTTTTTTCTTGCCGTGTTTTTTTTTCCTCTCTGCTCATGCAGTGCTGTTAGTGCTTCTGTCAAGGTATGTGTCGTTAATTAATTAATGGCTCCTTATCTACGCCCTCCTGGCTATAAATGTGTACTTCGATTCCAAAAACGAAGTCTTTTTTCCCATTAATAAATAAACAGGTTCTGTATGTAGCACATGTCTGGACCACGTTCATGCATCCTCACCCTACCAGCAGCAGCTGCCTCCAGATCCCTCGCTGATTAATCGACGACAGACGGGTAATCTATCGTGTATCTGTGGTCTTTTTGAGATCGTGTCCATGCACATCGTGTGGCAACAGCTGGCTCATCAATTGATTGGGTAATTATTGACTCACTGAATAGTTGTTTGGTGCATGAATTTGTCGCTTGTTAGATTACGTTCACGCATACTCCCTCCTCCGTTTCTATTTAATTGACGTTTCCGACAGCTTTGATGATCAGATTAAGGAAATGGACCGTTCTGCCCTTCTGCTATCCTCCCGCACGCCTCAGGTAAGAGTCTTTGCCGCTGCTTCACCCGTTGCCGTCCCTTGGATCAGAGATGCACGCCGTCGTCCCTAAGGAGTGGATCTGTCAGCATAGCTTGCTAGCATTTTTATGGGTGTAAAGAAACATACAGACCCATGCCAGCACTAGCTAGTGATCCAAAACACGATGATGATGATCCAAACACTAGCATGCATACACCATCGGTGGTCGATGCTGTTTAGTAGAAGCATGCACGTTATAAAAATGTGTCATTTTTTGAATAATATTATGAGTCACCAGAACAAGATCTTCGCTTATACGTTACAACGTAAATATGGTAGCTGTTTCAAATCAAAGACGTACGTGGTATATATCTGGGTAGAATAGATATTTTGATCCATATGTTTATTTAGAAACTATGAGCCTGTAAAAGAGGTGGACGTAGCACAATTGAATGAGCTAAAACAGCTGTTACTATACGTGTATTGAGCGCGCATCTATAAAATGAGAACATTTATACAACTTCTTAAATTGAAAGGATCGTCATGAATGGCTACCCTTTTTACATGTCTAGCCATAAGTAGTTCTACGAATAGAACAAAACCATGGGAAAGAACAGATGCATCAACTTGTTGCAACTCACATGAATGTATTTTCTACTAGTAGTTTCATTCCTTGTAGTACTAGAAAAAAAAACAGAGCAGAGCGGCATATATATACATGGTATATACTCGTACATACTTACGTTTCAGACGGTAGGATGACGGGATGCTCCTTACAAGAGAGAGAGAGAGAGAGAGAAAAAAAAACAGGGGACAAAAGAAGGTTGGCTAGGTGCGGTCATCCAAAAGCAAAAGCTGGACTGCAGCGAGACGGAAAAAGGCAAGCGAGACGCGCCCTGGCCCTGGGTACGCGTAGCGCCGTGGGTGTCCCCCGGCTGCAATAATTCCTGGTTCCCAGACAGCCGTCGCTTTCCCCGCGTCCGCTGGCTGCTGCCTACAGTGCGCGCGTAGCTGTCGAGGAGGCCTTCAGCTCGATAAGCGGACCAACCTGTCACCCCCTCCCCGCTTATATAGGCGCGTGCGCTTATCTACATGAGGCGGCGACGCAACTGGCCTGGCTCCCCCACTCCCCCCTACCTCAATTAATTTCGCACCCGTTTCGGTAGACGAGAGAGAGAGAGAGAGAGAGAGGGAAAAAACGCAGAATGAACCTCACCCACCCGAGGCACACGCGCGCTCGCACCGAGATCCTCCACGTCGCGCGCGCCAGTCGCCGGTCGACACGTGGCGTGGCCTTGACCGGCCGGAACCCTGGCCCTGCGTGTCACGTGCCGCCCCGCTCTGACGACGACGACGACGCGGCGGTTGCCTGGATGCGCTGCTGCTGCGTGCCGCGCGGGAAAAAAAACGGCCACGAAGGTTGGTCGTTATTACAGTCTCTGCCACTTGGTGCTCTGGGGCATGTGCGGGACGGCTGGCACGGGATCGTCTGCGGCAAGAGGACGCCCCCGGACCCGTGCGCTTTGGATCGCCAACAAAGAAAGAAACGATGGGAGTGTTGTTGGTGTGCACCTCGCGCCTGTCAGATGGCATGTGCGGTCACCCACGGATAATCTGGCGGCGACGAGGCGAGAGAGAGAGGGAGAGAGAGAAGGCACGTGTGGTCACAGTCACAGCGGAGGACGAGAAAGTGCACGTACTACTACTACTACTACAAGAGAAACAGAAAGAGAGAGAGAGAGAGGTGAATGGGACGTGCGGTAACAGTTTGGTACACGTACACCATCATTGGTGGTTCGTCCTGGCGCGCACGGCTGGTGGGCCACCATTCTCTGAAAAAAAAAAAGCTGGTGGGCCACCCATACGTCATGTGCGTGCTACTAGTACGAGTAGTCCTAGTCGAGAGGAGAGGAAAGGAGTTGTTTCACTACGCCCACGACGCGCCGCCCGCGCGCCCACGCTCGTGCTGCTGCACGTCCACGTGCCGGGGGGGGATGGGCAAGGTTATTAGGGCTGACCAGCTAGACAGGCGGCAGTGACGTGCCAGCCAGCCAGCCAGCCAGCCAGCTGCCCTGAGGAACGAACGCAAGATCCGACGTGTCGAGTCACCCGACTATTCTTCCTATTTCGTGCTGTCCCGAGGGGGGGAAAAAAGAGAGAGAGAGAGGAAAGAGGTTCACTATCTGTTCACCAATTATTGGAAAGCGGTAAGAATTGGCACTGGATGTTCCTCAGTTACTGGGAGGACCGGCGGCCGGTCGTGGCAGCTGGTCACGCCGCATGCACGATGCAGCTGTGAAGCTCCACGTAGATCTGTGAAAAAATATCGAAGCAATAAAAGTGGCAGTAAGTTCAGAACGCATCCGAGCAAAAATGGTAAACGCACGAAAAAAATGTCCTATCTTTCATTAAAAAAATAAATAAATTACGACTGTTACGACGATCATTCCAATTTTAAAAATAAAATAAGATTATTGTATAGTAGTTACCTCTGAAACAGATGATTTTTAGAATTTTAATGATTATTTATTTTAAAACGGAGGAAGCAATAATTTAGTAACGGAGTAACACGCCAACAGGTACAAAGCCCATCACGTGGCGGTCAGTTTGGTCAAACGTGACAGCCTCCTTGCTGCCTGCCGGTAGTAGTAGTAGCAGCAGCAGCAGTACGCGGACGTTGTTACGTAGCATCTTGCTCCCCCTGCGAACACGACTTTTCTTTCGCTGTTTCCGAGGAGAAGGAACTTGACAGCGAAAGGACGCGAGTGCTGCGGGTTGGTGCTTTCGCTTCCTCTCCTCTTTTTTTTGTTTTCCCGCGCCCACCAGTTTTTTACTGTGCCCGGTTCAGTCAGTTGTTTCTTTTCCTCCTTTTTACAGCGAGAGCGCAGAGAGAGAGAGAGAGAGGGTGGAAACGGAAAAGTGCACTGACTGATTCGGGTTCCAGCGGGGGTGGCAGTAGCAGTGCCTCCGTCACTAAAAATCCGTTCGTGGCAGTTAGTCTACGGAGACTGATCGACTCCAAAAGTCTATTTTAAAATTATATTTTCACATCTTTTTAGCGTATTTTAAAAAAATAATCTTTTCTACACGTGTTGTCGCACTCGTCATGCTCTAAATTATACTCTATATCAGCTGTCACTCATTCTATAGTATTTCTTTCCATCCCCTTTCAATCTTTTTTTTCCTCTTTTCTTTTCCTTCTATTTCCTTGTTTCCTTTCTCTTTCTCTTTTATTTTTCCTTTTCTCGCTCTCTTCTATTACCTTTTCTTTCGTTCCATTTTTCATCTCTCTTCTCCTTCTTTTTGTTTCCATGTACACCTCTCTTTTATTTCCTTTTCCTCTTCTTTTATTCCTTCTCTCCTTTATTTATTTCGTTTCCCTCCGGTCTGAATCTTTCTCCCGTCCCCCTCCTTCCTCCTTAGTGTCGCCTCCGATGAACCCGTCCCGCATGTGCTTTCTCCGTTGGGAACACGGCGTGCCCCTTGTAGTCCTACGGGCACATCCAGTAGAAGAGGCGGTACGCCGGCGCGATGAAATTTTGGGAGCGCCGCTCATCTCAGCCGTCAGTTGCGTTGGTGATGCAGTAGAGACTGGTGCGTGCGGCGTCTACCATACATAGCTCAAAACAGCATTCTAGACGGCCGACAAAAATACCTGTCATGAAATTAGTGTTTTCTCCATTCTGAAATAAATGACGTTTACGATATAAAAATACTTAAATTTAAACTAAATGAAAATGATAAGAGTAGTACTTACAGTAACGAGCTAAAAGCAGTCGCGCGACTTAAAAAAAAACTGAAACAACCAGCAAGATCTCCACAGCAGCGGGCGCGCGTAGCTGATCAGCTTTGCGAGTACAGTACAGCAGGCGGGCGGTGGTCCCGCCTGCGTGAGCAGCGAGTGAACCGGATCGACTTGCGACACCGCACCGCGCTGCGCGTCCCCTCCTTTTCGTTCTCCGGCGCGTCGGTCCTGCTCTCTCTCTGTCTCGTACAGGAAAGAAAAGGACAGGACAGGCCGTGCGAAATGACGGTCCTGCCCCCCCCAGGCGCGGCTAGCTAGCTAACTAGCTTCGGACGCGGCGGAAGCAGAGTCGTCCCGTCCTCACGTGGGCCGACGCCCTCTACCTTTTTTATTTTCCTTTTTCCTGCGATCGCGACGCCCTCTACTACTAGTACTACTACCCTCGCGTCGGGGACCAGCCAGCCTCCTCCGCTCCTCTTCTCCTCGCGCGAAGAGGTCGTGATGAAACCGCGGGTATCTCTCGCGATACCGTCGCGCGGCTTCTCCTCACCGGCTGCCTAGCCACGAGCCTCGTCTCTCACAGGACAGGACTGCCTGCCCCGGTCTCGTGTCGTGTCGTCTCGTCTCTCGCAGGAGGAAGGAGGGGGCGCGATATGTCGCGAGATACCGCGAATTACGTGGGTGGGGGGAAGAAAGCGGAGTCTTTTAAAAGGCCGCGGTCGGTCGGGGGCTCGGGGCTGTACCGTGTCGCGTCGCGTTCGCATCGCGCTCGTCCTCGCCTCGCCTCGCCGCGCGTGAGATAAAAAAAAAACAAGACGAAACGAGGACGACGAGCGCGGCTCCGTCTCCGGCGCGCGGTATCCCGCGAGACGAGATACAGATAGCCGTAGCGGCGCGCCCCCCCCCTCTCCACTCCACCGCGGAAACCGACGCCGGCTGTTCCCAGGCCACCATGCCACGCCACGCCAGGACGTGTCAGCGCAGGGCTAACGTGACGCCCACCACCACCACCACGGTCTTTTAATTTCTACGCCCTTCAGTACTGTTTCCCGTACCATCTCACCTCTTCCTGTTCCTTCTCTCTCTCTCTCTCTCCCTCTCACGTAAATCTCTCTCTCGTGTTTACGTGGTTGGATCTCAACGGCCTTTATTTCTACTTACTATGCTGCAAGCACAGTAGCAGCAGTACACAGGTCATTTTTTTTTTCACCGAACGAACGAGCTCCTTCAAATTTTTAATCTTCGTTTGCTCTAAACGAAGATGAAAGATCACAGATGATGCTACCAAACTACTCCCTCTGTTCTGAAATAAATGACGTTTACGAAAGCTAATTTAATTCAATTTGAACTAATTTTTTTATCCTAAACAACATTTATTTTAGAACGGAGGGAGTAGTACTTGTAATATACTAGCAGTCCAGATGATACACCTACTACGTGTTATCGTAAGATTAGATGTTTCACGAGTTCGATTATTAGCCGTTGTCGCGGTGGGATAAGATCTCAAAGGGCTCGCCTTTTCTTCTTCAAAAGATGGAGAAAAAACCACTGCACGTGTGACTTGTTGGGACCCCTGATGGTTTTGCCGTCATATCATCATGAGAGGGAACGGTGCCGTTGTTGTTGCTAATCGGCGAGGGGCCGTCAGCCAAGCCAATGTGACATACATGGCGCTTTCGAGCAGGCCCATCGAAATCAAAGTTGAATTACAAGAACATGATAAGATCTACGTACTCCCTCCGTTTTGAAAGAAATGACGTTTAGGATAATAAATCTAGTTCAATTTTGAACTAGATTTCTTGTCCTAAACGTCGTTTATTTTAAGGATATGATGAGAACTGTACATCAGTGTCACTGTCCGTGGAGCATCCACTCAGCTCCTTATTCACGGTTCATGCACTACTGGACACGTCCTTTTTCTTGTTGATTGTCAGCTGAGAATAAAGTACAGCGCTGCAAGACGCTTTTTTCTTTTACAGTGATTTTCATTCTTGCGTGGACTAGGATACAAGCCTTTCGTCTGATATGCTCCCTCGGTTCTGAAATAAACGACGTTTAGGATAAAAGAATAGTTCAAAATTAAACAAAACAGCTGTCTTAAATGTCATTTATTTCAAAAACCAGAGCGAGTACGGCCAAACGCCAGACAAACTTGTGTGTTTTGTTTCTTTTCGCAGTGTGTCTGTACGTATAGATAATAATCTAGGTTTCAGTTTCCAAGCAACCGGGGGGTCATGGTCATCTGGTTGGTCAGCATCATCGATCGATCAGCGTGTACGCGCGCGCAGATCGTCCACCAATCTCATCCGCGTGCGGTGCGCCGTCATGCGTGTGGCAGTTCAGGGTACCAGCAGGCCCACGTACCGTGTCCTCGATCCGCTGGTCGGAAGCCTAGCACGCAGTTCCCGGTCGCGGCCCACGTAGTACAGTTGAGGAACCAAAAGAATCTATCAAGTAAAATTCCTCGACGTCAGGTTTGGTAAGTGTTGTAAAATAAATGACGTTTAGTAATCCTTGGCAACTTGCTCTTTTGTCGATGTCTTCTTGCAGAGAACCTTAGAGTTTTTTCTGTCTTCCTTGAAGTTCAACCAACCGATCACCATTCAGAACCTCCCCATGCAAGAGCTTCCTTTTTGTCCTTCGGATGTTCTGTCACGAGCAAGCAGTTAACAATAACGAATATAATACATGGTCGTCAGAGACAACCAATACAAGCAGCTGCTTAAGAAAAGCAAGTAATAGCAGAGAAAATCGGCATTTACACACCTGGCGTGCAACAAAATGGCAAGAGAAAAGGCAGCGGAAGGGTAGATTTGGTGAACGCATTGGCGGGTAACATCAGGAGGGTTCTTGTTGGAGGTCGTCGATCTCAGCATGCAGCAGTGGGCGGCACGTACGTTTCAGACGACACCAGCTAGCTGTCCGGCCCGTAGTTCAAGAACATCAGATGCAGACTAATTCAGACAGAGCTCCATGTTCTTCTCTTCAGGTGGTTTTCATGTTTAGTTATTTTTTCCCTTGAAGTTCTTCTTTTTTTTTTTACCGACGATCTCCTTGTTTATCGGAGAAATAGCAATACTGAAGATCACATGCATGTGTAGTATAAACATCTTGTCTTATTTGTCCCTTCATTAACATATATAGTTCATGTTACGGGTTGTCATGCCTTCTTTTCCCCCATCAATTTGGTTCATTAAAGTAAACAGCTTGATATTGGTGGCTTTGCACAACACTGAAAATGTTTTTGGGATCGTGCGCAAAAAAAAAAAAATGCTCTGACTTGACTTCTGTGCATTTGAGGATTCATGCATGGAAAGGGACAGGGACCTGAAACATGTTTCTCCCTTCCATCGTGAGGAGATTACACGTTTCCAATGAACACAGCGTGGCTGGAATGTTACCAGCAGCACGGGCAGGGATTCGTGCCCAAAAAAAAAAGTGCAGAAAGTCAGAACAAAATTGATGGATAAATAAAGAATCAGCTTCATCAAAAATTCCTGAAAGAATACTATTCTTTTCGTTTCGGAATTATTTGACGCTGTCTAGTTTAATTTTAAACTGGACAACATTAAATAGTTCGAAACAGACGGAGTACTAGATTTTACTGCCAGCTTAAAGGATAATCTGCGACGGAAATTCTGGATAATCAATATTTCGTTGGTTTTTTTTGCTAGGTTTCTCTAAAAAAGAAAATTGAGCCTGAATCCACAAGCACATCAAGGGCCAATTTTTTTTCAAGTGGATTTCGCCTAAATGCCTATCAAATTAGCAACGCTGCAAACGAACAATACCAACCAACATCTCACCAGGAGAAACACTGCACTCAGCACTCTGTTCCGTAAATAGCAAAAGCCTCCCATGAACTGTGGGGCCCACCGCCTTCCACGCTCCAAAAAACCGTCCCTTCTTTTTTTTTTTCTCTTCCAGTTCCCGTCTGCTGGTCGTTATTTTTTCCCGCGCCCACCGAAACCGCTGCTGTCTGCTGCTGCCTTCTCGCCGCCACGGAGGAACCGGCTGGAGCCGTCGGATCGGGATCGGGCGGCGGCGATGAAGCCAGCGGAGGACGCGGCCGTCCGGGAGACGGTGTGGTACGACCCGATGTCCTCGCCGCCGCCGCCGCAGCCGTCGTCGGTGAGCTCCGACGTCGCGCCGGCTGTCAGAGTGTACGCGGATGGCATCTACGACCTCTTCCACTTCGGCCACGCGCGCGCGCTCGAACAGGCGAAGAAATCGTGAGATCGATGTTTCCTCACCTCACCCTTAAACACGGTCGTCGAATGGACCCGTTCTCTCAGCCTCTCTCTGAATCGTAATCGCATCAGTTTCAACCGGAAATCTGCATGGCTGTGACCGAAGACGCAGCTGAAAACTGCCAATTTCCTAAAAAAAAGATTACATCTTGATGTTCCGTTCGTCCAACAAAAACAGCTCCAATGTTCCAACCTCCATGATTGTTCCTGAAAAATATCGTCGTCTGATGCACAAAATGTGCTCTTTTTTTTTTTCAGATTCCCCAACGCCTACTTGCTAGTCGGCTGCTGCAGCGACGAGGTCACACGCCGGTACAAAGGCATGACTGTCATGACCGAAGCCGAGCGCTACGAATCCCTTCGCCATTGCAAGTAAGCTGTCACCTCCTCAACTCCATTATCCTCGGTTTGTGACAGTCGTCACACATGCAGTAGTTCTTACCGCTTTCCTTTTAACCCGGAAGGTGGGTCGACGAGGTCATCCCGGATGCTCCGTGGGTCCTGAACCAGGAGTTCCTTGACAAGCACAGCATCGATTATGTCGCTCACGATGCGCTGCCGTAAGTGTGTGTTCATGCAAAAACATATTGGCCAGCTGATGGTTGAGTTCAGTTGACGTTTAGGACGGCAACATGTAACTAAGTGTAGGCCTGGTCACTTTGGTTCTCAGCTGAAACTTCAGATATTCTCGTCTGCAGGTAGTAGTGCCTAACACTGGCATTATTATGTGATTTGTTCCAGGTATGCAGACACGAGTGGGGCTGCCAATGATGTCTACGAATTCGTTAGGACCTCTGAAGAATCTCCTCAATCCTGATCACGTCAGGCAAGTGAGTTCCTGATATCACTGTTCTATGCAGGTGAAGGCCATTGGGAAGTTCAAGGAGACGAAGCGCACCGAGGGCATCTCGACGTCGGACATCATCATGAGGATACTGAAGGACTATAACCAGTACATCATGCGGAATCTGACGCGTGGGTACACTCGAAAAGACCTCGGCGTGAGCTACGTCAAGGTGATCGTTAACAACCGCTTCTGAAGACGAGAGGAAGAAAAAGAACTGCTGAATTCTGAATTATTGTGTTGGTTCTTTTAATTTGTAATGTAATCAGGAGAAGCAGCTGAGAGTGAACATGGGTATTAGCAAGCTAAGGGAGAAGGTGAAGGAGCACCAAGAGAAGGTGATCAAGTTGCTTCACAACCGTTTTGAGACAGAGCTTCACATGGTTTACAGGATCCTGGGACCGACTGTGTTGCACACGCAGTTTCACAGCGCGGCGAAGATCGCCCAGAGTAACCCTGTGGAGTGGATGGAATATGCTGACCGTTGGATTGTTGGGTTCCTTGGAAAGTTTGAGGAGGGTTGCCACATGATGGTAAGCAGGGCACACGGAATTCACTGCTAGTAGTAGTCTGTCAATCTAATACAGTAGCGCTTTGTGCTCATGGACAATTTGGTTGGGTTGTTCATTTGACAGGAGACGGCGATCAAAGATCGGATTCAGGAGGGGCTCAAGAGGCAAGGCAAGCTGGAATCAGACCTTTCAGGAGAAGATTCGGATTCATAATGTCCTCAAGTATTCAGGACAAACCTCGGAATAAATGTTTTGTAGATCATGCTCCAACACTTCGTGTAGTAGTTTGAGATTAGCATGTTATTGTAGAATACCAAAGGGACATTATTTACTTGACTTAGTTGTACCCAAGATACCGTGTACTGTTAAGTATTTAGCTAGGAGATTGACATTTGATTGCTTATTTGAATCTTGCATCCTACTACATGACATTGTTCTGTTTTTGGAGTTAATTTCACAATCACACTAATATTCTAGCCTTATAGTCATAAACCACTAACTATTATGCTAGTTTTACAGATACATCAATACTGGTAGGGTCTTGTTTAACAAAACCACATTTTATGAATTTATACCGTATTCAATACTCATGGTCCCACATGTCAATTGGCAGGCTGATATGGTCTCGAATTTTGAGCTCTACTGATACGGTATGAGTCACAAAGCAGTGGCTTTACAAAACAATACTGCAAAATATTGGTGGATCTGTGAAATAACCACTATACTTAGTAGTTTTATGACTATAAGGCCCTAGTATTGGTGGGTTTGTGAAAATTCGTTAGGAATGTGCAACTAATCTATTCCTTAGCCCGAGTGGGTAAAATATACAATGTACTTATATGCAGAACACAACTCCAACTAGAGGGAAAACACAAGTATGATACAGCTACAATATCTCGAAAAATCAACTCTTTCTTTTCAAGAAACGTAATTCACAGAGTATGGTATTTGTCTTCAGGATATATGTTTGTGCAACATATGCGCTAGGCAGCAACTGAGTCATGCCGAACTTAAAAAGGATTGTTTATTTATCAGATAAACATCATTCACAGGACTTAAGAATAGCGTAAATGGAGCACTTTTGTAATTAAAATATCAGAAGGATATGTGCTTGTCTTAAGGATAATATTGGTGTACTAAATAAGTCACAAGGAACTGAATAAGAACAAAAATAGATAGAAAGCTATCGGCCGGTCCCGATTTGTCAAGCAATAGATGTTATCCTGATTATGCAACTAACATCTGATCGTATTATCTTCTCTCCAACTCTGCACATTGATATTTGAGTAGAAGAAAACTATATGACATAGTCTTGCAGCCACCATAGGTCCTAACGTCATGTCACTTCAATTGTCAAACAGCAAATCTAAGAGCTAGGCAGCAACATACAATCCATCATGTTTCCTCTTTGAAATTTTTTATGACCATTACCCGGTCACCAAGACTGAAATGTCTGTTGCCTTGAATGATTTCATCATATTGCTGGTCTTCACCTGTGTCCTCTAAAATATAGGTACACTCTCTGCAAGAAAAAGGGAGGAGGATGCAGTAACAGTTCAAGGGATTTATAATTCAAGGAACATCCAACAATACCACTTTATTAAGTAAAGGATGAAGTTCGGTGCAACTGAAGGCAGAACATATAGCACCTTTGTCAAAACCAAAAGAGTTCAAAATGGCAAGGCAACGAACAACCAAACAATAAAACAAAAAATAAACTCGAAAGTGAATAGGCAGTCACCTCAAGCACCCAGATGCTCATAATTGATTCCAAGGTAAAGAGTGCAAAACCAATCAAATAAAGTACCTGAGATATCCCAAAAACAGATAACTATTATCGTTTGTAGAATGGTTTCACTTAGCTTAAGGGATCACGAGTAATTTACAGCACATAGATGAAATATTTACATGTGGACTTACCCCGACAAACATATCTCCAGTTAAAACTTCAATAGCAATAAGAATTCCCCTGATTTAAAGCAAAAAATAAATTGAGGTGGGAACTGTGGCAAGTGGAAATTTGTGCAAAACAACACTTTAATAACTACACTTACGTGAGAGTTTTTCCCCTAAATATTATTGGAGGAGCAATTGCAGCAATGACACAAAATACAACATGCATCTGGCACATATAGTTCCATGATGATACTTAGATATTACAGTTGCATTATTAAAACATCAAAAGATGAAGAGTGAGCACATTCAGGCCATAAAGATATTAGTAGAAATTCAGATGTTAAGCACGTGGAATTTACCGAGTAGAAGGCAAAAAACTGGCCAAAGTTTATCACGCTATCTGTTCTGTACAAAATGAATATAATGAAGTTTTTAAAACTGGAATATTCATACGGCACTGTATGCTAATTGCTTGAACCTGGAATCATAGCATGAAAAATAACCTCATCGCACGGTACAGAGGCTTGTACCACAGAATATATGAAAGAGGACATCCAGACATTGCATAGATGACAGCAAGGAGAAAAATAACAATGTCTGCAAATCAGAAAGTACATAAGAATAGAAATATGCACAGCCAAGATAATAGATTAGATGAGGAGAAATTTAGCACCATCGCTACGAATTGATTCGATTAAGACAGCGAACGTGTTCCACACGAGACAGACAATCAACCCTGCAAAATAACAGCGAAAGAATATCAGCTAAATGTGTGAATTTATTTTATCACCCGAGATGAACATTATCACCTATAATCTCATTAGTACAGTATATAAGGTAATACCTAGCAAACTAGCAAATGCTGTATATTGCAGCTTTTGAGCATGAATCGGTATCTCGTTCGTTATATCATGATGTATGATGGGGAAGAAAGGTGGCCAATTTTTCACTTCCAGAGTTACACCGGCTGCACAAACAAATGTATTCTCAGGACTTTGACAATAAAACAGACCATGAAAGAACTAGAAATGTGATCTGGTAGTGGAAAACCTACCTCTATTCATTGCATCCTCCCTTCGCTTAATATCCTGCAGCAAAGCTCATAGTTTTGAGAATACGATTAAAATCTTCACAGGAACGAAATATCTTAGGAACTAATACGAAGACATCGCACTCAAAAAATTTCTGGTCCTGATGGGAGTGATGCAATAAGGTAGTTAGGAAATGAAGAATGAGGCGGCGGAACCTGTTCCCGCCTCCTCAATTCCTGCTCCCATGACAACAGATCTTTCTCCAGCTTCCTCGGATCCTACGTGCAACAACAAAATAGAGCCTAAAGCTAGTCATCACTCAGTTCTAAACAAGATCTCAAAGATTATTATAGAGTGGCACCGTCAATTAAGGCAAGAACATGAACAGTAAAGAATAAACCTCGAGAGGAATGTCTATGGTGGCACCATGCTTGTTGCTTCCTCCCAGGCCCGCCGGCATCCACGATTTCTTCGCCGGTGTATGCGCTGATGTTGTCGGTGCTGCGCTCTGTCAGACATTGCAAATGATCAAAAAGATATTGCTTTCATACGGATGTTACTCGCACCCTGCTTAAACTCAAGATGAGCATCGAACAGATCAGATGTCAATTCATGATGTAAGCGTTGAACGCTTCCAGGAATTTCAATTTATCTATCAGAAGAACATTACAACAAGACCAGAATGCAAAATTTGTAATCCAAAAAATCAACACCCCTAACAAATAATTGAGATATACTCAATGATCTTGGTAAAAGATCACTAAATGGCATGACATCTTCAGTCCAGATCAAAGTGACATCAGAAAAGCAATGTTTCTAATGAAAATGTGGCATCAAATCAACAATAATAGATCCAGACAAAAGTAGAATAATTGTTAAGCTGGTAATACCGCGAAAGGATTGACATTTTCGTCATCAGATTGATTGGTTTTATGAGACATCGACAGGATCTCTTATCCTTGCGTTCTGTGGCTGTCGGGACGAATCGTAATCTAAGTCGCCATTGATCAGCGTGTGGCCAGTGGAAGGAAGTTATTTTCAGTTAATGGCCCTTTTGCATTCTGGTCCCTGTTAGCATCCATCTCTTTCCAGTTTGCCCCTCGCCTTGCAGGTATTCTTTCTTTCCTTTCTAATCCAAGGTAGGACAGCTTCGGGCATGCCCGTCAACAAATGACCAGATATGTGGCAACGAGCTTAACTCCCCTGTTCAATCTTCGCAGCAATGCAATCAAGTTTTAGTTGATACATCAAGTTTTTTTAATTATTTACTTTTTAGATACTGCAAGTACATTCATCTGAAAAAGATGGGGATCGATGACACAATCACGATGCAGAGTTGCAGACAGAAAATGGCGAATACGATGAACTTCAATTAATATGTTGGCTGAAACAAAAGATTTTACAGGAACCCTCCCTGGGTGAGTTTTCGCTATTTTCCCAAGATAAAAACAGCGTTTCGAATTGTGGTTGAGTAGTCTCATTAGTAAGATTTGTTAGGGTCTTCCTTTGGCCTACATCCGCCTACATTTGTATATAAACCCTTTTAAAAATATAAGATAAAGTAGGAGATCCCCTGCTGTTCGGTCAAAAAAAAAAGTTTCATGCGTTTGGTATATACAAAGTAGGGATTTTAATACACAGAACTTGCATAGATTCAGAAAACAGCACAGAAGTCACCCCTTGAAATCAATCCACAGTAAACAGTGCTTATTAGATTTCATCCGAAAGAGGACGATCATCAAGATAACATTTGCGATCAAGCAATACATGAGTACACTAGCAGAACACTAAAACAAATGTGCATGGATCAACTCCAAATTTCTGCAGTCTTAGAGCCATAGAGGCTGTATCGTCTGTGCTTAGTGGTGGTGAACTTGAACATAACGAAGACCACAGTACTTGCATACATTGGGCTCCTGAAGATCAAGGCAAATATACTCGATCGGATGGCCAAGGGCAGGATCAGACGCTGAGACATTGTGGCAACAAAGGGGTAAGTCAGGTGCGCAAAATCATGAGCACAACAGCAACGAAAAAAATACGACAATGAGAATGTGCAATTATTCAGCTTTGCTGCCTACCCCCTTCACAAACGGCAATTCGACCATCAACCTTTATCGGAGGTACCTCGTTGATCAGTTCCATTGGTGACTTCTTGCTCGTATCCTGCAACAAATATAATAAATGAAAAAGAAATCAGAACATGACTTATTCATAAAAAATAAGAAATCAGCAATTGCAGCTGATAAGGTCAGTTTATGTAATTACTATGTAAGATGGTAAAGCACATGTAAAACAAAGAACTATGCTTTATTAAGGTTTATAGCAACTGTCGCCAACAACCTGACACAGATACTAGATTTCAGAACTAGTTTCTCAAAGGGATTTGGGAACTGTGACGCTAATAACTATAGTTTCCGTGGTCACTAGCTGGTGTTTACTCCACTACAGAAGGTTGCTTATTCCCTGTTGCTTATTGCTAATGGAAGAATGAGTGGCCTACTTCATCGAGATATCCATCACTTGCGCTTTATTAAGCAAACGGGACATTGCTGGTTTATCTTCATATAAGATGCAGAATAAACATATTTAACTCAGAGCCACCTGGAGAAGCCATGCATCTGACACGCAAAGGAGGGTCCACAGGGACACAGATCATAAAATGGGAATTCATAGCAACACACGGGAACAGAATAAACCTACAAAAATCAATAAACTAGGGCACCAAATTGTGCTTTTGAAAACATTCAACAATGAGCTGCAATTGGTCAACTCAAGCAACTCAGCAGCATTCAAATGAAGAATGCATTACGATAATAGTTTACCTTAGATAACAAGGTTAACTAAAGTCCAGTCCAATATGTTTGCACATCTAACCCATGCATAAATGAAGGCATCAAACTGTGCCCATATACTTCCAAGTCGATCAAGTTCCCACAATAACAATTTCAAAATGAGTCAACCCAAACACATACACTAGCAGCAGAACCGCACCTGTGAAACCTACAGGCGAGACCTCCAGATCTAACAAGGAACAGACGGAGGCATCACCATGCCAATGGCACATACATGACACGTCGAAGACACTACAGAAACCGACTGATAGCCAGACGCGTGAGAAACGCCTCAACAAACACCAAGATCAACTTAAATTGATCGGGGGAACAAGACCAACCAGCGCTGCCGCGCACCTACGCAGATACAGTATGTACCAAGGACCGCACCGAGGCGGCGTAAAGACTCGACCTTTCGTCCCGAATCGATCAGGAACAAAGCTACACGGGGAAGGATTTGGGCCGTCGCGGTGCCCCATCAGATCGGGACCCAGGGATTCGAGCGCGGAAAGGAGAGAGAGGGGGAGGGGGGAAGCATATACCTGCATCCACTTGGCCGTGTGGCTGCCGACGACGGCGGCGGCGCCGACGGACTTCTCGGTGGTGAGGCCGCGCGCGCTGCCAGGGGCTAGGACCTTGAGGAGCGCGGGGAACAGCCTCCGCGTCGCGCTGGCCATGGCTGGAGAGGGTCTGCGAATTAACGATGAGGACGGATGCGAAAGAAGACCGGGGGGGGGGGGAGGAGTTGGTTTAGCTACTGAACTAAAGCCCGGCCCGTCCCGGCTCGGTACTGTAGATTCAGGTGTAGTGGGCTTCTCATGCTGGGCTGATTTCTAGTTTATGAGGGCCCAAAATGGTTTTCCCTAGATCAATCTCCAAGGAATTTTCCCTATTCAGATCTTGCTGCAACTGGGAGGATCAGGAGTGTTTCCAAACTGTGGGGTTAGCACCTTAGGGTCTGTTCGGTTCAGCTGCACCAAAGAGATTCTCTATCAAAAATCAGAAATCTAAATCAAAGTGGTTCACATGAAAATCAGATTTTCCAGAATCTACAGATTTTCCTAGTGAAAATGAAAATATGTCAGCACCCCAGATTTTTCAGATTCCTGTTCGAACTTTTCACAGAAATTACCCGTCATGCCACTGATTACACAACCAAAAGTTATTTTATTCATAACACACATTTATTACAGAATCCACAGTTGATAGTTGTTTCCAGCCAAACAGGTTTCAGCTTCACTGCAGCTCTCATTAGCTTTCTCACGGCTCACAGCTAAAATCAGATTTTCAAGAATCCACGGCTGAACCAAACACGCCCTTAGTGTGTTGCTTTTTACTGACATTTAGTGAAACCTATTTCTGCAGAACGCCAAGAGGATAAGAAAGGTCAAATGCCCGGTGCTCGTTAATCATTCATGTAAGTGTTTTGTAGCTAATAAAACTTGTATCCCTTATTGTTTTACTTTTTGTCTGCTGGACTAGTAGTCATGGATTTACTAAAATGCACTAATTTCATACGTGCCATATTAATTCTGAACATTTTTTTTTGATAATGGAAGTAGCGAGCCTGGTTCCTATCACACGGTTTTCAGGCTATATATCCAGCTGCTTAATTTGAAGGGAACAACGAATCGTTACATAAATGATGAGCTTAAGAGATTTTGGAATAATGCGTTTCCTCTTACACGTCTTCGCTGATGGCAGGTCGTTGATGTCGCTGTTCCTGTTACTCGTAGCGGTTTGTATATTTTAGTTAGTAATGCGATTACTTGCATTGTAGCAGCATGCATGCACTATTGGATCATGCGCATGTTGTCATTATACTTTTACTCATTAGTACATGTTAAGTTATCGCTGCATACAGTGTACCTTAGTAGAAAAATATTTTTTGTATATAAATGTTTGATGCTGTTGGCCATGCATGGCGCCATCATCATCAAACGCATTGCGACTGCGCAAATTGAGCGGAAATGGAACATCTTTACCCCAAGAAAAAAAAAGAAAAAAAAACGCTTCCGGCCAGTCCCACTGATTGCATGCATGGGTGATTTGGTTTCTTTTTCCAGCTGCGTACTATATATGTGCGGCGGCGGTTCCCGGCCGCTTTACGTCGGTCGGGTGCCGGCCGGACAGCGCTGCAGGGGCGGGACGCCGTACGTACGTGTCTCGCCGGGCGCCGCGCGGAGCCCAAGGCCGTTGTTGCGTGGCCGGCGCCGAAAAAGCTAGCTAGCTCGAGACACCGGCGCGGGCCAGGGGTCTCCCAACGGCGGAGACGCGTCGCCGGCCGGGAGACGGGCTTCCGAGCTGCTCATCATCGTCATCGTCGTCGTCGTCATGACCAACGGGCCGACGGATCGTACGGTGCAAAACCGTACGTCGGTCGCTTCTGTCAAGCCTGAGCCTACTACAGTACTACTTAGTACGTGCTAAGAAGGATGGGATGGGAATGGGAATGGGAATGGGATGGGAGGCCCTCCTCATCCACGCGTTGTCGTCCGTGCAGACGGAGCACACGGGGCGGTTGCGACTCTGGTCACTCGCTCGAATGAAGCGGACGAGAGGCAGGCTGCAGGCACAGGCCCCGGACCGTGGAGCTGCTGCTCGGGCACTGTTCATGGCGGCCGCAGCCTGAGCTAGGTGACCACCCGTCACCAGCGCTCACTCCCCCATCGTTGTGGCGTTGCCGTGGACCGGACCAGAAGTCTCTGCTCCTTCGATCCCCATGCCACGCCGAGCATCCTCTTCCCCATGCCGGAGCGCGGGCAGACGAGTACGGCAAGGCAGACGGCGACGTCGACGGGGCGGCAGCAGCAGCAGCAGTGCGAGCCCCGGGCCCTGCACCGCCCGGCGCTGAATACTGTGCAAATAGAATTTAAATTTCCTAATGTTTCAGCAAGCAGTTGAGTTCATCCAACGATCCAACTGCCCTCGCGCACCAAGTTAACAAGAAAAAAAACAAAAAACAGAAGAATTTTTCCCGGTAAATGAAGTTGTACACTATGTTCCAAAACCTCTGGTACCTAATCTTAGATTGATCAGTGCTGTTAATAAGGACCGGGTGTGACTAAGCAATATTGCAACGCATGCAGGTTGATCTCTGACCAGGACCTTAAAAGCTAAGCTCACAGACACATGATCGATTTGACCTCTCATATATTGGCGTCATGCCGTCTCATGTGATCCACGCAGACGAAAGCAAGAACACAGGCCACCCCGTTGCCTTCACCTCTTCCCTTTTCCTCCTTTTTTGCCTCCTTTTATCAGTGGGCGAAAGATGTCGATCGCCTCTTTACCTGGGACCATCATCAGGCTTGCATCGATCGATAACACATGCACGCAATGCAAGGTGTGCCCCCGGCCCCTCCCTCTAAACCTTGTCGATCGCTGCCGATCGATTGGCTGATCTCCCGTTTCAGTGTCGCCGGTTGCGCGGCCGCCCGGCCGAGGGTGAACTCCAGGTTGAGGTCGTCGCTGGTGATGGACGTCGTACGTGGCCTCCGACGACACGCAGGACGAGGAGTTCATGTCCGAGAGGATCTCCGGCCGGGCTCCTGTCGGTGGACTGCATGCATCTGGTCTTTCGTCAGAGATTACATGCTGCCGGTGTTGGACCAGTCCTCCCAGCTGACGGATATATATAGCACCAACGGACACAAAAAAATCAATCAGTATATATACAAAATTCATGGATAGTAATATTCCTATACAGTGGGAGTACCACTCTTTTTACTCATAGGAGTAGGAGTATATTTATGACGTCCATACCCTGTACTACTGACAAAAGACCACAGATACGCATCATGAGATCATAATTGATCAGGCATACAGTTGCCTCTGTGCCCATGTCAAAAGAATGGTTGCTGGTCTCCATGAAGTAGGGGTGCTTTCTGAGATCACCGTATTTAATTATCGTTACAAGCAGCAGCAGCTAACCTTCCATGAGGAGCCGCCGTCGTCTCCGGCCTGCCTGATCCGCCGCCACTGCAGCCGTGGAGGTCCAGCGAGACGTCGTCGTCGCAGATCTCGCCGGCAGACCCGTTCTCGAATCCGTCAGCTTGATCTGCACCCGCGATGCAAACAAATCTTAGCAGATATACTAGTAAAGCATATACCAAGCAAGATGCCGGAGCTTATGAATAGTCATGACCATAAGAAGAAACTTCATGCATGCAAAAAAGAGAATTAATAAAACGGAAGGCTGGAGCAGGGTCATTGTGTTGTTATTAGCATCCATGCATTCTAAAGCGAGGAAAAGTAAAGCTTGCGTATCTTGTACTACTATTCACCTGAGGAAGCTGCCGGCCTTTCGGTGTTCTTCACGGTCCTGTACATCTGCGCGGCAGCACAACAAGCAACATGGCAAATGATAGTTCAGAGCCCAATCGATTTCATACACCCCTCATCAGGAAGGAACTTTGGCACAACATAAGATTTGCATTTGTAGGAACACCATGGGGCAGCAAGATTTGAGATATGACAGGTTGTTGGATACTTATATCAACAAAGAGGATAAAGAAATATATAAGGCCTATACTCACACTGTCATCATATCGTAATGGTGATCATGTGTCATGTGTGTGCATGCCAGTACTAGACTAAGGATCGACTTAGCTTTCAGTAGTTCTTCCATGGAGTTAATGGCAGCCGCCTCGGAAACCGCGCGTCCATTACGGCTGCTCTTGAACTCCTCCGTCCAATGCGAGGTGACAGACAGGGTCTAGAACCGGGGCGTGTTCTGATGGTTGTCGCCTTTTGACCTTGCCCGCTTCTCGAGGCTTCCTCTTCTCGTCTTCGTGTGTGCCTCTCTCTATCAATATAAGTAGATGATGCAAATCGGTTAGCTCTAGTTCATGTGCCACCTGATGATCTCTGACCTAGTACTCCTTCGTTCTGAAGTAAATGACGTTTTAGACAACTAATTAAACTAGATTTCTTGTTTTAAACATTATTTATTTCAGAACGGAGGGAATACTAATTAACGAAGGCGCCATAACCATTCCAGCCTCCAAGGAAGGAAGGTTTGGTACAGGGCTGGTGACACACTGCTGACAAGGAACGGAGACTTCACTCTCCTCATACTGCAGGTCGCAGAGTTGACTTGGGATTACTCACTCACACGCAACGCTTGATGCAAGAGGTAATTTGACACACACACAATTAACTACTATAGCATAATAGTACCAAAAGGCGCTGTATTAAGGGGAACATCTAGAATGCAAACATGCATTTGGTGCAATCGTGCAAAAATCCCTTCTAAACCACACGATCTACATCCTGCGGTGAGTGTATTTTTACACTTAAACCCCCCACCTGCATACTTCAATTCTTTCAACTTATATTGTCAGATGGGAGGGTTTAAGTGTAAAAATACACTAACCACAGGATGTAGATCGTGTGGTTTAGAAGAGATTTTTGCACGATTGCACCAAATGACTGTTTGCATTCTAGTCGTTCCCTGTGTTAAGATAACATTATTCATCCATACGCCAGTGGCTGTAGACAAAGGCCCACTAAGATGGCCTGCATGTTCGTTGGGCTATGGCCCGCTACGGAGGACCAGTCAACAAGGCCCATGTACGAAATAACCCACCCTGCCTCTCCGATACGGCACAACCCGTTAGGATATTTGCCGCCGTAGAGCAAGACGGAGAGCCAACAAATTATTTAGTTGCACTTAGACAGTTGATAGATATGGGAAACAAGACTCTTTTCAAAGGGTATTGTAGTCTAGTTGGATATCACTCTGTGTTATTTGCTCCCCAGTCTCGAATTTGATGTTGGTTAATTTAAAATTGAACTAGCTCAAAAAATTTGAAAACGGAGAGAGTACTAAATAGCCCATAGTGCCTTTTCTGTTATGAATTCTCGGTTAGCGATTTTTTTGTTGATAATTTTCTGCATCTTTGAAAAAATATCATATTTACTCTTAGAAAAATATACTCTACTGGACGAGAAAACTCTCAGGTGGTTCTAGAAACATCCAAACGGCTTAATCAAAAGGCAACGTCATAGGTGGCCAAACGGGTCGGGCTGGCCCGAAGCTCGGCAAAAATGGCCCGGCACGAGCACGACCCGACATGAAAAAACCAGGCTCGGGCTAGCCCGAAGCTCGGTGCGGGCCGTGCTCGGGCCTTAACCTCCGCCCTATCGGGCTTGCCCGACACGATCTGTTTAAGATTGGCCCGGTTGGCCTGCGGGGGCCCGATCCGCCACGTCCCATTTAAGCCCGAATAATATATTCTTTCACTGTTTTTAATGTATAAAAATAAACAGGACACGGGCCAGCCCGACGTGGCACGACCCGACCCGTATAAAATAAACTCGGGCCGTGCCCATGCCTAGACCTCCGGCCCGTGGCCAGCCCGACACGACCCAATTTTTTTCCGGGCCGTGCCGGGCTGAGATTTTTATAGCCGGAGCCCGGCAGGGCCCCTTGTCTACCTATAGACGTGGCCGAATCCTAAACCGATTTCCAGGTTCGGGGTTTAGGTAGTTCAGTTCCGCGGACCAAACGGGGGTCTGTGTAAAGGAAAATAATTAATTCCAGGGGGAAAAAAATCTCGACACGAAACGATAGCAGTCTACCACATCTGTGCCTAGGGTTTCCGGCCTCCCCGAATCCTCCGCTCGCCGCCATGGGCTCCAGCGACGACGAGCGCAGCGCCGTCAAGTCGTCCTCCAGGCACCACCACCGCGACAAGGACAAGGACCGGGACCGCTCCTCCTCCCGCCACCACCGGGACAAGGACCGCGAGCGCTCGTCGTCGCGGCACCACCGCGAGGACAGGGAAGGCGACCGCGACCGGGACCGCCATCACCGGGATAAGGACCGGGACCGCGAGGAGCCGGAGGAGAGGAAGGCGCGGGAGCGGGAGAAGAAGGAGCGGGCGCGGGAGGAACGGGAGAGGGAGAAGGAGCGGGCGCGGGAGGAGCGGGAGAAGGAGAAGAAGGAGCGGGCGCGGGAGGAGAAGGAGAAGGAGCGGGCACGAGGGGAGCGGGAGAAGGAGAAGGAGCGGGAGAAGGAGAGGGAGCGGGCGCGGCGGCGCGAGGAGAGGGACCGCGAGGAGCGGTCCAGGCGACGGGAGGGGGTCGACGAGGAGGACGAGGACCGCGAGCGCAAGCGCCGCCGCCGGTCCTCGCACCACAACCACCGAGACGAGGAGTCGGAAGAGGCGGCGCCCCGAGAGGAAATCGTCGATGAGGAGGCGGAGAGGCGGCGGCAGAAGAAGAAGGAGGAGGACATGGAGGCCGAGCAGCAGCGGCTCGACGACGAGATGGAGCGCCGCCGCCGCCGCGTGAAGGAGTGGCAGGAGAAGCGCCGCGCAGAGCAGATCGAGCAGGACGGCGGCGCCAGTGGTGCCTCTGCTGCCGTGGCGGCTGAGGCTGATGGCAAGGAAGGGAAGAAGTGGACCCTTGATGGGGAAGAGTCTGACGAGGAGGATGGCAAGAAGGCGGAGGAGAGTGGTGGTGCCGGTGACATGGATGTTGATTTGCCGAATGGTGGTATCGATGCCAATGGGGGTTCTGGTATGGATGAAGATGAGGTTGATCCACTTGATGCGTTCATGAATACCATGGTGCTGCCTGAGGTTGCAAAGCTGGAGAGTGTTGCAGTGGCTATGGACAGTACGCCTGCTGCCATTGAGGATGACAAGAAGGATAAAAGCACGAAGGATGCTGTGAGTAATGGGGATAAGAAGGGGCCGAAGAGGGCGATGGGGAGAATTATGCAAGGGGATGACTCGGACTCTGATTACAACGATGCCGATGAGGATGGGGCTGGAGAGGACGACGAGGATGATGATGAGTTCATGAAGCGTGTAAAGAAGACAAAGGCTGAGAAGCTGGGTATTGTTGACCATTCAAAGATTGATTACCAACCGTTTCGGAAGAATTTCTATATTGAGGTGAAGGACATTACAAGGATGACAACTGAAGAAGTGGTGGCCTACCGGAAGCAGTTGGAGCTCAAGGTGCATGGGAAGGAGGTGCCCAAGCCAATAAAGACATGGGTACAGAGTGGGCTGACAAGCAAGCTCCTTGACACCATCAAGAAGCTTGGTTTTGAGAAACCGATGCCTATACAGGCACAAGCTTTGCCGATTATAATGAGTGGACGTGACTGTATCGGAATTGGAAAGACTGGCTCTGGCAAGACTCTAGCGTTTGTCCTTCCGATGCTGAGGCATGTCAAAGACCAACCCCCTGTTGTTCCTGGGGATGGCCCTATTGGACTTATTATGGCTCCTACCCGGGAGCTTGTGGTGCAGATACACTCAGACATCAGGAAGTTCTCTAAGGTGCTTGGCATCAACTGTGTTGCTATCTATGGGGGCTCAGGGATTGCACAACAGATTAGCGAACTGAAGAGAGGTGCTGAAATTGTTGTCTGTACACCAGGCAGGATGATTGATATCCTCTGCACTAGCAGTGGAAAAATCACTAACCTTCGGAGGGTGACATTCTTGGTGATGGATGAAGCCGATAGGATGTTTGACATGGGCTTTGAGCCTCAGATTACTCGGATAGTTCAGAACACCCGGCCATATAGGCAGACAGTACTTTTCTCTGCCACTTTTCCACGGCAGGTGGAGATACTGGCACGTAAGGTGCTCACTAAGCCTGTTGAGATTCAGGTGGGCGGGAGGAGCGTTGTGAACAAAGATATCGCACAACTGGTTGAGGTGCGACCAGATAGTGATAGGTTCCTCAGGCTGTTAGAGTTGCTTGGGGAGTGGTATGTCAAGGGAAAGATTCTTGTTTTTGTTCACTCGCAAGATAAATGCGATTCACTACTCAAAGACTTGTTCCAGCATGGGTATCCTTGCCTGTCTCTGCATGGTGGTAAAGATCAGACTGATCGTGAATCAACTATTGGTGATTTCAAGAGCAATGTCTGTAGCTTACTGATAGCTACTAGTGTTGCTGCTAGAGGATTAGATGTAAAAGAACTTGAGCTGGTTGTCAATTATGATGTCCCTAACCATTACGAGGACTATGTTCATCGTGTTGGGCGTACGGGACGTGCTGGTAGAAAGGGATTCGCTGTGACCTTTATATCCGAGGAAGAGGAGAGGTATGCACCAGATCTTGTTAAGGCTTTGGAACTCTCTGAGCAGGCTGTTCCACAGGACCTGAAAGCCCTAGCTGACCGGTTTATGGTGAAGGTAAAGCAGGGTACAGAGCAGGCCCATGGTACTGGTTATGGTGGTAGCGGGTTCAAGTTCAATGAGGAAGAGGATGAAGCACGAAAGACTGCAAAGAAGGCTCAAGCGAGGGAGTATGGATATGAGGAGGACAAGTCAGATTCAGATTCTGATGATGAAGGGGGCGTGCGTAAGGCAGGTGGTGACCTTGCACAAGCTATTGCCAATGCTCATGCAGCTGCTGCTTTGGCTGCAAGCAAGGCTGCCAGTAGTGCTAACCAGCAAGTACCAGGATCTGCTGCAGCCCCCTTGATTCCTATACTTGCTGCTGCTAATCAACAAAACGATGAGGCCACAGCTCGTGCGCTACAGGCTGCAATGAACTTACAGCAAAATTTGGCAAGGATACAGGCCCATGCAGTTCCAGAGCACTATGAGGCTGAACTTGAGATTAACGATTTCCCACAAAATGCTCGCTGGAGGATCACTCATAAAGAGACGTTGGCTCCTATTCAGGATTGGACTGGAGCTGCTATCACTACTCGAGGAACATATATTCCCCCAGGGAAAATTGTTGGTGCAAATGAGCGCAAGCTGTACCTGTATATTGAGGGCCCAACAGAGTCATCTGTTAAGAAGGCAAAAGCAGAACTGAAACGTGTTCTTGAGGATTGTGCTAACCATGCTCTGAATCTTCCTGGATCTGCTCAAACTGGAAAATACTCTGTTATTTGAGTTGTAGAGCAGATAATGAAATGGCTGGGTCTTGGGAGAGCAAGATTCTTATCGAGAAGGTAGGAATGATATCATGCACTTAGATTGTATACTTAACTGGTTGTATATGTGCATAATAATATACAAATAATTTTTTCTATTACTTAAAGCTAAACTCTCTGGAAGTCCACTGTACCCAAGCAACGTATTTCTCTTTTTGTTTGTTTGTTTGATACACTGTCTCATTTGAACTTTATTTTTATAAATGGTTGGCTGTCCTTATCTTTGACCAATGGTTTCTATAAATTTGATCAACTTTAACATGTAATTATAGTAGGAAAATATTTTTCACGGTGAATCTAGGAATATAAATCTCATGTTGTTAAAGTTGATTGAATTTATGTAAACCGCTGGTCAAAGATAAGAAGGAAACAGAGTCAACCATTTCTAGAAAATAAAAATGAAGTTCAAATGGAATGAAGTACTGATTTCAACACTGTTCAGATTTATGCTAATTCTTCCTTGTGTATTTTATTTGCTGACAGTTTCTGGATTTGTTTGCTCTGCAGCTTCTAATGGCTTGTGCACCACAATGCTGCTGATGGATTGCTACTTTCAAATTCGAACTCTCTCCAGCAGTGCAATTAAATTTTAATCCAATTCGATAAGGCAGCAAATAGTTACTTATATGTCACAATGTTACTATGGAAATTGTCTAACACCATTGTTGTATTGGGGTGTTTCGACAGTTTCTACTGACTTCTTTTGGTTGCCTTTGGACAGAAGGCTTAAAGTGGGTGGCTGGCATTTTAGTGCAGCAATGCGTTCAAAGGAAGGCACTCAGCTTTCTGGTGCGGTTTTGAAAGTGCTGGTTGTGTTATGAAAACTTGAAAACTGTTATTACCTGTTTGCTTATGGATATTGTTCCATTTTGGAGACAGTAAAAAGATTGTGTGACTATGATCTAATTTATCCAGGTGTGCATATTGCTTTCCTGTTCGGAACTGAGAAGCGATAGTTTTCTGTTTTGGTTTGGTTCTACTTACCCTTCATTACTTGTGTGTTCTGATTCATCTCCTTTTCAGTTTAAAAAGGTGCCATGATGTCGTTTTGGTCTTTAGTTGCAGTGTTATTGTTGCAAGGGGAGGATCAACTTAACTATGTTTGTGAGGTGCTGCGGCTGGTGTCGGCTGAGGAGGCTGGAGTACTAGTGTGCTTCATTTTTGTTGCATTTGTTTTTTCCCAGTTGGATCTTAGAGCAACATATCCTTTTTTGCCCAGAAGAAGAAAAACCGGTATTACTTATGGTATTGTCCTGAGCCTTTGAGAATTGGATGGCTCCGAACCAATATTAAGTTTTTATCATATGACATATCCGTGACGTGCATCTGGTCTTCCCACGCATATTGATTTCTTGAGATGCTATGCCTGAATCTGTACCCAGTGATGGTGGTGAGCTAGTACTATGACCTAGACTGAAGGAGTGATGTTTACCTGTCAATGTATGCTCAGCTGCCCCAATTGTTTTGGTAAAGAAGTTAAATAGCATCCGAGGGTTTGAGAAGGCTCTAACATTTGAATTTTAATGGCTTTGGTTTTTGGTCAAGATTTGTGCCTCGAACATAGTGGGTTTTAGGATCTGTTCTCCTGAAGCCTGAACCTTATTTTCCTAATTGGATTGGCGTTGCCTCAAATTCGTGCTGAACGAGCACTGATCGAGTTTCATGCTCCGCTCTGTCGGATCCGCCGGGGAGCTCGTGGTCACTCAATTCTGCTTTTTGCATGGCACTTGCTTTAGTTTCGGTATCGTTCATGGCTTTTGACGTTGTGAATCCTGGCTTTTAACATTTGCAAGGAAGAGATTGATCGGGTAGACAAACATATGCAGGTGGGATTTGGGTTCCCTCTTAACGCTTGTTTGGATATAATAATTTTCTGTGTATAGTAGTAGAATGAAGTGAAACATAAATTAATTTTTACTTAAATCTTAGGTCATGGGTGAAGCTGTCGTCTTAAGACCATGAGGTCACGGGTTCAAGCAAAAGATCTAAATAGGTCAGACCCTTCTCTAGATCCTGCTTAAGTAGGAGCTACATGCACCGGACTGTCCTTTATTTTTTACTTTTTTTAAATCATTCACCAATATATTCTGAATAGAGAGTATTTAAGTCTGGCCAAATAAAAAGCCTTACCGGATACCGGTGGTCGCTTGTTGGGATAGCTGATATGACTGTTTGAGTTTGGCTCATGGTGTTGAGAATCAGACGTGGTGACCTGCTGGAACCGCTGCGCCGGTTCAATCATGTTAGTTCGTTACCTGTTCTCGATTTATTCGCTAATCGGTCACGCGTGCGTAACGGAACGGCCCAAAGGGACGCTGTTGATCCTGACATGAAGTCTTATTTCAACAATATAATTTATTACTACTTTTAAATTTTAATATAATTTACTGTATAAAATCACCTGTAACAATCTGAGTATCAGTATTTTTACATCATCTAATATTTTGTTATTACTCCTTATGGTTTGGGATTATTTTAAACTAACCAATGTATGTTTTATGATAGCGACAGTACGTGTACATTAGATAACAATTTAGTTGGATTTTGTAATAATGATTTTTGTGTATGTTATCATGTAACATTTTTTTGTATATTTTTGGATATCAACTTTATATGTAAACAATGTGACAATCTTCAGTACAGTATTTGTTTATGACAGGCGGGTAGGGGAGGAAGACAGACGAATTAAAGCAGCAGCTTTCTTCTTTGCTGGGCTGCAATGTGGCCCATGGGCCAAGACCTGACCAAAACAGAAACGTGGGAATGCTGAGCAGTCCACGTCAGCAGCGGTGCCGTCGTTGTGGTTCAGCGAGCCTCGGACGACGGCTTAGGCGGGTGATTAAGCGGCGGTGACCCGACGCCGGCGCACTTCGGCAGGGCAAGGACGCACCAGGCTGGGAGACGATTGATCGATCCCCTTCGTGGTGAGCGACCAAACCCAGTCCTCCCCTTCTCCCTTTCTTCACAATCCATTTGATTGATTGTGGATTTGCGAGCTGTGGCGGCGTGGCTGACCGGAAATATTCTACCTATCCATGGTTCGATCAGGATCTCCTCCTCCTTCTCCCTCGGCCCGCGCGCAGGATCGAAGGGTAGGGCAGGGTTTGGGGCCCGAAACTCTGGTCTTTGGGGGCGACGATGGACTACAGCAACGCCATCCACATCATCCCGAACGCCGCCGGGCCGGACTCATGGGCCACCGCGGCGCCGCCCGCTGGCGGGGACTCTGGCATCTGGGCCACCGAGGACGACTACCGCCAGTGGAGCGCCGACCCGGGATCCGGCGGCGGGGGCTACGGGGACAGGAACCCTTCCTCCAGGGCGGGGAGCGAACAGCCGCCGCCGGGCAAGAAGCCGCGCTGCGGAGGAGGGTCGTCCGGCGGGGGCGACGGCGGCACGAGCAAGTCGCGCGCCATCGGCAAGATGTTCTTCAAGACCAAGCTCTGCTGCAAGTTCCGCGCCGGGACCTGCCCCTACGTCACCAACTGCAACTTCGCGCACGGCATGGAGGAGCTCCGCAAGCCGCCGCCCAACTGGCAGGAGATCGTTGCCGCGCACGAGGAGGCCACCGAGCAGCGGGAGGAGCACCAGATCCCCATCATGACATCGGCCAGCGTTACGGCCGGGGACGGGGGCGGCAGCGCGCAGGGGGGGAGGGCGTACAAGGGCCGGCACTGCAAGAAGTTCTACACCGAGGAAGGGTGCCCCTACGGCGACGCCTGCACATTCCTGCACGACGAGCAGTCCAAGGCTCGGGAGAGCGTGGCGATCAGCCTCTCACCGTCGGTCGGTAGTGGAAGCTACAATGCTGCCTCTACCAATGGTTTGCAGGTGCAGAAGCCATCCAACTGGAAGACTAGGATTTGTAACAAGTGGGAGATGACTAGGTACTGCCCATTCGGAACCAAGTGCCACTTTGCTCATGGAGCTGCAGGTGAGTTTCGCGCTGGTATTCCCCTGTAATCCCTGAACCTTTATACATTGCTTGCATTTATAGCTGCCCAAGAATCATTATTTGCTTAAAAGAATGGGTTCTTTTATTAAAGTAATCTATGCGTAATACATAGTTTGTTAGCATTTCTTATAAATTGGGTCTCCATGATGTTATGCCATCACCATTTTAGGATATTAGTTTTGAAATAGAATCATATCTCATGCCTTGTGAATTGTGACGATCCCTCATTCTGCATTTGCATATCTACTAAGGCTAACTCCAATGGTGGATTGGCAAAATGAGTAGTCAAATGGATATTTGGGTATCTAGTTTTAGCTTTGCTTAGCTTTAGTCTCCAACAACAAACCTATTTTGCATTGCTTGAGGAGAGCACCCAATTTTAGGTATTCTCTCTCCTCAATCCCCATTTTGCCAATCCTTTTAGGTCATGTGTTGGAGACCTTTTACAAACATTGTGGCACCCATTTTGCAAATGGCAACTCATTTAGGTCATCCCTTGGAGTCAGTCTAATGGATTGGATTTTAAGTGTTCCTTTACTGTTGGCAAAAGTATCATCATAGCTCGAATTTTGAATCATGTTTTGTCGATTTATTTATTAGTCCTTTACAATTCAACTACTCAAGTTAGATGTTCTTTAACACCACTCACCACTAGGAGTAAAATATGTTTGGTCTATGTTTTGTCCATTGTAAATGAGAGGTACAGTGTCGGTTATTTTACTAACCATTTCTAGCAAACGTTGTTATTCCTCATCACTGAGGCTGTGATTTGCTCTGACGTAGCTGCGTTGCACCTTTTTGTCCCTTCAACATATGACCACATTATTTTGATGGGGATGGTACATACAGATCATAGGTTTTCCAACAAAACTTCTAATTTACCTTGATGTTGGTATGTTGCAGTATACAATCAAGACCTTTGTATAAGTTTTGGCCATAGTCTATGTCAAATTTCAATCTTAGGTTCACTCAATTTAAGCCAACTCATAATATGCAGTATAGTGTGCAAGTCCAAGACCATCTCATGCTGACCCTGGTGTTTAAGGGCTCGTGTCTGTGCTAACTGAGGGTCAGCTACGTCCATATGATATTCCTAGCTATTGCAGATTGTCTCTTAGCATAAATCATTTTTCTTTTCATTTCTATGTCTGAGCTGATAATTTCTCAGAACGTAATTAATGTTTGTCGGCCTGTCGCAATGAAATGGCTACTACTTAGTTAACCATATTTTGGTAACAGACTGCAAATTTGTTTCGATGGATGTATTACAGGTTTCCCTCGTTTTCTTATTTGATAAACTTGTTGTATTTCAATCCTGTTCTTCAAAGATTGTTTTCGATTTTGAGTTGAATGACCTTCACAAACTTAGTTTTGATGTATTTTTTTCTACTCTTGCAGAGCTCCACAATTATGGTGGGGGGCTTGCTGACCTTGACAGCAACGCTGCATCTACTCCTGACTCGAAGCAGGCTGGTGGATCTGCAAAAGCACCAGCAGATGCTGCTGCTGCTGCATCCAACGTTATACCCCCTCATGCAGATGTGTACCATCTCGGTATCCAGTCGCAGCGTTCCACCCTTGTTAGCCAGAGGTCTGGCCAAGTGCAAAGGCCCATCCAGAAATGGAAGGGTCCTGACAAGATCAGCAGAATCTATGGTGATTGGATAGACGAGGATGAGTAGGAGATGAGGCGCTCTCCTTGGTCTTGTCGATGGAAGCTTTACCCAGATTAGAAGTTCTACTATTAGATGGTACTGCAAACTCTGGTCTCGACAGCATGTGGACGAAATACTGTGTTGCTGTGAATCTGTTGTGCCTGTTGTATGCATGCTTTAAGCACTTCGCAAGACCTATATTGGTATGGAAACGTGTTAGAACATGTTGTAGCTTGTTCTGTTGTCTTCAACGCGGTATCATAGCAATGTCTATGCGTGTGGAAGTTTTTTTTTTTGCTGCCTATTGTGTTTGGTCTGTCGTTGGGCCAGATAATCGACCCGCTTGAATGTTACTCTCTCCGTTCTAAAATAAATAATGTTTAAAACAGCTAATTTAGTTTAGAATAAACTAATTTTTTTGTGCTAAACGTCATTTATTTCAGAACATAGGGAGCACTACTTTTTGGCCCATGTCTTTGAGCCATTGCGCTGAGGATTTGAATCCAACAGCTGAACCACTGTCTTGTCTTGTTGCAAGTGGTCTGCGTAGTGAATGGTATATACCTTATTAAACCGGAGACTATTTCAGGGAGGTGCGCAATAAATATAACCAGATAAAGGTTATCAGATTTGTTGGCGCAACACTATAAATTAATCGGCATCGTTGATAATATCAAAATATTTTGGTCGGAGGAACCCTTGCAAATCACTTTTTGCAGATTGGAATCTTGGCTTACTTGAAGGTAACATTATCCAGCTGCTGATTACAAGAATTCGACAAGATCACAGATGTATTGGAACCCGAGCACATGCACATATACCGCTAGCTAGCTAGATTGCTTCGAATAATCTCTTATAGAATAAACTTTGTCGCGTGCAATCGGTGACGTTGCACATTTGCACTAAACAAAGTGGTGAAAAGAGAACAAACCTGTCCAGCTGCAGGACACACTCCATTCGAGGAAACAGCTCAAACTGATGAAGTAGTAAAGTACTCCCTTCGTTCTAAATTAATTGACGTTTAAGACAGGATTTCTAGTTCAAATTGAACTAAAATTTTTGTCCTAAACATCATTAATTTAGAATAGAGGGAGTACCACATTGTTAATAGTTCCTCCAGTGTCATTACATGATACTGCATGTCTACATGTATGACATAATTAAAGCAAGCAGCACCTGAGAATTGAAAAGACGATTATCGTCAAAAAAAAAGAAGAAGAATCGAATTGAAAAGACAGAAGCAGCTGTGTGATGCACAATAAGTTGCTGATGCTGACTAGCTCGTTGGCGCCACGTACGTATGCGTCGGTCGTGAAATGTGCGGCGCCGTATTATTGTATGCGAGCGACCGCGGGACGGCGTCGTCCGATTTGAGGGTGAGGGGGACAACCCATGTGGGCTCCATGCTGACTTGGCACAGTACGGTAGTACTAGTTGGCTACAGGAGCACAGGCCAGATCGGATCTTGGGAAATGTGCTAGAGTTGTACTACTAGTTAACTTTTGATTAACTAATCCTAACTGACACCGAAAGTGCTGCACGTACACAGTCCGTTCCAAGATTATTCGGGTTAGATTTGAATTTAAAGTGATCTACTTTACTTTACTTTTCTTTTTTTTTTGTAAAAAAAGAAAAGGAAATGTGGTTCTTGCTCTACACACAAGAACCTCAACACACTAAAAAATTACAAGCCTATATATGACTTAGTAGTAAGCAGACAAATAATAATGCAACAAACATATATACGGACTTATATGGACTAATTAAAACCAGAAGTGAGACGATATTTCATGACGACATATAATCTGATTGCGCTGTCGGTTGCTGACTTGACCGATGACGTGCATCGAATACAAATTAAGAATCACGGGTTTTGAACCGCCGTCTTGCTCGTTTCATAGTTAATTTATACGGAAACCAATATTGTCCGATATTTAACCGGCTGGCTGCTATTTTGTTTCAGTTATAGTGTCATCTCACAGCAGTAGTCGGTTTGCTTTTCTGATTACGTATTTTCTCTATCGTAAACGTTATTTATTTCAGAAGGGGTAAGTATATTGTTTATTGACAGCAGACGTTATGTAGTACTCTCTCCGGTACACAAAAAATTGTCGTTCTACACAGAAGCCATGAGTGCACAAAAAATTAACGTTAAAGCAGAACCGAGGAGTTTGTCTCGTGAAAAAACGTAATAAACACGTGGTAATGTGTGTGGCTAGGAATTGAGCTCTATGAGAGGCCTCGGAACTAGTGAAGTAGACCAGTCAAGCTATTAAAGAGACTACGATAGTAATGAAAAGAAAGTTTTTTAATACTTTCTTAGTATGCGAGAACATGTCTAAAACGATAATTTTTTGTGCGGCGGAGGGAGTATAAGATAAGCATCGATCTCAAGCAGCTGTGTTGGACTTGACCTGTAGCGATTGGACGCCATGCATGTGGGTCTCTCTCGATCTGAAGGAGCTAGGTGCAGTGGCGCCCGCGGTTGAGCTGAGAGAGAGAGAGAGAGAGAGAGAGAGAGAGAGAGTCCCGAGACCCTCTCCTCGTGGCCGAGACGTCCAGGCATGCGACATCGTTACGTGCATGCCCCAGAGCTCTCCCGCTCGCACGCGCGCGCTCACACATGTACGCACAGACGACGATGTCGCGCCACACGTACGTACGCGCGCAGAGGCAGAGCAGAGGCAGGAGCTAGCTGCCGCACGCGCAACCCACGCGACGCGACAGGCTCGCACGTACTGATCGATGACTACACCACTTCGGGCGCGGCGATGAAGATCATCATTGGCCAATTTTGTTCGACGTCACCGAGAAAGAAAAACGTACTGATCGATGACTGCGTACAAAGAACACACTACAACAAATTAAGACACAGTCTGCAGCAGCCAACAAATCTATTGGCTTTACTGCCCAAAACAAGCCCGGCCGGCCGGCCGGTCAGAAATCCTCGTATACCATTTGAATATCATGCATGTTGCTATCTATCCCTTTGATTTTGTCGTCCTCGCTCGACCTATATTCAACCTTCAACTGGGCGCTATACATACGTACGCGACAACTCGTGGCTCCTCTCTTTAATTTCTTCCGCGCGCGCTACCTGATGTTATGTTACATTAGTGCACCGATCGAATTAAACTACAACGTCGAAATTGTCTTCTTAATTAGTTGGACGTACCATTGACCTTAATTGGGGCTGTGTCATGCATGGCCCTTGTGTTTAATTACATGCAAGATATATATATAGTTAATGATGCACCGTACGTACCAGCTTGTCAGCATCGATAGATGTTGGCAACATATATATATGCGTAATTAAACCAGCTGATCGATAAGGTCACCAAGACGACGTATATATCGTGTATAAAACTATATAGGATCATTTTTTATCATCCTTTTGTGGTTAGGTAGGTAGCTACTATAGCAGGGCATGCGTGGTCAACTTGACAGCCAATTAATCAATCAATCAATGGTTCGCATCCGAGTCTCTTTCATACATGCATGTATATATAAATATTTGATGCATCCGGGCCGGGCCGGGTCTCTTTCAGGCATCTTTAATTAGTTCGGCTCTGTACGTAACAGTAGAGTAAAAGGTGGTTTGTATTAGGTCTTGATTATTTCATTGTGGAGAGTAATTAAACTAGTTGGAACAATCTTAGTAAGATCACTGCGTGCAGTCTTCTTTAACGCGTATGTGTATCCACAACTGTATGTATGCACCATCTTCTAGCTCTTTTATTTATATTTAATTAGGTGTGACTCTGTAGGACCAAATAAAGCTTAATGTTTTTCTTAACTTTTATGTAGCTAGAGCTGAATGGTTCAAGCTTTAGCTTACTGCTATCAGTGCTCTAAGTATGCGTGAACTCCACTAGTACTTCCTTATATTTTGGTTTTACTTGGGCCGCAACCTGTTCAGAGAAAACCATACTAGCTTGTGGGGATATTTTTAAATATTAACCTGGCATTTATAAAAGGCGGCTGCTTGGCAGCAACACTTCATATATGCACGTTGAATATACATACATATTATCTCCAGACTATTTGGAGGGGATCCTATTATATTGACCAAACAATTGCCAGGTTTCCACTAATTAACATACCATCATCACCTATGCAACACCTGATAATTTGCATAATCAACAACATTGACTAAATCTTCTTTTGAACTAAACATAACAGCTTTGACTAATGAAACAAACATGAGAGGCGCTTACCTATCGATAATTAAATAATAAGCTAGAGATCTACGGCAATTGACTTCGTGCTGTTCTATCTCATTCTGACGATTTGACCCTGTGTCGATGATTGATGTTAAAAAATGTTATCCATTCCTTAATTTAAACAGTCATCACAGTTATTAGCTGTGCACATTCAAATGGAACAAGGTGTAATTATCTAAAAGTAGATCGATCAAGTAGCAATGTGCTCCATTTAATACTTCGCGCCTAGCCAGCTTCCCCAGTTAATTACTATGCCTGCTATGGGATCCGGTTTTTTAATACATAGATTTATCATGTATACATCAGCAGATGCGTGCCTTCTTCACTACATGGATAATATTCATGTTCATACACCTTAGTGAATGGAAAATACTAGGAACTTCTCGCTTGGTATTATTTGACCTATACCGACTTTGGACGTTTATTTCGGTCAATCAAATAAAGAGGGACAACAAACTTCAGTTGAATTTTTGTTTCCCTAGAAGGCATGCATGTAGGCAGAGAATTATACTAGTAGCTCAGGTACTACTACTGTGCTGGTCAAAATGCTGCCCCCCCAAGGCCCCAGCCATCCTCCACACTAACCAGAAAGAAAACAAGCATGGCATATGACCTAGAGCTAGCTAGGAAACCCTAACCCATGTTCCAAGCTGGCACCCAAATCATGGAGGACAACAACCCATATTCCAAGCTGGACTCTAGCTAGCTAGGTAGACATGAGTTGCTCTTTGGAATTAATAATTCAAGCTAGGCACACTACTGTAGACGTATGAGAGACGTGATATGTAGGGCATCGATCGAGTAGCGCCTCCCCCCACATGCACCCCCACTTAAACCGAAGTTTGTCTGAATGTGCACGAACCCAATGTGGCTCAGCTCAAAGCTTTGATCTAGGGCTGATAAAATAAGCTAGCTCAACTTGCAGGGATTAAACTAATCCCCCCACCCACTTGCGTTCATAAGCATCAACGACGTCGTATCATCATCCTTCTCTCTCAAGAAAAGCTCTAGCGCACCCCGATGTGCAGGTCCCATGTGTAACCGACATGTGGGCCTGAAACGAGTCGAATCCCACGTGTCAGCTGCAACACACACACTAATCAGCTGAGCCACCTAGCTTCTCCATCAATCACCCCCTTTCTGTAGCTCATGTATTAGTCTATTTCTTCTTCCCTCCATCAACTCCAAAGACCACTAACCTGCCGTCCCTCTCTCGTCTTCCTTTGCCACCTCTCTCTCTCTCTCTCTCTCTCTCTCTCTTCCCTGCAGGCTCCATTGGGTTCTTCCATCTCTGCCTCCATCTTGCACCTCCATTGTCGCATCTTTGGTCTTCCCTTCCATATTAGGTTCCCCCTCTCCCAGATCTATGCAGCAGTATAGTTCACAAACGACACGCAACAAAACTACAAGAACAAACACCATCACCAATGAGCAGGGTATATAAATTATCAAAGCACAGGAAAGAAACACAAACAAGAGTAGTAGCTCCTTTTTCTTCTCTCCCCACATCCCAAAAACCATTCTTTACTCTCCCCCAAGAAAGCAAGCACCACAAACCCTAAAGAAACGCAAACACACATCACACAGCAGCATCACTTGTCTTCCCCTCCTCCTCCTCCTCCTCCTACTGAACTGTTCTCTTCATCATCATCACCACCACCGCCACCACTTCTTCGTCTCTTGCATCTCTCCAATTGTTAATATTATCGGTACTGTTATGTAGCCATTATTTTTACTCGTCCTCTTATTATTGCTACTATACTCCTTGCTTACTTACTTATAATTAGCTCTTCTCCTACCCCAGAAAGATGGCAGGCCTGGATTTGGGAACCAGCTCGTACCTCAACCAGCACCATCATCCACTCCACCTCCGCCACGATGACGGCGGTGCTGGGGGCTCCGACGACGGCCAGGAGTCGCTGTCTCCAGGGAGTGGAGGCGGAGGACGTCCCGCGAGCACGGCTGGAGGTGCTGGTATAGGCGGCGGGGAGGTCGTCGTGCGTCGTCCCCGCGGCCGGCCGGCGGGGTCCAAGAACAAGCCCAAGCCGCCGGTGATCATCACCAGGGAGAGCGCCAACGCGCTCCGGGCGCACATCCTTGAGGTCGCCGCCGGGTGTGACGTTTTCGAGGCGCTCGCCGCCTACGCGCGCCGCAGGCAGCGCGGCGTCCTGCGTGCTCTCGGCGGCCGGGACCGTAGCCAACGTCACGCTGCGGCAGCCGCTGTCCTCCCAGACCGGGTCCGCCTCGCCGGCCGCGGTGGCGACCCTCCACGGCAGGTTCGAGATACTCTCCCTCGCTGGATCCTTCCTCCCGCCCCCGGCGCCGCCGGGAGCTACCAGCCTCGCCGCCTTCCTGGCCGGGGGGCAGGGACAAGTCGTCGGTGGCAGCGTGGCCGGCGCGCTTATCGCCGCGGGGCCGGTGGTCGTCGTGGCCGCGTCGTTCAGCAACGTCGCCTACGAGAGGCTGCCGCTCGAGGAGGGCGACGAGGCGGTACCTCAAGCGCCTGCCGGGAGCGACCAAGCCGGTGCGCCGTTCGTCGGGGACCCGGCCGCCGCGGCCGCTGCTGGTCTTCCGTTCTTCAACCTACCGATGGGGATGCCGCCGATGCCGGTCGACGGGCACGCCGGGTGGCTTGGCGCTCCCGGCGGCGGCGTCGGGAGGCCGCCCTTCTCTTGATGGACCACATCATATCACGCAGGCGAGGTCTCGATTGGCAAGCGCGCGCGAGGGCATGGACTTGTACAATTACAACAACCACAAGTAGCATCTCTTTATCTCTCTCTCTCTCTCTCTGTTCTTTGTGCCATTGTGATCTCTGATGTTTTTTGTGTTAACCTGTGTATGGAACCTGATTGTGTTAATTGCTCTTCATCACTGTTTGGATTATGTTGTGAGGACATGCACGCATAAATCGATCAAAAATAGTGTTGTTGTTTATGCCTCTCAGGTTAATTTTAGCGGCACAGTAATGCAGGGGCACATGAATTCTTGTCATGTTTGGAAATTAAAACTCCATGTTTCAATCTGTTGATTGCACTTCTCTTTATTTGGGAAGACTCGGCTTCGATTTATCTCTTTATTTCTTTCTATTCCCTCTCAGATCTTACTTTTGTTTCATGATGCATACATTCATATATTGATTTTATTTGAAATCAATATGATAACTATTCAGACTTGACATCATGCAAGTATGTTTATTTTACTCGTGTATAATCATATCGTTTCTTATATATGGCGCTGTTGGTAGTATAAGTATGGTGCTGCTTTATCATATATAAGCTATATGTTTACGGTAATGTAATGGTACGGTAACCATGCATTAGGCTCTCTTCCAGTACGTTATAATTTCTTCTATTTCTTCGGAAAAGAATCGATAACAGTGACATTCCTGAGTTTCAAGCAGACAATATTAGCTGAATTACATTGCCCTAAAATTTTTTCGGGAATTTGCGCGTTCATGCACGGGCAATCATTTTAGCTTAGAAACTCAGCTGATGCATCCAGACCAAGACTTTTGTGAAGAGGTAGCAAAATTTAATATGCTTAGCCGTTCTTCCTTTGATCCCTTTGCATGGTTAATGATCCAAACTATTACACCTTGGTTAGTCCAATTGAATTTTTTAAGTGCATTCATGTGTCTGCCGCAGGCCACATATGACCCGTAATTATTTCACTTCATGCAAATACAAATGCATCAGCATCGAACCCTTTATGAACCTGACTAGTGATTATTTTCTAATAAGACGACATGAAATGACCGTTTTGGAATCTTGAAATTGGCCCCCCTCTCCCTAAATGGGGCACACGACCAGTTGACTACCATAGCCAAATGAGGAAAAACTATGATCTCTCGATCTCTTCTCTCTCTCTCATCACTTCACTTCAATGATGTCATTTCATGATCGACGACACATGTCCCTTCGCGGTTCTTTTTGTGCGTGTCTGCTCGATCGATCGAGTTTGTTACGCGAGAGTCTTTTCTGTTCTGGCCTTGGGAACTTGACGTTGATTAATTTAATTTGATGAACCGCCCATTAATTCGTGCATCTATTGCATGCAGTTAGCTAGCTCCTTGAAGTGTAGAACGACACTCGAATGGATTCCTTTACAGTGATCTCGGTTCTCCAGATAGTAGTAGTAGTTTCGACATCGATTGATCTCTGCAGGTTTACTTATAATATTTCATGCACATCACTTTGCATTTTTTACCTGATTCGTTCAATATTTATTGTCTTTATTAGTGTGCACATCATAGCTACTACTACTATCTTTGTCCAAAAAAAAAGGTCATGCAAAGAACAACCACCATTTGATTCAGCCAGCCGAAAGCTAATAATGACAGGTATAAAAAATCCAATCCAGGTGTCCCATCATCATTTTTTTTTCTTCCTTTTTGGGGGAACTAACCGAGATCATCAGCTAGCTAGCTCGTTGTTCTATGTGCGCGCACAATAACGTTGTGCCGGTACCTACTAATACTATATGCATGCGAAGCATTATTAGTTAACTATAATTGTGATTTAATTAATCATGTAAGGTTGATATATTAAGTACGAATCTCACATTTTTCATCTGATCGCCTATTGTTCCACGTGGTAGATCGGATGGATATGGCATTATTTACTCTATCAATATCCACCGCTTATATGAGTCAAAATTTTCACTCGGGAAAGAAAAATCAATGCTATATATATCGAGCCATAAACAAGTCTAGCAAAAAATGAGCAGAGAGTGAGAGAGAGAGAAGAGAGAGGAAAACTAACTTTGGGCCGGCCCACATGGGCCTCCTTCGGTTTCATACCACGAAACTAGGGTTCGAGAGCATGTCCAAATGGTCAGAGGCCAGGCCAGCAGCTAGCCAGGTGATGGAGTGAACGGCTGGCTGGCTGCCTACGATCGAGTGCATGCGTGAGACAGTAGCGCACGCACAGCACAGCACAGCACAGAAGCGTCCAATGCGTTTCAGTCTCGATCGATCGGGCGAGATGCATCATGGGGTCCGATGGGTACGCCGGCCATGGCGCCATCACGTTTTTTCCGGGCCGAGAGCGAGTGGTATCTGCGTCTTGGCGGCTCTCGTTTGTGCGCGAGCATCGCCGGGGGATCGGATCGGATCGGATCGGATCGGATCCTGGACGCGCGCGTCCTGCAATTTGCGTCGGAGACGAGAGAGATGCTCCCTGGCTGGCGGCTGGTGCCCTAACCCTGTCCGTAATCGGTTCGTCCGGAACCGTCACCGTCGATTCTCCAATCTCTCCCTCTCCTCTCTTGGATATGTGAACGAATGCAGCTTAGCCCATCCATCCATCCATGCAGCTTCCAGTCAGCTACATACAGAGCTAGCAGCGTCGAATTCAGATGCGTACGCTCATTCAGAAGCTCGATGACGCACGCACGCAGCGTCTCAAACACATTCAGATAGATGATGACTACTACAGAGAGGGGAAGGTCGAGCCCTCCGCATATATATCCTGTGTGCGCCGCCGCCCCTCTGCCTGCCTGCCATCATCATCACCATCATCATCATCATCACCACCGTCAGGTCGCTCGCGCTCGAGGCACTGCTGCATGGGCAATTGAAGGGTGCTGACAAGGACCTGACTCGGACTCGCCGGAGAGCCAGCAGCTGATGATGCCGTAGCACGTACTATACCTCTCTCTGCAGACTAGCTTCACTCTTTTTTCCGGCTGTGGGCATGCATGGCTAGCTGCTGTTGAGTGTGTGTTTGACACTAGCGCCACCGCTACTGTGCTGAGATGGGAACGGGTCACATTCACATGCATGGGCATGGCCGGCCGCCGAGCTTATCCGATCATCCATCCACTTTGCAGGCGTTCCATTCTCTCATCAGCGTGCTTTCACATGACTCAAAATTAGAGTGACTCTGTAGTACATATATTCCTCTAAAACGCGATAAGTGTTTGACAGGTAGATCCCTCTAAAACGGAGGGAGTAGTATATAGAGTAATGATGCAGAGGAATTAAAATAGAGTAAGTAATCTTTCAGAATAACTATAAAAACGAAGGTAATATTTTTCTCGAGTACTCTCTCTATTTTAAATTATTTAACGTTAGTTAGTTCAAAATTAAACTAACCATTACTCCCTCCGTTCTAAAATAAATAACGTGTAGGACAAGAAAATTAGTTTATTTTGAACTAAATTAGCTGTGAGTATTAAATAATTCGATACGGATGGAGTAACATTTTAGAAAAGAGAAAGTCTTGGTACAAATAACTTGGGTCGGTCCACGTCGACATCATAAAACCAAAAAAAACCCATATTATTGTTTCCCTCAAAAAAAAAGGTTGCGTTATTACAGTTATGGGAAAGGTGGGGGACCCCGTTCACGCAAGTGGTCAGTTCGCGTGCTCGCCATAGTCCACCCACCCCTTTTACTGTGTGGCAACATGTGTGGCCCCAGGATTTTTTGTACGTGCCTCGTGGCTTGTCTGGTGTGCACGTGGCACCTCCTCAGCCGCTACTCCCTGCATCTCATTTCACTGCAGAGAGGTAGGCCAGACTGGGTTCCTTGTAGCAAGCCTGGTTTTTTTTTTGGTGGCCACCAACCTGGTTTTCATGTGCATGACAAGGATAGATATAGAAGCGTTAGTAAGAGTTTAGCTGAATTATACCTTCTTTTCTATATATATTTTATCTATTTGCTCATTGAAGAATCGATGTTTCAAGATCGATTCTTTTAATTGTTTATCTTCTTCTGAGGTTTATATTACATTCATTGGCGTGCGTGTCAATCCATCCTTAAAGCTATTAACATTTAATTTCCTTTATTTCATTGCCTCCTATCCTTTTTTTTTCTCTCTGTCTTGGTGATGATGTTTGAAACTGTGGACTGGGGACACTGTGGGTCAATTGATTTGGCGTCATTCTCAAGTTAGTTGAGCTCTAATTCAATGATTCAAGGCGGGCGTACCTTTTTTGAGGAAACGATTGCATCGATGATGACTGGGGATCTCTGGAGAAAGCAAATCCATGATTGATTCTGAGCGCAGAGAGGGATATTACTGTCCAAAGTCATTGGTACAAGATAACAGTCTTCCAAACCACTCACTCTCGACAAGAGAACAATCTTCCCACCTCAGCTCGCAGACATAACTTTTCTTGTGATGTTTCCATGGTTTTTCGACGACATAATGAATTGATGAGTAAGAAACTGAAAGAAATATTCATTCATTATCTGAAAATACGCCTTGTTGATCGAGCAGTCGCCTTTTTAGAGAATCATACATCACAAATGCGTTAGCATGAAAATCCTGGAAACAAATTCCGAAAGAAGATTTTCTTTTTTTTTTGAGCAGAAAGAAGTCATGTAAGCCGTGAGAAGCTTTTACATACCTTTTTGGCCGCTTATTATACGCCCTCTCTTCTTTTCCCTGCCCCCTATAAATCTGTCGACCTCTATCTCAGTCACACACACAGAGAGAGAGAGAGAGAGAGAGATGTGCTAACTCGTGAACTGCTCTAATGCATTCGGCAGCCATAAGCATCACTATCAGGTTCTGCTTCTCCCCTTGTTCATTGTTTATTTGAAAGAATCCTCTTGTCCATTGTTTTCCTCCCCCCCCCTGCCTTTAGGATGTGTTGATGATTGGTTCGTAACTTCATCTTGTGAGTTCTTTTTTTTTAATCCTTCTTCTGTTTGCCTTTTTCTGTCTTTCGGATGATTCTTTACTTGTTTTCTATGTGAGATGGCAAGCATTTCTTTGTTCTTTTGGGCCAAGGGATCACCTATGACTTTTGTGGAGGCCCCCTAGCTACCTTATCCTGAGCTTTGTATACTCATCTTCTATTAAGCCAGCAATGGCAAACTATTCTCATGAATCTGGCCTCGCGTGAAGAATCCTGACTGCTATATCAAATCTGTTCAGGCTAGTAAAAGCTCGTCAAGATTGATTGGCTTTATGTTGAATATATAGAGCGTACAGATAACTATTTGCCTGATTTGTTTACCCACTGGTGAATCTATGGAGCAACTCTTGTATGCTACTTTGTTAATAGCGAAATTGGATTATCAGATTTGATGAGAGTTTGTAATGGAACCTGAAAGATTTGCTCTTGATATGCGTTTGGAGAAGCAGGCAGCTTTTCCCTCCAAATTGAGCTGCTTATTCCTCGTGGAGCATATTACGGCACATTTTCTTTGCACCTTTTTTTTACTGTTTTCAGAGCAGCTTAAGCGTACTTTCATTTCTTTTTAATTTTGCGTTCATAGCTGAAGTATTTTTTTTTTAGAAAATGGAAAAAGTTTCCGGCAGCTGAAGTGTTTTTCTTGCTTTCTCATCAGCATCTCCTGCATTTTTTTACAGGGTTTCATGCAGGGGAAAGCAGCTGGTTTCTGCTGCCTGATAGCCGCCGGAACCCGCGAAGTGCCCACGAGCAGCGTCGTCAGATAAGGCAGCCGGCACGGCAATGCCGGTTCCCCTTGCCCCCTACCCAACTCATCCTGTGCCATTTACACCACCCAATGGTAATTTCTTTCTTCAGTAAGAACTGGAATACATCTAATTTTGGCATTCGTTGGTGCAAGTTGGTTAGCAATGAATGTTTGGGTTTCTAAAGATTTTTACTTTATCGACAAGTGTATGTCATACAGTCCATAAAGTTTCTAGTTCAGGATTTGAGCAGTTCCTTCTGCTCGCAGAATTTTGGGAAGTTCTTGTAGAAAAAGATACGCTAAAGAAATGCAGTTCTGATAATGGCTATCTGAAACGAAAATCCAGTTCTGATAACTGAAAATTCAGTCACCGAATGCGTGTTTTTGACCTGCAAATTTCAGGGGCGCAAAGCCAGCTTGTCTGCACCGGTTGCCGGAACCTTCTCATGTATCCAGCCGGTGCAACATCGGTATGCTGTGCAGTTTGCAGTGCCGTCACCGCCGTGCCTGCTCCAGGTACGCTCATCAGCCACTTCCCTCATTTTTCTATGAAGAACTGAGCATTGGGCTCCATTTGTGAAATGTTGGCATCAGTGAAGTCTATTCCATTCGATACTGGCACAAGAAGTAGCATTTGCTGCATCGGAGAATTTGCATCTTGCAAACTTTACACACAGGTATTCTGAGCTTTTGTTCAGTTCAGAGATCTGGTTGTGCTTGAGCCATTGCATGAATAAGCTGCACAGTTTCTGACAAGCTGCTGATGCAGTAATATTTAGTTGCGCTGAGATGAAATATTTCCGAGTCAAATCTACCACCTGAATTTGGTGCAGGAACTGAGATGGCGCAGTTAGTCTGCGGAGGATGCCACACACTCCTGATGTACATACGTGGCGCCACAAGTGTGCAATGTTCTTGTTGCCACACTGTTAACCTGGCTATGGAAGGTACAACAACCAAGTTACTATTCCTCCTCTTCCTGATTTGCAAGTATATTTTGTGGCCTTGATTCCCGTATGCGAAATCTTCCTTCTGGAAAGAATATATTCTGGGGGTGGAAATTCTAGCAGTCTGCTGATAACATTTAACATCATAGATTTGGCTTGTCTTTGTTAGACACTGTGATTATGTGTGTGTCACAGGGGCATATTAGTCATTAGTGAGGGATTAGGGTTAGGGGTAGTTTAGTCCTTTTTCCCCTCCTAATCCCTCTATATAATCAGACCTGTACCTCAACATTATCATCCATCTAATACAGCCACCATTAGCCCTCTAATAGTCTTGAAGTCACATTCATCAACATCGACTATTATTCAGAAAGCTAGAAAAATTGGTTTGACAGGGATATCCCAGAATCACCTAAGTTTGAAGAATATCTCTTAGAACTTGTCTAGTCTGTCAAATACATCCTGGAATTAACGAACATTTCATAAAGCTACCTCTTAACAACCTAGTTCTGTGATTGTTCAGAGTTTTAAGATATGCTGAGTGTTCCTTTAATCTTTGAACATCTTAGCGATACATGACCTGTATCTTCTGTCCCAGCAAATCAAGTTGCGCATGTAAATTGCGGGAACTGCCGTATGCTGCTCATGTACCAGTATGGCGCTAGGTCTGTCAAATGCGCAGTCTGCAATTTCGTGACATCAGTTGGGGTATGTATCCATTATCAGATAACTTTGCACATTTTCTATGAAGTTACCAACAGTACAGCTATTACTGTAATGCAACTTGAACTGCATGTTTGGGGTAACCCGTTTGGCTCTTTCACAGGCCTCACCTGGTGCAGAGCAGAAGCCAAGCACCTGAAGCTCCTGAAAGTACTGATACCACCACTGTAGGCACCTTCTGAAGGATGCTTAGAGCACATGTATAGAGTTCCCCCCCTGAAGAAAATTTTCCTTGATCTCCCTTCTCCCAGCTTGTGCCTGCCTTCCTTCGCTGGACCCGGCGCGCTCTTGGAATAAATGAGAGTTTTGGAAATAACTAGAGCTCAACTTCGTCGACTTGTCTGTAAAACCGAATGAGACATATACATAAAACTATGATGTTTGTGCATTTCTGAATGTTGATTGTGAATTATGATGGACCCCCTTTTGTCCAAAAAGGGGGGGGGGTCATTTTCATCCTTACTTTCTGAAGAACTTGTTTCACTAGTGTGTCATGGCCTGTGCCGATTCTTGAACTGGACTGAAAACACTGGCGCGTGCACATAAAGCATTGACAATGCTGTCACTGAAATCTGCAAGGAGACGTGAAACACATGGCATCCAGATGCTGCAATCAGAGGGTACATGATGCACCGTTGCTTTTCGAGACACTCTCCTGATCGGTTGCCGGCCACTACTTCGAAAATTACCCAGATATTACTGCAGGATCTGAATCCTCTCCAGCAACAGCAGGTAAGGATGCCATGTGGTGTGTTTCAGCTCTGAGGCACTGAAAAGTCTTCAGAGCCTAGTGAACCATGCTGATAAGGACTTGGGTCTGTGATGGCCGATCCAATTATTGGATATCACATTCCGGAGAAGATTATGCAAACAGTTTAGAAGACGACCACGTAATGATAAAACGCATAGGCGTAGATGGTGTTCAGTCTGGGTCGGCAGTACAGTTGCACCAGTTAACAGACCGCAACAACGCAGCAACCAAGAGAATATAGTTCTGACTATGTAGACCATTAACTGACGCAGGCAGATGCAAGGATCTGTACATTCTGCACAGCAGGACATCAGATCAGCCACACAATATCTGGGGAGTTGAAGTAATTGCATGGCCAAGTAAAAATATTCAGAACCACTACTGACTAAAGGTCAACCAAATCCTCAGAGAATTGTGCATCGGTTTCGTTGTTTCTGCAGGAGATATCGTAGCCTGATGAAACCTGCTCGGATCAAAGTTATCCACCCCATACGGCCACAATACAACAAACATATCAGTACTAGAAAAAAAAAACAAAGAACGAGCATGGGGTGCAAATACAAGTGGTAGAAAGGACAGTACACCTTCTCTCCGAGTCTTTGACTCCAAGCATCATTTCGGATTGGGCGGCAGTCAAGATTGTGGGCACCCGAGGCTTGGTGCCAGCTTGCTGCCGATTCATCAATGGCCGCCGTAGTCCAGATGCTTGGCCGACATACTCATCATCACTGTCATAATCAGTTTGATTGCCCGACTGTGCTATCGTAGCTACAGTAAACAACAGTGCCTGCAAGAGCATATAGGAGAATATAACCCATTTGCTGCTATTACTTCTGGCAACTGAAAAAAAAATGCTTGAGGTGACAACATCTCAGCTCTACGAAACCTAAATTATCTCCATGTACGTTCCAATCAAATCCATTCCGGTTGTCTAAAAGTAATACTGCCATAATATACTGATGCATGAAAGACACTCAAGTCTGTACATATTCCTATTCTTTTAGAAGGAACAAGCAGCCAATTCATTAAAAAAGGAGAGAAATCAAGTACAAACAGAGTTCTGGATTAAAGAGAAAAAAAGGCAACCTCAGCTGCCACATAACTAAAGAGCCGCCATAAAAAAAGGTAAAACAAAAAAAGTTAGTAGCAACATTCTGCATTGGGGAGGTCCCAGACTGGACTGTACATACTCCTATGTACTACTCCCTCCGTTTCAAATTATTTGACGCTGGTTAGTACAAAATTGAATTAACCAGCGTCAAATTTCGAAACGGAGGGAGGAGTAAACAACAGCAACAAAGTTTTTGTCTTGAGCACGTCGGTCACGTGGTTTACCAAAGTAGCGTATAATTTTTATTTTCCCTTGGAGCTGCGACCAAGAGTTTAATGATGAAGAGTTACAGTAAAAATGACTATAAAAGTTACTGTTTTCTTTATTTTTTTGTAGCAACAACATTCTCTGTTAGCGATTTACGTGGCCGTAGAGGGCCATAGGCCATTCTCATCAATTCTGTGAATTACATCGAGATTTAAGATTGCTGTTCTACGAAACCGGTTTGCAGCAACAACGGTTCTGTTAAAAGATTACAAGCCGATGCCGCTGCCGTCCGAGAACTGCCGCCTCACGCGCTCTGATTTTGTAGCACGGGAATACATTCTGTAATGGTACCCAAAGTGTTCTTTCCTGTCATTATGATAATCACAGAGTCACATTGTCTCCCAGAAAGATAACATTTCCACCGTGTGTTTCTGTTTCACCAGCGAAACCAACCGTGCATTTACAAACTCGCGTCCCTTAAGAGCCAGCCAAAAGAGTTAACCCTGCACTCTACCCCCAGAATCATCAAAATCTTTCTCTCTGGTCGCAAACCTTTCTTGCATTAAGCTACCAGAAACAAATTGCCTATGCCTAGGCAGGCGTCTATTCCCTAATTTCTCCAGAACATTAAAAAGTTTGTTAAACTCAGAAAACTAAAGCTACTGGTGTTCTCAGTGGCACTCCCGACGTTTGCAGCATGGACGAAAGAAAGCAGGCTCCCTTTATCAGGTAGTAAAGCTACTTGTTTCTGCCACGCTGTAGTGAGAAATTATTCTCATGATCTGCTTCAGGGATGAGCGGGGGCATGTCACTTGTCTCAGAAGGCAAGACAGCAGGACCGGTCTCTTCTCCTGATTCATCGAGCTCTTTTATGCGAGGGTGACCAGCTCCAGTCTCGGTGTTGGACTGGATGCTCTGGTAGATCTTGACAGCTTGGGCTATGAAATGTGCTGGGTTCGCGACATCAGCTAGGAGCATAGAATTGTTCTGGATTTGACAGCAAAAACATCAGGACCTCAATCCAATGCACCTAGTAGGGACGTAAAACAAAGTTACAAAACTTTGTTTCTCACCGTTTTCGCCAAGTGACTAAATGCTTTGACATACTGCTCCGCAATTCTCAGGTTCGCAGCCTGAGAGATAAAAATATTGGATCAAATTAAGCAAGCGCAGCAAGTTTTTTTTTACCATTTTTATGCATAACTTGACTACCATGTACTGCATTCAGTAGATAGTCAACAAACAAGGATACCTGAGTACTTCCTTTGCTGGTCATTGCCTCTGACACCATTGTAATTCCACGAGCAGTGGCTTCTGATTTAGCAAGAATTGCTTGGGCCTCACCTGACATCCATTACAAAAATAGGTAAATCCCTCATGGCAAAGAAATCAAAATTCTTTGAGACCCATGAATAAAAAGACATTTTTTTATCATATGATGTTTGATTAAACTATACTAAACCAACAATCAAAAAAATTGAAAGCGGGCAAAATGGTGGAGCAATGATGCATGCTGAACAGATTTAAAGACAATGATAAACAGAAAAATGTTTAGAATGAAATATGTCACATACCCTTGGCGCGGTTTGCTTGGTCCAGCATAGCTCCTGGTAGAGCAAAACAACGAACAAAAAAATATCAGACATAGGTCTATCCAACATATATCAGAAAGGTCAGCAACTTCTCTTCAATACAGTTTTTGGTGAAATTAAAAGCAACAACAACAAAGCCTTTGTGACAAACGCGTTGGGGTTGGTTAGATATGAAACTAAGTTAGAATAAAAAATGTCAGCCTAAAAAAAAGAAAAATATTATATGATCATCACCTTCAGATTCAAGAACTTGAGCACGCTTTCTCCTTTCAGCTTCTGCCTGCATTTCCATGGCCACCTTAATGCCATGTGGAGGAGTTATATCCCCTGCATGGTTAATTTAGAAACATGAGGAACAATACTGGTATAACTCAAAAAGATTAAGAGCAGGAAAACAACATACTGATCTCATAACGGATGCACTTGAGACCCCAATCAGTAGCAGCTTCATTGATGGCCCTCTGCAGGAAATTGATAGAAAATGTTGACCAAACAAAAAAGATAGCTGACGGCCCATAGAAACATTTGTAGATCGTAATGAACTGATGAACAAGGTTGAAACTACAAATTATATGGTTCATTATTGGCTTCTTCAGTTTATTTTGCATTACCTTTCGTAGTAAAATAGAGCTAATCAGAAGTAGAATAGCATAATAAAGAATCATAATATCAAAAAAATTCTGCAGGTTTCTTGTTAGAGGGGCTTAAACAAGAACATGCAAATAAAAACAACTGAAACCTCACAACGTCGGTCAATTTGTCAGCTCAATTAGTTCTACAAACTAACATGATAGAATTGCAACTGATAGCTGTATGTTTCAGATGTTCTTCCAGCATCATAATCTCATACATCATTGGCCCTCGCAAATATTATCATCATACAGTAGCAATTCATGAAAATATTAGGAGAGGTAGAGGACGACCAAGGTTGACTTGGGAGGAGACGGTAAAACGAGACTTGAGAGATTGGAATGTATCTAGAGACTTAGCTCATGATAGGACTGCATGGAAAGTAGCAAATCATATGCCAGGATCTTAGTTTTTTTGTTACTCTTATATCTCCTCTCTTTTACTTCATTTAAAAGTAAAATAAAAAATTTGTTGGGTTTCATGTCTAGCCAACCCCAACGTGCTTGGGACAAAGGCTTTGTTGTTGTTGCTGTTGCTGTTGTACAATGGCATTCACTGCCCACAGAAAGAATGAACTCAATGTACATCACGTTTTAGTACTTAGTAGGCTGGCAATTTAGAGTAAATAGGGTCACGGAACTAAGATATCTTGATATGTTCAGAAAAGAAAACTAGTATATGTTATAATTCAGTTGCAAAATGAATATGGCCTATTCTTCTATTGTGAAATTGACTATAGAACTCAGATGCAATTTTTCCACACAAAATGCTACATTGTGGAACAAAGATCTTTGGATCGAAATAAGAATCAATACCACAATTTTCTCATTTAATGTATCTCTCTCCTCAAAAGTTTTGTCCAGGGTTATTTTCCCAAGCTCACTTCTCATGGTCGTTTGTGCAAGTTGTAGGACTGCAAACATAGGATTCTCCACCCCATATGAAGCGAGGTAAGGATCAATAATCTGCAGAATTCAACATAATCACGAGTTAGCACAAAGCGCTCATAAGCAGTAAATTCAGCCTCACACTATCACAGAGTAGTTAGTTCTGCAGCCCTACAAACAGTGCATTACATGAATACAAACAAGGCAAGAACTAAAGGTGTGATTTAAATACTACATTTTATTAAGAAATTCATGCATGTGCAGGTGTTATCTGCAGAGGGCACGGCGTCTCGAGGTTACTTCTATCATTGAGAACAGGCAGAGGCATTGGCTTCAATTCTCAACTGACCATTAGCGTAATCTACAACTTAGTGCAGCCAGAGAGCATAAAAGTAAAACAACCATCATCGAGTCCATACAAAAGAATGCATAAGATAGTCAACATGGATCCATCCATCCCTGATCTACAGCCCGGAACAAGTCAAGCGGCCAGACCAGCCAACAGCATCACTCACTCAGCAACCCGCACAAGAGGCTGGGGAGAGAACGAGAGCAAGGGGGGAGGGAGGCGACGTCGTACCTTGACGTATATGACGCTGTCGATCTGGATGGTGACGTTGTCCCTGGTGATGGCGTTCTGGTGCGGGATGGGGATGGCCTCCTCCTTGAGCGAGTGGACGTAGGCGACGCGGTCGACGGCGGGGATGAGCACGTGGATCCCGGAGCCGAGCGTCCTGAGGTACTTGCCGAACCGCTCCACCACGAAGGCCTTCTTCTCCGGCACGATGCTGACGCCCCAGTTCACCGGCGTGGCGGGCGGCTCGAACCTGGAAGGCGCGCGGGCGGGAGCCTCAGGCCCGGGTTGCAGAAAAAAAAAAGGGGGGGGGGGAGTCCCGGAAGCGGCCGGGGAGGAGGGAGGGAGTGAGGGGTTTGTTTACCAGGAGCTGTCGTCGCGGGGGTAGTGCCGGGAGAAGGAGCGTGGGGAGGCGGCTCCGGCGAGGCGGCGCGGGAGGGCGAGGAGCCGCCGGGCGGGCGCTGCTGATCGCCGGAGCAGGCTCGCCATCCTATCCTCGTCCGCGGCGGCCGGCGGCTTGTGGGAAATGGGTTTGCTGAATGGAGAGAGAGAGATGGGGGTGCGGGTGAAGGTGAAGGTGAAGGGGGTTCCGCTTTACTCGTATCCGTGTCGTCGTGTGCGGCGCGGCGGTGCACGTAGCGATTACCGGGGGGGGGGGGGCACCGGGCGACCAACGACTTGCCTTGCGTTCCAAGAAGCTGCGGTGCCGGTAACAGATCTGGAGCGTCGACATCGGAACGGAAGGTGCAGATCGTCTAGATGTTCATGTGCAGAGCGACGCGTCGGCCCAGTTCTGTTTTTTGTTTTTGGTCCAGCCCACGTACAGTAACCGGGCCCGCGTGTAGAGCTAAATTGCGAGCCGATCCGCAGAACGGAGGAGGGAGTAATTTAACTGCCTGTTTTATTTTATTTTTTTGATCAGAAAGAAGACGGTGACGGACGAGCTCGGCCAGCCAGCCAGCCGGCCACAGCCGGCCGGCGCGAGGATTAAACAAGGCCGCGACGGCCAGCTTCTGGAGAGCTACCTGATCGTATCGGCCGGCGCCGGCGCCGGCGCCGCTGCCGTAGAAATCGAGAAAACCCACGCGCGTTTCGGCCGGCCGCCGGCGCTATCATCTGCCGTCGTCCGTCGCTCTCGCCGAACGCCACCCCGGCTATTCGTGTATGGCTCTATGCTACGCCCCCTCGTTGTTACCGAACAAGAATACAGTGTTCGATCCTGACACGCTCGCTCCTGGCAAACTCAGACACTGGTGGTCACAAAACCATCGAAGAAGTACTCGCTTTGTTCAATTCTGATGTTGGTCGGTTCGTTTTTTAAACTAATAAACTGAATTATTAAAAATAATTGTTACTCTAAAAATAGAGGGGCTGTTTGAGCAAATAGAATCCGACGAGGGGCTTGCCGGCCACACCGATCAAATTAATCATCGTTAATGCGTCTTCGCCTGCGTGGCTAAGCTGATCAACAAAGGGACTTGCTCTCCTCTCTTCTCCTCTAGCAAGTACAGTATATAAAACCGCACACGCAAGTCTCCTCTAGCTCTCGTCCGCGCGCCATGGCCGCCCTCGCGCTGCTGTTCTCTCTCGCGCTCCGCCTCTTCGCGTCCACCGGCGACGACGACGCGGCGAGCTTCACGGCGTGCCTGTCGGACGCCGGCGTGCGCAACGTGACGCCGCGCCGGTCCCCGGGGTACGACGCGGCGCTGCGCGCGTCCATCCAGAACCTCCGGTTCGCGGGCGCCGGCGCGCCGAAGCCGGCCGCCGTGGTCGTCCCGGCGTCGCGCGGGGAGCTGCGCGCGGCCGTGCGGTGCGCGCGCGCGGCGGGGCTGGCGGTGCGCCTCCGCAGCGGCGGGCACAGCTACGAGGGCATGTCCTACACGGCCGCCGGCGCCGCGGCGTTCGCGGTGGTGGACCTCGCCGCGCTGTCCCGCGTCGCCGTCGACGACGCCGCCGACGCCGACGGCGGCCCGCGCACGGCGTGGGTCGAGTCCGGCGCGACGCTCGGGCAGGTGTACCTCGCGGTCGCGGAGGCCAGCCCGGCGCTCGCGTTCTCCGCGGGGTCGTGCCCGACGGTCGGGTCCGGCGGCCACATCGCTGGCGGCGGGTTCGGGCTCCTGTCGCGCAAGCACGGGCTCGCCGCCGACAACGTGGTCGACGCCGTGCTTGTCGCGGCCGACGGCCGCGTCCTGGACAGGGCCGGCATGGGCGAGGACGTGTTCTGGGCGATCCGCGGCGGCGGCGGCGGCGCGTGGGGCGCCGTCGTCGCGTGGCGGGTCCGGCTCAGCCCGGTGCCCGCGCGCGTCACCGCGTTCGCGGTCCACCGCCCCGGCTCCGTCGAGTCGGTGGCCCGGCTCGTCTCGACCTGGCAGCACGTCGCGCCGTGGCTGCCCGACGAGCTCTACGTGTCGGCGTTCGTCGGGGCGGGGCTACTGCCGCCGACGAACCGGACCGGGGCCGCCGCCGCCATCTCCGTCACGTTCAAGGGCCTGTACCTCGGACCCGCCCACGAGGCGGTGCAGATACTGGCGACACGGTTCCCGGAGATGGGGCTGTCGGACCTGGACCCCGTCGAGATGAGCTGGATCGAGTCCGTGGTCTTCTTCTCGGGCCTGCCGCGAGGCAGCCCGGCGTCGGGGCTCGCGGACCGGGTGCTCCACACGAAGACCTACTTCAAGGCGAAGTCGGACTACGTGCGCCGCCCGACGCCGCTCGACCAGCTGACCCGAGCCGTGCGCGTGCTGTCCGAGGAGCCCAAGGCGTACGTCATCCTGGACCCGTACGGCGGCGCCATGGACCGGATCGGGCCCGCCGACCTACCGTTCCCGCACCGCAAGGGCAACATCCACGGCGTGCAGTACCTGATCGAGTGGACCGCGGACGACGACGACGACGACGGCCGCCACGGGGAGGACTACATGGACTGGCTGCGGCGGTTCTACGACCTGATGGAACCGTGCGTGTCCAACGGGCCGCGCGCCGCGTACGTGAACTACATGGACCTCGACCTGGGCAGCAACGACGACGGCGAGCCGGCGGCCGACCCGGACGTGGAGGCGGCGCGGGCGTGGGGCGAGCGCTACTTCATGGGCAACTACGACCGGCTCGTTCGCGCCAAGACGCTGGTCGACCCGGAGAACGTGTTCCGCCACGCGCAGAGCATCCCGCCGCTCGGAGGCCCGCCGCACACAGCAGCGTCCCACGTGGCGCCGTCGTCTCACTCTAGTAGCTCGCACGAGGTGGCATCCGACGGACGCAGCACACACGGCAGCTACTACTACTACTAGATCATCACCACATCATGCTGACGTCGACGCCGAGCTCCACTGCCCACCAGTAGCCGGTTCCCTCTCGGGGCACGCAGACGCGCGCGCGCGGGAGTACTCTCGTGTCCGACTCTGACGACGGCGGCGGCAGGGAGCCGGTCCGAACCGAACCGAACCGACGACCGAGCTCAACCTGGAGCTGGAGCTGGCCGTCGTCGTCGTCAGCCGGTCCTCCCTTCCGTTCCACACGTGCGGCTACGTCCTCTCTCGCTCACTGCTTTCAACGGCGTGTCTGGTTAATTGGACCAGTTCATAACGTACGTACGCTGCTGCTGCTCCTAATACTCTGACGACAAAATCGTACGTAAACATTTCAGGTTCAACGACCAAGGCTTCTGTTCACTCGAATTTCATTCAAATCATGCATGCATGCATGATGCATGGTTTTGATATTTTGTATAAACTGAAGCGATCGATGCTGGGTTAAGCGAGGTTCCTCTTCCCCAACCGTTGCTCAGGCTCACACACCGGACGGGTTCCTCCTGTTGGTTGTTGCTTTGTTTCTTTCCTGGCTTCGACTTCGAGTACCATGCATAGTCTCGAGCAGACAAAACTTTTCCTTTTTTAGTCCATGGCGATCAAGTAGTAGATTAGTACTCGCTCTGTTTCGAATTATTTGATACTAGTTAGTTCAAAATTAAACTATACAGCGTCTACGGGCGACAGGCATGCTCCCGCTTAATTCGGTGGTGCTAATAATCGGGTCAGAACGAAAAGGAAAAGGCTTAAAGCAGCAGAATGGTACCGGGGAGAGGCGAAACCAGTCTTTCAGTTTCAGCAAGGACCGTGTTAGCTGCACTACAGCACTGGAGACTGAAGTAGGCAACGATGATGATGTCGTCGTAGTACCAATGTTCTTATAAAAACACTGTCAAAATACTACTTCCTCCGTTCTGAATTAATTGATGTTTAGCACAAAAATTTGAACTAAATTTTTTGTCCTAAACGTCAATTAATTGAGAACGGAGGGAGTAGCACAAACTTTTGAAAATTTTAGATTCCGAGAGATTTCTGAAAAAAAAAAGAAAAGGACAGACAAGAAAGCGGGAAAGGAGCAGTGGGCCCCGGCGTCAGTGGCGGTGGCCGTAACACCTCGGGCCCGCGCCGGGGCGGGGACCACCAACCATCCGGGTACGCGGCGAGGACGTGCAGGGGGACTTCCTCCCCTCGACGTCGACGGCGACGCGGCAAAGCGGAGGCACTCGCTTTCTTCCCCAACACGCCTCCTCCCCCCCCCCCCTAAAGACTTCCCTCCCCACTCCAATCCGGCCACAAGCCCGAACCCTAATACAGCTTCTTCCCGCTCCCCCCCCTCCCCACGCTTTCTTCGCCGCTAAGTATACCCCGCCCCTCCTCCTCCTCCGCGAACCCGGTGGATCTCGAGCAAGGATGACGGTGCTGGAGCTCAAGCCGCTGCCGCTGGGGTTCCGGTTTCACCCCACCGACGAGGAGCTGGTGCGGCACTACCTCAAGGGCAAGATCACGGGCCAGATCAGCTCCGAGGCCGAGGTCATCCCCGAGATCGACGTCTGCAAGTGCGAGCCGTGGGATCTCCCAGGTACCTCGTGGTGTTGTTGGTTTCACGCGTCAAACTCTCGGGTAAAAAAAAAACGGTTCCGTTTCCTGACGCGGGGGCGGGGCGCGTTTGGCGCAGACAAGTCTCTGATCCGCTCCGACGACCCGGAGTGGTTCTTCTTCGCGCCCAAGGACCGCAAGTACCCCAACGGGAGCAGGTCGAACAGGGCCACGGAGGCTGGGTACTGGAAGGCCACGGGCAAGGACAGGGTGATCAGGTCCAAGGGCGACAGACGCAAGCAGCGCGTCATCGGCATGAAGAAGACCCTCGTGTTCCACAAGGGGCGCGCACCCAGGGGCGAGCGCACCGTCTGGATCATGCACGAGTACCGCACCACCGAACCGGAGTTCGAATGCGGGGAGCAGGTACCACGAAGCTGTCTGGTTTCCTGTTGTTGCTATTCATGCAGTTTATCATGGTTCTGTGCTGGAAGTACCAGTACAAATGTATGCTTCCTAGTTTCTAGTTGGGTCGGGTCGGGCGTCTTTCATGAATATATCACTTCTCGTTTCTTTCACTGATGAATTGGTATTGGTTGAAATACGCTCTGATTATAGGTGAAATGGAACATCATCTTTTTATTTTAGGTAGCAAAACGAGCCAAACACATAAGCAACATCAAGTACAACTTTATTTGCAGTTTGTTCTTTTTACTCGCAGTAAATGGGGGTCTTTTTCTCACTGCTCTATTGTTCTTAATTACCTGAATCTATTTTATTGGTGCTTCCAGGGTGGTTATGTTCTCTACCGCCTGTTTCGCAAGCAAGAGGAGAGAAACGAGCGCTCCAGCCCGGAGGTAATGGATAGGAGCGGCTACTCTCCTACTCCTTCCCCCTCCTCACCTGACAACGTTGAGGCTAATGAGGAAGCAGTTACGCCTTTGAACAAGGAATCTCCGGAATCCACTCTTCATGATAGTCCAATTACCTTGCCCAATTCTGTTGAAACTCACGCTGCACCGATGACAAGGTCGCTGGCAGATAGAACCAATAACTTGGCCCCAGATGCTCTGAACGTTCCCCAGATGCCCCTCAATGGACATATTAATGGAGTAGCTAAGGTGAGCACCACTGAGGACAGTGGCTGTCGAATAACTACTAGTATTAAACAGTTCATAGTGTATTTTTAGTCTATTACCTTCTTAGGTACTGGATTCCTTCTAACTAATAATCCGTGTCATCTAAAAATACAAGCAGGTTGATCCTTTGGCAGGTGGATTGGCTCAATTAATTGATTCGCAGAAACAGCATGATGACCCTAACCATTTTGCATCTGGCAGTGCCGCCATTCTACCACATGAGGGAGATGACTTTTTCACTGTTATGGAAGGGATTATGGGCTTTGATGGTAACATGAATGCTCCTGATGCCCTGGATGTTTTCCTGAATCAAGCTCTCATTGATCCTGATGAGTATTCACCAACAACGTCAAAAGTTCAGTATGATTCAGACCCTGGAATTATGCCTCCTGAGTTTGAGAACCCTGGGTTCATGCAGGTACTGATTTATTGTCTGTTGTTGCTAACTGATATCTAGGTCGTACTTATGTCTACATTATTTTTGTTTGTCTTTGCAGGGTGAGTTACCAGATGATCAAAGGTGGTGGGAAGATTTAAGCTTCATTCCAGATGAGCCAAATCCACAACTCAGCGGGTTGTATGAGAATACACCATTGCTTCCTTATGACACCACTGACCAGGATGTACTTTCAATGGACTCTGGTGCTGAGTCCTTGCTTGATCTGTTCAATAACATGGAAGATTCAAGTGGGAAGAGGGATGGATGGAGCGCTGAACCTGGCATCCAAGGGACTGGAATTAATGTTTTGCCTCGGCAGTTACAGTCTAATGTGCAACCAAACTCTTCGTTTCCTCACCAGGGAATTGCCCGTAGGAGGATTCGGCTACAGGAATCTTTCTCCCTCAATATCGAGAGCAGAGAGAGCACAACTAATGTTGACTGTGAAGATGAAACATCATGTATTGTCACTTCAAAGTATCTGGATCAAGCTGCGTTGGAGTCAACTGCAGAGAAGGGTGTGCCATCTGATGAAGATGATGCGGAGTCAACAGGGATCACTATTAGAAGCAGGTGCCCTGCTCCAAGTTCAAGCGCAACTAGTTCATCCACACAACAGGGAACTGCAACGCGCATGCTGCGGCTCCAATCAGACCTTAAAATAGGACCATGTTCTGGTACTAATGTTTCGTCATGTTGCATCTTAAACCAAACCGAAAGCCAACACGATGCCGGGAAATTTGAGGTGAGTGCCCCCCCTCCCCCCTCCCTACTCTAAAACTGATCTACGGTTTAATATTGGTGTTTTGCCAGATTGAAGAGGACACAGATGCAAACTTTGCTGAAAGTGTTGACCTATCTGGGAGTTGTCACGACGATGAGCAAAAGAGCATGCCTGAACATGGTAATTAGTCTTTGGAACTATCATATGTTTTGTTACTGTAACCTCTGTCCTATGCTTTTTTGCTGAGCCTACCTAATATGCTGTCGAATTGTACAGATGCTCAGGAGGCTGTTCCAGAAGCTAGATCTGTGCCGAGACTGCGGAAGACTTCTGAGAAAAGCGACAAAATCACCAAGCAGGAAGATGATGTGGATTCACTTGTGAGGGCACCAGGGCAGAAGAGAGGCTTCCAATCGCACATCATCTGGCTGGCTCTTTCTGTGGCTCTGCTGTTGCTTCTCTGTGTTGGGGTGTATGGATGGGTCTGATCCCTATCACCCCGCACATCATCTTGCGGATGCAGGTTCCGCCACTGACCTGGTGCTGTGACTTGTGTATACACAATGTCTCACGGCTTTTTGTTTCTACGGCTGTGTAAGACATCCTGGTGTTTGCCTTCCTTCCGGCACGCCTAGGTAGCCAGAAAATCCAAAAAGACGTAGCAACTGAGAATAGAGAGAACAATGTGAGCTGCTGTTGTGTAGTTGCCGTAGCTGTTGTGTAGCTGTTAATGAGCCTTGGGCTGCCGGTTTTGTTTCCCGATGTAATACCACATGTTGGTGCTTCTTCCTTGTTCTAGTAAATAGCGTTTGACATCCTTCTGATTCTATGTCAATCTGTGCTGCTTAGCATGTTGAAGGACTGCTGCTCCATTCTAAATCGTCCAGAATGCATCTAGGCAGGGATACATCCCTCGGTGCAATACCGAATGCAGAGAATTTAGTTTGAAACCCCTGTCCAGGCAAGCCACATCCCTTCCCGCTTACATCCAGAATTACGCAAATCCGAACATGATCATGTTTTTAGCAAGAAGATACAAGAACACACGAAACACCCACCCGGCCATGAAGACGTGGCCAATTTACACGAGAAAACCGTGTTCACTCGCACTGATGTGGGATAGGAAATACTTCCAGTTTCGAAATAAATGACGCCGGTTAGTTTAAATAGGCATTCAAATATGAAACCCGTATATTTGGTTCTATTTTTTGTTATATAATTGCGGATGCAACACTCAGCATTTTTGGAGGCATTTTTCCACAATACTCGTTTTACGATCGCAAGATCTCTCTCCTGGCTCATCAGAGGAACACGACATTTATCTAACCGTTTCGTGGCATGTGTTTCTGAAAACACGCCTCAAGGATTTTTTTAAAAGAAGTACTGTCTCTGTTTCAAATTATTTGACGTTGATTAGTTCAAAAATAAACTAGCCAGCGTCAAATAATTTGAAACAGAGAGAATATCTGAATAAACATAGAGATTTATTACTCCCTCCGTTCCCTTTTATTTGACGTTAGGACAAGGTTTTTAGTTTAATTTTGAACTAAAAAATCTGCCCTAACGTCAAATAATTAGAAACGGAGTCCATACAAAGCACAACTATCGCAGCACAAGCTGGTAGATAGTTGGTCCCAGGTCAGTCGTTCACACACCCCCTCCTCCCCTTCCTGAGACTCCCTCGCGCATCAGGAGAGGAGGGAGATCGCCGGCGGGCGGGCGGGTGCGCGGGCGGGCGGCCATGGCTCGGAGCCCCTGCGACCTCCGCCTCCTCCTCCTCGCCGCCGCTGCAGCCTTTATCTACATCCAAGTAAGGCCGGGCCGGGAACCGACCCATCCGCCTGCTCTCTTCCTTTCTCTCTCTCTGTCCGCCTCGCCTGCTCTCTTCAGTTGAGATCTTGGCTCGGCAGCCGTTTCCCCAGATGAATCCCCAATCTTGTGAATTCTCTCTCCTTCCACCTCTGTTGTTCAGCTGAGCTGAGCTGACCCTGTCCCTCCCACCCTTTCAGGTGCGCCTCTTCGCTACCCAGTCTCGTTACGCTGACCGTCTCGCAGAGGCCGTAAGTATCTACTACTACTTGCCTGTCTCTTCTTCATCCATGCATTTCCATCGGCAGCCATCTATTTCGGTTGCGGGACTAGGATTGAAAACATATTGTATAACTCGCAGTTGTTTACGCCTGCAATTTAATTTGCTCCATCCAGGAAAAGTCTGAAAACCAATGTACCAGTCAATTAAAGTCCTTGATCGACCAAGTCAGTACGCAGCAGGAGAAGATTGTGGCACTGGAAGGTACAAACCCTTTAAACTTGCGATTGATTCCACGGGATATTTCTAGACTTTGCACTCAAATCAGACATCTGTGAGAACTTTTTTGCAAAAGCTTGTGGTCTCCTTGAAACTTTAACAGCAACAACAACAATAAAGCCTTTGTCTCCTTGAAACTTTGATTATGGAGATCTTTGCAAACGATGGGTGGAAGTTTAGCAGTAGGTTATGTTGCTAATGATAAGACTTCTTGTTATTTTCCTGCCATATGTTTTGGCTCTTCAGTGTGTGTCCCATGTGATAAACGGAGTCTACACATGGTGAAAACTTTATTTGCAGGTCGATTGTTTGGCTTGGTGTGGTCCCTATGTTGTAGACGGATTCTACTGGTTGTAGTTGCCGTTGCTACTCTGTTTTCTTTCCTTGCCCTACTTCTAGTTCGGTTCTTGAAACTTTTGCTGTGTCCCAGACCTTTTGCACGGCTGTGTTTATGTTGCATTGAGTAATGGGAAAAGGGGATCACCCCACTTTTAGAAAATCCATCCCAGGATGGAGAGCTCGGGTCAGTTTCATTTGATTGATGAAATCAATTCCCTTTATCGAACAAAATCTGTGAGGGTGCTCCAGTCTAAATCTTTGTGAGGAACAATTAGTTGATATATATAGTCCTGTGACATCTTGGATCTTTGCTAATTTCTTGGGCATACCATAGCACATCTGCACATGCCTTTTGCTGATCCATTTGGGGGCTTACCATAGCACAAACAATGAAGCCTTTACTTGCCTAATCCTTCTGAGGCATACCAATAGCACATGCCTTCCGCTGATGATAGTTCCTGGTTCTCACGCTCAGCAGTTATGTCACTGAATAAACTGTACATCTCGACCATACCTGCTCTGATCATGGCAATACAGACATGCTTTCCCATAATGTATGAAAATTCCCTCTCTTTCATTTGACTTACTGTCTTACTTTGTGCTTTATCTTGACAGAAAGATCCTTTCAGTATTTAACATTGCAACCTTTTTTTAATGCAACAGAGATTAAGATACGACAAGACGAAGAACGTGCACTGCTGAAAATTTTAATCCAGGATCTTGAAAGTATGGAACCATTACCTTCTTTTAGCATTTAATTATTGATTTTCTGGCTAGCCTAGTTCTTAGTTAAATTTCTTGGTTCCTCCCATCGTTTCAGTTACGACAAGCATTTTAGGTTGTAGGGCACCACATCACTCAATGATACCTTGTAATACTGGAACCTTACAGACATTGTTGATTCCTTCATGCATCGTGGATAGTCTATAAACAGTATGACTGACATTTCATTTTAAAAGGCATAGTTTTTCTTTTCTGGAATCGAGTTATTGTGATCCATGACTTCTATATATGTCACTATTTTAACCTTGGTGTGCTATGTGCATAAAGTTGAGGATAGTATGTTTAAAATGGGTATTACAACCTAATGGAGTTAACTATACGGCAGTAAACTACACTACGTTTGCTGAATGATGTTGACCAAACGCCAGAATTAAGAAGCGAGGCATCTGGCACTTAAATTGCCAGTTGCCATCTGCATATCGATTCCAAAATTTAATTCTTACCTAGCTGCACACTGTTCTTCCTTCAGTGATATTCTACCCTTTGTGCAGTCTCTAATCCTTTTGTTAACATTTCTGTTGAATGCAGAGAGAAGTGTGCAGAACTTACTAAGCAAGAATGTGGTTTGTAGTGCTCTAGTGTTGCTAACCTTCTTTTGCTTTATTGGATTTATCTGACTCGTTCTGCATTGCAGGTTCCTGTTTCTGCTGTTGTCATAATGGCATGCAATCGACCAGACTATTTGCAGAGAACAGTTGAATCTATTCTAAAGTATGGCTCACATCTTAACTATTCATCTTCAGAAAGTAAATAGATCCAGTCTACTCTTGATTTCCTTAAAAAAATTCCTGAAATGGTACTATAACTGAAGCAGTTTTATATTATATGGACTTAATTTGCATTCCTCATCAGCACAATATTCTCGATGCCTGATTTTCTTGCTTCACCCCGCTTGTGAAGCCTTTTCGTGCTGTTTAACTCAGTGGAGCCTGAGTGCATAGAACACTTTCTAATTAAGTGATGGATGATAATTCTTCCAGGTATCAGACACTAGTGGCTTCAAAGTTTCCGCTTTTTATATCTCAGGTACTAGTGGTAGCAATTCTGTTTCTGGTTCCATGAAGTGTGTGGAAAGGTCATTTTTTCATCGTTTCTTCCTGTTACAGGATGGAACAAATGGAGCAGTGAAAAGGAAAGCTTTGGATTATAAACAAATAACATATATGCAGGTGCACAATCAATTGTCTATATTCATTTTCTAGAGAGCTTTTATGCTTATTTACCTGATAGTCTAATACTATATAACACAATCTCTTTCATCCTTATAATATTTGAGGTATAACTGATTAGGCGTTGTCACAGGGAGGTAACTCATGAAAATTTTACATAGCTCTGATGTAGAAAACCCTTGAACTTTTTGGGCAGCAAGCATTAGGATCTGACATGCTGATGTGGGTCTCAAAAGGGTTGATGGCAGGATCTCTGATGTTTTCCACTAGTGACCGTTCTTTTCACTGAGCTAGATGATAACTAAACTAAATTACTTGTTTGGAAAGAAATGAATATTGACAAAATTTCACTCCTAAAGTGAGTTTGGACGCTAGTATCTTCTCCCCCCTTCTTTCTTTCATTGTTTTCTAAGCTTAGCAGTAAATGATTCATCTAGTGAAGATTTTTCGTGGTCCTTATGCTTCTATATGCTGCAGCATGTAGATCTTGAACCCGTGCGAACTGAAAGGCCAGGGGAATTGACAGCATATTACAAGATTGCTAGTAAATGCAACTTGATTGATATATGGTGTGCTTAATAACTCTTTTATGTGGTTTCTAACATCTGTAACTTTTTCAGAACATTATAAGTGGGCCTTGGATCAGCTATTCATTAAACATAACTTTGCTCGAGTAATCATTCTGGAAGGTTGTACATCTACGAGATCCTTTAGCTAAATTGTTCTTATATCTTTCCATTTCTAACCCATCTTAATTGTTATTCTGTTAATAGATGACATGGAGATTGCCCCAGATTTTTTTGACTACTTTGAGGCTGCAGCTAAATTACTTGATAATGACAAGTATGTTACACTATTATGTTTTCTACATGCAAACTTGAGGAACTCGATATATAATCTCTCTGATTACTTACCTTTTACTGTGGCATGGAAGAACAATTATGGCTGTTTCTTCTTGGAACGACAATGGGCAAAAACAATTTGTTAATGACCCAAGTTAGTACTATGATTGGCCTATTCTTATTTTCTCTCTATTTAGAGTGAATGCTACTTATGTTGCTATGCTACCATTTTGCAGAAGCACTTTACCGCTCAGATTTCTTTCCTGGGCTTGGATGGATGTTAACAAAGTCCACTTGGACTGAACTTTCCCCGAAGTGGCCCAAAGCATATCCTTACCGTTGCCTGGATATTGTTTCGTTACTAGATATGTTATTTTCTAACCTTGTATCCTATCTTGTTCATCCTTGACGAGATTTTACTTATTGGGATGATTGGGTGAGGCTAAAGGAGGTACATGGAAACCGACAATTCATTCGGCCAGAAGTCTGTAGAACATACAATTTTGGCGAGCATGTACGTTGACTATTCTTCCTCATTTTTTTATTTTTAATAAAAATGTCAGTTGAAAAAGGAATAGCAATCGCTGTACCAAATTTCTTAATGCAACAAAGAACAATGATGACAGTTCAATGCTGAATCTGCAGTTGCATGTATCACATGTCTTCGTGCAATAGAAACCAATGGATGACAGTTTGTGTTGCATACATTAAATTATGCCACTCGCACCTACACTTTTCATTGTACCTTTTTTTTTTGCAGGGGTCGAGCATGGGACAATTTTTCAAACAGTATCTGGAACCCATCAAGTTAAATGATGTTCATGTATGCAAAAAATTTCACATTATTCATTACGTGTTCCAGTTACAAGATTATTGGTTCTGGAACTTACTTATTCCTTAATTTATGGCCACAGATTGACTGGAATTCTGAGGATTTAAGCTACCTCGGTGAGGTAAGAACTATTTTGGATCCACAAGGCTGTCCTTCACATAAGAAGTGTCTAATCATTTTTGCAATAATGTTAGGATAAGTTTTTGACCAAATTTGGAAAAGAGGTGGCTAGTGCCATGCCTCTCCATGGCAGCGATGCTGTGTTGAAAGCGTACGACATGGGTACGGATGTAAGGATCCAGTACAATGATCAGGAAGACTTTGAGCGGATAGCTCGCCAATTCGGAATTTTTGAAGAATGGAAGGTATATCTCAATCCAAATCTAGATAAATTCCTCAATTATATTAAGCAACAATTTGTCATATGTTGTAGATGTGTTTTTTTGCTGTTAGAAGCTGCCGATTGGATCAAAACACATATAACTTGAGCTTAGTCTTGAAAAATTGATCTCAAATGTTTTACAGTGTATCATGATCCACTTTCTTTTTCACATTTGAAAAACATTCCAGGATGGCATCCCAAGAACAGCTTACAAAGGAGTAGTTGTATTTTGGTACAATGGTAGTAGAAGGCGGATATTTCTGGTCGGTCCAGATTCCCTTGGTCAACTTGGGTTGTAGCATGTTGAGACGGTGAATTTCACCGTGGAGGGAGAAGTGTAGCCTCTCTTACCAAAGTTTGAGATGGCACATACTGGCAGATGTCTTTATTGATTTCAGTCAGCAAGAGCAACCTGGATGCATGGCCAAGAAATTTTTGACAAGTGAAAAGTGATCGTCCCCAAGGTACAGTTTATGAGCGTATCTGCAAGACATGGAGCATATTATTATTTGACTGCATCAAACAGTTTAGTTAGTAAGAGAGTTTACACGATGTTATAATATGCAAGCTTTTGTTCTGAGCATGCGATATCGCTGCTCACTTTGCCTTCTTTACAGTCTTACAGAGAGGACTGGCTTTCGTGGGCCCTCTCGTCAGGGTAATGTGCCCTATAGGTTCTCTGATACAATATGGCTTTGTAGTTTTCAGACAGTTCCTTCAATATGTCTGCTGTGCTCTGAAATGTGTGTGAATTTCAGATGAATTACGCCCGGTACGAAATTTCAAGTATAGTTAACATTTAGTTGTATCAAGAACTCACGCCATAAACTCATGCCTATTTAGAATTGAGCGTATGGTGGAATAACGAAATCTTTAGGCTTGAAAAATTCTAAGAAAATGCTAATGCTACCATCAGACGTGGCCAGAACATGAGGTCGGTGTATCGGATCACTGGTACAGGTCGCTGAATGCACTATTGGCTTTTCTTTCCTTCGAGGCGATTTTGCAGATTCAAGAAGTGATTTAAAAGGGGGTTTTCTCACCTACTACAACGTATACTTCCTCTGATTCAAATTATTTGATGTTGGTTAGTTCAAAATTGAACTAATCAGCGTTAAATAATTTGAAACTGAGGGAGTACTTTTTTTTTTCCTCTAAAAAAATACTATAATTTCTATCTTGAAAATTCCTGATCTCTTGATCTAATGTGCAATTAGACAATTCTAGACTTGTAAGAGTACCTTGGTATAGAAGTTTAAAAAAGAGAGAGATTTTTGACAATTATAGACGATTCTTTTTTCGTTTAAAAAAAAGAGTGCCTTCTTATGGAAGTTAGTTCTCGAACACGGGGAGAGGAGACGCCCGGATAACCAAACGCCCCTCCTCTTTCCCCTATTTTTACGGCTTTGCCACTCTATTCCAACCCCACGCTCGAGTCCGTGACCAAAGGGACCGGCGATGGCCTCCTCCGCCGCCGCCGCCGCCGCGGCGGCCATTCCCGCCGCCCCGTGGTCAACGCTCTCTCCGCACGCCGCTCCCTTCACGCTCCGTGCGCGCCCGGTCTGCGCCCCTCCCGGAGGCCAGCAGGATGGTAGCTTCTCCTCCGTTCTCGTCCCCGCCCTCTTTTACTGATGTCTACCCTGCTCTGGTGCGACGTTTCTAGACTACTAGTACCCATGTACTTGCGCCCTCCGGTTACTTTTGGAGTATAGGTGCGTGGGATTCGTGAAAGATCTGACCTTTTTACTGGTTCTTGCACTTTAGCTGGGGTTTCAGTAGTAGGTCCTAGATTGAAAGTATCTGGCACCCAGCAGTAACTGCTATTTTGTTTGCTTTCTGTGATTTAAAGTTCACTAAATTACGATTGACAGATGAGTCTATCCATCTATTTGATGTTTCCAATCATCGTCACAATAATTAAACGATCATTGATGATTTTAGTGCAGTCCCATACAGTGATGGCATAACTACGTGTTCTGGATTTGTAGGTGATGATTCTAGATTGATTGATGGTAACTCGATGACACCATCAGCATACTTTGGGATGAAATCGTGTGACGCTGTTTATCCAGCCAGTGCGCATGGAATGCAACAGAGTCAGCCAAGTTCATCGTCTGGTGGAGTTCATGTCAAAGTCTACCCATCCTTAGCTTCTTCAACCTCTGGGTACACATGGATGGCTTCCAATTTGAAGCAGGAACAATTTCCCTTGACATCAGGGAACAGGAGTGGAAACAAACCCACAAAGGTGACAATAAAATGTCCTCCAAAAACAAATTTGGAAACCAACAATATCAGTTTCGGTTCTAAAAGCAAATTGGCTATAAGAGAAAATGGTGACTGCAATAATGAGGCTGGGAAAGATATCTCCTTCTGCAGAAATTTAGAATTCAATAACCATTCTAGCGAAAATGGAAGTTCACGCGGCACCATGGAGCTAAATCCCGTCTTGAAGCCTCTTTGTATCCCGTCTACACACGCTAGCTCACGTGTTTCAGTGGCTGATGATGTGAATCCAGATCCATCAGAGTGTTCTGTGGATTCACCGTGCTGGCGGGGAGCTTTAGCTTCTTGTGTCTCTTCACTTGATGTTCTTCAAACATCAGATGCTAGGTTGGTTAAACAAGAACTAGTGGATTTTGATGCTGGAAAGGGCACTGTTCAAGACTATGAGGCTTCTACTGAGATCGAAAATTTGGTTGCTAGCAAGAGTAAGCAAAACCATTCCCATCTCCATGCAAAATTGGGGCTTTCAGAAAAATCTGTAGACGTTGACACAAATCTGAAAAGCAATTCCCATGGAAAAGAGGTTGAACATGCAGAATATGGTGCAGGAAAATGCACCGCAGAGCGCACACACTGTTTGGAAGCGAGGAATGATTGCATGAAGCAATCTTGCCTAAACAGTGCAGCTCCTGATTTTATTCCATCATCAGTTCGAAAATCAAGTAGTGGCAATGGTCTGCCGAGCTCCATCATTTCACATGGTGATTGATATTTGACATCAAGTTTTGCATGCTTGGCTTTTCTAATGCGCAATCTGTTATTAAACTATCTGGTTTAACCACAGGTTCCTGTTCTTCAACTGCAAGCAACACATCAGAAATTCTGAAGGCAATCAAAATTCAGTCGGGCATGCTACTGAATAATTATTCTGATGACATTGAGCTTGAGGAACGTGACCTCAGTGTCATTCAATCAATAATTGAGAATCTTCAGAGTTATTATTACAAAGCAAGAAAGGTGCATCATTTTTCAGCTGTTCTCCGAATTCATGGCTGTGAATTAGAATATCGTTAAGGAGCTAGCCATAGGTAGGAGATAGTGGAAACTAGCAATCCACGTGGCAGAACCTTGATATTTAGCTTCCCCCCCCTTCTTTTTTCTATTAGTTCTTTTGTTTTCCCCTTTTCTATTTTCTCTCTCTTTTTTTTTAGTTTGAAGGGGGGCCTTGGCGCAGCGGTAAAGCTGTTGCCTTGTGACCATGAGGTCACGGGTTCGAGTCCTGGAAACAGCCTCTTGCAGAAATGCAGGGAAAGGCTCCGTACAAAAGACCTAAGTGGGTCGGACCCTTCCCCGGACCCTGCGCAAGCGGGAGCTACATGCACCGGGCTGCCCTTTCTTTTTTTTTCTCTCTTTTTTTAGTTTACTTTCTTGTTGCGAGTTTCATCTCTATCCTACCCCACTTAGGTTGGGACAAAAAGTCTTTGTTGTTGTTGTCTTCAAATTCATGCAGCATTCTGTAAGGTGTGAAATATGTTCTGTTGACAATATACACAACGTATATAATACAGTGTTCCTGGCCTCCTTTACCATCTTGTCTATGTTGACATAACAGGTAAGGGTTTAGCTAAATTATTTGTGTTTATTCCTTATTTTGCTTCAATTTGAGCCTCGTTTTCCCTTCCGGTTCTATATGTATCTGATGCCCTCTTGGAAGGGACAGCTGTACTATTTCGTCGTCCTATTTTATATCATTGTATTGTATACACTATATAAGATTACTAAACTCTGATTCCTGGCGCTGTCAAATTTTCTAGTAAGACCTCACTGTTGCCAAATAATGAAAATAAGGCTTTTAAAATCTATAACTAATTTTATCCTGTGTTTTGAACCAGTTATCCCATGAACCATCTAAAGCTTTTATTTCGTTCTTATTAGGGCCCTGCTAAGGTTGGTTCTGACAAGGCAGGACTAAAGTCTTGCCATTCTCAGAATGCAGTTTCAAAATCTGTTGCAGTAAACCAGAATGGTACTTACCCTGCAGATAAGGGAAAGGGCATAATTGTTTCAAATGTGGCTGATTATAGTCATTCTCCTGATGACCTTGGAAGAAACAGCTTGACAGGGTACCAGGTAACTTTTTCTACAGTCACTTTTATTGTTTATGAGACATCCATATATTCTTGTAAGATTTTATGCGCTATCTGGAAACTTTTTGGAAGACTTTATGAAAGAATTTGCTGTTTGTGTTTTTCTTAGAAGATGTCTTATTACGTATTGCATATATTTATAAAATATCAATATAAAATTTACAGATTGCCCCTTTTTATGATAATTTTGGAAACATTGCTGGTCATCAATGAACTTACCTTTGTTAGCTTTCAAAAAGAAATGAATTTACCTTTGTTATGTAACTTTTGTGATCAGGCCTAACAGAGATTGCTTAACTCATACAGATGAGTTTGTTTAGTTAGTACTTTCTGTTGCTGTCCTGTCTCTCACGATCTATTATTTATGTTTGGCCAGCCTGCACCCAACAATTTGTGGAAGGAATTGTCCTATAAGGATGAGCACTCTCAGGTTCTTATCTTTAAGAATTTGTGGATCGATGCAGAACGTGCTAATTGTGCGTTGAAATATCAACTGAAACAAACTCTTATGAAAACAAACCAAGAATCCAGCATGGCTCAAAATGGTGGTGGTCCAAGAAATCCTTCTGATCAGCTCTTTGACATGGTTACAGGTCCAAGCAGTTCTGTTGGACTTGCCATAACTTGTCCGCCGGTGCTCAAAGACTATCCTGGAGCCAGAAAGAGCCCAAACCTCATTTATGTTGGCGATTGCGTTCACTCAGGAGACAGCAATGTTCTATCAAGATCACAAGACTATGCGCCGAAGAATGTTCAGGGTGAACATTTTCTGTCAGACTTGGAAGAAACTGGCATCTGTCGCGGGCTGCATCTGGTGCCAGGTAAGTCTAGCATTTCTGATGGGGTGCCGTCAAGCTCATATATCACTGGAAGGGATGACATTTTGCCTGCCAGGCGTGAGCTTGGATTGTCAGACTGGGAGCATGTTCTGAAGAATGAAATTGCCTGAAGCTGAAGGGATCTGCCAGCCAGGTGCATATAAAGCTACTAACTACTGTAGATACACGGGCAACTACGAATGCATGAATTGTGGGCCTCTGGTTGTATATTTTGCTTGATAAGGCTGAGGTAAAGGGCACTCCTTGGCAAGGGAATGTTGCTCTAGCCTGCCAAATGACAGTACCACCTTCTTTATCCTGTCTTTGCAAGAAGCATATACCCCTTCTGTTCCTTTCTATATGTCGCATGAGGAAAATAGAGAAAAAATCCGGATTTTACGTCATAGAACTGTTGGGGCCAGTGGTCACTTCGGTTCCAATGCAACATTGGAAGTTTGCTTCATTCCGGAACGAGAATGCATGAGCGGCAGCATGCAATCAGGCGATATGCGCACATAGGGAGTGCCTTTTAGCTTAATGCAATTACGTTTCTTCTTTCGTCCCTAAGCTAAGAATCAAGAATACATACATGCACATATGTTCTGCATTCTCTAGCTGGTTTATGATGGCCATATGCACACCACGTATCTTGCTGGCTTTTCAATAAAACATCTTTATATAATTCCTTGATTTGCATATTTGAAGTCACAAGATATACACGGCATATATGTGCAGTCTTTATTTGATCAGATAAGTTACAAGTGTGCATGTTATCACGTAATTAATTCACTAATTTATACACGGCATATATGTGCAGTAGCGAAGTTTCTAAAAGTGTTCCTATGTGGAAAGGAAAACACCAAACTAGTAGGGTACCACTCCTGTGCCGTCCTCGCAATACATCTATTCTATTCTATTTCTATCACTAAAGATTTCAAGTTTATTGTTGATGGTGGATAGAAATGTTCAAATTAATCTTATGTCAAATCAGCAGAACGTTCACAGACCTTCACTGTAATTATACAACTTGATTTTTTTTAGAAAAGACAAATTATACAACTTGATGAACTAATGTCGACCTAAACCCCTTGAGCACAACTTTTTTCCTAGAACGTCCCTTCAATACAACTTGATGAACTAAACATACACATCAAGTCATCAACCCTAAATAGTCCAGCAAAAGAACCAGGTTTCAATTACTATCCTTCACCAAACATAAAGCATTAAGAGAATATCCTTCCACCAAAAGTTCAATAGCAGCTTAACGCTTAATTTAGAGTCTACGAATAGGGTTTAAAAGCAGTTTAGAGGGGCTGCTTGGCAAGCATTAAAATACAACACACATTAAATTGAGTTTCATGAAGTACTGCATTAGTTTAGACGTAGATGAAACTTTTAACATAAACTTCCCTGTGGAAGGCTGGCACCCAAGAAGAAAGTAAATCAGGTAGATGCTTCGCTCTCAAGACGAATTCTCTTGGTACCAACATCGTCACTAGTCGACACCCTGTTATCCTTTGCTTCCACTGAGCACCTCTTGTATGGTTTGAAGCCTGTACGACAGGATTTTAACGTCAGTTGTGAAAGTTCATTGGGAAATGAAGCTCTTGACTCATCCATCGTATCAAGATCATGGCCGATAGCTGTAGCGTTCTTGTTAAGGTCAACCGTCATTGTGGTTACTTCATCTTCCTCCTCCTTGGATTCTTCTGCCTGTGGAGGAGAAAAGCTCTGGGGAAGCTTTTCTCTACTGAAGAGTGCATCAAAAGCCAGACGACCCTGACAACAGAAATGTGAATTAGAAAGGCAGTGATGGAGACTTAATGGTTCATAGAAGTGAATTTGCGTGATGTTGGCAGATAACAAACCTCTTCAGAAACTTCCTTCCACGAATCACTTGTGCTTCCACTGCTCCTAAATCTACGGTGATTAATGTCACCAGCTGAGGAGTTACTGCAGGAGGCTTGCTTCACATTGTCGTTAGCCTTGTCTTGCTTCTGAGGAACATTATTGGCCTCTAAATCACTACTTGAAGGTGTGTTGGAACCACATGAAGAACGATCCTGCTTTTTCTTGTTTCTCAACACATTACTCGTGTCAGCAACATTGGTAGGCGTGGTGTCAGCATTCTGAACAGGAGATATCTTTAATTTTAATTCATTGTGGACAGACAAGTCTCCTTTTCCGCTCCCATCAGATTCTGAAGGCGCTGCAACTCTTAAAGCTTCAGATTGATCTTGATTTTGAGCTTCTTGGCATTCTTTCTGTACATTCTCAACCTGACAGTCTCTGCCTTTTTCTGAAGCTCGTTGAGCATCTGCCATGGGAAAGGCAGCACTAGGAGCTGGAACAAATGGAAAAGCCATGGGTGATGCAAAAAAAGGGAGAAGACCTTGTGTTGCCCACCATGCAGATGCTGCAGTAACTGTAGCTGCTACCATGGAAGCCACGCTTGGAGGACCAATGTTACTTCCCTGAACACCCTCTGTAGGATTTTCTTGATTTGGATCAACAAAAGTGTTGCTTTCTGCTGCCGGCCAGTAGGACGCAGCAAGCCTAGCAGCTGCATGGATGGCAGGGTTCGACAACAATGTGGAAACAAGCATGCTGGAGAAGGTGGATGGCATATTGATGAAAGAACTGTAGGCATCTTGGTTGCAATTGCATTGCACCATCGGTGGAAAGGCAGTATAATTGTTAAGACATGGCAGTGGTGTGGCATTAATGTTAAATTTTGGGTTTAAGGAAAGTGTTGGATGGATGCATCGGTTCATTGTTCCGTTGGCCCCCTCTTGATCACTTGTTTGATCGAGATGAGATCCATCACTTCCAGTGACCGGGATGCTAGTTGCCTCATTTTTTTCCATTACAGAGTGAGAAGCTCTTGCAGTTTGTCTGTCTACTACATATGCTGTCTCCACAGACATTGGCTTCAGCTTCATTTGTTGTGTCGATGTATTCAAACAGTCCTCGTGAGTGTGGTCAGACTTAGAGCTGATGTGGAGTTCATTAAGCATTTCCATTTCACGGGCACTGATCTCCTTTACATCCTCGTGCACATCAATCAAAAAAGAGTTTTTTTCCGTGGTTGTCATATCCATGGTTTCTTTTTTAGTTGGTTCAATCCCACTGGGTGCACCATGATTTGAAGAGCTTTTGTTAACTGAAGAAAATGATGCAGCTGGGACATCTCGGAAGAGAGTAAGAACTTCCGAACAACTTCCTTTTTCAGATACTCCCTTTATTTGAAGTTTCTGGATGCAAGATAAATTAACGAATAAGAAGGACATCAATACAGGGGATAAATTAGTAAAATCCTGGCAAAGGAAAGTAACAGAGGAACTTACCTGAAGAGATGAATCACTTGCCATTTCTACATTACCATTGCTAGATCTCGTATTTGATTTTGTTGACTTGTCGTTTGGTACTTCCTTGGTTGATGTCTCAGAGCTGAGACCATTCTTTCGAGGATATGGACTGTTAGGCTTTCTTTTAGGCCGTGGTGGAGGTATGTCAATGTCATGAGCTTGCCCCGGGGAAGTACCATTGTTCATAGCTTCTTTTTCCAACTGCAATTTCCGAAATTGTTAGCTACAGGCGTATTAAAAGATTTAAATACTATGCTTGAGGATAGGAAACTTCGAGATGTTTGAAACTGCTGCAAAAGACTGGATCATCATACAACACCTAGGACACACTGAAAGTGGAGCAACAGTACTGATGCAGACGACAAAATCCTAGCATGCTTCTTCTATGCTCTAGTTTGATCTCTCATTCAGTAAATACTAAATAGAAAAGCAAGGTCACACAAATCGTTGTCCTTTCCAAGTCAAGATAACCAAAAGAAATAAATTGTGCATGTTTAATGCTTCATAGCCATCACTGAAGCAAACAAAGACTGCAGCAAAGTAAAAAACAAAAAAAATCAGGAAACAGGCAAACTGACATTCGTTTTTATCAGCAGACTAGGGACGCTGCAACCTGAAAGATAGGGCATAGACAGTGACCAATAAGAGTGTTAGCCTATCAGATAGAGAAATAACCTTGGTGAAGAATTTTTGAGCATGGCTTCTAATCTGCACAGCCGTCTTTGTCCCAACATGCTCTATGGAATAGTTTTGGAAGGCGAACAACAAAATAAAAGAAAAAAGTGCAAAATTCATATCAATATACAATCTGATTCCATATACATTAACATAGTAATCACATTGAGTACAGATTGATGAATTCAAGAAGCAACAGCATAAAACTAATAAATATATACATGGAAATTTCACCTTCTATACGCTGCCATTGTCTGCCATAAAGCTTTAAGGCTTCAAGGAACCGTTGGTGCTCTGCCTCAGTCCACCTCTCCCGCTGCTTTGTTATCGTGTATGGCTTTCTTACCTATAAACAGAAATTATAAAATGTTGCTTCTTTTATCACAGATTGACAAGAACATCCTATAAGAACTCACCTTTACTACTGTCTCCTCACCAGAAGAATTTACTTCCATCTCCTAATCAAGGAAAAAGAAACAGAAATAGAATGAAAATAGCAACAGCTGGTCGCTTCGTCAGTTGGAGTCAAGGTCTTCTACGAACAAGAGAGCTTCTCCTTCCATATCTCCAACCAAACGCAGGATCTGACGTGAGTCCTCATGCTTCCTCCTAAACCTCTACACCACAGAAGCACTCTCAATATTTCAAATTTGTGTGTCCAGCCCCACAAGAGCAGTAAAATTAGTGTTAAATATCTAAGACAGAACCTATAATTCATGTACTTGTGAATTGGACTTGGATCGGAAATCTTCAAATGGGTCAACTCCACTTACCTACTTGAATTGATCCCGCTGCAGTAAATCTGCAAAAAGGAATGCAAAGAATTCAAATATTCATTCACCCCCTCAAAAATGTAGACTACAACCAGCCATCAATTTTCTGTTTTTTTCATGAATCTACTGTAAAAAGATAAACTATTTTGTACCTAATCAGGCACAGTTAGTAGGGACACAAAATAGTTCCACTATTTTTTTCTCAAACGGTGCGGAGAGCTGCGCGTCATTCCATTAAAAAGATAAGGCAGGGCAAAGGACCTGCCTGACTCATACACTCTAATTAAAACAGTCCCACTATTACAATAATTAGTCCATCAAAGTTTTCTGGGAACAGCATCGTTACTGAACAACTCAATTAAAGTTCATTTGTTGCACGTGAAAACTGAGTCAGCAGGGTACAAAGATATCTCCCGTCCTTATCTTCAGCTTGGAATCAGATTAAAACTCACAAATTTTCAAATTGTGGAACCATTCCAGAAAAAAATAATTGGATTAGATTCGCAAGACAAACAAAAGAATGGAGAAGCTGTAAAGCGCTAGCAGAGGAAGGGATCAAGCTCACCTGCTAAGGCCAAACACTTAACAGTAACCTACCAGAACAAAACAAAATGTAATGATAAGTGTCTGTTCCCAATCAACTTCCAGCCTTCAGTCACAGTTCATGATTAAAAGCATGGTTTGGGACCCATTGATGTGCTTGGATTTTCAAAATAAAGCAAAACCAAAAAGATTGCGATTACCTGAATTTTAATTGAGCTACATACACTTTTCTTGGACGATTTCAGATCAAAGATTGGACTCACAATAATTGGCAGCATGGATGTACGATCTCACAGCTCCATAATAATTAAATAGCACCCTGAATAATTCCTAGATTTGAAAGTTATCGTGGTAAAATTGACATAAGTATTTTTTGAAAGAATATAATTAGTTTTGTTAAACTAAAGAAACCAGTTCAACAAGCAAACACTGCTTTTTTGAAAAAAGTTATGGTAAAAACGCAAATTTTCAAAATCAGGGTCTAGATCACAATTAGGCTCCAAAACTGTGGTCAAAACGCCAATGCCCCATAAAAAGAAAAAGTTTAGCACTACAAGGTTCTCAAGACATGTCATTTTGACATGCTCAATAACAAGAGCTAAATGATAATTATAACCCAAAACTTAAGAGCCCATTTTGAACAAGAAAATAATTTTCAAATCCTACAGGAACTGAACAGTTTTCTGGTGAAGTTTCTGCCATTTATTGTGATATTCCTGCATTCCAAAAAGGCTGTAAGAGGTTTGACTGTGCACATCCCAAGACACCACTCTTTTCTGAATTAAGAAAGTACATGCAGTAACAGCTTATTCAGATTAATTCACTAACAATTTCCAGATCAATTTTGCAGAAACAAAAGTACCTTTTAACTACCTCAATTCACTTCTTGATGTACTAGATTAAGCTGCTTTCTCCCTGTAGAAAAGTGAAAAGGATAAGTTACAGTACATAGATCTTTTAAAAGCACACCTCAAATGCAAGAAGGCAAATAAATTTCACACCTGAAATAACTTGCCGATACGACAGTCCCAGCTGCAAAGTAGAGCAGCAGGAAAATTAGTCTTCATCTGTCTCCAACGATACTCAAATAGATAAAATAGTTCAGAATCTAGAAGTTCAAGCTGGATAGAGAAAGACAAAACACATCATAAGAAAGGAAACCTGAATTGAACAAATGAATATCAGCAGTGATCTTGCGTACTATGCACGGAAAAAAACAAAATATTAATTCGCTTAATCATTCTCCTCTACAGAATTAGCCACACATAACCAGCAGCCACAGATAGTCAGGAGCCTAGAATAAAGCTATAAATTTCTAAACCAAATCTACAGAGTCATCTGTGTTACAAGAAAATATTAAATTTGTGTCTGTCATATAGGAGGCGGATCCGGTACAGATCCAGGCATAGGAGGTGGACTGGCATGAACTGGATGCTTCGACGTGTACTGGCGGTGGCAGTGACTTCGACGTGTATGGCCACGACCGAGCATGGATAGGCCTGGGCACAGCTAGGCTAGCCAAGCGTGGAATTTGAGTGTAGGATGGAAAAGTTGTGTTGCCGTCCTGGGATGAAGATGTGTGCATCCCGAATGTGAGTGCAGGATGAAAAAGTTGTGCCGCCATCCTAGGGATGAAGATGTGTCCATCCCGACATTGAGTGTAGGGTGGAATAAGTGTGTCGCTATCATAATATTAGTGCAAGTGTGTTTGGAAAACAAGATTAAGGGAGTGACAGTTAGAATTAGTCTTGTTTTTAGAATAGTGAGAGTCCTTTTAGGAAAGGAGAATATAAATAAGGCAGGATATCCATAGATAAGATGGGGTATATAGAAGAAACGATTGTTGTCATTTAGATTAGGAAAGTAGAGTATTAAGATATTAGGACAGATGAGTCTTAGATGTAAACAAAACCATAGTGTAATTGGCTATATAAGCCCGAGCAATCATCGGAATAAAGATTATTTCTGCCTGGACTTCCAACAGTGTTGCAAGCCTTAATAAGGAAAAGGGCTCACCTCCGTGAAGTCGCAAGTACACACTGCCAGGAACCGACTCCGACCACCGTTAAGCTGCAGGAACAGACGTCCCGAAAGACAGGACAATTCAGTGAAACAAATACAGTTTCAAATCCTCAAAGTCATGGCCCTTTCCGATCGGAGCAAAGGTAAATTATTAAGCACCGAAAAACACGTGAGACGAGTTTGAAAGAAAGAAAAAAGTTTTGTTAAAACCGTCTATCTGATTTCAGCCTAAAAACTACACAACAAAAAAGTAAATAAAAGGTGACAGTGATCTCGATTTTACGGAGCCTACTTGGCACAGAGCACGCCAAACTGAGAAGCAAAAAAAAAAAAAGTGGCTAAAACTTCTCTAAAACTTCGTGACGAATTTTAGGTGGAGAATCAGTTTGGTTACGCCTCGACAGACATCCAGGTCCAACCGAACCCAGGCCCAATCTAGGGTCACGCGCGCGCCGCCTAGCTCCCCCCGTCCACCCCCCGACGCGCGGCGGCCTGCACACCACCGAGAACAAGCAGCCAGCTCAGCCCAGCTCAGCTCACCGCAGGGAAGGACGGACGGAAAACAAGAGTGACCCGTGACCCCGGTCCCCCACCCCCACGCACCTCAGGCGACCGCCCCGGCGGGCATCACCGGAGCCGGAGCAGCATCGGCGTCCCTGCACGGCGCCGCCCCCGCTCCGCCGCCGCCACCACGAGGCCCTCGACCGGCTGCCCGGGGATCTAGCTGGCCCGGCGGACGAGGAGGAACCGGCAAGCGGACCACCAGAGGGTGGGGGGATGTCGCTCGCGGCTCGGAGGCGCGCGCCTGCGCGTGCGTGCGTGCGTGCGCGGGGCGAGGTGCTTCGCTGTTGGCTGTGGTGGCGCGCGCGAGCTACTGACCGAGCGAGCAGGCGAGCGGGCGGGCAGGCGGGCGGGCTCGGCTTCCTGCTGCGGTGTGCTTGCTGTATGCTACGCGCTCGCGGGCGGGCGGGGAAGGGAAGGGGGGGTGGGTGTCGCGATCGCGGCGAGCGCTCGCGAGAAATCTCAGCCACTATCTTTTCTTGTGGATTCCTCGCGCTCCGGCCCCGCCAATCTTGCGGCCCCGCCCTCCGCCATCGCCGGAATTGCACCGCCGAATCGTTTAGTAGGCTCACCAGAGTCCTAACCGGTGAATGGAAAAGACTAAGAGGCGCTTCAGAGAGCCGTCCTGCATGTCAAGTCAAGCTTTCAAGTGATAATTTTGGTTTGTAGGTGACTTGAGCCTTTCTCGCTTTTTATTTTCTCAATCAACAGAATCCAACCAATTTCCTTTTTGCACTTTTGCAAGCATTTTTTATCCTCGATGATACTTCAAGCACAAATTATATATAATATTTGTAAAAAGCTAACATATACATAGACATACATCTCAATCTCATCTCAAATCTGTATCCTATACTGAAATATGACACAGGTTTTAAATATTATTTTAGATATGTCTATTTCTCTAGAAGTGAATATATATGGATACTTACTCTACCTTATTGACTCTTGCAATACACATGTGGTCTACCATACTCACAGCTATCGACAAGCACATCGCCTATCGCTAAGGAAATAAATAGAGGTAAAATTACCAAGACGAACTGCCGGCTCGAGAACATTTTCGTCACTAAAAGTCTAACCATACAAGATACGTTCATCTTGCATGAACATGTCTCACTTCATCTATTCTAGAGTGTAGGAGGTTTAGTACAAGATTACGCGTGTTTTTTCTTAAAAACCTTATTTTAAAATAATAAATTAACCATTAGATGCAATTGATTTCAAATTGGGTTTATTTGAGCAAAGCATATACTAAAAATTAGATAATCGACCAGGATTTCAGGTCCCCCCTCCCTTTGTTTTTTACTGCAGGCGGAATTTTCCTCACCAAAATAAATGCTATGCCAATAAGCTGACGCGCGAAAACCGACCTCCAGGAGCCACACGCAAAACCCACCCTCCCCGGGGTCCTAGACGAAAAAAATATAGAAGAAGAAAAAAAAAAGGTCACAGGCAGCAGCGAATAATTCGCGGCTGGGAACGGCCGAGGGCGGGTCCCACCCGACGGCCAACTGGCGGCCCGCCTTGCGCTTTTTCCCACCTGTGGCCGCCCGCGCTCCCCCGCACGACGCCATCCGAGCCGTCGGTATTACGCCTGCTCCCCCACCCCGCTGCCCGCCGTCCGATCCGCTCGCACGGACTCGTGGACAGCGTCGCGCGCCCCGGGCGGACGGCCGCGATCCGCGCCCCCCCGGCTCGCATCCGACGGCCGCGCCGCGCCGCGCGCGGGTCCGGGTTGGGATTGGCTTGAGGGGCCGGCGCGTGTGACGGGAAAAGCGCATCGCGTCGCCCAGCCGGGGCCCGCCCGCCCGCGGGAACGAACCTACGGGTGCATGGCGCGTACACGTGGCGCGTGGCGAGCGGGGGTACGCGTGGGGCCCGCCGGTTTCGAGGGCGTGCACCTTATCTCTTATACCGGGGGGGGGGGGGTCGTGTAGGCCGTGACGTGGCGCGGCGCCTTCTTTATTCGCGGTCGGAGAGGCGCCAGCGAGGCGACGCGTGTCGGTCCGCTATGGGCGAGGAGTGCAACCGTTTTTTTCTTTTACGAAAGTTATCATATTAACCCTATTTTTTCTCCCGATCTACCTACGAAGGCAACAATTTTATTTTCACTGCGCGTCGTTTTGGTTTCAGTATAATTTCTGTTGTTATTTTTTAAAAATATATATATATATTAGCGGTAAAGTAAGAAAATATCAGGCGTGTAAGGGTAAGGAATTGTAACTATATGTAATGTACTCCTCCGTTTCAAAATAAATGATGTCGACTAGTTCAAAATTAAACTGACGGGCGCCATTTATTTCACAGCAGAGGGAGTAGTAGATAAATTCTTTTTTATGGCAAATAACGGTACGAAGAAAATTGCAATTGCAACTAAGAAATGGGCCTTTCTAGTTTTCTTTGGTTTACAGCTCCTCCTGCATTGCTAATTTGACGATATGGTTAGCGTGTGTCTGTTGCGACTGCATGTGGCTTGTGGTGGGTTGAAAGAGAAGCATGTCGGGTGAAATCAGAAAAGGTCATCCATTTCACAAGGTTTAGTAATGTAGTTGAAAATCACTTGCATATACTCTACTCCCTCGGTTTCGATTTATTTGACGTTGGTTAGTTGTTCAAAAATGAACTAACCAACGTCGAATAAATGGAAAGGGAGAGAGTAAATCTTGAACGCTTGTCTCCAAAACTAGGCAAGTGCCTTCAGCTAGCGTGTTATGGATGATGTCTTACACAACCTTTTCTCGACCTTGTTTCTCAAACAAAGTATAGACAGAGGTGGAGTGGCATGTAGCTAAGACACATGCGCACCACCATATATATATATATACACATCGTTGGCAACAAATCCAGGTAAGCTTGTTACACGCCACAAGGAAGCATGTATAGCTCACAGTTTGCATCTTCAGCAAGCAACAAGCGTGAGAGCCTCTGCCTGAGCCCTCTCGTAGTTGTGATGTCCACATTGACTCTGATGCACTTTTTTCATGATAATGTAAGTCTCCTGCAGGTACATGATGATGTCCCAGTTGGTAGCTAGGTTAACACAGCCCAATGGGTGTTGGGTTCAGGACCCGTCGGTGCTCAGATTTGAGGCTTATTGGAACACGAGATCACTCTGCGCCCACCTCCTCCTCCTCTTTCTTCCTCGGCTCGCTCGCCGGAGGTACCTGCCCGCTGCTGCCTCGCGAATTAAGTGTTTGCCGGTTCACCGGCTCTGAATGAAGAGGCTGCTCCTTCGCCTCGATCGATCCCTCGTCGCATCAGGCTGGATCGAACACGGGCCAGGGAACGTCCCCAGACTCTCAGTGCGAACATGCATGGGCCTGCTTGATCACTTGATCTGATCAAGAGGCGTTTAGTTTGAGAAGAAGAAGAAGAAGAAGAAGAAGAAGAAGAAGAAGAAGAAGAAGAAGAAGAAGAAGAAGAAGAAGAAGAAGAAGAAGAAGAAGAAGAAGAAGAAGAAGAAGAAGAAGAAGAAGAAGAAGAAGAAGGTCAAGCCTTTAGCATTCAGGTAGCGAGCGGATCACACATCGTCCAAGGATCAACAACTACACCAGCTTTCGAGACCGAGGGCGGCGCGCGGCTCTGGGATCAGGGTTTATAGGTTCTCTCTTAATTTCTCGTGCAATCTTATTACCTTTCACAAAGAAAACCGTGAGGTCGTTGAACGAAAGAGGAGGTGGCCGGAAGCAGGAATCGAAGTTCAGTTATTAATAAGCTCATCCAAATTTATTAACCGACAACCAGTTCACATACAACACAAGGTGGCTACATGCATGCCTCGTCTCCATCCTGATAATATCAAGCCGTGTTCAATTTCCGCAGCATTTCACAAAGCAGCAGCACACGCTACGGCTCGAGCACCGTCCGATCGGATCAGCGTAGCCCAGCAGCCTGCACGCCTCGGGGCACGTCTTGTTGTCGCACACGATTCCGTCCAAGTTAAAACAGTTATCTGCTCGGCAATGAACACACAAAAAAGAGGCATATATATATGTATATATATATATATATATATCAAACAATCGTTTTTAATTTGTAATCGACCGGGGATCGGAGTTATGCAACAAGACGGTGTGATATATGAGGAGATGAACGAATGAAGAACTTGCCTTTGATCCCATGTGCCGGGTAGGACGACGACAGCACCATGGCCTGGATCAGGACGGCCGACAGAAAAACAACCCTAAAATCCATGTTTCTTCCAAATAAGCGCTATATATGAGAGACGTACGAGCTAGGGGAGCGATGGTAGTGTGTCACACTCTTATGCTCAAATAAAGGGGGGGTCCATGGCCATATGCTTATATAACAAGCTAAGAGGGGTTGTTCTTCTGTTCTTGAAGTTGATATGGCACGCAATAAATTATTATTCACATATATTAAACTGTGCTATTATATTAGTACTGTCTTTATTGTTGTTTGCTTGACTCACCCGGCCGGCTGGCTGGCACCAAGTTAATACCCAAGCTACACCGTATCTTATTAATCCCTATGTTTAGTTTAGATGTCATTTATTTACTACTAGCGTTTCGGATTAATTCTAGCTAGTAACGATAGATATGGTCTTGCTTTTTTTTCATTTGAAGGAAATATCTTTAAAGATATGGCGCACGCAAGGGACGACTTAAAATTCAGCCTGCAAAGAAGCCAGTTGTGCCAACTAGGACTCCCACCCAGTCAGGCTGGACAAAATAAACCGAAACCGAATATCGAAACCTTAAAAAAATGAAACAAAAAAAACCAGTTAGGCCTGCATTTACGCGATGCAGCTGGCGTTTTCCTCCATCCTGCCCATGACGCTCAAGAGCGCCATCGAGCTGGGCCTGCTCGACGTCCCGGAGGCTTCACCGGTCGTGGCGGAGATGGTGGTGTCTTCGGAATTGCATCACTAGGCTTCGTCCTGTTAATTGATCCGGGGACCAAGGGCATGGCTGTTGTGCTGATCAGTATGATACGTAGTTTCGTACCAACTAGATTCTCTATCAAAAATTAAAAATCTGAACTAAAAGGGTTCACATGAGAATCAGATTCTCCAAAATCTACATATTTTTTTAATACAAATGAAAATATGCTAGAACCTCAGATTTTCCAGATTTCTGATCCGTCATTTCACAGAAATTACCCACTATGTCACTGATTAATTACATAACCAAACGTTATTTTGTTTATAACACGCATTTATCATAGATCTCCACAGTTGATATTTGTTTCTAGCGAAACAGATTTCAGATTCTCCGCAGCTCTCATCTCAGAGCAGCTCTCTCACAGCTAGAATCAGATTTTCAATAATCTACACAGCTGAACCAAACACACCCGTAGTACAGTCTACTACGATTGCACGGCCGTTCGATATAGTATTGATGTTGTTTCGTCTATCTTGGGCCAAGCAGCCTGGTAGCAGGAGGAAATTTGCCCAATAGGAACATGTCGCCTGCCTTTCAGAGTTCCAACAACATCAAGCGGATTGGGATGATGAGTTGAGACCATGCTTCAGAGACGCGCGGTAGACAACCAATGAATCCGCCGGGCTGGTGAGGTTTGGACGGGCATCTGATGAAGGAGAGTGGACGGGTTCACACTTTTATGCGATGGAAGAAATTGCAGGTAAATAACTTAAGAGTTCTGGCCAGGGGCGTTGCTATTTTCTACTCCCTCCGTTCTGAAATAAAATGATGTTTAGGACACAAAATCTAGTTCAATTTATTTCAGAACGGAGGGAGTAATCCGCATACGCGAGGCAAAGCGGCAGTTTCGACGCAACGTTTAGTGCAATTATAGAGAAACGTGTCCTGAAAAGCTAAGCTAGGTGGAAAGGTAACTATTTAGAGGCTTAAGTGCTTATTTTTGCTAAAAAAATTTGCTGATAAGCCACGCCAAATAACAGAGCACACCCGAACCACGGAAGGCGGTTCCTGATGAGGACGGTCTCAGGGTGTATAGATTTTCTCTTTCTTGTATTGCATCTGGTCACCTTTAAAAAGGAAACCATGAGAACGAATGGCCTTATCCTTGTTGAGGCTGAGTTTTTTTTTAAATCTTACAAACTGATACTCCCTCCGTTCTGATTTATTTGACGTTTAGGACAGCTAATTTAGTTTGAATTGAACTAATTTTTTTGTCTTAAACGTCTCGTTCAAATTAAACTAATTTTTTTGTCCTAAACGTCAATTAATTCAGAACGGAGGGAGTATTGAGTTTCTTTCTTTTTTGGGGAGGGGGAGGTGTTCGGAAACTAAAGAGGGTAGTCGAAAACGTGAAATTCGATAATAATCCCATTCAAATTATTAACCAACAACCAGTTCATTCACGTACAAATAAGGTATTAGCAACGACGTGCCTCGTCTCCATGCATCTTGAAAAAATCAAGCCGATGTTTCCCCGCAACATTTTACGGAGCAGCAGCACACGCTACGACTCGAGCAGCGTCCGATCGGGTCAGCGTAGCCTAGCAGCTTGCAAGCTTCGGGGCACGTCTTGTCATCGCACACGATCCCACGCAAGTCGAAACAGTTATCTGCTCATCGATGATGACGACGACACAAAAAGAGGCAAATAATATCAGCAAACAATCGATTTTGTAATCGGGCGAGTTATGCGAGACGACGATGAGGAGGAGGAGGAGGAGGAGGAGGAGGAGAAGGAGAGGAAGAACTTGCCTTTGACTCCATGTACCGGGTGGGATGACAAGACCATCGCCTGGACCAGGATGGCTGACAAGAAAAGAACCTTAATATCCATATTTTCAAATAAGCGCTATGAGCTAGCTAGAGACGTATACGAGCGATGGCAGTGTGTCACTCTTATGCTCAAAAGAGGGGGGTCCTTAGCCATGCTTATATAGCGCTATAGGCTTTCTTCTCTTTTTGAAGCTACAACTCCATGTATTTACTGTGCTATTACTACTGTCTTTATTGTTTGCTTGTTTCACTCCAGTAACAGGACCAAATTACCCACAGTACCATATCTCTTCACATCCTTATATTTATATGTCATTTATTTATTACTAGCTTTCTTATTATTCTAGTAGTAACGATTTTTTGCTTTTTATTTGAAGGAAACATGTTTAATGAATACTTAAATAAAAATTACGGTACATGTTTCTGCGGCCTATGGATACTGAGTCTCTGGCCAGAGAGGTCAAATTAAAGCTACACAAATGGTTAGAATGGAATGCGACATGTGTTAACTACTAACAATTTTAAATAAATCAGTATAATCGGTAGATCTAACAAAAACCATGATCATGGTCCAATACAATTTTAAGAAAAAACAAACTGTGTTATTGTGATACTATCAAACTAATAGTTTTAGTTCTCCTAACGGCAATTAATACAGAACAGGGGGTATCTTAGAGGACCATATCTTGTAGATCTAGAAAACAGGAAGTCGTGAAGTTGCCAGATAGATTTGAGATTCTGACTTATGCAAATTATTAGAATCAGAGATCTGCGACCTAAAATATAAGTCACTTTAAGGTTTCTGTCATTTAAATATTTTTTATTTGATCATCATATATAAATGCAATAGTATCTCCAAAGATTGACAATGCAACTAATAGGATCCAGGTTAGCGGGTTATTCATATGAATAATGCTTCTATGACATATATAGTAATTTCGATTTAATTTCTTACTATTTGAAGACCATATAACGGCCACGTTATTTACGACGGCTCTTACGACGGTTGCTGTGGGCCACGGCTACAGACCCATGGTTGTCGTAAGTTACTGGACCGTCGTAATTCACCCGTAACTTACGATGGCCGTAACCCTAAGTCGTCGAAAGTTACTACACTGTCGTAAACTAAGTGTAACTTACGACGGCCATAACCTAAGCCGTTGTAAGTGACACAATCGTCGTAAGTGAACGATTTTAAACGCCACCTCGGCTCGGGCTCGAACTCATTCAGCACGAGCCCGCACCGCTGCCACCACGCTTACCGCCGCTGCCACCGAGCCCACACCGCCGCCGCCGTCACCGAGGCCGCCGTCTCCCTTCGCCGCCACCGCATGCTGCCCCAGCCCCGCCGCCGCGTGCCGCCCCACCGCCCGAGCCGCCCCCGCCGAGCTGCCCGAGCCGCCCGTCGCCGCCCCGCCGCCCGAGCTGCCCGGCGCCACCCCAGCGCCGCCGCCGCATGCCGCCCCGCCGCCCGAGCCGCCCGACATTGCCCCTTGGTTTCTGTCATGCACCATATATTAATCCCTCTCGTTTCGAATTATTTGACGCTGGTTCCGTAGTACCTAACAAGATTTCTCTCGTGACATGAATGGGATCTCCATGAGGGCACTGTCTGTCTTGTTGGGCTTCGGCGGTAGCCCAGTCGTGTGTTTTCTTGGTTGCTGGCCTGAAATGGGAACGTCTTGGTTCAATTGACTAACATTTCTTTCCTTTGTTTCATTCAGTCAACCTTTTCTCAACAGCATCTCTTATGTTACATACTAGCACAGTAGCAGCTGCAACACACGAAATTTCCCTTGCCGGAGGAGAACGCTTGTAGTTGAGGACAACGATGGCCGCTAGAGCCTAGAAGCAGGCCCTAGCATATTATTATTGTTTTAGATAATGCCTACCATGTTGAATAATCGCTGCACCGGGGTACAAAGTTGCATGTCTGCATGTTAGTTTTTTTCTGTTAGTTTTTTTTGTTTGCACGATCACTGCATAGGAGCTCCGTAGGGAGCAAGTTTCGTTCTGTTTGTTTTAGCTGCATGCATACGTAGTCAGCATCTGCATTCCTAGTCCCACGGCACGTTGGATCCTGTTCTGATCGTGTGAGTGCATGGCGAAAGTCCTGCATGTAAACCAGCTTTGTTCAGTTATATGAAAAACCGAAAGGGGCCGAGGTGAGCGCGTTGTGTGTGCAGTCGGCCAACAAACTTCTGTGTGCGCGCTCTCCCGTCTTGATCCAAGAAAAACCCTTGCCTGCTCAAGCATCCCAGTGTGCAAATTGTGAATGTTGATCGATATTCCAACAAGAAGCGGCGCCAACAAGTGGCATCAGAGCCGCGTTCATGGCCGAGACTCCACTGAATGCGCCAGTGACCATCGGTGACGGCAGCACCTCACGAGACGTCGTGATCGTGAAGGATTCCACTGGATTGTTGGCATATCCCGTGTTGACACGCACGAACTACATGCCATGGTCCCTGGTGATGCAAGTGAACCTTGAGGCACGAGGTCTCTAGGAGGTGATTGAGAGGGACGACGTCTAGCGACGCGACGATTGGTTGGCACTGTCAGCCCTTCTCCGAGCTCTTCCATATATTAGACATGCACACAACGTTGGCCAAGAAGACGACCGCCAAGGAGGCGTAGCCTTCGATCAAGTCCATGTGTATGGGGGCAGATCGAGTTCAACGGCCAAGTGCTCAAAAACTTCTCAAAGAATTTGAAGTTATTACCTTCAAGGATGGCGAATCTGTCGATGATTTTACCATGACAATCAACACCTTGGTGGCAAATCTCGGTGAGCTCGGTGAAAAGATTGAAGACGTTCGGGTGATCAAGAAGTTCTTGCGCGTCCTACCGGAAAGATTCAACAAGATCTTCGTCTCGATCGAGATGTTCCTCGATCTGGAGATGCTGACGATAGAAGAATTGGTCGGGAGGTTACGTGTGGCCCAAGACCGAGATGACACCGCTGAGCTTGTCGACAGGACATGTCGTTTTCTTCTCACCAAGGAAGAATGGGAGGCGAGGCAACGTCAACGTCAAGGTGGCTCGAGCAGCAACAAGAGCAGCGGCCAACCTCAAACCAAGACCAAGGAAGGTGCACGTACCGACAGTACATGCGACGGTGGTACATCGCGAGATGGTGGAAGATCGATGCCCGGTGGAGGTTGTGCACGCAAGAAGGCAAGTGTCACAATTGTGGTATATATGGGCATTGGGCCAAAGAATGTCGCAAACCACGTCGACCTCGACATGAAACTGCAAATCTGGCAAAGAAGGAGGTAGATCAGGCTTCCCTTCTCCTCTTCACATCATGTCTTGTGTCAATTGTTCCTATGCAGAGAGTTAATCTCAATGAGGAACGGGTGTTTCCGGAGGAATGTGAATATGAGCTGTGGTACCTTGACTCTGGAGCAAGCAACCATATGACGGGTTGCAAGTCGGCACTGGTGTCACTTGATGAGTCCGTGAAGGGTTCTGTTCATTTTGGAGACAATTCTGTTGTTGAAATTTGTGGAATTGGCTCGGTCATGATGAAGTGTAAGAACGAGGAACACAAGGTACTCACAGAGGTATATTACATTCTTAAACTCAGAAGCAACATCATTAGTTTGGGACAATTGGAGGAGAGTGGGTGTAGGATTGACATGTCAAGTGGGAAGTTGTCTGTGTTTGATCGTGAGGGGTCATTGCTTGCACGAGTGCCACAAACTCAAAATAGGTTGTACACACTGAAGCTGAAGTTGACAACACCAGTTTGTTTGATGGCATGTCACAATGATGTGGCTTGGTTGTGGCACTCATGGTATGGTCACTTGAATTTCCAGGCTCTTCGTGAACTCGGGATGAAGAATATGGTTGATGGCATCCCGGTGATAAATCATGTGGAGCAATTCTGTGAAGGTTGTGCGCTGGGGAAGCAACATAGAGGGTCCTTCCAAAGATTGCAGATCGAATAGGTGATCATGTGTTGGACCTTTTCCACGGAGACCTGTGTGGGAAAATCAAGCCTACAACACTAGGAGGTAAAAACTATTCCGGCTTATAGTGGATGATCATAGCAGATTCATGTGGGTTGAGCTACTTGCAAAGAAAAGTGAGGCGTTAGAATGCTTTAAGAAGATTAAAGCGTTAGCAGAGAATCAACATGGAGGCAGGCTCAAGGCATTTCACTCGGACCGAGGTGGTGAGTTTAACTCATTGGAGTTTGAAGGTTTCTGTGATGATCATGGAATCACTCGCTATACAACAACTCCCTATTCCCCCCAACAAAATGGAGTTGTGGAATGCAGAAACCAGGCCGTGGTAGAGATGGCAAGGTGCTTGCTCAAGTCAAAGAAGATGCCTCCATACTTTTGGGGTGAGGCGGTCAAGACTGCGGTGTACATTCTTAACCGTGCTCCAACCAAGATTCTGAAGGGGCGCACACCATATGAGGCATGGCACAACAGAAAACCTAAGGTACATCATCTTCGGACTTTTGGTTGTTTGGTTCATGTGAATAAACTTGGTCCCAAAGTGGACAAACTTTCTGATAGATCAACACCAGTGGTTTTCCTTGGATATGAGCAAGGGACCAAAGGTTACCAAGTATATGATCCCATTGAGCAGAAAGGTACACGTGTCACGTGATGTGGTGTTCGAGGAACATCGTTCATGGGACTAGAATCTTCCAACTGAAGGGGGTGTGGCAACAACTTTCACAGTTGATAACTTGTGCACATTGTTGGGTGAGGGAGATCAAGAAATGGTTGATCATGATGTTACACCAGCATTTCCAGTGGATCAGCCTCCAGCGACACCAGATAGTCATGCAGTTGAGTTTGCCACACCACCATCACGAAATGATTCTGACTTCTCTACAGAGGTTCCACTTTGGTACCGTAGAGTGCAGGATGTACTTAAAGCAATCGAAGGAGTGCATGAGTATGATTATAATGGGTCGTGTCTATTATCGGCTGAATAGCCAAGAGGTATTGATGAAGTTTTAAGTGAGAAATGTTGGAAAGAAGCCATGGAAGCTGAGTTGGAAGCAATTAAAGAAAATTAAACTTGGGAGCTTATTACCACACTACCTGCTGGACATAAAGCCATAGGATTTAAATGGGTGTTTAAAATCAAGAAAGATCCCTCTGGGAACGTGGTGAAACATAAAGCACGTCTTGTTGCGAAAGGTTACTCACAAAGACAAGGAGTGGACTTTGATGGTGTGTTTGCACCCGTGGCAAGAATGGAGACTCTCAGGATGTTGATCACTCTTGCAGCTCATGGCAGGTGGGAGATTCATCATATGGATGTGAGGTCAGCGTTTCTGAATGGAGTTTTGGAAGAAGAAGTGTATGTTCATCAACCTTCGGGTTTTGTTGATCTAGGAAACACAGGGAAGGTGTTAAAGTTATACAAAACTTTGTGTGGCTTAAGGTAGGCCCCACGTGCATGGAACACCAAGCCTGACAAGGAACTAATCACTCTTGGCTTCACTCGAAATCCATTGGAACATGATGTTTATAGAAGAAACAATGGTATGAATCTTCTGCTTGTTAGTGTTTACGTGGATGATTTGATTATCACTGGGCCAAGCACTGAGGAGATTGCCGTGTTCAAAACTCAGATGAAGAGAAGGTTCAAAATGACTGACCTACGTCTCCTGAGTTATTACCTCGGTATTGAAGTTAAGCAGGAAACTGATTGTATCAGTGTATGACAAAGTGCTTATGCACAAAAAATACTAGAGCAAGCAGGCATGGCATGTTGTAAACCTGTTCATATTCATATAGAGAATCGACTGAAGTTGAGCAAGGATGATGGCAGTCCCGCAGTGGATGTAACCAGGTACAGGAGTGTTATTGGGAGCTTGAGGTATCTGGTGAATACACGTCCTGATATTGCATACTTTGTGGGGATTGTGAGCAGATACATGGAATCACCTTCCGAGTTACACTGGACAGCAGTGAAGCATCTATTAAGGTATATTGCTGGAACACTTAATTATGGTTGTTGTTACAGAAACTCAAACAAGGTTGAGGCATCCTTGATAGGTTATAGTGATAGTGATCTTGTCGGCGATGTTGATGATCGTAAAAGTACCACCAGAATGGTATTTTTCCTTGGATCTAGTCTTATTACATGGATCTCACAAAAGCAGATGATAGTTACTCTTTCATCTTGTGAGGCAGAATATGTGCAGTGGCTTCAGCAGCGTGCCAAGGAACCTGGTTGAGGAAGATGTTGAGAGAAATGACTAGAGAAAAATCCACAAGGTTCGGGCTTTTGATTGACAATAAATCGGCGATTGAACTTAGTAAAAATCATGTTCATCATGAGAGAAGCAAACACATTGATACTCGTTATCATTTTATTCGAGGGTATGTTGAAGATGGTGTGGCAGAAGTCCAGCAAATCAGAACCGATGAACAAGTTGTGGATATACAGACGAAGCCACTCGAACATATAAAATTTGCTGAGCTACATCAAAAGTTGGGAATTGGCCCTGTGCAGAGGGATTAGGGGGTGATTTGTTGAATAATCCCTATACTGGGGTACAAAGTTGCACGTCTACATGTTAGTTTTTTTCTATTTGCATGATCACTGCATAGGAGTTCCGTAGAGAGCAAGTTTCATTCTGTTTGTTTTAGCTGCATGCATACGTAGTCAGCATCTACATTCCTAGTCGCACGGCACGTTGGGTCGTGTTCTGATCGTGTGAGTGCATGGCGGGAGTCCTGCATGTAAACCAGCTTTGTTCAGTTATATGAAAAACCGAAAGGGGTCGAGGTGAGCGCATTGTGTGTGCAACCGGCCAACAAACTTCTGTGCGTGTGCGCTCCCCCGTCTTGATCCAAGAAAAACTCTCGCCTGCTCAAGCATCCCAGTGTGCAAATTGTGAGTGTTGATCGATATTCCAACAAGAAGCTGCGCCAACATAGCATATTATTTGGTTTTGAGAAGCGAGAGTATGTCTTTATTATGTCATTGCATAAGGTAAATAGAACTTCAGTATGGTGAGGGTACTATCGTACGCGTGAAGTTGTGAAGAGATCTGGGAAGGCGGCACAGGTTGTGGCGGAGAATGGTGGCGTCTTCAGGGTTGCATCACTTAGCCTCGCCCTAGCTTGCGACGGTTGATGGGAGCCCTCGTCCTGGTAATTGATCCGTCAGGCGACCAAGGGCATGGCTGCTGCGCTGATCGATTTGTTAAGTAGTACAATATACTATGATTGCACGGTTCAATATAGTATTCATGTTGATACTAGCGCTGATATTGAGGCCGAGATTTTTGAAATATTACTACATGATACTGAGTTTCTTTTTTTAGGAGGTGTTCTCAACGAAAGAGGGTAGTAGAAAACATGAAATTCTTCGATAATAAGATCATTCAAATTATTATGTCAATCATTAACCAACAACCAGTTCATTCAGGTACAAATAAGGTATTAGCAATGACGTGCCTCATCTCCATCCTGAAAAATCAAGTCGTTTTCCCACAACATTTTACGGAGCAGCAGCACACGCTACGGCTCGAGCAGCGTCCGATCGGGTCAGCGTAGCCCAGCAGTTTGCAAGCTTCGGGACACGTCTTGTCATCACACACAATTCCACGCAAGTCAAAACAATTATCTGCTCGATGATGACACAAAAGAGGCAAATATCAGCAATCGATTTTGTAATCGGGGAGTTATGCAAGATGATGATGACGATGATGATGATGATGATGATGATGATGAGGAGGAGGAGGAGGAGGAGGAGGAGGAGGAGGAGGAGGAGAGGAAGAACTTGCCTTTGACTCCATGTGCGGGGTGGGACGACAAGACCATCGCCTGGACCAGGATGGCTGACAAGAAAAGCACCTTAATATCCATATTTTCAGATAAGCGCTATGAGCTAGAGACGTATACGAGCGATGGTAGCGTGTCACTCTTATGCTCAAAATGGGGGTCCATGGTGATGCTTATATAGCTATAGGCTTTCTTTTCTATTTGAAGCTACAACTCCATGTATTTACTGTGCTATTACCACTGTCTTTATTGTTTGCTTGTTTCACTCCAGTAACGGGACCAAATTGCCCACAGGACCATATCTCTTCGCATCCTTATATTTAGATGTCATTCATTTACTACTAGCTTTCAGATTATTCTAGTAGTAACGATCCCTTGCTTTTTATTTGAAGGAAATATGTTTAATGAATACTTAAATTAAAAATTACGATACATGTTTCTGCGGCCCCATGGATACTGAGTCTCTGGCCAGAGAGGTCAAATTAAAGGTACACAAATGGTTAGAATGGAATGTGACATGTGTTAACTACTAACAATTTTAAATAAACCAGTATAATCGGTAGATCTAACAAAAACCATGATCACGGTCCAATACAATTTTAAGAAAAATCAAACTGTGTTATTGTGATACTACCAAACTAATAGTGTATCTTAGACGAGGCACATATCTTGTAGATCTAGAAAACAGAAAGTCAAGTCGTGGTGAAGTTGCCAGATAGATTTGAGATTCTGTCGACTTATGCAAATTATTAGAACCAGAGATCTGCGACCTAAAATATAAGTCATTTTAAGGTTCTGTCTGTCATTTAAACATTTCCAATTTGATCATCATATGTAAATGCAATAGTATCCGCAAAGATTGACAATATATATAATGTAACTACTAAGGTCCAGGTTAGTGGGTTATTCATGAATAATAATGCTTCTATGGCATATAATAATTTCGATTTAATTTTGTACTGTTTGAAGACCATATCGCGACTTTAAATGAATTTATTTATTTGAATCATAAAGAGTACGTATTTGATACCCATAATGATTTGACCCTATCGGAAACAATTTTCTCTTTAGAGTTTTCTATTCTTTGACGCTTTTGTTGCATATTCTCTCTGTTCTGATTTATTTGACGTTGGATGAACTAAAATTAGTTCATCCAACGTCAAATAAATCAGAACAGAGGGAGTATTTGGTTTTGTGTTTCACGATCACGAGGTAGAGTTGAGCCAGTTTGTTTACATATCCGTTCTCTGGATGTGCTGGGCAAATGTCTTTTGAGCTGGAAGGACTCTCTCTCTCTCTCTCGATGAGGCCGTCACGAAGTTGGCCAGAATCCCAAAACAAACAAGACTAGCTCGTCCAAATATGCATAGCCCGAATGCACACCGAAGAATCCATCAACATCATCTTATTTCGACATATATTATTATTTGTTTGATCTCGGCGTACGTGCCACGTACATGCGGCGGCGCCCAGATCAGAGAGCTAGCTAGCTAGCTAGCTATCGCCATGCGATCGATGATCTACAAAACCACCACCAGCGCGCGCGCGGCCGACATGGATGGATGGATGGATCACCGTTTAGAGCAGCAGCAGGTGTCCCATGGCGAGGGTGTCCCCGACCGGCAGACGGTGCGGGGGTTGTCGCCGTACCCGTTCAACCAGCACATACGGTTGCATGACACGTCCGTGCACGCCACCATCTTGTAGCACTCTACGGAACACGGACATATATATATATATATATATCAATAGAACAGCAGTTTATAAACTGATTATGAATTAAGATACATATCTATCTATCTACTTATACGATGTTGTGTACCTTCTGCGAGACAGGGTGACGACATGACCATGGCCAAGAGCACCACGGCCACCACCGCCAAGGAGAGGGCCGTGGTGGGCTTACTTTTGAGGAGCGCCATGAGACGAGAGAGATGGAGACTTTTAAAAATTTTTGGGGTTGAGACGGTGGTGGTGATGCTCGTATGCTTATATAACGAAGGGAGGAGGGGAGGCTGAATCAAAACATGGAAGGAAATTACTTCGTCCCACTGTTTCGCCCCCCTCCAATTGCAGGTATTTATATAGGGTGTTTAATTACTGCCCTGCCTGCCTGCCTGCATGCCTGGTTTTCAGGATCGGGAATATGCCAGAATAAACGGAACCTCCTAGCTCATCATCTTCCTAAAACGACGCAGGCCAGCTAGCTGCTCGTCATCTTTAGCTACCATTAATTGTAGTGAAACCCATCAACAGAAACTTTAGCATGGTGAGGTTGGAGACGACGTACGGAGAGGCGGGTATTAGTACGTACGTGTACCCCGGCCGGCTGGGCCCGCGCCAATTAAAAGATTGGAATCATCGAAACACGCAGCTTCTGCTTGGACCGCCCTCGGATGATGATGATGATGCATGCGTAAAAAAGCTTGCATATATTGGGTTTGCACAATGCATACAGACGCTCCCTCCCCAGCTGTTAATTCACCCCAGTAACACGTTCTTCGTGTTCATTTGCATGGATCGATGCCACAGTTTGCTGCGTTATGCATGGTGTTTCTGTAACAGGCACAAAAAAAAATTGGCAAAAAGATATATTTTTACCTCTCCTGGGCGCAGCCCACCACCCTAGCAGGCCCGACCCTCTTTCTTTTTTTTCCCCTCTGAGCGGCCCTTCCTTTTCGCCGGCCCGGCCCACAGGCGCGCAGCGCCTTGCTCCTTCCTCCTCTAGCCGCCGCCCTCCCGAGACCTCGCCAGGACAAACGCGTCGCCGCCGCCGCCCCTCCTGGAACCCCGTCGGCACCCGGCACCCGTCCCCATCGCCACCCGCCGCCCCACGCCACGCCTCCCTCAGCCGCCGCGCGAATCCGCCGATTGGACGCCGAATCGCGCGATCCCGGGGCTCGGCCGCCCACTCCCGCTCGCTGCACGCCGGGAATCCAGCGACAGGACGCCTCTGCCCCGCCTCACATCGCCTTCAATGCCATGCGCCGAGCACAGGGCAGCACTGCCTCGCCTCGCCTCCCCTCCCGAAATCCTGGGTGCTGCATCAATGCCCTCGCGAGGCCCTCCCCGCCCGCGCGCTGGTCGCCAGTGCCACCTCACTCGGCTATAAAATGGGCGCCCCCCTCCTCGGCTCCTCCTCACACTCCCACCACTGAGCTCACAACACCTTTTGAGCAGGAAGGAGGGCCACCGGCGCCAGATTTTGCCGGAACAACGCCTTCTTCCTCAACTCCGGCCACCTCCCGAATTTCCCACGGTAAGCCCCGTCCCTCTCTTTTCGATTCCTCGCCCTCACAGCTCTTCTAGATCGTGTATGTTGTTTCCTACATGAAACATCGAAGATAGGGCCCTAGGCATACGCACGCCAAGTGCCGACGCGTTCCGCCGCCATGGCACGCCGCCGGCCACCATGAGGCTCTCTCCCGGTCCGGCCGAGCATCTTGAACCCCCCGCACACCTCAATGCACGTATAGAATGGAATGCTTACTTTGGAACGCAAGCACGCTCCATCACGCCGGACACCACGACCATCGCCACCTCCGGCGATCTCTAGCTGTCGTTCCGGCAAACACTCGGCCTAGGACCACCCCCGACATGTGTCGCACGTAGTCTAGAGGGACGACATGCCAGGAATCCCCCACCAACGACTAGGGTTGGGTCCCGACCAAATTCTGGTGACCCGCCGCCACATCGGCATGAACCAACCAAGGGTGCCGGCCAAGCACCCATATGGCACCTAGGTGGAAGGCTAGTAGGGCGCCACATCCGAGAGCGAACACGGGTGTTAGCCCCGTCAATGCCAACTCGGCCGGATGACCCCCTTGCGCACATGGTAGTCGAGGTGGCAGTCACATCGGCAGCCTAACCCATGTGGAGGTCCAGTCAGCCTCCACATCGTCGCCACCTCACTCCGGTTCGCAAGGAACGATGAAAACGACTCCATAGACTTGGTCCACGTGTACCCAAGACTCCATGAGATACCCTCTTAAGTACAGAAGGATTTCAGAATGATCATCAACTATTAAGGAGTAATGGCAAGCGAAAATGGCCCCAACAAACTCGAGAACATGTTAAATAAAAAATAATATATATTAACCCATTTAGGTTAAGTAAGGGGGGATAAAAGGGTAAGCACATAATTAATTAGCCAGCTAATGACATCACCCCGTTCAGGCCGCGAGGTGAAATAAACCTCGTACCAAGGACTTCTATAGGATTTTTCGTAATTACCCTATTGAAGTTGTTTGGATTTCCCGAATTTCCTTGGATTTGACGCCCGTGCAAACTACGTACTATAGCGAGCGAGGGATTCGACGAGGAACTCGAAGACCCGGATTACGAGGAATTTCTAGAGGCTTTTGAAGGCAAGCTCTAACTTCCTTAATCATGATTGCTCCTATTAGTTTGCGAAATTAACTTGATAGCCTGTTTTCAATATGCATATTTTTCGTGACTACTTTTAAACATTGTGGTAGCTAAGACCCATTTGGCTAGTGGTCGTGTAGTCATGTGGTTGACTGGTGACGTGCCACGAACCCTCCTTGACCTTGTCGACTCCTCCTTGACGCCCTAAGGCCCCGTCGTCACATATAACGTAATGACGTGCGTAATACCTTGAAAGTAGAATGCTTAGGGACCCTCGCGATGTTCGCTTTGCGTCTCACTATAATTAATCATCGGATTTGCAAAAAGTGCGAAAGGTGTCTTGGTGGTGTGAGTTACGAAATAGGCTGGGGATGGTGTTATACAACCTGCGTGGAGTGAAGTGGGAAAAGGGGATGGTTGAGGCAGGATTGGTGAATGAGTAGTGTGTGCTTCCGTGTAGTCCACCTGTCGTGGACATGGACGGAGCTGCATCACCAACTCAAGGACCGATTTATATGACCTCGTTATAGTGATTCCGTACAACCACAGAACCTGTACAGGCATGATTCCCTCTATCTTCTTGGTGACTTCCACATGAGCCATCTGGCGGCCAGTAGGGCACGGGGGACCAGGAAAATACACGGGGCAATCATTACCCGTGGTCCTGTTGGGAGAGTAATTGCCCGAATAGCCTTTGGGTGCGTCCCGAGTTGTGATTGTGGGGTTACTCAGGGAAGATGAGGCGAACGTTACACTACTCCCTTGCTAGGAGAGCTTGACCTGTGGGTAAAGTGTACAACCTCTGCAGAGTGTAAATCCGAATAACCGTTGTCACGGTATTGTCACGCTATGCTCCGAGCTCTTGTTGATTAGCCTTAGTGTGATTCCTTGATGTGATGGGTGACAATGTTTGCCGTGTTTTGGAGATTTCGGTTGTGTGCCGGGAACTAGTAAAGCCGTGAGCTTGAACGTTCGGGTAAAACTTAGAGAACTAGATGTATTGAGCTCAAACTCTCCTAGGTCCCACCAACTAAAAAAATAAAGAACGACTATCTCATTTGCTTTGCAAAACCTTCTTCAAAGAAGACCCTGCATGAATATTTTTCGGCAACGCTAAGCCATACGACCCTACCTTGCTATAACCCTAGCATGAAACACATCCCCTTGCGTAGTGTTAGGGTTTGCGGAGTACCTTCCATACTCACTCTTGCTTTCTTCACGACCCTCTCAGAAGCAGAAGAGGAAAGGGAGATGGAGGATGAAGGACAATACATTGACGAGTAGGCCTAGTCCTGCATCCAAGGCTGCTTGAGGAGAATGGGAGTCACTTAGTCCGCTGGTTTTCACTAGTTTAATGTTCTTTTGAGGCCTTGTGAGGCCAACGAATTGTAACCTAAGACTTGGTTGTAAGATCGTAAGGGTCATGCTGAGACTGAATTAATAGAATTCGATCAGTTCTATTGTCCGTACCAACTATTGATCGAGTAATTGGTATGGGATGCACAAGTGGGTCCCGCGAGAGGTGGGTCCTCATAGTTTCAGAAGGTGGAAGTCATCGGTGTTGGGTCCACTCATTCGTAGCAGTAGGTCTTCTTCGACTTGTTCATAGGCTGTGCTTTGCAAAACCCTCTTCAAAGAAGACTCTGCATGAATGCTTTTTGGCAACTCTAAGCCATGCGACCCTACCTAACTATAACCCTAGCATGAAACACATTCCCTTGCGTAGTGTTAGGGTTTGCGGAGTACCTTCCATACTCACTCTTGTTTTCTTCACGACCCTCTCAGAAGCAGAAGAGGAAAGGGAGATGGAGGATGAAGGACAATACATTGACGAGTAGGCCTAGTCCTGCATCCAAGGCTGCTTGAGGAGAATGGGAGTCACTTAGTCCGCTGCTTTTCACTAGTTTAATGTTCTTTTGAGGCCTTGTAAGGCCAACGAATTGTAATCTAAGACTTGGTTGTAAGATCGTAAGGGTCATGCTGAGACTGAATTAATAGAATTCGACCGATTCTATTGTGCGTATCAACTAATGATCCAGAAATTGATACCGGATACACAAGTGGGTATCGCGAGAGGTGGGTCCTCACAGTTTCAGAAGCTGGAAGTCGTCGGTGTTGCGTCCACTCATTCGTAGCAGCAGGTCTTCGACTTGTTCGTAGGCTGTCAGATCATTGATGTTGTGTCAAGAAATGTCAGTTATGAACCAACCAGTTATATATGAACCTCGTCGTAGTCTCCACCCTGACCAGAAATCAGCATCTTTTTCTTTTCTTTTTACAGAGCAGCAGCAGCACTCGCGAGTCGCGACTGCCCGAGCCGAGCAGCAGGCGTCCCGTCGTCGGCCGGGCCAGCCGCCGGCCGCGCCCGCCCGGCGACCTGTGCAGGCTTCGGTCCACTGCACTCGAGTCCCTTGCTCTCACGTCAGAGCAGTTACCTGAGATATGCAGGTTGCTTTTGAAGGAGCTAGCTGATAGATGAACTGAGATGTGCAGGCCGTTTTAATTTGTTTGGACTTCTACTACTACTACCACCACCAACGAGCTGCAGGTTCACCATCTCTTGGAGCAGCAGCAGCAGGTGTCCCAGCTGGTGGGCTTCCCTGGCCGGCAGACGACGCGAGGGTCGTCGCCGTAGAAGTGTGACCAGCACATGCTCTTGCACGACGCCTCCGTGCACGGCGCCATCTCGAAATACTCTACAAATAAAAAAAAACTGTGGCTATCCTTTTGCTATTTTGTATTTTTTTTCTTTTTTTTACAAACATAGGCCCTCCGTTTCGCAAAAACTTGTCATTCTAGGATTCAAAACTTTTCTCACAATACCTGACATCCTCGCCTCCCAATACATTTCTATCTCTATTTCTTCCCTCCCCACCGCTTCTCGTTTCCTTTTCACCACCGCTTTTCTACACCCGATTAGTTTCCGTGTCGAGACTCCAAAATGATGCATAATATAAAAACAGAGGGAGTAATATTTAGAGATGTAGGCGTTCATACATCACCCAAGGAAAAGCCTAGACAGAGTTGGTGTTTTGAACTTTTTTATCATCATGATCGTTTCATCTCTCAACCACCCAACAAGGCAAGATAAAATATAACATCATGATGCATGGTTTATTAGTTCAGAAGTTTTTCGGTGCACTAGTCCCTATGTCCAGCAACCTCCAAACTAAAGAGAGGTGTCCTAGCCTCTTTCTATATATCCGACCAACTAACTGCTCACGCGTGTTTGTTTATTTCGATGCTCCTCATTAAATTTATCTTCATCATATGACTTACTGATTCCTTATTCTGGCCTGACAGTACTGTCCCGCATATATCTGGTGGTTTTGTTTTCCTGTTGTTCCATTAGTGTTCTCTAATCCCTATATATCTAGTCAGTTCATCGATTATAATACGAAACAATGTATCCGAGGACAATTGATAACTAGTGCTTCCTCCGTTTCGAATTATTTGACGCTGGTTAATTAAAAAAGTGAACTAACCAGTGTTAAATATTTCGAAACGGAGAGAGTAAGAAGATAAACGGAACGACAGCAGGAGAACTTTTCTGAATCAGATTATTATGATAGATTTTCATCGATCGGTCGATGGGTCTACATCACGCATGGAGATGTAGTAGCTAGCTAGGTAAAGCAGCAGCAGGTGATGACGTCCGGGCGCCCGGGCAGTGGCCGGCAGTCGGCAACAGGGTTGGGGTACCCCTGCGACTGGCACATGGCGATGCACGATTCTGTGTTGCACCCTGGGAAGTAGTTGCAGACCACTGCAAATTAAAAGTGGAAAACAGTAAAACGATCAGGCATGCATGCAGCTGTGGCGACGATATATATAATGTCCAGATTGAACGGGACAAGTGTAAGAATATATATATATATATATGGCTGGAATATGGTATGTGGGTACACTACAGTGGTTTTGTCCCTGCACAGGGCACGATGACAAGACGACCATGGTCATGACGACGACGGTCGCCATGGACAGAGCCCTTGTTGTATCCTTGCCTTTGACGACAACTGCCATGAGATGAGATCGAGATATGGTACGTGCCCAGCTAGCTAGTTCTAGCTAGCGACTGCTCTTACTACTCCAGATGTTAATGTTGGGTCGATTGAAATGCAGCATTGTTGCTCTGTGTGTATCCTTCTATATATATAGGAAGGCGTGTCGTCTACCTAGGATGCAAAGCTCATATCTTCAGCAGCCATCTATATTAATATATAGCGCTTGTTGTGTGATCATGCATCACTTTCTATGCAATTAATGAAGTAGTTTGAACCTTATCTTTAGCTATCCTTAATTTATTTCCTACAAAATATAAGAGGATTTTGGATTTGATCAGAGTCAAATCTATTTTAATTTTGACCAAAAATATATAAAATACTTTAAATACAATGATTTGAGTAGAATACATTAGAGGTACATGAACCTGTCCAATTGTGTCATATTCAGGTTCACGAACTTTTATTTTGTATTTATAAGTCCATGCATGAACTTGTTCGTCAGCATTAATTGGATGGATGCATGAACTTTTTTATTTATAGTTGTAGCCGCATGAACTATTTAAATGGTGTCCTACATATGGTCCATACTCTTGCACCGAACATTTTAAATCTGAAGTAAAGGTTTATCGGTCCGTACTAGCTAGAGGGGAAGTAGTGGGCTATATACAACCGTTTCTGCGGTGTGTGCCATGCAATGTAGTACATGCAGAAGCTGTCGTTGCATGCAGTCACCATTCCAAGCATCAACAACGCACGAACACAGGAGCTTGATCGCCGTAACGATGATCCCTAGGCTATTATTGCGATTCTTACAAACCCAACTTGATAGAGCCAACTACGTTTGCATGATGCATGGGACCAATCAAGGGGTGGATGGATGAAAATACCGGCAGTTCAGATGGCCGACGACGTACGGCCGTTTTGCATGCCTGGGCTCGCCATGGCCCGCCCAGTTTCGGAGCCGGGTCGGGCCATGCTAGCCCGCGTGGGCTCGACTGTCTGCGCAGCCCAAGCACGGCCCGGGTTCATACTAAACTGCAGAGATCGATCGAATGCTGATGATGCTCACGGATCACGGTACACCAGCCAGCTACTAGCTAGGAGATTATGCAGAACAGCAAACGACGCAACAAGACACTACTGCACGAACCAGAGGTGGTGATGATGAAAAACTTATTCCATTATACTACTGTCATGGTAGGTTTGTCAGATGACAAGGGGGAGCCTCGCAGAGGCAGAGGTCGATCGATCCAAGCAAGCTTCTGTGTGGTCGCCGGGCGGCTCACAACTCACATCACGGTTTGGGGTTGAAGCAGCAGCAGGTGCTGGGGGCGGTGTCCCCCGGCTGCTGCCAGCAGTTGATCACCGGGTTGACGAACCCGTGGCCCCTGCACCTGTCGCGGCACGACGCGATCGTGCACCCCTTGAGGTCGATGCACCACGCTGCAAATCAAAAGGCGAAACGGTCGTCAGAATCAGACGCAGCGCAGCCGTCGTCGTCCTTCTCGCCGTCGTCCTTCTCGTCGTCGTCGCCGCCGTCGCCGTCGCGGCGCGATCGACATCGTCCCAACAACAACAACAACAACAGCGAGAGCAAGCAACAAGAGTACTAGTAAACTGTGAGAGGACGCTACTACGTACGGTCATCGCCCGCCTCCGCGAGACGACACAGCGACAAGGCCATGACGACGACGACGACGGCGGCGGCTGCCATGAACATCAGAGCGCTTGTGGTAGCAGCCTTGCTGTTGCTCTTGACGACCGCCATGACAGACGAGATCGAGGAGATGTGTGGGGTGGAACGTACGGCCGGAGGAATGCAATATATATGAGATCTATTCTGTAATGGCGGCTACGCTTTTGGCTTAACTATATATATAGCCGCAGGAGCCCGATCGAGGCAAATGTAGCAGGGAATTGATGGGAACTTACGTTTCAGCTACGTAGCATACAACGTGTACCTGCTTGCTGGTTATAGTGGAAACTTCCTTTTCAGCTTATTTAGAATACGAGGCTCTCAAATTTAGCAGCCATTTATAGAACCTCTATCGCTCGAAACCGTCGCCTTCTTTCTGCGGAGGGAGGGAGGGTAGTCTGCAACCTTGTTATCTTTAGCAGGAAGTTGTTACTTCGACGTCATGTAATAATACTTATTACTAGCTTGGTTATTTATTTAATTTAGCAGAAGTTACACTAATTAAAAGATCAATAATGTGATTTCTATATAATATAATTATGGCGTCGTCGGGCGGTAACGCACGGGGACGGCGGTACGGGTCATCGACGATGGCGGTTTACCGGCGAGCATAGGTGAGCGGGTGCCGTGGTCTCGGCGCCGCCGGAGAAGAGGAAGAAAGGTTGGTAATTTTGTTATTTTTTATTATAATATGTTAATGTGTAAGGATTATGTTCATTGTAAAATAATCAAACAAAATGAATTTGTCAATGTATAATCTATAGAAAAGTATGGTTGATTTTGTTGATTGTAAGGATTAATTGTTAATGATAGTGGTCGAGCGTTACTTACGTTATCTGAAATTTTGTCCAACTTCAGCCGTCCGAAATCTAGACACACGGACCATAAATTCTACATGACTATACAACAGATACCTCCACAAAAGGAAACACAAATACTAGGTGGATTTCCAAATCTGAGCAAATTTCTGCAAAACTAATTCAAAGTTGGTGAGAAGCCGGCAGAATCTATAGAGCACTCGTGGCGAAACAAAAGTTCCGACTGGGACTGGCCGTGCCCCCCTCCCTCCCTCCCCTGCTCCTCCGTCAAATCGCCGACCACCTCGCGCTTTCCTGCGCGCCGCCGCTTAGATCTGGTCGGCGGCTCCCGGTGGCTTCCCAACGCGCGCTTCTAGAAGCTCCCCTGGCGGCGAAGGAGGAGGAGCGGGAGCGCGGGGAGGGAGGGGTGGCCGCGGGCGCGGGGTTCGCGCACCGGGGACAGGGCTCGGGCTAACCCTAGCCGCCACGCTATGGCGTCGTACAGGCCGTACCACCCGCCGCCGCCGCAGCAGCAGCAGCAGCACCCGCCGCCGCCGCAGCAGATTAACCCGTTCGCGCCGCAGCAGCCGCCGCTGCCGTACGGCCGCATGCCGGCGCCGCCGTACCACGGTGCGCCCCCGCCGGGGCCGCCGCCTGGTCCGCCGCCCCCGCATCAGCCGCAGTTCAACTTCGGCCCCGGGCCCCCGCAGCAGCAGCAGCCGCCGCCCCCGCCCCCGCCCCCGCCGCAGATGTACTACCAGCCCCCGCCGCCGCCGCCCTACGGCGGGAACAACCCTCCGCCCCCTTCCCCTTCGGCACCGCCTCCGCCACCATCTCACCCCCCTTCGGCACCGCCGCCGCCCCCTCCAGCCCAGCCGCCACCTTCCCAGGCCCTGCCACCCCCGAAGGAGCAGCAGCCCAAGGCATCCCTGCCCAGGGTGGAGACGGAGGAGGAGCGACGTGCACGGAAGAAGCGTGAGTATGAGAAACAGCAGGTGGAGCGAAAACAGCAACAGATGTTGCGGCAGACGCAGGCCACCATTCTGCAGAAAACACAGCAGCTGCAGAGCCGCCACCACCAGCCACCTGGTGCCTCCCGAGCAGCAGCGGCTGGGTCTCGCACATCCTCGGTGCCTGTTGAGAGATTCGAGAATCGGCTAAAAAAGCCAACAACGTTCCTCTGCAAGCACAAGTAAGTAGTGTAAAATTTTTGTATTTGCAAGTGCTCGTTGGAGACAGTTTAAGCTACTTGTGTCTAAGAAGAGCGGGCATACGCAAAAGTTAAATTTTTTGGTCGCGGTTGGGTAGCATTTTGATTGGCGTAGTGGCGTCCTGGGTACCCCTTGTGGCCTAGACGACTCTTTAAAAACCTTGGCTGCCTATTAAAAGTTCATGCTTCATCGTTTGTGAATTGTAGTGGCAGTGAGATGCACGGATCGGTCATTCATGCCTTCTGCAGCTCCTGGTTTTGTTTTTGTTTTTCTCTAATTGGGCGATCTGGGTAGCTATAGGCTATAGCTCATCAATTGGCAGTTACACTTTTCAGAAATGTATGCTGTTTTTGCTACTTGATGTGCCTCATAGAGATGACCCTTCTGCTTAGTACTGGTCCATCATTGATAAACATAGTGCTTATCTATTTCATTGTTGAAATGTACAAAGGGGAGCCCTTTCTTGAAATAGGCACATCAATCCTTAGCAGAATGGTCCTAAAGCATCACTTTACTATTTTAATTGATAATCAGGGCATCTCGAATATGTGCTAATCTGCACATGTTTTGGCCTTAAGCAACTACTAATTTGCACAGTATATTCAAATCTCAGCATTCTATTTGACTTTACGATCTGATTGATAGTCATGAATCTCAAATATTGCCCCCGTCCCAAAATAAGTTTCTTTTTAAAATTGGTCCAAGTCAAACTATCTCAACTTTCACCAAACTAATAAAAAATATTTATGACACAAGATTAGTATCATTAGCTCCATCACAAATTTTATTCATTGTATTAGTACTCTTGTCTATAAAATTGGTCAAAATGAATTAAGTTCGACACAGGCTCCAGAAAATAGAAATAAACCTAATTTGAGACAGGGGGAGAATGTGTTGCACATGTTTTTGCTTTAAACAGCTGCTACGTGCATCAAATATTCAAATCTCAATATTCTATGTCTATTTGAGGATTGTACTCGTGAATGATTTATGGTTAATGCAGGTTTAGGAATGAACTGCCAGACCCAAGTGCTCAGCTGAAATGGCTCCCACTGAATAAGGATAAGGACCGGTATGCATTACTAGTTGCCTACTACCCCCCCCCCCCCTGCGTATCTCTGTGTGTCAGATTGCTATGTTCCACTGCTACTTAGGAGTTAGGAATTGGTACCTTCATTGTGGTACAAGCCCTATTTCTGTGTTGTTCATCTACCTATAAGAAAATCATTTTTGCCTTAACTAACTTGATACTTCATTGTTCCCCCCTTTAATATCAACTTTTGGAAACATATCAATATTATCATAAAAAAATTGCATATAAAAGACGATATTGCTTTTTTTCTTGGCTGGCAGTGCAACACCTGCCACTCATTGCTGTCATAAATATGCACCTTATTTTAGATCTCATCTGTGGGAGCATGAGAACTCTATTGTTGTTTGTTACGACTGCCAATTCGTTGTGTGATTTATATTACTCTGCTTTCTAACTGTGGAGTTTTTTCATAGGCTTCCGCTCACATTTTGTTTTATCTGCTGCTTACAAGAAGATTAATATGCTGCGATACTTTATGTTTACTGGATTGAGCTTTACTCAGCATTTTGTTGATTAACAACTTTGCAGGTATACCAAATACAGGATCACTTCGCTTGAGAAAAATTACATGCCTAAAATGATTGTTCCTGAGGATCTAGGAATACCTCTCGACCTTCTTGATATGAGCGTGTACAAGTAAGAATTAGACCAAACCATATGTTTTTCATGAGCTCTACCCCTCTTTGAAGGTTTCTTCAAGTATGGTTAACTTTTACGCCAAACATGTCTTAGCCCTCCTGCTGTTCAGCCGCCCATGGCTCCAGAAGATGAAGAGCTATTGCGTGATGATGAAGTTCTCACCCCTATTAAACCAGAAGGTATAAGGAAAAAGGAGAGGCCCACTGACAAAGGTGTTTCTTGGCTGGTCAAAACACAATACATATCTCCACTCAGTACTGATGCAGCCAAAATGGTAATGCCTAGTGGGTTTTCTGTTAGGAGTTCTGCTGGATTACTTTCATAACATTATTGTGAATAAGTTTACTGGCTATTCCAGTCCCTTACTGAGAAGCAAGCAAAAGAAAGGCGAGAATCAAGGCAGGGTCGCAATACTTTCTTGGACAATCTTAATGATAGGTACAATTTCCCTTCTATTCAGACCCCTCTTTGGTTTGTAAGGTTATTTTGTGCTGCTGACCTGGTGCAGCCGTTGACACTATGTTCCTCTGTATCAGAGAGAAACAGATCAAAGCTATTGAAGAGTCCTTCAGAGCAGCTAAATCACGGCCTGTTCATCCGACTAAACGTGGAGTGGAACTGGATTGGGTTATGCCTTTGCTACCTAACTTTGACAGGTATCTTATTTGAAGATGTTCTTGTATGCACATTTGTCATTTGCATGTCAACACAAAGGTGGGGTGGGGGTATGTTTAATTTCCAAAAGTTTATCTCATATAATGCATTTTGCCCATTCATTATGCATCTTCTGTTATAGTAATCTGTTAAACCCATCTGATTTTGACTCGCTGAGGTACCATGGCACAAAAGTTTGCCCTTATAAGCATATGAGCAGGTTAGAGAATTAAAGGGATCATTACCTTTTTTTGTTCACCTGTACAGGTATGAGGATCAGTTTGTTATGGTGAATTTTGATGGAGATCCTACTGCTGATTCTGAGCAGTACAACAAATTAGATAGAACTGTACGTGATGAATGTGAATCCCAGGTGAGTTCTGTTTGCTCAGGTTTTCCTCTGTCTGTAGCTTTTTCATTCCAATATGGATTTATCTACAGTTCAGCGGTTACATATTTCTGGACATGCCTCCTGGTGTTCTACTTAGATAATACCCTTGCATGTATTTTGACATTTCTATGCTTTCTTGTCAGGCTGTGATGAAAAGTTTTAGCGTCAATGGCTCAGACCCGACAAAACAGGAGAAATTTTTAGCATACATGGCCCCAGCACCCCATGAGGTAGCTGTTCATACATTCTATTCACATGGTGGACCTTGAGAACATCAGTCTAATGAGTATTGTGGTTCTTCAGCTTGCCAGGGACTTGGATGATGATGATGATGATGTTCAGTACTCCTGGCTTAGAGAGTATCATTGGGAAGTATGTGTTCTTGCCTTACTTTTTGCCATTTCATCTGTTAGCTTGTGTTGAAATACTCACGTATTCTGCTTAAATGTTATTGTCCCATGAGTCAGGTAAGAGGAGATGACAAAGACAATCCAATGACATACCTTGTCACATTTGAAAATAAAAAGGGGGCCAGATATTTGGTAACTGTCACATGCATACTGAAGTAATTGTGATATATGAGAATGATTCATTGCACATTGGGTATGAACATATGCCATTTTATGTCCTTTTTGCAGCCTCTTCCTACTAAGCTAGTTTTGCAGAAGAAGAAAGCAAAAGAGGGGAGGTCTGGGGATGAAATCGAGCATTTTCCAGTGCCTTCGCGAATTACCGTGAGCAGGACAGATCATGGTGGCACCATGGAACGTGGAGAATCTTCTAGCATGCATGTATGGTCTTTTCTTATAATTGCTGTTATGAAAGCTCGTCTTGCCGTCAACTGGCTTTGGTACTATAGACAACATGCTACATTTAGTTATAGTTAATACTACTTCATTGCTCTGTTCATTAAGTATTTTCTGCAAGCAAGCCAGGTGTAACTGCTGGTCTTCTTGCTAATGTTCACTTCAACACCGTTGCTGTTACAGGTGTCTCTGTTTTATGATCACTGTTTTAGAAGCATTACTATCTGTCTCATTTCATGTTTTACACTAGAGAATAGCAGGACAAACACAAGACAAATACATACCCCAATTAGTTATCACTCTCTTTCTTACTCATTATTTTTTTATGTGAACCATTGTCATTGCGTCTTACTGTAGCATAAATTGAATGGGATAGGAGCTGGAGTAGGGTTTAGTCGTGCCTTTTTTCAAAGCCCTACATGTCAAGGCACATTCTAAATCCTGCATCAAGAAATGAAAAACAATTGGAGTAACATCTGTCTTCGTACCTTTTAACCCAAGGCTTCCTTGTAGGGGAATTTAAAGCGACGAAGATCTCCTGTTGATGATGATGATGATCTCGATGAGCATAAGCATTCACGGGTAGACGATATGGACCAATATAGCGGAGACGAATATTCTGAGTGATCAATCGATAGATTGTCACTATCTTGCACCAACAAAGTTCATCAGCACATACAAAGCTTTAAAGAGCTAATACTTATATGTTGTCACTTTCTTAAGTGATTCTAGGAGAAGCATGCTTGATGAAATGAAAGAACATGCCTGACAACCTGAACGCATCGGGGCAATGTCAGGTTTTTGAAGAGCGGAGTATGTGAAGCAAAGCTAAGTGTAACTAGACTTTGGTCTCCATAGTCATGGTAGAAAGTGTCACATCAATGTAAAGAATCAATTCGAAGTTTTGGAGTGGTATTTAATGTTTTGTTTTGATACAGATCACTATTTTTGCATGTTTACTTTTTCTTCCCTATTTGATTGTGTTAGTACAACTGTCACGAGTATTTTACAACAAGTAGAATTTATATTGAGAATCGGGGACTTGTCGAGTTGATGCATGTTGGTAGATCTGGATGGTAACAAGGCGAAAAGATTTACTCAGGTTCAGAACCTCGGTACAAGGTAATATCTTACTCCTGCTCAGATGGATCCTTCTCAATACAAGGTAAAAATGAGAATTGTGTCTATGCGTATGAGGATTTGTGTATGTATGATTGGACTCTCTCGACTCAGCGTTTATCCTCCCCTTTTTATAAGTGGTTGGATGTCTCAAGATATGTTCTAGTCGGTTACATACTTGGAATGCTCGAGTTGGAGTCTATCTCTATCTTGCTATACTCAACCCTGAGATAGCTGCTTCCTTATCTGGCAGGAATCCAAACATTTCTACCTGACCTTTCCATGCTAAGAAAGAGTCTGGGTCATGTACTCGTCCAGCTTGTCATGTTGGTAACACTATGTTGTGTGGGCATTTATGGGTTTTGACTTGGTTAAATCCTTGTACTGGCCTATGGGATGGTCATACCCCCGTCAATGACAATTTATTTATTTTAGAATTGTACCATGCTAGTTGTCTCTTTTCTGTGGCCGTGATGATCTTCATATTAGAAGATTCATGCTTTTATGCACTATAAAATTCTAGTGAGCATTGAGAGAGGCATAGTGGGAAAAGAGTAGATTGCAGCTGGTCCACATGTAGTTCCTGGTTAATAGTATCCTTGAAAGTTGAAACGTTAAATTAAAAATAGTAATAAAAAGTGGTTATTGCAGCTGTAACGGACTTTATCTTCTGTTCTAGTATAGAATGGTTTAATCAGTAATATTCCTTGTTTTCCTAAATACCGGAGAAGTACATGAGACTTTTTCACGGGAAGTATATGAGATTATGGAAGAGCAAGCATCAAAGAGTTCTTTGTGATCCCTGCTGTCCAATTCTATTCCTAATCAAAACGACAATTATATATTTATATATATATATATATATATCATGGTACTAGCTGTTGGTTATATTGATTGCAGTGGTAACAGGACTAACCTCTTCAAGGCTTTAACTGATATGCAGGAGAATACTGTTTTTTATATTTTCCGTGTTTGCATCAGCCCTCAAACTCCGCCTATGTTGTAATGACATAGCCGGTCCCAAGCCCGGATAAAGGAGGAGGGGGTTGTGATAGGCTTGGCGAGCCAACAACTACATTTAGCCATTCTCATGGAAATGAAACCCAATAGAAATTCGTTGGGGCGTAACCCTCTTAGCGACGCGCCATATCGGAACCCGGGTATGGTGTTAAGTGGGCAAGGGCCGGGTCGCCACCGCCTTAGTGGCGCGCCATATCGGAACCCGGATATGGTGTTAAATGAGCTAGGGCCGGATCGCCACCACCTTAGTGGCGCGCTACATCATCGCCCGGATGTAGTGATAAGTGAGCAAGGGTCTTTGCATCTTACTCGACGGGTGCAAAGCGTAAGGAAGCTAGCCGAGGAACATAGATTTCGGGTGGGTAGTTGGAATGTAGGATCCTTGACGGGGAAGCTACGTGAGTTAGTAGATGTTGCCATTAGGAGACGAGTAAATATCCTTTGTGTACAAGAGACTAGATGGGCGGGTCAAAAGGCGAGAAAAGTCGAGAATACCGGTTTCAAGCTTTGGTATTCTGGTTCAGCTGGGACTAGAAATGGCGTAGGTGTTCTAATAGATAAGAGTCTTAAGGATGGAGTAGTGGATGTTCGAAGACGAGGGGATAGGATCATCTTAATCAAGATAGTAATTGGGGACATTGTCTTGAACGTCATTAGTGCTTATGCCCCACAAGTTGGGCTCAACATGAGTGCTAAGAGGCAATTTTGAGAGGACTTGGAGGATATGGTTAGTAGTGTACCGATAACCGAGAAACTCCTCATAGGGGGAGATCTCAATGGTCATGTGGGTGCAACTAACCTAGGATTTGAGGGAGTACATGGAGGTTTTGGATGCGGCGATAGAAATCAAGAGGGTAAGGACATCCTAGACTTTGCCGTAGCCTATGATCTGTTGATAGCTAACACCCTCTTTAGGAAGAGGCAATCTCACCTAGTGACCTTTAGTAGTGCCCAACACTCTAGCCAGATTGACTTTGTCCTCACTAGGAGAAAGGATAGACGGGAGTGTCTAGATTGTAAGGTGATCCCGGGGGAGTGTGTTGTGACACAACATAAGCTTGTGGTAGCTGACTTTCGCTTCCATACATGCTCTTTGCGGGACAAAGGTGTCAAAATCACAAGAACAAAGTGGTGGAAGTTGAAGGGAGAATCACAAGAATCCTTTAAAAATAGGGTGATCACAGAAGGACCCTGGGCAGAAAATGGAGATGCAGATAGTATGTGGATGAAGATGGCAACTTGCATTAGGAAGGTAGCTAGTGAGGTGTTCGGTGTGACAAAGGGAAAGAAACTTATAGATAAAGACACTTGGTGGTGGAATGAGGATGTACAAAAGGCCATTAAGGAGAAGAAGGAGTGTTACAAGAGTTGGCATAATGATAGAAGCGCAAGCAACATGCTTAAGTACAAAGAGGCTAAGAAGAATGCAAAGCGGGTTGTGAGTAAGGCAAGAGGACAGGCCTATGATAAGTTATATGAGAGACTAGAGACAAAAGAAGGTGAAAAGGACATATACAAGGTAGCAAAAATCCGCGAGAGAAAGATGAGGGATCTCAATCAAGTTAAATGCATCAAAGATGAGACTGACCGCATTCTAGTGAAGGATGAAGAGATTAAGAATAGATGGCGTGATTACTTTAATGGGCTATTCAATGATGGGAATGGGAGCGCTATGGTTGAGTTGGATGACTCCTTTGATGACTCCAACAGGCGGTTCGTGCGGAGGATACAAGAGTTTGAGGTTAAGGAGGCCTTAAAAAGGATGAAAGGAGGAAAGGCCCTCGGCCCTGACGATGTCCCTATTGAGGTATGGAGATGTCTTGGGGACGTGGCAATAGTATGGCTCACAAAGCTATTCAACCACATTTTTCGGTCAAATAAGATGCCTGAAGAATGGAGGAAAAGTATATTAGTACCTATCTTCAAAAATAAAGGAGATATTCAAAGTTGTACTAATTATCGAGGTATTAAGCTTATGAGTCATACTATGAAGCTTTGGGAGAGAGTGATTGAATACCGCCTGAGGAAAGTGACCAATGTCACTAAAAACCAGTTTGGTTTTATGCCTGGGAGGTCTACAATGGAGGCGATTTTCTTGCTTCGTCAGCTTATGGAGAGATATAGGGAGCAGAAGAAGGACTTGCATATGGTGTTCATCGACTTGGAGAAGGCGTATGACAAGATACCAAGGTCAGTCATGTGGTGGGCACTAGAGAAACATAAAGTGCCAACAAAGTACATTACCCTTATCAAGGATATGTACAATAATGTTAGGACAAGTGTGCGCGTAAGTGATAGTGAGACTGATGCATTTCCTATCACGGTAAGACTACATCAAGGATCAGCTTTGAGCCCATACATCTTTTCCTTGGTGATGGATGAGGTGTCGAAGGATATACAAGGGGATATCCCTTGGTGCATGCTCTTTGCTGATGATGTAGTGCTGGTAGATGAAACTAGAGATGGTGTTGATAAGAAATTAGAGTTATGGAGACAAACCTTAGAGTCCAAGGGGTTTAGACTTAGTAGGACCAAAACCGAGTATATGAGGTGTGACTTTAGTGGTGTTGGTCGTGAAGAGGGAAATGTTAGTCTTCAAGGACAAATAGTACCTAGAAGGGACTCTTTCCGATACTTAGGATCAATGTTACAAAGCAATGGCGATATTGATGAGGATGTTTGCCACAGGATCAAGGTAGGGTGGATGAAATGGCGACAAGCCTCTGGAATCCTATGTGATAGGAAAGTCTCACAAAAGCTAAAAGGGAAGTTCTATAGGACGGTGATCAGACCTGCGATGCTCTATGGGGCGGAATGTTGGCCAACTAAACGGCAACATGTCCAACAAATGAGTGTCGCAGAGATGCGCATGCTACGGTGGATGTGCGGGCACACGAGAAGAGACCGAATAAGGAATGAGGCGATTCGTGATAAGGTAGGGGTGGCGCCGATTGAAGAGAAGTTAGTCCAACATCGACTTAGGTGGTTTGGACATATCCAACGGAGACCTCCAGAAGCACCGGTTAACAGTGCGATTTTAAGAGGTAGAGAAAATATTAGGAGGGGTAGAGGACGACCAAGGTTGACCTGGGAGGAGGCGGTAAAACGAGATTTGAGAGATTGGAATGTATCTAGAGACTTAGCTCATGATAGGACCGCATGGAAAGTAGCAATTCATGTGCCAGAATCGTAGTCTTGTTTTTCTCTTTTTTCTTTTCTCTTTTTCTTTTTTTCTTTTCTCTTTTTCTCTTTTTCTTTTTTTTCTTTTTTCTTTTTCTTTTTTTCTTTTTTCCATGTTCTTATATTTCTTCCTCTCTTTTACTTCATTGATATTGGGTTTCATGTCTAGCCGACCCCAACAGGCTTGGGATAAAGGCTTGGTTGTTGTTGTTGTTGTTGTTTTGTTGTTTGCATCAGCCCTCAGTTTCAGCAATTTGAATGACAAATGTTGCAGTTCATTATCTTATATAGTGAGCAGGCCCAGTGTGCTGTCAACCAGGTATCATTTGTTCATCGTGTAGTATTATTTTACCTATAATGTGCTGCATGATGACATTCTTTCACCTGCCTTTAGGTTTTACCGGGTTTGATGGAGATATTGGTCTAGAAGGGGGGCCTTGGCGCAGCGGTAAAGCTGTCGCCTTGTGACCATGAGGTCACGGGTTCAAGTCCTGGAAACAGCCTCTTATAGAAATGTAGGGAAAGACTGCATACAAAAGACCCAAGTGGGTCGGACCCTTCCCCGGACCCTGCGCAAGCGGGAGCTACATGCACCGGGCTGCCCTTTCCTTTCCTTTCTTTTGATGGAGATATTGGTCTCCCCTTGAAGAACAACAGCATTCTATTTTCCGTGCCATGTTTCCTTTTTGAACAATCATTTGGTGGTGTCATGTTTAGTACTATATTTTTTTACAATGCACCAAACACATTTGCTGTGTTGTTGAAAGTTTGATTGCAGGGTAGTGGAGCGTAATATCTATGCACTACCAAATTTTCTTGGATTAACTCAAATACAGCAGTTCCATACTTTTATGTGCTCTTTAAGATGCTCCGGTTTTTTGCAAGGGCTTGCAGGTTCACTGAGTTTTGCAGTCTTTTGAGTTTTTAGGTATCAGTTGCATTGTTATTATGCTGTGTCCTGACTTATGCTTGCTTGTAGTTGTAGGTATAACAATCGCGCTGATAATTATTAGAATTATTGGTTCATGATCATGAATATTGCTTGCAGAGTTCTTAGAGTTATCTGATACTTTCATTGTCAATGTTCGTTGTGAATGCTGATTGCAAATTTCGAATACCATTTACTATATTCTTAGGAAACTGAAGCAATTTAGCTTGTGCTGTTTTTTTACTTTTGACCATATTCTGGTTAGCTATGTTGAATCTATTTATGCTTACATTTGTATTGGTGTCTGAAATACAGGACTGTTGACTTTATCTTATACATGTCCTTGGTCCAGCATGGTCTTGAGAAATCCCATTTGTATCTGTGACAAAATAGATGATATAACAGTGCAACATTTTGATGTCAAGACCATATGAAGCAAGGTGCATAGAAGTTTCATGCTGGAATCTGGATTGAATCCTGACATTGGAATGTGCAAAACTAACCAGCTTGATGTTCTGTTACTCTTTCACTCGCTGGATTTCCTAGAACTGGTTACCAGAGTATTGGGATCTCAAAGTTTATGATGCCTGACATTGTTCTTGGGCATATGTAGTAAAACTTTTATCAACTCGTAGCGTCGATATGTTTATTATTATACTTTGGATATTGCCACAGGATGGCTTTTTGTCCACTGGATTATCAAACTTGTGCAGTCATTCTTCTTCATTCTGCAGGTGTATGGGCCTACATCAGATGGACGGTTCTGCTGCCTACTAGTAAGTTGAACTAATCTGTCGCTGCTTTCTTTGTGGTTGATGCTGTCAAAAAGGTTTGATATGCACTGCATCTTGTATTAAGCTCCGTTGTGTATTCTGATTTGGAGGGCATAAATGTGATTACCCCGAATTATAGGAAAGCATAAATATCACTTGTTTTGTGCTGGAATGATGAGTGCGATGACTAGTCACATTTCAGGCAATTAGATGTTCATTATGATTCTAGCACATAACAGAAACTGTTGGAATGTGTGACATAAGCTGTTGACTATAGAGTGTGGTATCATAGTCCAGAGGAATTGACAAGCTTCTAGAATTCTTAAGCATACAACCAAAGGAGATAGATACAATCTAGCAAGATGTAGATAAGCTACCATCCCCACTACAAATTATTGATCAAGCTTCTTGCTTTACAATGTCCAATGTTTTCGATGGAAGGGTATTGTCATTGACATGTCACATGATGAAGGGATGGTCGCTTGTACTGTACGTTCATCTTGCTGGTTGCCTAATGTCATTTCCCTGGGGAGCAGATAGATCATAGATATGTTTTTTTTTCTGGTTTGCTCCTTTTTGTATCAGGGACTATTTAGTGAATTGGATCTGGGTTGAACTTGAGAGATTCTTTCCATATGGTCTCCTTGATATCTTCTTCGGTGAGTGACGGCTGCTCGAAATCGAAGCTGAATGGTGCTGGACAGACGGGTTCATCATTTATCTCATGAAGGGGTGCCAAATACGGGTGGCACAAAGCCTCATCAACTGTGATGTCAAAGAAGAAAAATAACAAGGTCAGTGTCCTTCAACGTAATGCTGCTTATGATCTTGAAAGAGCAAGCACGATGTCCACATGCATATTTACATCGTAGGGGTATGCAATAAAATGGAAGAATTTCAGATGCTCATTCGTACTTTCCTGTCTGGATGAGGACGATTTAGCCTAGGATTTAGCTTTCAAGTTTTAACTGAATCCGAACAAAAATCCGCCTCATCCGAACAGGTGCTCACACATTTCGCAACGCAACAAATTCATGCAGGGCTGCTAGATTACCAGTAATCCTTTTGCTGGGATCAAATACAAGCATCCTCTCGAGCAGATCCATGGCGCCACTAGACATAGTGGGGAACCGTGCGCGGAACTGTTGCTTGGCGAATCGAGGAAGGGACCTCACGTATCTGCGGGCGTGATCACTTCGGAGGAATCCAAGGCTCGTGTCATCAGGTGAGCCTACCAGCTTTTGGATCAAGCATGAAGAAGAGTTGCAAAAAAAAATTAACTGAAAACATTCAGGAAAGCATTATGTAAACTCCAAAAGTCAGTTTAAATCTGTTTATATGACTCCTTTCAGTTTCACCTGTCGAATCATGAATCTTTATATCACCTGTTTCTAACATGAAAATGATCTCAGGCTCCTCAGCAAAATGGAACAGCAGACTGCCCAAGAACACACAGGGGAAATGGAGACGAAACCTTGAATCGTCAAGTACGGAACATACCTCGGTGATTAGCCTCAGCTGATCAACATAATCCTTTCCAGGAAACAACGGCTCCCGTGTCACGACGTCACCGAGGATGCAGCCGACTGACCACATGTCGATGGCCTGGGTATACTCGCAGCAGTTGAGCAGAAGTTCAGGCGCCCTGTACCATCGCGTGACGACGTACTCCATCATGAAGTCGGTCTCAGTCGTGGTCCTCGCCAGGCCAAAGTCCCCGATCTTCAGGTTACATTTGGCGTTCAGCAGCAGGTTGCTGGGCCTGAGGTCTCTGTGTAGGACGTTTGCCGAGTGCACGTACTTCAGTCCTCGAAGCAGCTGGTAGACGAAGTACTGCAACAGGGGAAGTTTATCAGTGAGGTCGCTGCCTAGCTGCACTGCAGCCTTCAATTGACAGAAAAAAAAAAGAAGAAGAGAAACAGAAGTAGAAGAGAGACTACACCACATCCACACCTGGCAGTGATCATCGTTGAGTGGCTGGTTTGATCGCAGGAGGTGATGAAGGTCAGTGTCCATCAACTCGTAGACAATGTAAACATCATTGAAGTTCTCCCTCCTTGGTGGGCGTATGATGTCCTTGATTGAAATGACCTGCAAAAAAAAAGGGTTAGTTACCAATCGAAATGGAAGTAAGAGAGAGAGAGAGAGAGAGAGAGATTGGCTTACATTTTCATGGCTCATGTGTCGAAGCAGCTTAATCTCTCGCAGAGTGCGTTTGGCGTCGATCTGGTTGTCGAAGGCGTTACCAATCTTCTTGATGGCGACCTCCTCGCGGGTCTGCGCGTTGACAGCAGCACTGGGCAGAGGAAAATAATACTCGTGAGGGAGACAAAGTGTCACCGTGTAGTATAAGCTTAATTAAGATCGTCACTACTAATATAACTGTGCTTTTTTTTAGGGCCTATTAGCTATGGATGGACAGATAGATTTTTTCGAGTTGACGAGCTCGAGCACGACCATGCATGGCATGCATGGTGATCGATCGTGATTCGTGACGATGCAGGGAGATTAAAAAGCAGGAGTTGATTGGGGGGGACGACGACGACGACGACGGCGACGCACCAGATGATGCCGCAGGCGCCGCGGCCGACGGGGCGGATGGGCGGGACGTACTTGGCGGAGACCTCGAAGAGGTTGCCGCCGCAGATGTTGTACTGCACGTAGCGGCCGCCGTGGGTGGGCGTGCCCTTGACGACCTGCGCCTCGCCGCCGTGGCCCAGCCCCAGCAGGCACCCTCCGACGACGCCGGCTCCTCCCTCCATGCGCACGCACCTCGCCGAACGCGCGCGCGCGCGCGGAAGCAAGCTGGCTAGCTAGGACGGCGGCGGCCGGGGCAACAAGGAGGCGAGGCGAGGGACGAGCTAGGGAGGAGGGCGTGTGGTTGGTTGCGCGCGGTGGCCGGGAGGCCGAGATCGGATCGGATCGGAGGAGATAAGGGGGGGACGGAGCGTTGAGGGAAAAGTGGAAAAGGCGGGAGCTTTTCCTCGGAGTCCCGTGACGGCGGCGGCGCCCGGCACGGCCAACCAAAGGAGATAGAGAGAGAGAGAGAGGAGTTGGTTGCTGTTGATGGCGCTAGCTCCTCTCCCATCCTGCCTGCCTCTCTCCTTCAACCTGGCTGATGGCTCACCATTGCTGGTGGTTGTGGCCTACTACTACTACGACTATACCTCGGCAAGACGAGACATGCACGTGATGATGAGGAAGAAGGAGAGAAAAATAAACACTCAAGATAGAAATGCGTGTTATATATGCGACCATCTAAATACGAGCATATATATTATTTCCTCCGTTTCGAATTATTTGACGTTGGTTAGTTTAAAATTAAACTAACCAGCATCAAATAATTCGAAACAGAGGGAGCACTGCTGCTTGTTTTGTGGCACCAGGAGTTCCCCCAAACACTTCATCTCACTCCCAACTTATGATCTGTACGAAGTGTTTGGAAGAAAGTCATGATCTGCAAAACTACTCGCTGACACCAGGAGTTCCCCCAAACACTTCACGTCGGTTTCGGAGTTTGCCCAAAAGCTGTCACGTGAAGTGCTTGAAGGGAACTCTTGACGGTAGCAAGCGTGTGATCATCCTCTTATCTGCGACATGCATGTCACCTAGACATTGCTACTAGCTAGGTGACATCTAGAGTTCCCCCCAATGCAAACACTTCACTACTAGCCATAATCGATCTGGCTCCACGTTGTGCATCTGCAGCAAGAGACGATCCAGCTGCTCAAGTGGTGTGTGGAGGGAACTCCGGCCGGAGAGAGGACAACCTGCAGCAGCCAAGAACTCTCTTGAAATTAAGCTAACTCTGCCATGGCTAGCTGACGAACTCAAGAGGGTTAGAGCTGCTATTTATAATAAGCTAGATGCGGCGGCACCTGTGCTCGATCCATCTATTCCTTCTCGTACGTACTTACACCGCCTCTTGAACAAAAGGCACATGCATCTGATGCATGCATGAGCTACATACAGGTGGAGACTGGCCGATGCACCTGGCCGTGATTTCAGCTAGATTAGTTCTGGAGGCCAGGGGAAGTGGGAGGAATCTCATCGGTTAGAGCGTGGCAAGAACTCGGATAGTGTCGTATGTGTCCCATATCGAATCGTATAAAGTTATTTTTGAGCTCATGGGAGCAAGGTTATATAACCAGTTGTGACCATGCACTGTGGCCTTTCATGTTTCATATATATATACACCTGAATGCAGTGGGATATATAACTAATCAGCATCTTCGTGGGGAAAATCTTTTCAAGGAAGGAGAAACAACAACGACGTCCTCAGATGTACTCCCTTACTAGTGTAATAAATCCGGTTTTTCAATCGGTTTAAATCATTATCGTTAAGACAACGATTATAATTCAAACCTAGATTAATATTGTTGCTCTAACGACAACAAATTAAGAATAAAGGGATAGTATAACTGAGGTGTAAGATCATATAGTACCTCATCCTGTCTTCAGATCCGGTAGCCATTTTGGATAGGCTTCTCGCACCAAACTTACCACGAATCAATAACTTTAAAACTATAGTTATTTAGTTTGGAACACTTTGAGTCGTATATAGGTGTAGGTTTAGCTACTTTCTTGATATCATATTCTATTTTTAGTTTTACGAATCAATTCTTATATAAATTAACATAATTTAACCGTGTTTTGCAGACTACAAGATTTCCGTGAAATCAGTAGAAACTCACAACACTGCCGTCCCAATCTTACTACTAGTATTTGTTGTATAACATGTACTAGCCAACTAAGTTGGCACGTAATTCTTCAGTTTAGATGTTTGTGAGTTTAATAGCTATATGTGCTGTGCATCCCTAGCTACTTACTTGGTGCCGGCCAGAAGTTAAACCTCATCTCAGAGAAAAAAAACGCAATTCTTTTGTTTGTAAGAGACTCGAAATCAAACCTCTGTGAACTCATCAGGTACAAGCATTTACTCGCAAGTTCAAAAATTCAAGGATATGATTCCAATTTTTACTAGAAAATCGGCTTCCGAGGTTGGACATAGTAAAAATGTGTTGCTCGAGTTAAAACTACCAACTGCTAAGTGACTGTGCTCTAATTTTGTCCCAACATAAGTGAATATATATACAATGCAATGTGCTTCGAACAAGTTCTCAAAAAGATAAAATTAGTAAGGCGCTGATATAAAACCCCTCTTCCACGATGCAAGAAAGTGCTTAAATAAATCTAAATATCTTGCTACACGTCTTAAGCACCGTTGGCTCACTTTAAAAAAAATTATTTTCTCGTATAGTGTTAATGTTTTTGAATTGTTATCGTTAAACAATAACTTCACTTTAAATTTTAACTAAAAATATTGTTCTAATAGAAAAAAAGAGATGTGGCAAGTACGCCTATGCAGGTTTTAATATTGGGACGTTTGGATGGAGAAAAAGTACATTTTATGTGAACATATATTTTGAAATTTCTCTACACGATTTATTTCCGTGAGTTTTTTTCTTGTCTTTGAAGCCTAATTTACCGATGGCTGAATAATAGGTGTCCAGGTTCAGTGCACGTAGAGATAGCGCATGTAGGCGAAGAGGTGGAAGGTGGTATATCGGCAGGAATATATACTGATCTGAAGAATGTTTGCTCCATAACTATATATTTCAATTTTGTAAGTGAAAAGCCAGAGGCGACTCTGCAGCTTAAGAATGTTCCCCTAACTGTACTATCGTCGAAGAAGAAGGTAGAGACTAGAAGAAGGCGTCCAGGTTCAATGTCAGCGGATGTTTGTCAAGTACATATGCAGAGAGAGAGAGAGAGAGAGAGAGAGAGAGAGAGAGGGAGGGAGAGGGAGAGGGAGAGAGAGAGGGAGGGAGGGAGAGAGAGAGAGAGAGAGAGAAGAGAGAGAGAGAGAGAGAGATGCAGTATGCACTACTCCAGAAAGATGTAACTAACAATCATGGTATCAACCATGCAAGAAAAAGGAAGAAACCAGAGGGAGACAGTCTCACCACTACATGTATGACAGAACGAGCAGGGAACAGTTTCTAATGGACGAAGCTGCTACATGTATGATGGAACGAGCATGCATGTACATCGACTGCTATAGTAGATGAAATTTCCAATCCGAACAATAAATGATTGGCAACTGTTCATCAATGATTTGACTACACATTTAATTTATCAAAAATATTTTTAACAGCCAATATACAGAATCAATAACAAAAGGTTAGAATGGAGAACGAAGGCAATAGTTTGAGCTGAAATACAAAAAAAAAACAGTAGCAGGGAGAACAGGTTTAGAAAATATTCCTCGTACCCAAGTGAAAAACAAATTCCAACCGGCCTAGGGGGTTCCAAAAATCGCAACAGACGACCCACA